>JADLZN010008191.1:0-600000 GCA_018155175.1 Sinocyclocheilus anophthalmus | reverse complement strand
TCTGATCTGTGAGAGGACAGTCGCAGATACTTACCATTCAACCAACACAGAGGGATTTTACATAACATACATAATAAACAAGTAAAGATTTGAGAGACAATGAGCGATAGAACTGTTTTTAAAACTTGATAGAACTTTAAAGCGTGTAGACTGCATTATAATTTAATAACAGAAAACTGATATAGGTTTTCTATTATGCTATGAATGTTAATTTCACTAAAAAATAATATTTTAATCTAAAATATTGCCCACTCGATTGGTCTGAGTAATATCACACATTATCACAATTTTTTTATATCAATCGATATCGATAATCATGATAAGTATCACGATAAACATGTAATTTTTAAAAAAATTCTTCTTTCAAGTTTTTAAGGGAAAAGTAGAAGTATTTGCTTGATTAGGATCATGTGGAAAAAGCGATACTGAAAAAATATCTCAAGTCAAAGTACCATTACCCTTCCAAAAGAGTAGTGTGAGTAGAAGTAAAAGAGTACTTATTCCAAAAACTACTTGAGACGAGGTATAAGTAGCCTATTAAAGTACTCAGATAGTGATTAGTGAGTACTGAGGCTATGTATTCTACCCCCGTCTAATAAACGCTGTACAAACCGCAATTTATAGATTTGTAAACTTTGTTATTTCTGTAATTCACCTTATCTTATTCTCATACGATGAAGAATATCTATCATACATCAGTTTTAATTTTGACTGCCAACTCTTTATACATCAAAACAGCATGGAAACAGTCGTCTTTTGAAGAAAAGATGAAAGTTATTCTCAGCAATCTCCATTTAAATCATAAAGTTTGAAAAATAGATTTAAAATCATGTGTAAGGCCACTGAGATAGCATGCTGTTGTTGCACATAAATATTAATGTTTAGAACAGTGCAAATACAAACACCATTAGAAACTCATAGTTCAGCATCACACACATATGGATTTTTAAAATTTAGTTAAAATGAGAGCCCATTTCTCTCCAAAACGGTGCCAGTTTTAGCGTTTTGAAATAAAGAAATAAAAATAACTAAACTAAGTGTTACAATTTTAACATAAATGCACATTGTTCTAGAAGGATGGCAAATTCATGCCATACCTTTTACACATTTACTCAAATTGTTATGCTGATAATACAATTTGTAAGGAAAAATGCATTAAATAGTGACGTATTTCTGGGGAACCTTTTTCAAAGGAAAACACGCACACACACACACGTCTCTTTGCTGAACCGCGGCGGTCTCTGTGAATCAGCAGCATCCACAACTGAACGGAACAAAAAGTGTTGAACTTTAAAATTGTTTATGCGCGAGTGCACTTGCTAAATGAAGGCAGATTGTATAAAATGGATAAAAAAAAACGTTTATTAACGAGCTGCAGTTTTACTACACTCGCTGGCACAGATGCAGTATAGTAACGCCACGGGTCATCAATAAGGTGCAGATTGGTCCTCAATCTGTATTTCCAACACACTTTTTCATACACCGCGTGCGGCAATCACGCCTCAACTCAGCCAAGTCAACACGTTCACAAGCAACAACGACGTTAGTTATCCCAGTGACGCTGCAGAACGTCACTCGAGAGATCAGCACAGATCGCACGCGTCTCCAGTGAGTGGGGAATTTACCAACGTGCATTGTCGCGGAGTGTTAACACGTATGCAATACCCATGCGACGCTCACACCAAATTTCAGGCCGTGGTTAGGGATGTGCGGGTCTAGTTGACTAGACGGTACAGCTCCTACTAGTTGACACTGAAAACAGTAGTCGATTACACGACAGAAAAAAAAAGAAAACCTTGATTTTATCATTCAAATTACCATCGTTTTAACATTGCATTTAAAACATTTGAAATAACAAGTTTAAATAAAACGTTTGAAAAATAATACATTGTTTTTAAAAGTTTATCTGGGCGGAAACTACGTTTTTACCTCAGACCTCGCATGAGTTTTCTTTGTGTCAGTTGCGGCGAGTTCAAAAATGATCATGCGAAAGACGAGAAGGTTTGGGATTATTTTGAATTAGAAGGAAACTGAATAGTTTTGTGTAAACTGTGTAATGTCAAATTGTTTTACAATAACTCTACTAGAGCGATGCCTAATCATATTCAATACAGGCACGTAGACGTTAGCTTAGAGGCTGGCCAAAGCCAACAAATGTCAATCACGTCATTCACTACAAACCGCCTGTGCTGCGATCCCGTTCGCGCCGTCTATTCCTTTAACGAAGACCCACTTCGGTGGTGGTGAGGGATGTCCAGGCGCTTTCCGAAATTCTGTTGGCTTGCTTATCGTTATCTCTGCGTGCCTGCGACTTCAGTTAGATTAGATTTTAGATTAGATTCAACTTTATTGTCACTGTGCAGATTACAAGTACAGAGCCAATGAAATGCAGTTAGCATCTAACCAGAAGTGCAATAAGCAGTAAATACAGGATATACAGTGTCTCCAATATGTTACAAATGTACAATAAATATACAGATAAGGCAGTACTATGGACATAATTTACAGATTTTTAAATACTATCAGCATGATATACAGATAGGTGTACTTTGAACATACTATACAGATGGATTATGTATTAAGTTTATGTACACTATAAGCAGAAAAGTATGAACATCATTTACAAATTAATATGTAAGCGATACATTAAGCTGTGCAAAACACACGTGCAATGGACATTTAAAAAAGTGTATAGAAAATATTCCAGTGTGCAAATGGATGATTCAGTATTCTGGATGTACAGACAGTAGTGCAAGTAATAACAAGTGTAACAGTTTTTTTTTGGTTTTTTTTGGTAAACCAGATGTAGTGATGAGTAGGAGTGTGAGTGTGGTGTGTGGGGGGGAGTCAGCGGGCAGAATTCAGTAAGGAGACAGCTGTAGGGAAAAAGCTGTTCCTAAGTCTGCTGTCCTTGTCCGGAGGCTCCTGAAGCGCCTCACGGAGGGCAGGAGGTTAAACAGTCTATGCTCAGGGTGAAAGGAGTCCTTAAGAATACTGCAAGCTCCACGTAGACAGCGTTTCCTCTGGATGTCCTCAATAGCAGGAAGTGGTGTCCCTGTGATGCGTTGGGCGGTTTTCACCACCCTCTGCAGTGCCTTGCGGTCAGCAACTGAGCAGTTCCCATACCAGACTGTGATACAACTGGAAAGGATGTTCTCGATCGCACACCGGTAGAAGTTCACCAGGATGGCTGAAGACAACTGGTTCTTCTGAGCCTTCTTGACCAGACTGGAGGTGTTTGTGGTCTAGGACAGGTCCTCTGAGATGTGGGTTCCCAGGAACTTGAAGCTGGAGACACGTTCAACAATTGTCCCGTTAATGTGGATGGGGTCATGCGTGTTTCCTTTTTTCTTCCTGAAGTCCACAATAAGCTCCTTTTTCTTATTGGTGTTAAGGAGCAGGTTGTTGTCAGTGTACCATGCGGCCAGGTGCTGTACCTCCTCCCTGTAGGCAGTCTCATCATTGTCTCTGATGAGGCCAATCACCGTGGTGTCATCTGCAAACTTGATGATGGAGATGGATCCATGCATAGGCCTGCAGTCGTGGGTGTAGAGGAATGGGCTCAGCACACAGCCCTGTGGTACGCCGGTGTTGAGTGTGATGGTGGTGGAGCAGGTGTGACCTTACCTAACATGCTGAGGCCTGTTGATCAGAAATTCCATAATCCAGTTGCAGAGTGAGGTGTTAATGCCCAGGTCTCCAAGTTTAGTGGTCAGCTTGGAGGGAATGACAGTGTTACATGCTGAGCTGAAGTCAACAAATAACATCCGTACATATGTGTTGTTATTTTCCAAGTGTGTGAGTACCGAGTGCAGCACTGTGCATACTGGATCCTCTGTGCTCCTATTGCTACGGTAGGCAAATTGGTGTGGGTCCAGTGTGGGTGGGATGCAGTTCTTAAGGTGAGCTAGGACCAGTCGCTCAAAGCACTTCATAACAATAGGTGTGAGTGCTACGGGGCGGTAGTCATTCAGTTCCTGCCGAGCGCGTTTTTTCAAGTGCAGGAATTTTATTGTTAATCACCTCAGGTCCCGTCTTTCACCAGACCACATTGATAATTTCACTGAACAAATAACGCATGGTCTGAGTAAATAAAATGGGCATTGTTGCATTGTTTTGTTTTTAGACAATATAGCCTACACGTAGTATGTTTTTAAAAGCCGTTTTAATGCTATTCCTTGATAAAATTTCCATTTGTTTTTGACTTGTGTTTTAATATGTTGGTTAACGTTATATGAAGATTAAGAATTCTGTCAGGCCATTGATTGATTTTCCATTGTTCTGCATTTCCCCAGCTGATTTAAATAAGCTATGCTTTGGCCAACGTTGATTGTCTACTCCTTTTTTTTTTTTTCTTTCTTTCTTTTTTTTTTTTTTTTTTTTTTTTTTTTGTTTGTTTTCCTGTTCTTTTTTTTTGTTTGTTTTTTTCTTTTTCTTTTCTTTTTTCCCTCCTACTCTTTCATTTTTAATGACCCCGCCTTAAAAAATGAAATGATGATAACGCTATCAGTGTGCGGCAAGTGGAATTCATTGAGGGATTTGACAGTGTGATTCATAGATTAAGTATTTCAAATATAGGCTATTATATATGCTACACGCACACACAGAGGTTTTTTTTTTTCTTAGCATCTTTTGGGGTTTTCTTGCTTTTAGACTAGTCGGATACAAAACTTTCGTTTAAACATCAGTCAAATTAGTCGTCGCGCACATCCCTAGTGTGAGATAGGCAAGCATATTTACAAATCATTTAGTAAGCAGAAATCCGAAACTTACCTTAACATATTAAGTTAGAGGAAGATGCGACTTAATTGATGCTTGAAGAATGCACTTCCAGCAGCGATGATAAACAGTTGGCGTTTAAAGTTTTCTATGCACAATTTGATTTGACAAAAGTCACGAGACCTATTACTATCTTTCTATCCAATCACGTTGATGGATAAAATTTAAATTAAAATAAGCATGTAACGACCAGAAACGGAGGAAAATAGCGGAGTAAAATACGATATATCACTTAAAATGTACTCAAGTAAAATTAAAAGTACACAATTTTTAAACTACTTAAAAAAGTACAATTACTGATAAAAACATCTTAATTACTGTAACGTGAGTAGTTGTAATTCGTTACTTCCACCCCTTTTAGGATGCAGATGTAAATTTGTTCATTATCAAAAAATTTAACATCTGTAAAAATGGTAACAACCTCATTTTTTATATGATGAAATGCAATTATTCTGACTGTTTGAGTTTTATTAAAATTAACCGTTGGACTTCCATAGTAGCATACATTTAGATCATGGTAAACACTGTTAAAACCACACATATAGCACCTCAAAACCATGGTAAAAATGTAACTATGGTTTCAAATATTTGTATGAAAAAAAAAAAAATCCCAAAAGTATCTAAATATATTGATATAAATGGATAAACGCTATAGCTTAATGAAAAAATATACTGTAATACTTCCTTATCTTAAAGGTGACGTATCATGAAAATCTGACTTTTCCAGGTTTTAATTGCTATAATCAGGTCCCCGGTGCATCTGCCAACCAAGTAAACGTGAAAAAGATTAACCCAGTAACTTTGTTTTGGTAAGCCTTTTTCTGCATGCGTCTGAGAAAAGGAGTGCGTCTGATTTTGCTCCCTTGGTTATGTGGCAAAGGGATCTCATTATAATATATTTCCGCCCCTTAATCTGTAAGTTTCCACCCATGGCACCGTCATTTTGATTTCGCAAGCGACGATGGTGTAATGCCATGGCGAATGTTTGAGCAAAACATGCTAATTGTTCTACCTTTGGCTGCACAGAACACAATTTACAGTCCCAGCCTCAGAGGAGACAAGAGAGCAGTGGATTTATTGATTTATTTAATGTACAGTGGTGTGAAAAAGTGTTGGCCTTCCTGATTTCTTATTTTTTGCATGTTTTGTCACACTTTAATGTTTCAGATCATCAAACAAATTTAAATCTTAGTAAAAGATAACACAAGTGAACAAAAAAATGCAGTTTTTAAATGAAGGTTTTTAAAACAAAATCCAAAACTACATGGCCCTCTGTGAAGAAGTGTTTGCCCCCTAAACTTAATAACTGGTTGGGCCACCGTTAGCAGCAACAACTGCAATCAAGCGTTTGCGATAACTTGCAATGAGTCTGTTACAGCGCTGTGGAGGAATTTTGGTCCACTTATCTATGCAGAATTGTTGTAATTCAGTCATATTGGAGGGTTTTCGAGCATGAACCGACTTTTTAAGGTCATGCCACAGTATCTCAATAGAATTCAGGTCAGGACTTTGACTAGGCCACTCCAAAATCTTAATTTTGTTTTTCTTGAGCCATTCAGAGGTGGATTTGCTGGTCTGTTTGGGATCATTTGTCCTGCTGCATAACCCAAGTGTGTTTGAGCTTGAGGTCACAAACTGATGGCCTGACATTCTCCTTCAGGATTTTTTGGTGAACAGCAGAATTTATGGTTCCATTTATCACAGCAAGTCTTCCAGGTCCTGAAGCAGCAAAACAGCCCAGACCATCACACTACCTCCACCATATTTTACTGTTGGTATGATGTTCTTTTTCTGAAATGCAGTGTTACTTTTACGCCAGACATAATGGAACACACACCTTCCAAAAAGTTCAACTTTTGTCTCGTCAGTCCACAGAGTATTTTCCCAAAAGTCTTGGGGATCATCAAGATGTTTTCTGGCAAAACTGAGACGAGCCTTTATGTTCTTTTTGCTCCGCAGCGCGTGTTCGTCTTTGGAACTCTGCCATGCAGACCATTTTTTGCCCAGTCTCTTTCTTATGGTTGAGTCATGAACACTGACCTTAACTGAAGCAAGTGAGGCCTGCAGTTCTCTGGATGTTGTTGTGGGGTCTTTTGTGACCTCTTGGATGAGTCGTCGCTGTGCTCTTGGGGTAATTTTGGTCGGCCGGCCACTCCTGGGAAGGTTCTCCACTGTTCCATGTTTTTGCCATTTGTGAATAATGGCTCTCACTGTGGTTCGCTGGAGTCCCAAAGCTTTAGAAATGGCTTTATAACCTTTTCCAGACTGATAGATCTCAATTACTTTCTTTCTCATTTGTTTCTTTCTCATTTGTTTCTGAATTTCTTTGGATCTCGGCTTGATGTCTAGCTTTTGAGGATCTTTTTGTCTACTTCACTTTGTCAGGCAGGTCTTATTTAAGATATTTCTTGATTGCGAACAGGTGTGGCGGTAATCAGGCCTGGGTGTGGCTAGAGAAATTGAACTCAGGTGTGATAAACCACAGTTTTAACAGGGGGGCAAACACTTCTTCACACAGGGCCATGTAGTTTTGGATTTTGTTTTCCCTTAATAATAAAAACCTTCATTTCAAAACTGCATGTTGTGTTCACTAGTTATCTTTTACTAATATTTAAATTAGATTGATGATCTGAAACATTAAAGTGTGACAAACACGCAAAAAAATAAGAAATCAGGAAGAGGGCCAACACTTTTTCACACCACTGTAATTTGCTAAAAGACCCAAAAAACTAAAGAGCCACACAGATCTAAATTAACATGCAATTTATTTCCCAGCTGTTTACCGTCACAGACATAATTGACTGTTTTTGTAACTTGTGTGTTTTTAACGTAAACTTGTGTGTGAATGAGAACTTAGTTTAGTACTCACATGCTGTGACAGCCGCTTTCTGTCCATGTGCAAACCGTATCTCAGAAGTTTAAACCCATATGGTTTATAACGCATTATTTCATCGCGATACATGAAATGCAGGGAGCAAGAGCTCATTTGCATTTAAAGAGACAGGCCCGAAAAACAACGCGTATCTGCTTCCACTCAAAATAGGCATTTTCAAAATTATATAATAAATGATCTGAGTATTTTGAGCTGAAACTTCACAGACACATTCTGGGGACGCCAGAGACTTATATTACACATTGTAAAAAGGGGCATAATATTTCTCCTTTAATACATGTCTACGTTAATGATATAGGCCTAATAAAATTTGAAAAGAATATCACACATTTCTGGCACAATACCATGGTGCAGTTAGTGTTGATACTACAGTAAATCCATGTTAAATGATGGCGATTTGTAGATGAAAAGCCTTCAGACTGTATTGTTATGGACATTGTTTCTCCTGTTTATCAGCACTGTTTCATCTGGCTTTAAACTAATTTAAATCACCAAGTCATTTGTGTTCTTTGACAAATTCAAGCGCTACACATTAGGGGTGGGAATCTTTAGGCACTTCACGATCTGATCTGATTCTGGGAGTCACGATCCAATTCCAAAATTATTCTTGATCTACATTTTTTCCTAATGAATTATTCTGCTTTGCAAATACATCTTTACAACTTTACATTTTAACCATAATTGCCGTTTCTATGCTTTTTGCTTATAGTTGGAATCTCTGTATGTCAGTACTGCCATCTTAAAAATAGCTAGGGGTGTGAATCTTCACTGGTTTCACGATTCAATTCAAATATCATTATCAACTCTATATCATGATGCGTTACATTCTCAGTTCTCAATATTACTGCACATGGTTACATTTTCATATAAATTTTATATAAAATTTATTCATTTTTTTTTTATATATAATAAACAGACTTTTTAAAAACAATTACTTATTTAAAATAAGTGTTCTTTAAGTATCCGAAAGTTTACAGACAATAGGCTAGTTGTGGGGTTTTCTTTTTTCCTCAGCATTATTGCCATTTGATTATTATTGATGAGATCATAGACAGTGGCAGCTTAAACAGGTTGCATTTACACTAATGCACAGATCTATTTCGATATATCAGATGTTCTGTCCTGCTCTGAAAACATAACTGACTGTATTTACATCAATTCCATATAAAAGTATTCAGAGATGCAAGTGCATTTAACCTCAGCCGTGATCGAGCTTCAGGACAACAAACACAAAGTACACGTGAAAGTCTGTCAGTGCGCGAGTTTCGTGCATCTAATAGTACTGCATTCCAAACAGCATATCTAAAGTAAAATACTGAAATAACGGCGGGTGGAAGCACACATTGTCAAGCAATGCGCACGTGTCTCACAGCGCAAATTCTGTGCAATGAAGCCCGCCGCGTCTCTAGTGTGCGCACGTGCCATTTGCGAGGGAAAAAAACAAGCTCAGAATCTATTCTGAAATTCAGTATCGCTGAAGAGAGAATCGAGATGCATCGGATAATCACATTTTTTCTCCCACCCCTACTTCACACTGGATCCCACAGCGATGTTTAGTGGTCACTTAACTGAGACATGTCAGCAAGTAAACTCATCTGCTCTTTTAAACTCGCGCTGCGCTGCTGTTTGAGCTTTGAGCCATGTGGATAAATGGTCCATGTGGCACGGTTCAAATAAGTTACGCTGTTTCGTTCTGCTTTTGCCACATAAACATTATATCGAGCATTTATCGAACTCTTGTTATCGTTTTATTGAGGAATATTATAAAGCCCTATGATGGTATACAAGCAGTGTTATAATATTTTAGTCGTATTTTTTTTTTTCTTTTGTCCTGTCCAGGTTAATGGTGCTCCAAAAGGGCGCTCAAGGTCTCAGATGAACGGATCAGACGTACCTTCAGCGACAGAACCAGCACGCTGGCTGCAGCATCACGACTGCTACCCCGAGCCCTGAGGGTCGACCTCCTACAGCCTTTGTCGATGGATATGTTAAGTTCACTTTCCTCTGATAAGAAAGACAAAGCTGGGGAGATAGAGACCAGGAAGAACACAAGGTGAGCAAAGTTTTTGCTAGAGATATCCCATATGCACTACTCTTTGGGCTAAAACTACTGTTCAATGTTGGTGTGGTAAGATTTTTTTCCTTTTTTTGTTTTTTTTTTTTTTTAAGTAGTTAGGCTCACAGAGGCTGCATGCTATGATGAAAAATACAGTACAACAGTAATAATGTCCAAAAATATTACACTACAATATTTTTTTTAAATGTAATTTATTCTTGTGATGCAACGCTGAATTTTCAGCATCATTCTTTAGTGTCACAATGATCCTTCAGAAATCATTCTAAATGCTGATTTTGGTTCTCACGAAACATTTATCATTGTTGAGACTAGTTGTGTCTTGCTTAATATTTCTGGGTTAAAACCGTGAATCCCTTTAAAAGAACAGCAGTTTTTAAGCATAAATCTTCTGTAACCATTATAAAATGCTTTTACTAGCACTTTTGATCAAGTAATGCATCCGTTACTGAATAAAGGTATAATTGGAAAAAAATTAAAAAAGCTTACGGACCTAAACTTTTGATGGTGAATGTAATGTGCTCTCACTTTTCAAAGTTTAGTTTCATTTTCAGTTGGACTTACACATGTTACGGAAATAGAATGGGTGTTATACCTATTTCACACAGGTACACTTGTTTCTATGCCAAAAATGAATTTTAGACAACCGCAGATTCTACATTTGCAGTGTAGCATGTAATATGCTGGCATCATGTCTGCTGTCTTCAGCTCATGGGAGATTCCCATCTGAGATCTGAATCTGACACCGTCAAACGTGGAGGAGAGCATAGAGGGGGTGAACAAGTCTCTCCTATTCCTTTTGGATTTTCACACATACTTTAAGTGTTTTTTTGGCAGCTGCGAAGGATTAACAAAAATCAGCTTTGTCCTTCTGTACTCTGTTACTTCATTGTTTTGTAACAGCTTTTTTGGTACCTACTCTTACCTACACATCATTTGTGTGCCTTAGTAACCGTACAGCCACTTTTTGCTGTCACAGGAGAGGTTTAAGTAAGGTAGGCCATATGGTGCTGCACAAACTCATTTATAACACACATGTGTCTGTTATGTGTAAACACAAAGCAGCATTCATTTGTTGTAAAATACATAGTCTACATAGAAAATTGCCGACTTAACTCCTGTGCTCCACCCCAGGGTTCTGCTATCGATTATGGGGCGGAGTGATTTGCATGTACTGGCGTTTATTACAGAGTTGGTCATTAGGAAGTGAAGTGTGTGTACGGAGCAACAGATTACACTCTTTTTGCAGAGACGGCCTGCAGCATAATGAAATTATGCACAGCGTAATGAATCTTTGCATAGCATGTGGCTTGCATTGTAATGGTGGCTCTGAGATGTGTTGGTTGCATTAGGGGCATGTTAAGGGTCTGGAGAGGGTTTGTAAAGTGCTGAGGGAAAGCTGCAGTCCCATTAGCATGTGCTGTTTCTTATATTAGAATGTTATTTATTATTCTGTGCGTGGAAGATATAATTTGGTGGTAAACTATAAATATGCTTCCACTAGGGCTGTCGTGATTCGTCGATTCTATTCGATTTTTAAAAATCCAAAATACCGGAAGTGGCGCATTTCACGGACAAGAATCCATAATTAAGCATAACTGTAAATTCACAAACGCTACGATTTAATTAAATAATTATATGTGATGCAGTTAGGCGTGTAGGTATGTGCGTCTCTCAGCGGCTCCGTTCACAGTAAATGCTGTTCCACAGGAACTGTTATCATTTACATGTGTGGAGCGGCTCAAACTCCATCTCTGCATGTTGTTGAGAGTTTGGGTTTATTATAACGTTCATCTGGGAAAGCAACGTGCGCCATTTCATCAGATTTGTAAGGTAAATCATTTATAAATCCACGCAAACACAGGAGAAATATATTGTGGTTTCAAAATAAAAGCTCAAACCCTCACTCTGAGTTTACACGTTTTGATGTCCACATATTCATTATAGGCCGATGTTCATTTTAACTGAGGACAGTATAAGTTATTATAATCAGTAATTAATGTCCCCACTGGATGCAACAAATGCCTTTTTTGTAATGGGTTTTAATATTTTTGTCTCGTCGCTCCGGCCGGACTGGGCATCACAATATGGTAAGAGTTTTAACATTTCCGTCACACGCTTGAGGTATTCGGCCAATCACAACGCACTGGATAGCTGGCCAATCAGAGCACACCTCGCTTTTCAGAACGATGAGCTTTGTAAAAATCAACGTGTTTCAGAAAGGCGGAGCATAGAAGAGAAACAATAATGTACAATATGTGGAAAAAAGTGTTTTTTGAACCTTAAACCACATTTCATTACACCAAATACAAAAATAATGTTCTTTTTAGCAACTCATATGACCCCTTTAATTACGGTGGCTATAGCATTTCTGTCGTAAAGAAATGGCCAAATATTAAAAATTAAGTGAACATTTGAATTAAATGATGCTTGGTCAATGTTAAACAAGTATTAGATCGCACAGTAATGTGTTAAAACAATCGTCAGGCCGTTGGCGCCCCCTGCAGGCCTTTGTTGTAATGCGTACTGTACATTAGCTCTATTCACTGATCTATAATAGAGATTATATTATATTGTTTTATAATTATATATAGATCAGTGGCTTTATTACATTATAATGCAGTATTTTAACAGTTTTGTTCAATAAAACTATATAATTACTTGCTTTTGATACTTTATTTGAACAAATTATTATGGGTGCATTAGTTATTCTAGTAAATTTAAAGACTGTTGTTCACTTAGCCTACATCTATTTTTATTACCACAAAAATTAATTATGAATTATAATGTTATTATTAGTAGACCAGAACATGTGGTCATGTTGTCATTCTTACACTATAATACTGAACTTTAATTTCAGTGATTTGGACTATGACAGGGTTCCTCAAATCTTGCCCTGGAGGTCCAATGCACGGCAGAGTTTAGCTCCAACCCTGATCAAACTCACTTACCTGTGATTTTCTAATGATCCTGAAGACTTTGATTAGCTTGTTCAGGTGTGTTTGATTTAGGGTTGTAGCTAAACTCTGCAGGAAAGTGGATCTCGTGGGCCAGATTTGAGGATCCCTGGACTATGAGATGGACACTTGCTGCTTGCACTCTGGTGCACTTTACTTTTGCTTTAAAAAAGGATTTCATAGAAATTTGGATTTCGTTTGGAGTTTCACTACTGAAGTCCTCTCTTCATCTCTGTTTTTTTTTGGTTTCATCTCTTCATCATGCTGGAGATGTCTGTTTAAATCTGTAGTTTACACATTTCTAAGAGTACTTTTTAATACTTAACATTTTTAATAATACAATTTTAAAACTTGATTCTAGTGGACTCTAAACCTTGCATTTATTTAATGTGAAATCCCAACTGTTGGGGTTAATTGAAGCATATTTTTTCCCCCTTTGTAGTTGCACTCATAGTTGTAATGAACAGAAGCCCAGAACATGGGGATATATTGACATTAAGAACATTCTGGACTTTCTCTGTGACTTTTGCATCATTTTCTTTTTATTTCTTTTTATTAGTTTGTTTACATTTTTACTCTTTTAGTTTTACATTTCATCAATGGCTTGTTTACATTTATACTTTTTATGGTACACTACTGAATGGCAAAGTTGCAAGTTTAATAAAATGTTCTTTAAAATGGTTGATTTTTTTGTGTGTGGGAAATTAATCGTTTAGATTAATCGATAAATTAGTCGACAGATTAATCTAAATAAAAATAGTCGTTAGTGGCAGCCCTAGCTTCCACACTCACTCTCACTCACTCACTCTTTGGTCGTCTCCTGTTTGTCTCTTTCGCCTCACTCTTCTTTTGCTGTCACCTTTTCTGATGTTTTGGCTGCTTCTGGGTGATTGTTAACCAACATATGATCATGAACTGACACACTCTGGACTGTTTTCATCTTGTGTTTTGTGGAAAAGTAAATCAGTGTGTGCCTAATTCTTAGATATTGAGGACTACTCTGAAAAGAAATAACATCTAAATTAACTGGTTTTGTTCATGTCAAAAGTATCACCTAAATACATTAATCTGTACCAAACAGAACAATTTTAAGGGTTAAATCAAGTAGAAATAGCTCTTTGAGGTAACATTTGGAAGTCACCACTTTTTACAGTGTATGTTCTAGTTTTGTCTCAACTAATTTGCGATTGATAAGTGTCAAAGCACATTTTGGACCCTGCATATCTAATCTAACATAACCTTTGTGTGTCTGTGCATTATATAATGTGTTTTTTTTTTAACATTTGCTGTTATTTTGCTCTTTCACAGGGAGAAGATGGCAGTGCTGCACTATCAGATGGTAAGGACTGTCCTGTTACACTCCAGTGACTCTCTCATGAACCCCTCTTAAACCCTGAGCCCATTAATTTTATTTGAAATGGTTTCCCTGTTGACAGCCTGGGTCACTTTAGTGTATTGTTGCCCATAAAGGTTAAATGTGTTCACTGAGTGAGGAAAAGGGCTCGTCCTGATATGGTCTCAAGCCCAGGCTGTGGTTACACTAGATAAAGCTGGAGAACAAGCCTGTGTGTTAAGCTTTCTCTCTCTCAGATGCTCAGCTGGCTGCGGCCCATAACCGGGCTGCTTCCACCAGCCTCATACATGATTCAGACCTGGCAGTCTCATTCAAAGACCTGGACAACCTCTTCAACTCAGATGAGGACGAACAAACAGTTAGTATCAAGCTGTCTTTTTATTATCTCTTTCTATTTTGTGTCCCCTTTGTGCCACTGTGTGAAAATAAATTCTGCTGGTTTGGCAAATTTTCACAATGACGCGAGTGCTCGGAGCTGATTGCCGTTCATAATTAGATGTTAAAATATGTTAAAATAATCATCAATACCTAATTACTGTTAAAATTATCATTACTTGGCTATTTAAAAATAAGGGTATGTTGCAATGGAAATGTGGGTTGTTTGCCCTCTTTTAGAGGAATTGCTGTAATTTTAATGACATCATAGCTCTGATTTTTGGCTAATTTGTGTATTTCTCCATAGCCTGGAGCACGGAGAGCTGTAAATGGAGCAGATGAGAAGTTTGGCAGCAAGGAGTCGAAGCCAGCCACACTGGACCCTGTCTCCTGTATAAGTGAGCACAGTCTCTGTTTCTATAAATATACAGGGTTTACTTCTTCATTCTAACTCTGTATACTGCTCCCTGCTGGCCATTGTGGCAATTTTTACATTGCTCGCAGACAAGCAGTAACATCATCATGCACATATTTTTTTGAGTGGGAACAGAATGTTTTCTTTAACATGCAAAAAAGGGCTCAGAAATACTATATGCTTTTTAATAAACCAAATCAAAACATTTTTTTTAAGTTCTTTTGTAGAGCAACTTTGACATTTTGACAATAAGTCCTTTTGCTTTCCACAAGAATAAGTAGGAAATAGAGATGACTTAACA
Source organism: Sinocyclocheilus anophthalmus (assembly GCA_018155175.1). Lineage (NCBI taxonomy): Eukaryota > Metazoa > Chordata > Actinopteri > Cypriniformes > Cyprinidae > Sinocyclocheilus > Sinocyclocheilus anophthalmus. The sequence continues at coordinate 584,852 of JADLZN010008191.1, read as the reverse complement.
TTTTTTTTTTGTCATAGATGTCTTGTGCATTATCCCCTGCATCCTTCCGTTTACATGTCATCTTTCCCTCTGCTCATCCATCCCTCAGGCACGGCTGATCTACACCAGATGTTCCCTACACCTCCGTCATTAGAGCAGCACAACATGGGTTACTCTCCCATGAACAAAGAGTATGGATGTATGGAGCCAGGCTCTGGCCTCAACACTCTAGATGGCCCTACTGCTCTGGGTGGTCAGTTTAAAATCGAGGTGGAGGAGAGTTTCTGCAGCCCCAAACCTTCTGAAATCAAGGTGAGACTAGTAAGACAACTGCTACACCATGTTCTAACCATGTGCAGTGCTGTACGTTTCCAGTGCTAAGTCATTTTTCTGTCTTCACTGACAGTGAAGTGCTTTAAAGAGCAACACAACCACAGCCAATCAGAATAAACTTCATGTTTGATATTATGAAAAAAACTTTTTTGGCAGCCATTTAAATGTTTTATGACCTCTAAACTTGTTGAAATTAGCTTGCATGCATTTACTCATTTAAGTGCTTTAATTCATTTGTAAAAAATTATTGAATTGCTATAGAACAGGAATGGCACGACAGCAAATTGAATATGGTTTTCTCTCTCTCTCCCCAGGACTTCTCATTTGTGTACAAGCCTGACTTGTGTCAGCCGTTTGTGGGCTGTTCCATGTTTGCCCCCCTGAAGTCTTTGCCCAGTCAGTGCCTGCCCCCTATCAAACTGCCTGATGAGTGTGTTTACAGGCCCAGCTGGACAGTGGGAAAACTAGAGCTACTTAACTCTGTACCTGCTATGACCATTTTCAGCAAGGATGGGTGAGTTTCACATCTGGGGTGAAATGTACTGAACCTACTGTATGAACCACATATATCTTTATACAGACTTTTGTATGCACTAAGAGGGTCTCACAAAGAAATGTCTGGGCCATATTTCACCCCGAATTCAAAATGAAAATGATAAAATAAAAATATTGCTATTAAGATTTTGTTCATTCTGACAGTAAAGCACATTTCCTTGCTAAATTCTCATTCAGCCATCTATTTGACTTTAATTGTCATAAATTATGGTACAATGCAAAAAAGTTTATTTTCTGTGTGAAATATCTTTCCCTTTTGATCTTTGGGGTAAAATATAATTTTCTGCAAGGTTCACCCAAGAACTGTATGTACAAACTCATGCTCTGTGGAATCAGTTGCACCCACACACCTCTTGTTCTTAGTAATGGCGAATAGAGAATAAAAGCGAAGAACAGGTGTTAACACACGGGTAATTAGCCCGTCTAATCCATCTGCTGCCACAGTCCTTTTATTTTCTTATATTTAGAAGCTGCTTATCTCAGAGCTTCTTCACTGTCCACACTCAAGCTAACTCTGTTTCTCGTGGACTGGTTTATTTGAATAGCTGGTGTTAGCTCAGACGACCACATCTGATTGTTATTCACGTGGTGTTAATTCATAATCTTGTCGTCTGGTTTGCCGTTTCATGTGATGTTATGAACCTGTGTCAGGGTGAACTTCAGAAACACTTTCTTTCTGTTAGTCTGAAGTTAGACTTGAGTTATGCTGCTTGTATTGTCTCTATACTGTCGCTATATCAAAAGAGATGAAAAAATAATCTGATAGTTATTTTCATACATTAATCTCAGAGAGCAAAAAGAACACACTGTTCTTGGTCATTATTTTTGATGTCGGTAGAAATTTAGTGAAATCGAGAGAGGAGGGGGGGTGTTGCGAATGGTCGATGACAGGGTGATAAGTCTGGTCATAAAGTCCACATTTGTTTAAGTCAGAGCTGGTTAGTCGTCTTTTATAACCCACAGCAGCTGGGGGATTGGGCCACGTCTTCAAATGGGGACCTTCAAACGCCTGCCTGTTTTTAAAGGCCACACTCGGCCTTCTCACACTCACGCACACACTCCATGTGGCACAAGCTGTGCTTTCATTTCTCGCACAGCTGCCTGTTGGACCATCTGTCTAAAAATAGTTTCTTACTCCCACCCACCTAGAGGTCTTCTTAGGATACAAGTACAGTACTGCAGCTCATGATGTATGTCCGCTGTGTAATACCCAATAATCATCTATGGTAGTGAGAATAGACGAGATGATTTAAATGTCGCTCATTTGTTGTAGGGTTTGACTTCAATGATGTCCCAATTAACCTCTTGTCTTGTGCTTTTTGCACTCTAGTGAAAGCAATGCTATGGAACAAGAGTACATCCAGACGTACACCCCTCAGACCCACACGCCATTCTTGTCTAACAGTGCTCCGCCCAGCAACAGCGGCACGAGCATCCTCCCATCCCCTGCCACGCCTCGCTTCTCAGCTCCCACCCCTCGTACCCCAAGGACACCCCGGACCCCCAGAGGCCCAGCCAGTGTGCAAGGTTCCCTCAAATATGAGAACTCGGACCTGTACTCGCCAGCCTCGACGCCCTCCACCTGCAGGCCGCTCAACTCTGTCGAGCCTGCAACGGTTCCCTCCATCCCCGAAGCCCACAGCCTATACGTCAACCTCATCCTGTCGGAGTCTGTCATGAACCTGTTCAAGGATTGCAACTTCGACAGCTGCTGCATCTGTGTCTGCAACATGAACATCAAAGGCACTGACGTGGGCATCTACATCAGCGACCCAAACATGGAGGCCCAGTATCCCTGTGGGTGTGGCTTCAGTGCCGTCGTCAATCGGCGCTACGGCAAAAAAAAAAAAAAAAAAAAAAAAAAACAAAATAATGGCTCTGGCCTCTTTCTGGAAGACGAGCTGGATATCATTGGACGGGGTTCGGACGTGAGCCAGGAGGCGGAGAAACGCTTTGAGGCGATACGGAGCATGTCGCTGGAGAAGACAGGGGGTGGAGACAAGGATCGAGTCCCGGACGAGCTTATCTCTCTCCTGCAGGATCAGTGCACTAATCCCTTCTCCCCTATGCTGGCATTGGACCCAGAGGGACTGTCTTCCCAAGGGCCAGGGGGCACCACTGTACCATCATGTGTGCGTGTGGAGGAAAGGGACTTCCACAATGACTGTTACCTGGCTCTAGAACATGGGCGACAATTCATGGATAACATGTCTGGTGGGAAGGTGGATGAGACGCTGGTGAAGAGAACGTGTTTGCACCATTGGGCCAAACGCAGCGGTGAGAGATTAGAGCATGTTTGCCATTTGTTCACACTTCATTTATATTTACAATAAAAATCTATTTTGTTTAAAATAGGTTTAGTTACCCAGATTTATTTATTTATTATTTACTTTTTAAGTTTTGTTTTTTGCCTAAATTAAAACTTCGGTTTTGGTGTTTTTGGTAAAAGATTTTTTGTTGCATAATCTGTGTTCTACTTATGTTTATGTATTAGAGGTCGACCGATGTGGATTTTGCAGATACCGATAGCTAGGTTGTACTACACTGGCTGATACCGATTAATCAACAGATAGTTTTTAAAATGGATTCTGAATGAAAAAAAAAGTACTAAACCATACTTTGTAAATGAATACAAATATTAATATTAAATATTAATGACATTGATTATAAAGTTAATAGTTCATTAATGTTAACAGAACCAACTTTCAAAATGTATTAGTAACAATTATCTACACAAAGGCCATAGCATTGAAATTACATACATATGGATATTGTATGCATACTCTCACACTTTATTTGCTTCTATTTTAGGCGTTAAATTAGGCGTTGCATTCTATTCAAGCAGCGGTCCGAAACAGTTTAATTAATCACCAAATGGGCAAAAGTTCACTTCAAGAATGAGGTGAATCAAGTGGCATCAATGTGTTTGAAGTTCAACAAGTTTGAAGTTGAAGTTTTTCAAACGTGTTTGGAAAAAAAAACGGAACGAGAAAGCGCAATCTGTCTATGAAGCATACAGACGCTATTAGAACCACAGAAAGAGAAACTTTTCACTGAAAAAAGCACAATCTTCCAGCCTAGGGTTACATACATTAAAGAGCAAGTCATATGGGTTTTTGAAAAATATATCTTTTGCAGTTTATAATGTAGCTATCCTTAAATGAAAACAATCTGTGAAGTTGTTAATCAAAAAAGTGCATGATAAATAAAGATATTGTCTCTTAAAAGAGAGAGTCGATTCTGAATCGCCTTAACGAGTCATCATATTTTCGAATCTTTTGCCTGTTACCGGTATACGTCACTGGGTAACACATTTGCATAATCCTCGCCTGCCCGCGAAATATGAACAGAGTCTGACCTGCCCACATACACTTCCGCTAGTTAGTGTGTTTACATCATGTTGAGCAATACGCGTGTTCAAATACCACAGAATACAATTTGACCCTTTTGTTGTGTGCATTCATTTTAACTGAGGACTGCTTCTCTTTTTTTTAAAAAAAAAAAAAAAAATCTTGGCCTTTTTATCTTCATTGGCTTCTAAGCTGCTTAATTTGGACTAACAAGCTCTCCGACGCACAACCTGTAAGTACGATTGATACGTTATGTACATTTTCAATTGAATGCTCAAAATATCAAGTTTTTGTGCTAATATGTGATGTACACCTAGTGCAGCTTTAGGTAAAGCACGATATTACTGAAGCAGTTCTGGTAATCGCTGTGAACCCACTATTTCCTAAGAATGTGTCGATTAATGTAGACTGATTAATCGACCCATTCACATTGAGTGTTGAGTGTAACTTCTAATTAATTTGTTTAATAACAAAGAATGTATGGTAGCACACAGACTTTATAATCAATGTGAAATTGCTGTTTATTTTGCTGCACCGGCAGTTATAGTGCTAATGTGGGAGAGACGAGTTGGTTAGGCTGGTTCTGCGTTCTGATTAAAAGTTAAGACCGAGCGTCTTTTGTCTGTCGTTCTTTAAACATTACAGTAGACATATTTTGGTTTACAAACAGTATTGTTTCATCAGTTAGTCACGTTAGAACTCTGCTAATGTATCCACCATTATTGTTTTAAAGTGTTCACAATTTAGCAGCTAACTGTAGCTGGGCAGATTTCGCTTGCATAACTGTTTTTGTATTTTGTCATTATTATAAGAATGGATTGGAGCACTATGTTATTGTTTTATGTAAAGGTGCTTTGTCAGGTAGCGCTTGCTAACTTGCTCAAGGACTCCTCTCTGTGCCAATCACAGCAGGCTTGGCCAGCTGACCAATCAGAGCAGAGTAGGCTTATGGAAGGGAAGGGTTTGCTCTGAACTTGCTTGGAACGAATTGTTTCGAATCATTGGCAAATGACTCTAGTATTAAATGTATATTCTGAGAAAATTACAATGTTTTCTGACCTTAGATGCATTTAAACCTGTTGTAGGGGACTCCAACACCATATTAGGACACTTCAAAATACCATATGACCTGCTCTTTAACAATAATTTGGGCAGCATGGCAGGATTTCCTTAAGCTGTATTCATGTCAGTGTGCTTTCTCACATCACTAGCTTTAAATATGCAATTTCGCTGGGTAACAAATGAATTAAAGTGACCAGCTGGATGTAAACTAATGCAAATAGATGGTAACAATCATGACATTAAGTACTTGCATGCATTTTGAAAGTGACATGACATGTGGCCAAGTATGGTTACCCATACTAGGAATTAGTGCTCTGCATTTAACCCATCCTAAGTGCACACACACAGCAGTGAACACACACACACGTGAACACACACCGGAGCAGTGGGCAGCCATTTATGCTGCGGCGCCCGGGGAGCAGTTGGGGGTTCGGTGCCTTTCTCAAGGGCACCTCAGTCATGGTATTGAAGGTGGAAGAGAGCGCTGTACATTCACTCCCCCACCTACAATTCCTGCCGGACCTGAGACTCGAACTCGCAACCTTTGGGTTACGAGTCCGACTCTCTAACCATTAGGCCACGATTTCCCCTGGTCCCATGGTTTAAACCCGCTTGAGGTTCTGCTAATGTTGGCATCCTCTCAGCCTGGACGGCAAACTACTGCTGTTCTTTCTCCACTAATGCAGCATCTAGTTAACAAATGACTTGGTAATGACATGAAAACATGCACTAGAGTAAACTGTATACACACCATTTCGTTGTCTCTGTTTTAAATCTTAAGCATCCCACTCCATGCAGCGCGCGCAGTCTCACGTGTCAAAACAATCAGCAGAGGCCGCTGTCGTACTGTATAATGACAGCGGACCCTTCTCAGCCGCTCTAGCATTTTTGCCGATTGTTCCAGCAATGGACTATCGGTGCTGATTAATTGGTCGACCTCTATTATATATGATAGTAAATCTTGAATATTGATAAATTTGAGTGTATGTATTAAACGCCCTCTCTTTCTCTCTCTCCCTCTATAGCAGTGGATGTGAGCGGGCTGTGCTCTCAGGATGTTTTGAGAGTTCTCCTCTCTCTTCAGCCTGTTCTTCAGGATGCCATCCAAAAGAAGAGGACTGTTCGCTCATGGGGAGTCCAGGGGCCTCTCACATGGCAGCAGTTTCACAAGATGGCTGGAAGAGGGTCTTATGGTGAGCAGGAAGGGCAGTTGTTGAGCAAAAAAGCCATCATGGTTTTTGGAGTGGAAATTATCAAAATTACGCATTGACAAGATTGTTAGTGGACTTTGAACTTGATGCCAGGGGCTACCTCAATACCACTCACCTCTCACTCTTAACTTTCACTTAATTTACTTCTTTGCTCTTCTCTAGGCACTGATGAGTCTCCGGAGCCGCTGCCCATTCCTACGTTCTTGGTTGGGTATGAGTATGACTTTGTGGTGCTGTCTCCCTTTGGCCTGCCGTACTGGGAGAAGTTACTGCTGGATCCCTTTGGCTCCCAGAGAGACGTGGGATATCTGGTCCTCTGCCCAGACAGCGATGCTCTCCTCTCTGGAGCCAAGAGCTTCTTCAAAGAGTTGACAGCCAGCTTAGGTGAAGAGGTTTTGGTCAATGCTTTAGTTTTCCAAAAGGAATTTTGTCTCACAGGTAGGGATGCTCCGATCCGCCTTTGTCGCCTCCGATACCGATTCCGATACCTAGGGTTCAGTATTGGCCGATACAGATACCGATCCGATACCAGTGAAGTTTTTTCCCCTCATTTAAATAAATGTTGAATTTATATATCTCTGTGTGTGGAACTGATAATGATTATTTCACAATCTACTAGATACAGACTACTTCATTATAAAGAAAAATTAAATAAACAAATATGAAAAAATATAGGCCTATGTATATTTATAAATCTATGACAAAAAAAATATAAACTAGGTTAGTGGATAATTCGGCAAATCAAAGTTTAATTAAACGTTCCATGAATGTATTTATATATGAGTATATACTATAAAATTAAGATACATTTCTTTTAAATGTATAGCATTTTTTTTAATAAGGCAACAACATATGATAGATGCGATAGGACAAAACAAATACAGTGCAGCACGAACTGTTTTTATACAGTCAACCCTCAATGGACACCTTGACAATTGAATCGCCATTGGCTAGTACATTTTTTTGTTTACTCTCCAGATGAAATACTTACTATACTATAGTAGATATAATACAGCTTTTTAAATATCTGAAAGTACACCCTTAATATCAGTCAGTCAAGCATTATAATATGATAATCAAGTATTATTTAATATAGAAGTTTAGTAATTAGAATTAAAACTTGGTAACCATGAACTTAGGACTGGTGCTGGTACTTTTTGCTTTTTGCTTGTTGTGTGCGTTTGCTCGAACTGATTCGCTGAAATCAAAACAGGGACGATAATAGGTGAGCACCAGCCAGTGAGATTGTCTTTTGCGCATTAGTTCCGCCTACTACAGGAAAACCCGGCATTTCTTAAAAGCTGAAGAATTCCAAAAGAACTCCGTTATTTTGACAGGAAAATACAACAAAGTATATCGTTTACATGTAGCGCATCAATTCTGCATGTTATGTAAGACTCACTCTCGCTCTGCGCGTGTGAGAGAAAGAGACGGCGAGTCGTGCGCCTTCACACTAGCGCTTACGTTACAACAAATACACAAACACAGGTGCGCTGCGCATCCATTCAAATGAACTGAAAAACATCACAGATCGCTTGATGGAGAGTGAAACTCTGAAGCGCTCAGTCATTGTGTTCGGCGAGTAATAATATAGCTGTGCTAAACTTATACTCAGCCTCCAACTCACATACTGGCGAGTAAAATCTGAGAATTGATTAGCCATTGGCTAATATTAGACATCATTTAGTCGCCCCGAGTGAAGATTTAGTCGCATATGCAAGTGATTTACTCGCAATGTAGAGGGTTGACAGTCTATGAGGTTAAAAACGGCAAAGCACAAAGGGAAGAGAAATTGATGCGTAGTGTATTATATCTGTGCAACAGTTATTGAGCCTTTCTTTTAACAGTTTTAAATTTCAGTTACTTTGCACGTTAAAAACTATTTATAGTCTTTTCTACGCCCGTGTTCTGTTCTCACAGAAAAAAAATCTCGGATTTGGATCGGCTCTCTCTGATCGATACCCGATCCGAGAAAAATGGCACTATCGGAGCCAATACCCGATATGAATATCGGATCGGCGCATCCCTACTCACAGGTCCACCTTACTTTTCAACACAGAAGTAAGCTATTTCCTGTGAATGGGCGAGACTTCCAATCCATTAGCCAATATCGGTAAATAACTAGAAGAATGTAGCAAACAGTAAAATATTTTTTACAACAAACCAGTGCTCATGATTACAACAATAAATTAAAAAATATGATGAATGCAGCAAACAGTAAAATATTTTTACAACAAACCAGTGTGGTCATGATTACAACAATAAATTAAAAAATATGATAACAAATACCAACATGAAGCAGCATAACTGACTGTTGTTGTACAGCCAAAAATAACTGAAAGTGGTTGACACCGGAAGCCTTGAAAATTTAAAAATAAGGTGTATATATATACAGTAAATACAAACTACTCAACAACATGGTGCACGTTTTTTTCAGATATGTACCAAAATGGATATTTCATGATTTTATAGCCACTGCATTTCTTTTTTGCATTTCCTGGCTTCTCTGTGCTGCTTTCTGATTGTTTTTTTTTTTCTATTTCTGCCCAACAGTCTTGTAAGCTTGGTCAGCATCGACCAATCTCCAAAGTGCATGCTGATGGCATTGTTAGGGTGGGTGGAGCTACTGCCAATAAGCTCTCAGAGCAGCCAGTCAGTGATTGGTTCCTGAAAGCAGCTGGTGGCAGCAGCGATGCGTTTGCCAAGCTCAAACTGTTTGCCCAAGTCTGCAGACATGACCTCGGTAAGACCCATGTCTCTCTTTCTTCGTTATCCCTGCTGTCATGGAAATATATTAAAGAGTATTTGTCTCACTAATCTTCATCTTGTTCCCTGTTTCTTCAGCACCATACCTCGCTACACAGCCATTGGACAGCACTCTCTTCATTCAGCCAACCCCTGTCCCTTCCTCCACCCAGTCATCTTCCTTGCAATCCTCAGGCTCCGCCTCATCAAACTCGCAAACCTCAATAGCCTCTGGAGGCTCCGCCCTCAACAACAACAGTGCTGCCAGCAACAGTGGCTCAGGCCTGCCAGGCAACACCAATAACACCCCCTCCTCCTCAGGCCCTCAGGGCAGCAACATCCAGTCTGCCAAGCCCAGCTCGTTCCCTCCCTTTGGAAGCATGGGAGTCCAAGGTAACAACTCCCAGTCTGGGGCTCTGGGCCAGCAGGCTGTCACCCAGAACTCAAGCCTCTCTGGAGACAATTCAGCTGACAACAGCCAGACTCAGGGGCCATCTGAACCACCAGAGAGGTACACAATGTATTTGTTGCCTTTTCCTGTCTTAATCATATCAGGGTGTCCGTGGGTCCTTAAAAAGTCTTAAGTCTTAAATAACGATTTCCTAATATAAGGCCTTAAAAAGTCTTAATGTCTTAAATTCGGATTCGATGGGTCTTAATTTTTTTTGGTCTCATTACCGCTAAAATATCTTCAGTCTGTGACGGACCTAATGACTTTACAATCACTAGACAGACCGAAGATTTTTTCTTCCTGCGGTAAATTACTGTGTCATCCGAGAGAATTGCAGTAAGCTAGCAGAATACAGAATACAAGCTCGCGCTGAGGCTCACTGTTTGTCTCGAGACTTCAGAACAAATGAGCGTGACAGCACACATAAACTCAGAAGAAACACACTGAGGTAAAAATTCAAAATGTTTAGTTTATTCATAACATGATATAGTTAAATAACACCATGATAAGTGAGCTATTTTGCTCAATAGTCTCACGATGCAAAACAACATTCAAAACACCTACGTTACAGAGTGCACGCATTACGTGAAGTCTAGACTAGTGTGTGTGCGCGTTTAGTGTGTGTTCTTTCACTGCGTGATTCAGTCTGTTAAAATACATTCAGAATGATCACAAATTTAAGACATGGGGGCAGAAAATGTGTATATTTATACTCAAGTTCACACGGAAGAGTGCCTTTTTTCTCCAAAAATTACCATATACAAATGTGATATTGATTTTTTACAACAGTTCAATAAACTAGAAGTTTTATTAAGAGACTTACGTTTTAGACACCATATTGCTTGTTTTTGCTCTATTTCGCCAACAAAAATAATTCCAAACACAGCCACAGCGCTGTTTTGCGTCTCTGAGCAACATGACGGTGTTTCGTTCCTGAATGAATCAATTGTTTAAATTATTCGGTTCAGTCGCAATGACTCGTTTATTAACAGTGACTTGCTGCCACCTGCTGGCGGTTTTAATTTCACGTTTAAAGTATCTTTTCATTTTTTAAATTATTTCAAATATCAGTATTCAATGTTTTATGTTTAATATATCAAAACATTATTTATGCATTTGTAACTGCAGGTTAAATGCATTCATGTTCTGCATTAAACAGTGTGTAAACACATCTAAATGCCACTTCAGATGCAGCTTATGTCTGGATTGCAAAGATGAATTTTGTTGATACTGATTTCATTTGCTTGGTAACAGCCCAAATGTCTTATTCTTATTCACTGATTAAATGTAAGAATTTGACTCAAAAGATAATGCACACTTATAGAAAAATGGCTTTATAAAGTTAAAATGCCCATAAAAGGTAAAAATCTATTTAAACTTATCTGACCACCACACAGAATATGAAGAATATCAAAAACTTTAGGAGTGAGCTGTCCACGAAAGTCCTGAAGATACCAGCATGATAACACACTCAATCAGCTGAATGAATGACTCAATACTCACTCATTAAGTGACTTACCTCCACTTACTGGTAGTTTAGTTGAGAAGTTTGTTGAAAAGTATGCATTTTTCCCCTCAACATTTCTTATTGTATACTATAAAGTCCCCCCCCCCCGCATTTAACATTAAGCTCATAACATTATTGATTGCAGTGGTGAATTATTGTTATTTGCAGTGCTAAATTATTTAATCTTACTGTTAGCAGGAGCCTATAGTGTATATGAATTTTATGATAATTGTAATAAGTACAAGTAGATATGCATACACTAAAAGGTTACAAATAGGCAATTTGCGATATGCAGATTTAAGTATGTAAAAGCTGATAGAACACTGATGAAAATATTGCTTCAGAATAAATTGTTTACTCCACCAAAAATCTCAGTGATGCAGTTATTTTGTGGGGATATTTTGTATGGAATATTGTCTGCTGACATGAAAAGTTCACTGTATCATTGTAATAAATACCATTTATTACAGCATTGATATTTAGTTTTCTTTTTAATTTATACACATTAAATATTACATATATTTATGTAATAAAATGTGTTTTTCCATTACAGGTTTAGGTCTTAAATTTCATATAAGGTGGTATTAAAAAGGTCTTAAAAAGTCTTAAATTGAACTTGTTCAAGTCTGCAGAAATCCTGCATATATAAATTTAAGTCTTGTCAAAATGTGATGTAACTTGTAAAACTGTTAAAATACTCAGCCTCATCAGGTTTGGGTTAAAAGCACATTAAAGACCTTTTATTTCCCCTTTCATCAGCACTATGGGGAGAGAAAAGGTCGGAGTTCCTACAGACGGAGATTCCCATGCCATCACCTACCCACCTGCCATTATGATCTATATTGTGGACCCCTTCTCATATGAGGAGGCGGAGCCAGGGGCATCACAATCAAGCATGTGGACGCTGGGACTCCTTCGCTGCTACCTGGAGATGCTGCAGGCCCTTCCAGCTCACATCCGCAACTCTGTGTTTGTACAGGTAGATACAACAGCTGATACATGACATCATTTACAGTGGACACATCTTTAAAAGTCGGTTTAACATTTCAGGGTGATGTTCACTTCACATGCATATGAATGGAAGCCAATGCAGCAAAAAATCTAGTTCAGTGGTTCTTAAAGGGGTCATATGAGATCTTTCTCTTTGGAGTGTTACAAGCTGTTCGTGCATAGATAAGATCCCTAAAGCTGCAAAGACTAAAGTCTCAAACCCAAAGAGATATTCTTTATAAAAGTTAAGACTTGTCCATGCCCTCCTGAAACGCCTCGTTTAAACACGCCCCCACATGTCTACTTCACTGTGTGGGAAGATTTGCATAACACTGCCCAAATGTTCACACAAAGAAAGAAGGCGAAACTTTGATTCTCGCTGTAGTATTGTTGTTGCTGCCGCCGCCATGTCGTGGAGATGCTGTGTGTTTTGTTGTAAAAAAGCGAAAACTACTTTGTTTGGCCTTCCAAAAGAGGACGATATCCGCTCCGTCATGAAGCGGAGTCCAGCCCAGGGTCGTCACATGTGGTTGCCTCAAGCCCGCCGGCCAGTCCTCACTCTAGCCTGCCGGCCGCCACTCACTCAAGTCCGCTGTGTGTTTCGTTGTGAAAGCGAAACTACTTGTTTGGCCTTCCAAAAAAGGACACAACTAATAATCAGTGGTTAAGTTGTATTTACAACACTGTTGCATAACATTCAACCCAAATAGGCAGATGTGTGCAGTAGGGCTGGGCGATATGACGATATTATCGTATATCGACGATGTCTCGTAAGTATCGCGATGACGATGTCAACAGTCAGGTAACAGACGATTATCGGGAAAAAATGATAAACCTAGTAAGTTGTAAAAAATATTTTACATAGCCCCATAGTCACCATACAGCTCTTTTTGCATGCAAGAATGAAATAATAGTAGGGGGGTTGGGAATCGAAAAGCTATTCCAAATTCGGAAAATCAGATCAGATGCGTAAGTTCAGGAATCAAATTACTTCTAAAATTACATTTAGATTCCGCTTCTCGATTTCTGTATGTGCATTTATTGTGATTTCAAAAGATTCAACTAAGAAGATGAAATAGAACTGCACACACACACAAAACGCACGCACAAAAGCCGCCTCTTATATACGCGAACACTGAACTGAGCTCTCTTTCTCGCATTCTCTTCTTTTCTCGCTTCTTACCATGCGAATGGACAAATCCACAGCATAGAGCAACATATCCCATAAATACAACGGTTATGCCTTAAGTGACGTAAAGAGCTGAGAAGAAAACACGGGTGTAGTGGATCCGTGCATTGACGCACAAATATTTTATTTGGCTGTTGTTCGGCGCTGACTACTGTAATGGCAACGTGCATCTGTGTATGCGTTTATTTTGGAGATGCGTTCCAATATAATGTATCTTTATTTAGGGTATAGGCCTATTCTATTTTTATCTGCAGTTTAATAAAAGTTAAACAGGAAAAAAAGGCAAAAAGTAGCACTGCATGTGTTTCTGAATATTTATTTAAACAGACTGTATGTTAATGATGAAAAACCACAAACATGACAGTTATAATTAAAATACGCACTATCAGCGCACATTTCAGTGCAATATTTTTTTACAGATTTTGTAAACCGTGTATACAATATAATTGTTTAATTAAGCTGATATATAGCACTATAAATTCTTAATTAAATTTTTAAAAGATTCGGCAGCCCAACACTGAATATTATTTTGTGGCCGTTGTATTTTGATTAATAAAATAAAAATTACAGTACAAAAATGAAATTTAAATTACACTGCTTCTAAATAAATAAAGCAGTTATTTTTTTGTTTTGTTAAAAACGGGCCAAAAGAGACCTCCGATCTAGTAGGCTACCAGAAAAAAAAAAAAAAAACTTGACGTTTTTGCTCAGAATTCGTTTTTAATCCCTGCATGATTTTAGACATGCATGATAAATATCAAATACGTTATAGCTTGACTACAAGTTTAAAAACAACGCTGCAATTGTTATAATTAAGGAAATTAAACTTACCATCATGAAATGTGTTTACACAGGCGATAATGCCAAAAAGAAAGAAAAACGTCGGAAATTAGGCATATTTTATTCAAGACATTATATGACATCAACATGCTTTTATCATTCTTACAATCACCGCCAGAATGTCCAACTTCACCATGATGAACTTAAAATTGGGTTCTATTATTTTTCCTCAACAATTCTCACAAAACGGAATTCATTTCAAACACAAATTTGATAAGAACAGAGTGGAAATTATTAGCAACACCAAAATAACAGCAAAGCTAATGTTTTCTGTTAGTTTAAGCACAAACTAAGAAAAGTAAAACCAAACCTTGTGGCATTAATTAAGACCAAACTGAACACGTTGTGTGTTTATGGTGCATGTCAGGAATGTTGTTTTGGTGGGGCTTAGGTAGACTATATTATCGGATATTGCAATATTTTTAAAGGCGATTATCGATAAGATATTTTTGACATATCGCCCAGCCCTAGTGTGCAGTGCATTTTATGGAGGACTGTTTTTTGATCCTGGTAGAGTAGCCTACAATGGGTCTGTGCACAAAGGCTGTTTCTATAAAGTGGAGCAGTTTCAACTTTGCAAGGACAGTCTGGCGCTTCTGACTCACAGCCTGTAAGTACATTTTTTATATTTAAAGAATTTGCCACTGACGATTTAAACGCGAGTTTTGAGCAGTGTAGAGTAGCGCTTGTTTGTCGTTTCTCCGATCACAAATGCAGACATGGTTTTATGTTTACGCGGCACTATACGCAACGTGTAAAAAGACAGTATAAGTCATTATAATCGTAATTATTTCCCCACTGGATGCAACACATGCCTCGTTTGTAATAGGTTTTATTGGTTTTGTCTCATCGGGGGCCAGGACACAGCATTAGGGATGGGCGATATGGGCTTTAAAATATATCACAAAATTTCTGGTATAACGATATCAATGACGATAATTCAGGGAATCCTGTTTCTTTTAAGATAAGTATTATCTTTCCTATTTTTACCAAAAATAGGGTGAGCATTAACCTCCTGAGACCCAAACTGTGTGTCATAAATCAACATCTCAGGAAAATGTTATGGTGTTTCAAATCAAAATATAACTTTCTGTTACGAAACAGGAGGTTGATTTCATACATGTCCTCATATGAGGACACCGGGACTAAAAGCATGTTTATTACGCATTTTGGGAGACACAACAAATGAACAGGGAAATAAAATATATTTCAATATTCCTATGAAATATTATATATTATTATGAAAATCTTGTCAATTATTACTCCCATTATTACACTTCTTTTTTCATTACATGTTGCCCCAAAAACACATTAATATGCTAATTAGATTTAGTTTATAGATACATTATATATAATGAGAAAACCTGTTTGAGGCCATTTTACACACATTTTGCATGAAAAAAAATGGTATATCAAATCATTCTGTTATTACATAGTTGAGAATTATCTTTATACAAAGTTTGGGGGAAAAAATCCTGAAAACTAAAGGTGATTTTTAAAAAATTTATTGTTTTTGTCTATGCATGCTCATTCATGTTTTTAAAGAAATTGAGTCCCGATGTCATCTACCAAGGACGTAGCATTTTTTTTAATGCTCTAAACAATGTAATGACGTCAAAAAATATTTTTTTTTTCCTAAAATGTTTTGCCGGGTCTTAAGAGGTTAATGAGTTCACACGTAATGTAAAGACTGTTTAATTCATACTGGAAGCCGGAGGGCGCTCTTGCACAGAAACTCCACATAGCCATAGCAGAAGAAATACTACTGACAATGCTCCAGGAAGGTATCCAGTTATCGCTGAATAAAACGCACAACGGAGGTAGAGACATTTTAACTGATGAAACTTGAGGAAAATAAACATACGACTGCACAAAATATATGGTTTATCTGTGTTCTTCAATCTTGGGTATTTTTATAAGGAAAGTATATTTATAATGCAATGTTAATCGACATGGCCTTTATCACTGTATATAATACTATCATTCTGTAATATGAAACCACGTCTGGTCACAAAAAGAAGTATTTCAAACACTCACTATGTTAAGTTAATTTGGAGAAAAAGCATGTCAATAAATTATATCTTTGTTGGACAACAGTTTTGTAAACAGGCTCATACACATGCAAAACTGTATCGCACACGTGCTACTGTAGTACATTTATTCAGACCGATTTTTTTGTGCACTGTACAGCCCTAACCAAACCAGTTGCAGCTCGAGCTCCTCATTTAGCGATATAGGCTACTCCTCCTCAATTTCACGTCCGCTTTCCGCGATGTCGCTCCGCACTGTCGCACACAGAAATATGTCAACAACTAGACTTTATCATTATTATCGCAGGAAGACTAATTCTTATTGTGGGGAGAATTTTTACCGGTATATCGCAAACGATAAGATATCGCCCATCCCTGCACAGCATCACATTATGGTAAGGGGCATAACATTTTTCCGTCACACACTTGAGGTATTCAGGCAATCACAACTAGCTGGCCAATCAGCGTACATCTCGCTTTTCAGAAAGATGAGCTTTGTAAAAATCGACACATTTCAGAAAAGGTGGGGCACAGAGGTGCAACGATAATGTACATTGTGGAAAATAATATATATTTTTTAACCTTAAACCGCATAAACACATTGCATTACACCACATACACAAAATAATGTTCGTTTTAGCAATGTCATATGACCCCTTTAACTAGGGGGCCCCAATATGACTTAAAATGATTTGAAGTAAGACAAAACAAGCATTAAAATCTGCTAAAATCTTCTTTGAAGATCCTAGATTTCCATTGTCTTCAACCTGGATATATGACAAACCCTAATTTTAAAAGTGTGATGAAAAGTGTGATCAGTGAGAACCACTGATCTAGTGTGACTTCATTTCCTCTGGTGTCAAATAGACAACTATAGGAAAGAACAGCAGATATGATGTAAAGGCAATAGTGAAACAAATCACTGTTTTACAACTGTGCACTTTGTGTTTTAGATTGTCCCCTGTCAGTACTTGCTCCAACCTGTGAGGAGTGAAGAGAGGTACCTCTACGCCCAGCACCTCAAGTCTCTGGCCTTCTCCGTGTTCACCCAGTGCAGAAGACCTCTCCCAACCTCCACCAATGTGAAATCACTGACGGGTTTCGGCCCTGGCCTCGCCATTGACACTTCCCTCAGGAACCCAGATGTGAGTGAGGGTTCAGCAGATTGATTGGTTGACAAATTCAAAAGTAGTTGCCTTTTTTGTTTAAAGAAATGGGTAGTTCAGACAGTCTCCAAAGTATCTTAAATATTAAAAATAATTATGTACATTAGCATTGCTGAAGCTCTGCCAATGCTCTCTGCCTTGTTGGAGTGCCATTCCCCAGTGTCAAAATGAACACCTTTATTTGAGGCTCCCAGAGCCCATGGTTCTGACCTCCTCCATAGAGCTCCCGCCCTGGTAGCCCATTCAGGCTCTTTAACGGCTCTTAGTGCTGTATGAGAACTCGGTGACGTGTGGGGACTGTTACACTGACCTCCCGGTCCTGGAACAAAACCAAAGGGGACTCACAACCATTATCTGCTTGGGCAGCTCCGTGAGACCTCCCTAATGGGATCCGGCTTGCATGTTTTGGCAGAGGAATCCGAAAGCTCAACTTGCTCTCCTTTCTTCACAGAGCTATTTGTAGAATCCAATTTTCTTGCTATGCTCACTAGCACTGTTTCTTCCACCCCACTTCCTTCTACACAAATGAGATGACTACTCTGTGGGGTTTATTGATTCCATAAGAGAGGAAAAGGTTATGTTGACATGCCCAGGTATGGCCACCATTAGGCTGAGGTCGATGGTTCGACCTTAGCCCTTCACTTTTGTCCTCTTGTCCTGATATTTGCTGTTTTTAAGGAAAAAGAGACAACTTAAGTTCTGTCACTATTTTCCATTGACATATGACTTTCTTGCCACAGAGACCGGAGTGTCTGCGATTGTACACGCCACCCTTCATCCTGGCCCCAACAAAAGACAAGCAAACGGAGCTGGGTGAGACTTTCGGAGAGGCGTCTCAGAAGTATAACGTCCTGTTTGTGGGCTACTGCCTGTCACATGATCAAAGATGGCTTTTGGCTACCTGTACGGACCTGTACGGAGAGCTGCTGGAAACCTGCATCATCAGCATAGACGTACCCAACAGGTGAACTAGAAAAAAGCCCTCACTCAGTAGCATTGTGTGACATGCTTAACGTGCATAAATTATGCAGAATTAATTATTCACTCAACACTTCAGAAAATTTTAATATTTGGAACCATTATCACCACCATAGACATGACAAGTGAAAGACCTTACACCTTTGTAACACTTTTACTTTCATCTCCATGATGTACCATTTAAGTGTAACAAATTTACACATTTAACTAGTTTATAATTTAATTAAGGACGTTTAAAAATATTTTAAGCTTTTGTGACTAGAGGTTTTAAATATTTTCTGTTTTTGTCATCTCAGAGCAAGAAGGAAAAAGGGATCTGCCCGGAAGCTGGGTCTACATAAACTCTGGGATTGGTGTCTGGGTTTGGTTCAGATGACATCATTGCCATGGAGAGTGGTGATTGGCCGGCTTGGACGAATAGGGCATGGAGAGTTGCGAGGTAATGCCCATCTAAATGTTTTTTTAGGCCTTTAACCTTGACAATATTCACAATAGAGCTTTGACACAAGTTGATTATTGCATTTATAAAATGATTGCTACATGTTATTTACTATTAATAAAGTAAAATTAAGGAAATTCATTAAGTGACATACTTCTAGCCAACTGACCGATCAGTGTCCTGGAATGCACATCCTGCAGACACACTGAAATTTTTGCACATGGGAATGCATTTTTATTTATTTTTTTCCTCTCTCAGACTGGAGTATTTTACTGAGCAGACGGAATCTGCAGTCAGTGTCTCGGAGGCTGAAGGAGAACTGTAGGCTGTGCGGAATCTCAGCAGCTGACACTCCCAGCATCCTTAGCGCCTGCCTGGTTGCCATAGAACCCCAGGGCTCATTTGTCATCATGCCAGGTAGAATCTCGCTTCCTTTTACTCTCTGTATGGTGTGCATGTTGTCGGCCTTATTTTTATGGCTAGGTTGATGCATTAGCTGTAATTAGTGTGCATAGTTAGTTAGTTTCTCCTCTATTTGTGGCACAAAAGGGAATTGTAAAAATAAAACTCTTTTTCAAACAGGTTTTCTAAAAACTCCCCACTTCTGCCATTGTTCAAACTCATTATTAAAATGTGTATTAAACCGGACTGGAATAGGATAATTAAACATCAAAAAACACACTTTACCTTTAAAATATAACCCCACACTGCTGTAGTCGCGTATCTCTTGCTTTGGATGTGAATGATAGCCTCAGTGTGTCATAACGCATGTGTCTGCTGTCCCTATCTGATATACACTCCTGTGTGTCTCGATCTCATAAAACACTTTTCTGCACTCCTATTGATTCCTGTGCTGGTGTGATGATACTGAAAATCGATGGCTTTATTTGACAAAAGCTTTTCATTCTGTCATAGTATCAAGATGTATGGCATCTGATGGATTTTGCCCATCACTCAGAGCTTAGAGAGCGACAGGTTCCCCCCCCCATATTAGGATTAGTGTTAATTTTATCAGCTATTTTCATTTTAGTCTTAGTCCCGGGCTAAAATGTCCTTGTTAGTTTTTATCATATTTAGTCAACCTTATCCTATTTAGTTTGTCAAGTTTTAGTCGACTAAATGTCTCAACATTTTAGTCTACTTTTAGTCCAAGAAAATCTAAAGTATTTTAGTCTAGTTTTAGTCAATGAAAACTTGACATTTTAGCAATAAGATTATTATTAATTACCCGTACAGCAGTATTAATTTTGGCAGCCATTTTTAATTGTCTTAAGGCCCGTTCACACCAAGCACGATAACTATAACGATAACGTATAGTTCTAAAATCGTTCTCAATATGAAAGATATCCTATTTCACACCACAACTATAACGATACGAGACAGAGGAACGTATCGTTTGATCACACTTTTCAAAACGATTTTTTCCCAGCTGATGAACGATAAAACACTGACAGCCCATCAGAATCCATCCTGCTGTAACGAGCTCAAGAATTCAGTAGAATGTGGACACATACAGTATCTCACAGAAGTGAGTACACCCCTCACCCGTTTTTATAATATTTTATTATCTTCTTTTCATGTGACAACACTGAAGAACTGACACTTTGCTACAATGTAAAGTAGTAAGTGGAATAAGCTTGTATAACAGTGTAAATTTGCTGTCCCCTCAAAATAACTCCACACACAGCCATTAATGTCTAAGCCGCTGGCCACAAAAGTGAGTACACCCCTAAATGAATATGTCCAAATTGGGCCCAAAGTGTCATATTTTGTGCGCCCACCGTTATTTTCCAACACTGCCTTAACCCTCTTGGGCATGGAGTTCACCAGAGTTTCACAGGTTGCCACTGGAGTCCTCTTCCACTCCTCCATGACGACATCACGGAGCTGGTGGATGTTAGAGACCTTGCGCTCCTCCACGTTCCGTTTGAGGATGCCCATGCTTGGCTAATCCATCACCTTTACCCTCAGCTTCTTTAGCAAGGCAGTGGTCGTCTTGGAGGTGTGTTTGGGTCGTTATCATGTTGGAATACTGCATTGCGGCCCAGTCTCCGAAGGGAGGGGGGTCATTCTCTGCTTCAGTATGTCACAGTACATTTTGGCATTCATGGTTCCCTCAATGAACGGTAGCTCCCCAGTGCCGGCAGCACTCATGCAGCCTCAGAACATGACACTCCCACCACCATGCTTGAATGTAGGCAAGACACACTTGTCTTTGTACTCCTCACCTGGTTGCCGCCACACACGCTTGACACCATCTGAACCAAATAAGTTTATCTTGGTCTCATCAGACCACAGGACATGGTTCCAGTAATCCATGTCCTTATTCTGCTTGTCTTCAGCAAACTGTTTGCGGGTTTTCTTGTGTATCATCTTTAGAAGAGGCTTCCTTCTTGGATGACAGCCATGCAGACCAATTTGATACAGTGTGCGGCGTATGGTCTGAGCACATTCACAGGCTAACCCCCCAACCCTTCAACCTCTGCAGCAATGCTGGCATCACTCATACGTCTATTTCCCAAACACAAAAAAACCCAAAAACCTCGCACGTGCACTCAACTTTTTTGGTCGACCATGGCGAGGCCTGTTTTCTGAGTGGAACCTGTCCTGTTAAACCTCTGTATGGTCTTGGCCACCGTGCTGCATCTCAGTTTCAGGGTCTTGGCAATCTTCTTATAGCCTACGCCCTCTTTATGTAGAGCAACAATTCTTTTTTTCAGATCCTCAGAGTTCTTTGCCATGAGGTGCCATGCTGAACTTCCAGTGACCAGTATGAGAGAGTGAGAGCGCTAACACCAAATTTTATACACCTGCTCCCCATTCACACCTGATACCTTGTAACACTAATGAGTCACATGACAACGGGGAGAGAAAATGGCTAATTGGGCCCACTCACTTGGGTGTACTCACTTTTGTGGCCAGCGTTTTAGACATTAATGGCTGTGTGTTGAGTTATTTTGAGGGGACAGCAAATTTACGCTGTTATACAAGTGACTGTTGTACACTCACTACTTTACATTGTAGCAGAGTGTCATTTCTTCAGTGTTGTCACATGAAAAGATATATTAAAATATTTACAAAAATGTGAGGGGTGTACTCACTTCTGTGAGATACTATACATGGTGTATTTTACCTCATCTAGTGTACTGATTTATTATAGGCTTTTTATTTATAAATCAACACCAAAGATTTATGCAATCTCTGTCTACATTATGAAAACAGCTAAAACAAACGAAAAATATTGTAACAGTAAAATTCCTAGTAATTCCACTAATTCCATAATTGCAATAGTCTATTTCTCTATTAAAACAACAGCGATTGAGTAAGTGTATTTATTCAGCGATCACAGTCGCAAACAATATAGTGAGATCTCATGACAGAACACTGACTGGCTGAATGATGCTTTCATTTAGATCGCTAAACTCCAGCTTGTTTGTTTTTCAGATCATCTGCGGCGGCGCTTCCGCAATGAGGAGCGAGTGCGTGCGCGTGGTTGCCAGATTGCTTAAAATAAGCAAAACACACCAGGCAGAAAATGTATGAATTTAACAGCGAAGCTCTGATTCAGGGATTAGAACTCTTTATATCTGGCAACCGCACTCATGAAAGCTCGCGTAGTAGAGCAGTCTGCAATAACATTTTGTCTCCTTTTTTTGACGAAAATAAACAGAGGTTTTTGTTAAAGTTTTTATCTTTTTGAATACATTTTAGTCTCGTCTTATTTTGTCAACGAAATTGCATGTTGATATAGTCTTAGTTATCGTTTATTGACCTTATTGTCGTCTCGTCTTAGTCATGGGAAAAAAGCTCGTCAACGAGCATTTTTCGTCATAGTCTTCGTTAAAGAAATTAGCACTACTATGCAAGGAAAAAAACATCATTCATATTGCATTGAACTTATCAGAAGCGAATTTCAGTTTCAGTCAAACCTGATTCACTAATGAAAATAACAGCTGATAATAGCTTGTACTTCCATCCATGAGTCCTTGTTTCTCTTGATGTAATTTTCAATCTTTCAGTCAGTCATTTTAATCTTTTCTGTCTCTTTCCTTTGTCCAGACTCTGTGTCAACAGGTTCAGTGTTTGGTCGCAGTACAACTCTGAACATGCAGACGTCCCAGCTGAGCACCCCACAGGACACGTCTTGCACACACATCCTGGTGTTCCCCACCTCTGCTTTTGTGCAAGTCAACAGCTCCAACTACCCACACGAGAACATTGACATTGCCTTTAACCCTGGCAATGGTGAGAAGCAACACTTCTTTTTTTTTTTCTCCCAAGTCTATTTTACTTGGTAGCCCGTGTTCTTGCCCTACTTGGAGATTTTGCTACATTAATCAGTTGCTTGTCAATAAAAATAAATTATACTGAATCCTTGCTTCATCTCCAGATGGATCAGATCCAATGGGAGGCATCTTTGACCTTCTGGAGCAGGAGAATGACCTGGTTGATCCTGACATCATAAATATCCTCCCTGCCTCACCCACCACGTCACCCGTCCACTCACCTGGATCCCAGTACCCCCACGGAGGAGATGGGAGCAAGGTAGCTGAGATTCACCACTAATAAGGAACAAATGATCAGCATGTTTTCTCAAAAGACCTTGTAAAGGGAAATGGCATGAACTTTGACTAGCAGACTCGTCAGTTAAAATTAGTTGTAAGAATAAAAGACAAAACTGTTTAAGGTTTTAAAGGGATATTTCATCTAAAAATTGACCCATGGCTTTTTGCTTAAAGGCGAAGACCTTGCAGACTATGCATGACTGCATTAAACATTTTATTGGACTGTCCCAGTTTTAATGCAAGTAGAAAACTTTTTTTAATGAAGTGCGCTCACTCAGGGACTTGTTTAGTAAGATTTTACCAGAAAAGATTAGATTTTTTCAACATATGTCAATTTTAAAAAATCTTGTTTAATTTGAACTGCTGTATTTTTGTACTTGCTTGGTTTTTATTTTGTGTTGATGTGTAACTCTTGTATTATTCAAAATGTTTAGTCTTTTTTGCATTTTTGGAGTTCATCTTCATATATTTTCTTTTTTTTCAGGGTCAAAGTACAGACCGCATGGAGCCTCATGAAGAAGCTCCCAATATCCTCCAGCAGCCATTAGCTCTGGGCTATTTCGTGTCCACGGCTAAAGCAGGTCCACTGCCTGACTGGTTTTGGTCCGCGTGTCCTCAGGCACAGAACCAGTGTCCCCTTTTCTTAAAGGTAATTGCTCCTTGCTCACAATGCATAATATTTTTACTTGGGATTTGTACATTGTTGCTTCACATTTCCTTAGAAAAACTTGATTCATCCCCAAGGAATACTGTAAATGTGCAAAATAGGCAATTTTAACTGGTATTAGACTATGTGCAGAGCCAACGAAATGTTGTCCAGAATGTAATTTTCTTCAGAAAGCAGCGCATCACCTTGTGATACTGCACCCATTATACCTGTCGTGCTTTGTTCAGGTCACATGACCTTTTGTTTCCTCCTCGTGCAGCGTTTATAGAGAATCCTGCAATGGGGGATTTTTAATAATTCAGTACTCCGGGATTGGGCCAGACTGCTGTTGGTGTGTGTAAGAAAGACCAGGAGAGAAAACCGACTGAAATATATGGAGGGAATTGAGCTCGCTAAATGTGTTGACATGAAGGCAAAGCATTTGATTTGATAAGCAGCTGTTTGTTTATTGCTGACTTGTTGACTTGTACACAATTAAAAAGTCTGCAGCAAACCGTTCCCTAATAAAGGAAACTGTAAATGGGTATGAATGTTTCTGGCATCTCGTGTTTACCCGTTCATGGGCTTGTCAATTTAATTCATGAAAGGGCCCTGACAATGAGAGGAAATGCTCGGCTTTGTAGCTTGTTTTGGGTGGGCGTAGATTAATGGAATCTGTCGACTAAAAATTTCTTCTTGCCTCTCTTTCCCAACTCCCAGGCCTCTCTACACCTCCATGTGTCTTCAGTGCAATCGGATGAACTTTTGCACAGCAAACACTCTCACCCTCTGGACTCCAATCAGACCTCTGATGTTCTCAGGTAATGTTCCTCTAAGTGTCTGAGAAGCCATCTTCTAGTGTTATAATTCAATTGAATGATAGTGAATACTGAATATTCCAAAATGTTTTCCCTTCAAAGATTTGTGTTGGAGCAGTACAACGCCCTTTCCTGGCTGACCTGTGACCCTGCGACCCAGGACCGCCGCTCTTGCCTGCCCATCCATTTTGTGGTGCTCAATCAAATGTACAACTTCATTATGACCATGTTGTAACACTCACAGAGCATAACTGAGAGCAGGACGACCTTATCAGGGAACGAAAAGGAGAGGAGAATGAAGAAAAGGTGGATCTGAAAACAACCCAACAGATAACTACAGTGCTGGACTTTATATGTATGTGAGTCACAACGGAGATGATCTGGGTAGGCCGTCACTACACCTGAGACCTAGCACTGTGGAGGAGAATCAGGTGTCTGGTGTTTATAACACTCACTAAAAGAGAAAGAGAGGAGAAATTGGAGGCCTTGGATGAGTTTTTGGCAGTGTGGAGGCCAAAGGAAGACGGAAGTGCTAACTGGTGGTGTTCTACATCCTTGGATCCATGGCTACAGTGATGGTAGTGCACGGTTTCTTGGTTAGCATGGATTTGGCCAGTTCTATAATCAGTGTGTATGGAGAAGTAATCTGCATAGAATCTGATGGAAAAGAACTTTGCTCTATGAAATAAGAGAATGAATTCTTGGTTTTAAGACCTCTAATTCCTCGGTTCGTTTGGATGGGATTATATCCAAATGAAATGCCTGCATCTGTCTTATTTATTGTAAGTTTTTAAATGTATAATTTGTCGGATTTCTTAACCTCTTTTATATATAAAAGTTCTAGAAGGTTTGTATCGCCTTCCTGCTTTAAAGCAATTGGTCAAAAATATATGTAATCATCTTAATTACAAAAACAAGCCAACAAAAAACCCACTAAAAAGATGAATACAATAAAATTGCAGTAGGTTGCTTTTAGAGTATTATTTTTTGTAAGGGAGACAGATTATTTGTATTGTCACGATGTACAGAGGAGACCGGATAGGGGGTTTCTGTCCACGCCTTTGCGTGTGGACACAATTACAGCTAAGCTTTAGCTGCACGGGACTTGTACAGCAATGAAGTTCACTGTGTTTAAAAATAAAGAGGTACATTGTCGTATATTGTATTTTATACCACACATTTAGACACAAAAACGAAAAACTGCAATATATAAATAATTATATATGAATGCCGCACCAGCCTTGGGTGGCACTGCTTCTGTTTTAGGAATAAAAGAGTCAACTTCTTGTTTTTCCTGTGCTTGTGTTTTTTGGGGGGAGGGACTATGATGTGAAATCTGATCGTAGTGACGGAGACTTGCAGCTCTGATGAAGATAACAAAGACCTATAATATACTTCTAGCCCCCCTTTAGAAGTTCATCCATTTCACTTCAGCTCGCTCTCCTGTTTGCACCATTTCTGAGTGATAATGGACACTTTTTGAGTGTGACAAAGAAATGTGTGGTGTAAATGGACTTTACAACAGGATCTGGGTGCCTGTTGGAAATGCAGTGTTTGTGCACAGAGAAAGATATATTTCCTGTATCTTACTCTGTTCAGAATAAACTGTATGCTGATATTCAAAGACCCTGGGATTTATCTTACCTCCCACACCAGTTCTACATGCTTTCCAAATGCAAATGTGTGATGTACAGCATGTAAAGAGCTATAGGGTCATGCACTTCAAGGTCAGAGTTTACCCTTATGAAAATCAACTACAGACAGAACTATAGTATTTCAAGGGAAGCATTCATATTTTAAGAAAATACTGATCATTACTGGCCTAGTAATAATTTAACAAGGCTATTTGCAAGCTGCCACTTTAAAATGTGTTTGCAGTTACTGTTTTCATGACAAATATCATATTTTTCTTTATGAAAGAATATAATTAACCATTCTTGTGTAGGTTGCATCTGTTTACTGTAGTCTTTGAATGCTACATTTAAAATATAGTTGTATGATAACTAGTAAATATAAACACAAATACCACATGTAGGCCGCATTTACTGTGCTAAAACAGTAAAAGCAAATATAAAAGGTAAAACACGTTCTATAATTAAATAATTATGATTATCTGGAATACAACAGAAAAATAGTTGCTTAGGAAAATGTTTCCGAAAAAATTGATCTTGCTACTTGCAGCTACCATGTAATGGTTAAATAATCTCCGTTGTACTCATAATTGTCTCAAACCCTAGAAAGCTGATAGCATTTTTGGGCATCACAGACACGTTGGATTTTTATTTATGTAAATATTATTTTTTATCTTTATTGTAATGTACCATATTTGTTGCGCTGTTACGATAATTTAACTATAAACCCGCCTGTGATGGCCAAACAATGGTGTCTAAGTAGGCGGCTCCGTAGGTTTTGAGACGCAGTCAGAGTTCGACATGCACACTGAAGTGTGAAGGCAGATGAGATGAGCGCTTGTGCTATAACAACTCCCCATTCTACCTGCTAGCTTGCTGTTAGTAAACAGTCTTGGGGACGTAGATGTTTTTATACAGAATAAGTCAATTATGTGAAGCATATAAATATTAATATTTGAATTATATTGCTTCAAGTAGTTACATCTTGATGAATGGATCTCCTTTTAAAAGCTCTAGCAGCTAGCCTGTTAGCTTACCGGTGAACTAAACTACCTTGACCGACGACGCTCAACTTCCTGTAGGCGTGAGAATCACGAAAGACCGCGGTCTCGCGGGCCTAACCGGGGTTTGTGTTTCTGTTGTAGCCAGCGGCTCTGGTAAACTTCAGGTAAGTCGGTTCCACTACTGTAACACGGCCCCTAATGATACAAAATGTAATTTTATTAGATTCTGTTAAGAGTTTGATACATTAAACATAAGCTTGTATTTGATTGTGATGTGCATCTGAGGGCCGTTCTCTCCACTGTGAGCAATGAAGTGTTTTAAATCGTGTTTAAAAAAAAATAAAATTTCTAGAGCAATAAATGTTAAAACTGGAATATACATTCTTATAAATGCACCTAAAATCGAAGTAAACTCATTATTATACCATGGGATTGTTTTATTACCATATTCATATGCTATAGTATTTACCGACGTTTACTATATGCTTACAATAGCAAAGTGTTACCATAGTGCACACCCAGAGCATAGTTTTACCATGGTAAGTCCAAAAACATGGTAATACCACAATGCTGTTTTTGGTGTGGGGTTTAGTCACAAATGTCATCAAAAAATAAATGGAGCAAAATGGCAATTATACTTGATTGAAAAAAATACCCGTTTGATTTGTATCAATACTGTATGATTTTACAGTAATAGCAATAGTTGTTCTAACTAATATTGTGTCAAGTATGGTTACTATAGTTTTTTTTTCTTCATGTAAAACGTTTCCTTTCTCTGTCTTTCCCCTTCATTCTTTGCAGCAGAATGGTGGACAGTGCCAGTCTTCAGTTTGTGAGCCCATATGCATTTGAGGCCATGCAGAAGGTAGATGTGGCCAGATTAGCAGCTTTAAGTGACCCAGAGCTCCGGCTCCTGCTGCCCTGTCTGGTGAGGATGGCTCTCTGCGCCCCTGCAGATCAGAGTAATGCCTGGGCGCAGGACAAGAAGCTCATCCTGCGACTGCTGTCAGGCGTGGAGGCGGTGAACTCCATCGTTGCACTGCTATCTGTGGATTTCCATGCTCTGGAGCAGGACGCTAGAAAAGAGCAGCAGCTGAGGTGGGTTCAGAAGCAAGAAAGCTTTCAGGTGGCCGTTCTGTAGATTTATTTAATTGGCATAATAAATCTGATAAGTTAGACTTACTCTGAGACACTGAGAGATATTTTGGAGTGAAGCTTTGCTTAAATATCTGATGATTCTAATCCTATTTTGTGCGTACAGGCATAAGGCTGGAGGCTCTAACAGCGAGAGCATCCTGGTCTCTCAGCTGCAGCATGGTTTGACTCTGGAGTTTGAGCACAGTGATCCTCTCAGGAGACTCAGACTGGCTCTCAGTGAGCTACTAGCCATTATGAACAAGGTTTGGTATGCTTTTATTTACTTCTGAATAATGATCTTTCTTTCAATTTAAAATCAAAGTGTGTCGTTTAAATTTTTTTTTTTTTAAATACTTTCCTCTAGACAACTGTTAGCCCATAAATGTGTAATATTTGATTATATATTATTTCAGAGCAAATATATATTCCACAAAAATATTAAGCAGCATAAATGTTTACAAAATTGATGATAATAAGAAGTGTTTCTTGTGCAGAAAATCAGCATATTCGAATGATTTCTGAAGAATCATGCGACACTGAAAACTGGAGTAGTTAAGGGCTGCTGAAAATCCGTTTTGCCATCGCAGGAATAAAATATAAAATAATATAATAAAAAATATATTCAAATAGAAACTGTATTTTAAATGAAAATAATATTTAACAGTATTAGTGTGTTTTTGTTCAAATAAATGTAGCCTTGGTGGACATAACAGACGTATTTTCAAAACATTAAAAATACAAACCCCCAAATAATATTGGTATTATGATCCTTTTAGCAAGCTGAAAGACAGGAAGAACTAAATTAAAAGGCTACATTCATGTTTTCCTCAATATTTCATAAAGATGTTATCTTTACTTTATTATATCACTAGGGATGTAATGAATCAGTCAACAACTCATGATTCGATACAATTCACAATACTGATTTCACGATTAGATTTTCTCCCGATTTTTTTTTGCTTTTTTAACAAAACGAGATTGGAGACAAATTATAAATGAAAAGATTTCCTTTTATTATTGCTTGGACAAAATGCTGAACATTTCTTTGTGAAATTGAAACAGGGATGCAAACTTTTCGGTCAAATTCGCCGTTTTGAATTCAGAAGGGGTCATTTGTGTGATTCGTGCAGATCCGGTGAGTTTTTTAAAAAAGTTTCTATTTACATGTTTTGCTGTGTTGAGTATTGTAGCCAATCACCGGCATCTCTGTTGTTCTACACGCTCGCATATCTTCCTATTATAACGAGAAATAAAGCATACACACTGTGTAAATAAGAGATTGATTGTGTAGTTAATTGTGTAGTTAGCTTCTCTACATACTTCATTCACAATCTGAAGAAAAGTTTTGTTTGTCTAAGAGGACCTAATGTCCACGTATAGTGTTTCAGGAATGACAAAAAAAATTACGCGATAAACAAGTCGATGTCAGAATAGAGCTGTGCATTAAGGGATGCAGAGTAAATTCAGAGTAGCGAAACTACAACAGCAACAAATGTGTTGGCTGAGTATATTTAGCAGTTTCTACAGTTAAAGATACAACTTTAAACACTCTTCTTGATGTGTCCTTTTTAAAGCAATAATTTAAAAAAAATGTAGTTTTTAAATTACATCTAAAAATATTTCCAAATATTTAATGCATTATTATTTAATTGTACTTGCTATACTTCATACTTCAGTATAGTAAAAGTACAAAAAAACTGTTATAATTGTCATTTTATAATAACTCCAAATGCAAGATGTGAAAAAAACAACAACTAAGGAGTGGAAATGCCAACTGAGCTAATGGGTGATCCTCTGCTGCCATCTACTGTATTAAATAATAATTTCATGTAATTTTCATCTTTAATCTTTGTTTTCCACCAGGATGTTTTCATGTCATCTTCATGAATGAAAAGTGAATATTTAAAGCGATGTTTAAACTGCACAACTGTAGAGTTAAAAAATAATAAATGTTTTAAATATTATAAGTGTTTAATTTTTTTTGGTGGGGGGGTGTGCGTGTGTGTCTTTGTCACCTTTTCACCCATGGTGAGTTGCATCCCTGTGAATTGAAATTTTTAAACAAACCCCAAATCAAATAAATAAACAACACAAATGAAAGACATCTCTTCATATAAACAAATTAAGGCTTTGCCTGTGCTCTTTCCATTCAGTTGGAGGCAACCACTGGATTTGAATCATGATCCAAACAAAGATTCTGCGTACATTTTTTATCTAAATTAGATTGTATAATTTCGATATTTGAAGCAAAAACAGAATGGTCTGACATTAACTTGTGAAATGATGCTACATAAAACATATGAATTAGACAAAAACATCAGACGGGCTGAATGAGAACACAAATTCACTCTCTGACAGCAGGTGGCGCTCATGGAACAGCAATGATACAGTGTTTCCTTGGTCACCACTGTAAACAAAGCCGAGCAGACTTGACCCCAAGTCTTTAAGGCAAGTCATGTCACTCGGCAGCCATCTTTGAAACGCCCCTTGGGCATGCAAGTGCAGCTCCTATCTCTTTGAATGGGGAAACATCAGATTCTCCAAAACTGTTCACCAAGCGAAATCACCAATGAAATCTGACAATATACTTCTAACAGCAGCTGCAGTGACTTAACAATTAACGATTGACTCTTTTACTCAGAAGGCGGGGCTTCGTTTGATAGAGCTGCCATATTGAGTGTTGCATTTTTCCCCATTCAAAACTATACGAGTGACACAACTTTGGTATTTTGTAGTCTTTGGCTTGACCCTATTGATGAACGCTGCTTTAATATGCATTATACAGAGTCAAGATGAAAAGAAAATATCATCTAAATTTTTCTAAAGACGGTCAGTTCCCCTCAGAGATACATTCATATAAACTGCATTGCGATTCGTTTAATATCTCAACCGATTTGAATCGTCTCACATTTGTATCGTTTTTTAACTGGCTCGCGGTGCATCGTTACATCCCTATCTATCACACATTAAATAGTGTTGAAATATTTTCCTGTGTTCAACAGGTGGCTGACTCTAATGGAGAGTTTTTCCTCAAGTCTTCTGAGTTGTTTGAGAGTCCCGTGTATCTGGAGGAAGTGGCTGATGTTCTTTGCATCCTACAAGCAGGTGAATGGTGTAACATTTTTGGTGTAAAAACTGTCAAAAAACTTAGCTTGAAGTTAGTGAGAAGAAACACCATTAAACTGTTCTATGACACAATCATCTTTATATCAGTAAACATTTCCTTCAGCATGTCAGAAATGAAAAACTTGGTAAAATGATACTTTAGCTGTCCCAGTTATTTGTCTTTATCTGATGTTTTGTTCTTTATAGATCCATCTTAAACATAGAAAATTCTTTCTTGATTTATCTGCTTTCAACAGAGCTGCCTTCTTTGCTGCCCATCATTGAGATGGCCGAGGCCCTGCTTCACGTGAGGAACGGAGAGTGGTTCCTGTGCCTGCTGGTGGCAAATGTCCCAGACAGCTTCAGTGAGGGTATGTCCATCATCTGCTGAAATAAAACAGTAAAAAAACTTTTAATCCATTAGCTTTCCTATTCTTTTAAAGACAACATAAAATCATTATTATTATTTACAAGTGCCTGGCCTTACTGTGCACATTTCATCGGACATGCTCATTTAGAAATATTCCACATTATGAACATTTACTGAATTGTGAGTTCACTTTAAAATAGTTGGAGTCGCATTCAGGTGTCTCTGGGTTTTGGATCAGGGATATGTACAATTGTTTTCGTTTTTGCGTACCAAAGTATAATATATTTCTTTTTTCTTCATTGGCTAAAAAGCCACATGAAACTCAGTTTTACTTTACATTTTATCTGCCTTTTGTGGCCGTTGCGTGATCATCTGAGAGGCACTGAATTTCCATTTTGATGAGTTTGACTGCTGATTATGTGCAGTTTGGGCATGGGTGTGTTTGTGCACCTCTTTATGTGTGTATGTGGGTTTTCCACAGAGATGCTCTAAGTGGTAATAAAAAACATTTCTGAGTCTCTGCTATCTTTTCATCGCTCCCAGGTCCTTGTTGAGTCAATAGCTTATTTGTGTGAGGCTCCATTCAGAGCCAGTTTGAAATGTTTTGTATTATTGAATGGCCAATTCTCAAGGCTCATTACCTAGACAGGATCTTTCATCGGGAGAATATTCCACTCAAGGCTGAATCATTTTAGGGAAAGAGCTTGTCTATAGAGACACATTGTAATCAGATGCAGCATGAATTGTGACGGACTCTCAATCAGCCTTTTATTTTTTTCATATGGGGCTATTGAAACTAATATCATTCCAGCACTCAGTCACAAAAGATTCTCTGTAATTCTAATCATTCTGCTTGGCAAAATGTCATCTGTGGTTAAAATCGCATAATAAACGGTAAACAGATATTTTAATTCAAGGTGAGAGCTCGAATCAAAGCCAAATAAAGAAAGATATATGTGGAAAATATTTTAAAATAATCTCACATGAGCCATAGCGTAGTAGTTAACATGATTCAGTCAAATTTAGTTATGATGCTCACATGGACACACAAGATCGAATCTGGTCTACATCTTGTCTCATTGTAGGTGGTCTACATGATACTTAGCATTCCTATTCATCTCAGTAAATTGAGACCCAACCATGTTAACCAGCTCATTCTTGACCCTTTTTTCCTGATTCAATGTATCTTCCAATAAAACATGTCATGAAGGCCAAAAAAAAAAAGTCTCTTATTCTCACCAAGGATGCATTTATTTGCATAGAAAAAACAGTCATATTAATACATATTATTACAATTAAAACAATCTTTAAAAAACTGTTTTGTTTTCATTTATTCTTTTGATGCAAAGCTGAATTTTTAGCAGTCACTACTCCAGTCTTCAGTGCATTTTTTTTATTGTATTTACTGTCACTTTTGATCAATTTAATGCATTCTTCCTGAATAAAGATATTAATTAAATGTCTTAAGTCTTGGACACACTGCACGATTTTCGGCTGTCTCAAACGTGAAACAGTCGTGGTGATTTCTGGGATCGTTGCTCCTAAACGGTGGTCCTATGTCGTACAATGAGAGAGGTTCAGAGACGACCAAAGATAGCCTACGTTCATTACGTGTCAGAAATTCAGCATGATCATCGCACAGTGTGGTTGCTGCTACGACCCACGTTTACTGACCAGCCAATAAAAATGTGACATGAAATCAACGCGACACGGCGCTAAAACAAAAAACTGCTTACCTCGAGCTCTTATCCCTTCTTCTTTCGCCGCTTCCCCTTTTTTTCAGCACACATTTAAAAACTACAACTGCCAAAGTGTGATTCATCATGCTCTTTTTGATTATCACTAGCGCATGCTGATGACGTTTTATTCTTCTAAAGTAATGTGCGTCGTATCCCATGAGTCAATGGGTGTCATCATCTTACATGTCGTACCCAAGTTTATCAGATCCATGTCGCACAGTGTGAGTTGCAATGATCTTATAGTATTGCTAAAATCATGCAGTGTTTCCTGGGCTTTACTGACCCCAGACCTTTGAACTGTAATTAATGTATGTAATGAAAATACAACAATATTAGTATATTTTATGTGGTTTATATGCTGCTTAAAGTTAAAAGCAGCACATTTAATCAAAGTTGTTTGTTTCTCTTTGTGTCTCCAGTGTGCAGGGGATTGATAAAGAATGGAGAACGGCAGGATGAGGAGAGCGTGGGTGGACGACGCAGGACAGAAGCTCTCCGGCAGCTGTGTCAGATGAACCCTTCTCAGGCTCTGAACATCAGGGCCATGGTGGTGAGTCTCCAGCACTAGACCACCTGTCATGCTTGCTAATGGGCCACAGCTAAATTGATCAGAACGATGTGTTATATTAAAGTCAAGCCCTTGGTCCTTCCACAGGTGGAAGAGTGTCATCTTCCAGGTCTGGGCGTTGCTCTAACGCTGGACTATAAGCCAGATATGGCAGATGAGGCGGTCAGTCCTCTTGTGTCTTATGTCAGCGGCCTACTTCTGGGCACCAATGGAAAAGTGCGTACCTGGTTCAGTATGTTCATTCGCAACGGTCAGCAGGTAAGAAGGAACAACAGTTGTGCTCTGACACTTGAGGATTAGCTGCTTTGTAAACACATGAAATTCATGTATGTGTCTCACTTCAAAGGAAAAGAGAGAGCAGCTCAGTGCTGTGGCAAATGCGGAGGCAGCTGCTGTTGGAGCTGGTGGCCATCTTACCCCGTTCGCGCAGTACCCACGTTCCCAATGACACTGACATGGACTCCGAGAGCAGCTCGGGGTACTCTGGCCTGCGGGAGGAGCACGTTGTGAAGGCCAGCGCACTGCTGCGGCTCTATTGCGCACTTATGGGGATAGCTGGTCTTAGGTGTGCTACAGTTGACCCAATTAAATCTTATAAGTATAAATGGGTGGTATAGTAGCTTTTAACCACAATTAACTTAGACACTTAAGAAGCTAATTTTCTCCATTCCATACAGGTTATGAAAATGAATTCCAACAGATTCATGATTATATTCATTTTCTGAAGACACTGAATACCTCTTCCAAGTGTTGCAAAGTTTTCAAGGTGGTTATAAATGTGTTTTTTCTCCACAGGCCCACAGATGAAGAGGCGGAACAGCTGTTGCAGTTGATGACCAGTCGTCCACCAGCCACGCCTGCAGGAGTGCGCTTTGTCTCCCTGTCCTTCTGCAAACTGCTGGCGTTCCCTGCCCTCGTCAGGTACACACTTTGACACTAATACTCTAATAACTCCATGGTCATATCATACATTAATACAATTTTTCTTAATGAGGTATAGTTGTAATGTGCCTAAAACAATTATACTTTACTTTCACACAATGTTCCACGTCAGTACAAAACATTTCAGCTGCTGAT
The DNA here is from genome assembly GCA_018155175.1 of Sinocyclocheilus anophthalmus. Taxonomy (NCBI): domain Eukaryota; kingdom Metazoa; phylum Chordata; class Actinopteri; order Cypriniformes; family Cyprinidae; genus Sinocyclocheilus; species Sinocyclocheilus anophthalmus. Next base: position 549,367 of record JADLZN010008191.1, on the reverse strand, counting down.
CTTTTTGGCCTTCTAAAACAGTTACACGTTTATACTACTGTTCAAAAGTTTGAAATCAGAACAATTATTTATTTTTTTGATTGTAATACTTTTAATTAACAAGGATGCATTCAACTAAACGAAAAGACTAAACGAAATCCTGTTCTGTTGAACTTTCATTTTCATCAAAGAATCCCTGAAAAAAAAAAGGCATCAGTTTCCACAAAAATATTTTTACTCAACATTGATAATAAGAAATGTTTTTGAGCACCAAATCAGCATATTCAAATGATTTCAAAGGGTCATGTGACACTGAAGACTGGAGTGTATTAAAGGGGTCCTATTATCCCCCTTTTGCAATGTCTTGAATTAGTTTTTGGGATGTGCTAGATTAGGTTTTCATGCGTAATTGTTCCAAAAAGGTATTATTTTTACGCATTTTACATTATTGCAGCACCTCTCTTCCCATTCTGTCTCACACATGCTGTTTAGTTCTTGTTTTGATGAAACCCCTCCTTCCAAAATACAAATTGTGCTCTGATTGGTTAGCTAGCCCGGTGCGTTGTAATTGGCGAACCGCTGAGTGTGTTCTGAAAATGACACACCCCTTACCATAACCACGGGTTCCATCTGCTCAGCTGTAAATATTAACGATAGCGTCAATTTTGCCATACCATTTTGAGCCCGATTCAGACCTTGAGAATGTTTACGAAAAAGAGGATTGTGCAGAACCTTTGTAAGCACAAATAAAGGGGTTTTGGAACCAGGGTGGAAGAAACAGCCTCTCTTCACCATGGCGACAACACGCTACTACAGCAGCTCTTCTTTAGGGCAGCTCCACCAGACCTCATCTGTGGGCAGGAATTATTAAAATAAGCGACATTGTGACTTCACAATATCCGGAAGAAGCTTTCTGTAGTCCGAACGAGCCATTTGTGGTAGTTTTTGAAAAGTGTTTTCTGTTCGAGTGGACTTTGAGCTTTGTAACCTTGCAGGTCTTTTTTATGCTCAAACGGCAACATTATATACTGACTAAAGTTGAAAGAGTGAAAAAGCATAAAAAGCGTTATTTTGAATTGTAATAATAGTTCACAGTATTGCTATTTTTGTGGTAGAGAAGCAAAGAGACTTCTTTGTAAAACATAAAAAAAATCTTACAGACCTCAAACTTTTGAACAGTAGTGAATAATAATTATTTTGCACGATATGACCTCTTTATGTAACATTAGCTAGTACTTTGTTTTCAGTAAAACATCAACATCATTAATGTTCTGCCACTCAGTTATGTTCAATACAAAGTTCAGTTCAAATCGTCTTCAATATTTTAATTTACTCAAAGTCCGGAGTAAAGCCTAGATGCGTCATCATTGCTGTTGTTTCTTCTCTCTGCAGTACTCCAGAACAGGAGCAATTGATGGTAATGTGGCTCAGCTGGATGATAAAAGAGGAGGAGTATTTTGAGAGGTACGGAAGGCCTGGGTGAAGAAGCCCTTCAAACCCATAACAACCAATAAATGCATTTTACAACATACTAAAAATGCCAGTTATTTTGTGATCGGTGAGAAGGAAAACTTCTGGAGAGGTTTACGGGAAACAGAATTGTTCTGCTTATGTACCAAGCATCTGTTTATCCTTTAATCCAATTAGTTTTATTTCAAAGAGAACCATTTAAGAAGTATTTGGAACTACATTTTGATTTATTTTCACATTCTTTGTGTCTGTAATTATTATTCCTCTGAGGTTTGCCCAATGTGGAGCATTCAGACCCATTTCAGTTCTAGATATGGGCGAGATGAAAGAATGCGCTAAAGGCTAGCTTTTTTTTTTTTTAAACTTTGTTAGTAGACAGGGAAAAAATAAAATGTGTTTTGCAAACAAAACATTTGTGGTAAAATGACAATTTTATGCTTATAAAAGGGTGGGGGCATGAATGATAAAATGAAAACAGATGGGGTTATGAAGAGGTTAGGCAGTGACAGGCTTTTTCAATTTAATAACTAATAAGCAGCTGATGGGTTATAAGTCATCTCTCCTGTAGCTTGTGCTCCTCGTGACCCACTGTGATGGGAGTGCTTATCCACTCTATAAATTTAGAGATAAATGTCCTTCGATGCACGCCCATGCGTGTTTGTGGTTAGGGTTATCATGTATGTGAAGCCCACTGTAACCCTTGGGGTTGGTATGTGTCTATCTGTTTATTCTGTATAAAAGAGTGTTTAAATATTAACTCGTTTTAATGCATTTTCCCCTCCCCCCTTTGTCGGCCCTCTATTACTCCTCTCCTCCTCCCTTCTCTTATTCTTTCCAGTGCCGCCGGTGTCTCGGCCTCTTTTGGAGAGATGCTATTACTGGTTGCCATGTATTTCCATAGCAACCAGCTCAGTGCCATCATCGAGCTGGTTTGCTCCACCCTTGGGATGAAGGTGAGTTTAAGCAGTGAGTTGGTCAGTGCTAGCAGCCTTTGAACACCATAATAAGATCACTTTAGCACTATTCTGGGGGGATTAGTTTTCTAAATGACATTTGAGTTATATTTATTAACATTGGATGCCTGTCATTTCGTGTAATTTATTAAGATGGGGGGTGTCTCTTGAATGAATGTGGATGTCACGGAAGTTTATGCTGTGTATGCATGCATCACAAAACCCATTGAAATAAACTTCTATGTGTGATTAATTATATTAGTATAGTTGGTACAGTTTTTCATACTGTCCCCACACTTTTGAACAATAGTGTATATGATTAGGGAATTCTATAATGAATGTGCACTAGGTAGTGCATTTAGTGAGAAATGTCCTTTTAGTATACAGCAGTGATCCTCAAATCTGGCTCGCGAGATCCACTTTCCTGCAGAGTTTAGCTCTAACCTTAATCAAACACATCTGAGCATACTAATCAATGTCTTTCAGGATCATTAGAAAATCACAGGTAGGTTTGTTTGATTATAGGGTTGGAGCTAAACTCTGCAGGAAAGTGGATCTCGCGAGCCAGATTTGAGGATCACTGGTATACAGTAATGAGTGCATGAATAAATGAGCGTTAAAAATACATTCAACAACCGCAGATGTTTCTATCCCGGTGGGTTTAATTTCACAGAGGACCCCAAAGATAGCCGATGAAAAAGTAGCTAATACACTCTGTAATTTTTTACCAAAGTTGTGCGAGGACAAACAGACTGGAATTGAAATCACAAAGTACATATGTGAAACATATTTCAAACAAACCTCTGAATAGGTATTTTAGCCGCTTTGAAGCATAGTAAACTGACTTACTTAGACAGCTGCTTTGGGCATTCTGAACATTTGAGTTTAACTTATAATGAGCAAAAATGCTTTATAATTAAGATAATTGGTTTTTGATTAGACAAAATCATTTAATGCTAGTGCCTACAGCTCTAGGTCAGTCTATCCATCAGTGGTTCACTCTAGAGGTATTGTTTTGTTTTGTTTTTTCTATAAAAACAAGTCAAATTTAGAACCAAACAAAGGGGGTACTTAGTCCTGTTTACTTTGGGGCTTAAATGGCAACATTGGTTAAATTCCAGAATTAGTCCTCTAGGTGTAAACATCTATTATACTTGGTGGCTTGCACTGTTAAAGTCACAGAAGAGAGGGTGTTAATTGGTGGATTTATTGATTGTTAGTGTCTAGGAACATGCACATCCCAGAGAAGGCTAAAGTACGTCTGTGTAATATGTAATTGCCCTTAGCTGAGTCGTACATTATTGATGTGGTACAGGTAGATGAGTCATGGAGGGTTTGTTTAGCCAGAATGAGTCACTTTCGGTATTAAAAAAAAAACTTTATATTTTCTTGAAATTTGTTTTTGTAGTTTCTAAACCTGGCACAGAGTTTAATCTGGTTGAGAAACATATTTTACTGACTTAAACTCCTTATCCTTTCACAGATCGCCATCAAACCCAGCTCACTAAGCAAAATGAAGACCATTTTCACTCAGGAAATCTTCACAGAACAGGTATGCAAAACAGTCGTTAGCCTCTTCTAATAGGAACAAAGTTTTTGTAAAAAATAATGGTGTGCCTCTGAGTTTGTCATTTGACATATTGCAAGAACTGTGTAGGCACCAGAGCAAACATCTTAATTACTAACAGCTTGTCATAATATTACATTTACTATTATAGATATCCTGTCCTAGCAGATAACTATAAGAGCTACATGCTTGTCATCTGTTGAACATGGCGGTCTAGCAAATGGAAACAAAGCACTTTTTTGTCATTATGGATAAGACATCTGCTGAATCTTAAATGTAATGTAGCTGCACAATTATGGCATCAAGACAGATATAGTAATAAGTGGATTTTTGTGTTGTCACAGGTGGTCACAGCACATGCCGTGCGAGTGGCTGTTACTAATAACCTCAGTGCCAACATCACAGGATTTCTCCCCATCCACTGCATATACCAGCTCCTGAGGAGCCGAGCTTTCACCAAACACAAAGTGTCCATAAAGGTAATCCTGAGTATGCTCTTCTGACTGTGCTGTTTCTGTTCTGTTGGAATTCAGTTTTTTCTGTTTTGTTTTTTTTGTTTTTTGGTTATTCTGTTCTGTTTGTTTGTGTTCCGTCTATTAAATTCTATTGCAACAGGCGGCCTGCGGGCCAAAACTCGCCAGCAATAATATCTGGCCCACCCACAGCCAGATTATTTTGATAGCGGCTGGTTCTGAAATAGATTTGTCATGACGGCAACAGTTCGAGTATGTGAGCGGAGTAGAGCGGTGTGATTTTGACGAGCGAGGAGCGGATTTTTTAAAAGTCGGAGCGTGGTTTTCACTCGCTCCAAGAGCACTCCACCACCGCTCCATCACGAGTACAATTCATGCCAACAGCCCGTAATATAACTGCATATTTAGCAAGAATTCACATGTTAAACATATTTAGCTAGCTTGATAGAGAAGGATCACTCAAATCAGAAAGAATGTGAAGCTATGATGACAGCAATGGACATGAGCGGGAAGTTATAGTTTTCAAGGAATTTGTTTGTTCCTTCTAGATACTGAATATTTTCAGCTGAAAGCATGATTTCAAGTACTACAACACTTATTCACACGCAATCGCTCTCTCAATAATGCATTCAAACAAATGTGATCTTACAGTGCTACTTCATCTGTATCCGATTTAGAATGAGCAGAAATCTGTAAGAAATTCATCGATCCATATAGGTAAAATAACTGTTGAAAACGTAGTTATTTTCATCACAATCAAAATTTGCACCGCAAAAAGCAGCAATTATACCTTTTAATGCTGACAACCATGTTATTAGCTTGTCATGTGGTAGGAAAAAAGTTTGAACACTAGTGTTCTTATAAGCCACTTTGAAACTCTGCTGTTATTTTATTTTTTAATATACGTTATGAACAGAACTGTGATATTTCAAACATACTGAAATACTTTAGCCGCAGAGTGGCGTTACTGCGAGGAGTGGTGCGGGAGCGGGAAATGGTGAACCCAGAGCAGAGTGATTATTAAATGCTCGAGCGCGGAGGGGTAATTGTTGATGCTCCACTTCGCTCACATACTCTGCCGGACACCACCTCACAAATGTGGCTTTTTGTTAATGATTGTCCTCCTACAGGATTTAACACAGAGTAACAGCTCACTACCAGCTACAGAAGACACTGACAACAGTCTGTCACAGGCATTCTAGTTGCATGTTTTCTAAAAAGGGTTAGTTCACCCAAAAAATGAAAAATAGACTATAAATTACACACCCTCAAGGCATCCTAGGTGTATATGACTTTCATCTTTCAGACGAATCCAGTCGGAGTTATATAAAAAATTGTCCTGGCTATTCCAAGCTCTATCATTGCAGTCAGCGGGTGTTGCAGTTGAACAGTCCACAAGTCGTCAAATAAAGCTCGCGCATTCATAATAAAGCGTGCCGCAGACGGCTCCGGGGGATGAATAAAGTCCCCCTGTAGTGAATCCATGTTTTTTTTAAGAAAAATATCTATATTTCAAACGTAATAAACACCTTTCCTCAGTTCCGGCGGATGATGCAGCACGTCGTTGTTGCTTAGTGACAAATGCGGAGAGAGAACAAAACAAAACGCCGGTTACAAATTAGAAGTACAAACCGTGGATTTGCAAAGAAAAATGTAAACCCAGAGGAGACTGGTTTTCCTTTGCTAAATTAAGGAAACTTTGCTTCCTTTGCTCCTGTAAACAAACTCGCGAGACTAGCATACCTCAGAGGCGCGCGCGCGTGCCATACGTGCGTGTCACCGCCCGCAAGCTGCTTTCACGTATGACAGATGGCGGAAGTGATAGAAAAGTGTTTATTACGTTTGAAATATGGATATTTTTCTTTAAAAAACACATGGATTTGCTACAGGGGGCCTTTATTCATCCCCCAGAGCCTTCTGTGGCACGTTTTATTATGAATGCGCGAGCTTTATTTGACGACTTGTGGACTGTTCAACTGCAAAACCCGCAGACTGCAATGATAGAGCTTGGAATAGCCAGGACAATATTTAATATAACTCCGACTGGATTCATCTGAAAGAAGAAAGTCATATACACCTAGGATGCCTCGAGGGTGAGGAAAATACAAGCTAATTTTCATTTTTGGGTGAACTAACCCTTAAATTATCCATTGACCATGTTCTGGCCCACCATCTAGTGGCGAAAATTTATTTTTGGCCCGATGCCAAACTTACTTGCCGACACCTGTTCTATTGTATGGTAATTCTGTTGTTGCTTTGGGGTCTGTTTTGTTCTGTTTTCTTTTCTTTCCTATCCAGTTTTGTCTTTCTGTTGTGTTAAAATCCGCTCCTTGCTAACTACACTACATTACTCTGTTGACTCTGTTCAGTGCTAGTATCGACTTGAATCCATTGGGTTCTATTATCTGTTTGACTGGCTGGCTCCTCTCCTGACTCGTGGAAAGACACTCCATTGATTTAATTAAGGATGTGGTTTTTGAATGTGGTAGTGCATCGCCCGGCTGATCAGAATGTTTCCTCACAATTACATCGTCAGCCTTAAAGACTGGAATCTGCCTCCTCTAGAGTCAGTAAGCCATGTTATAGCTATTGATCTGCTCAGCTGGAAAGATGATTTAATCACCCAAGTGCCAGAGGTAGATGATTGGATAATTCACTTATTCTGAATGATCTCTGAGTGTCTTTCTTTCTTTCTTTTTTTCTTGCTTTCTTTCTTCTGGATCCCCCCCCCCCCTTTTCTTAGGACTGGATCTTCAGACAGCTGTGCGAGACGACTACTCCACTCCACACTCAGCTGCTTCCATTAATTGATGTTTACATTAACTCCATCCTGACCCCTGCTTCCAAGACCAACCCTGAGGCCACCAACCAGCCAATCACAGAGCAGGAGATCCTTAATGTTTTCCAAGGCTTGGCAGGGGTGGGTGGAGCTTTAGCATCTTTTCGATCATGTTGACTGCAAAATCTCAAAAAAGAAAATAATAACTGCGATAAATAACTGCCCTGCAGTAGCAAAAATCGGACTACTCAAATCAGTGGCATAGATATTATTGAAGGTTATTTTTAGACCAGCTGCATCTGGATATTGCAGTGTGTACAAGGCAAGCCAAAGATTCAGATCTTAGAAGATTGATAGAAGCATAAATTATATAGATCAAAAGGCACTTTAAAACAATTGAGGCTTAATGATATTAAAGACCTGTTATCATGTGTGGTATAGTATATGTCATGATGCTGAATGTTAATTGTCTTTAATGTAGAAATTAATATTATAATTTTAACTGCAATGACACTATCAGATGAGAACAAAATTTGAACTGAATTCAGCTGGAAAATGACACTAAGTTTGCAACCAACACTGTTTTTTAACTATATTGGATCAACTTTGAACTGACATGAGCTGAATAATGGCACTGTTGTCTTATGTAGAGCTGCTAATAGCTGAATTGTACTCGTTTATTAATTTATGAACTTTGCTACTAACAGTTATTCAGTTATGAACTGAATTGAAACAACATTCTAAAGTGAACTGAATTATGGTATTATCTTTTGTCAAGCTGAATTTGTTTCGTAGTTGATGATTTTTACAATATTAACTATTATTTTCATGTTTATTAATGTGAAGCTTCTGTGAAACAATCTGTATTGTATAAAGCACTATATATATGTAAATGACGTTGCTATACACTGATACAGTGGGTACGGAAAGTATTCAGACCCCCTTAAATTTTTCACTCTTTGTTATATTGCAGCCATTTGCTAAAATCATTTAAGTTAATTTTTTTTCCTCATTAATGTACACAAAGCACCCCATATTGACAGAAAAACACAGATGTTGACATTTGCAGATTTAGTAAAAAAGGAAAAAACTAAATATCACATGGTCCTAAGTATTCAGACCCTTTGCTCAGTATTTAGTAGAAGCACCCTTTTGATCTAATACAGCCATGAGTCTTTTTGGAAAAGATGCAACAAGTTTTTCACACCTGGATTTGGGGATCCTCTGCCATTCCTCCTTGCAGATCCTCTCCAGTTCTGTCAGGTTGGATGGTAAGCGTTGGTGGACAGCCATTTTTAGGTCTCTCCAGAGATGTTCAATTGGGTTTAAGTCAGGGATCTGGCTGGGCCATTCAAGAACAGTCACCGAGTTGTTGTTGTGAAGCCACTCCTTTCGTTATTTTAGCTGTGTGCTTAGGCTTATTGTTTGTTGGAAGGAAAACCCTCGGCCCAGTCTGAGGTCCTGAGCACTGGAGAAGGTTTTCGTCCAGGATATAACTGTACTTGGCCGCATTCATCTTTCAACCATTGCAACCAGTCGTCCTGTCCCTGCAGCTGAAAAACACCCCCACAGCATGATGCTGCCACCACCATGCTTCACTGTTGGGACTGTATTGGACAGGTGATGAGCAGTGCCTGGTTTTCTCCACACATACCAAAAAAGTCCAAAAAGTTCTCATCAGACCAGAGAATCTTATTTCTCACCATCTTTGGAGTCCTTCAGGTGTTTTTTAGCAAACTCCATGCGGGCTTTCATGTGTTGGGCCACTCTGCCATAAAGCCCCGACTTGTGGAGGGCTTCAGTGATGGTTGACTTTCTACAACTTTCTCCCATCTCCCGACTGCATCTCTGGAGCTCAGCCACAGTGATCTTTGGGTTCTTCTTTACCTCTCTCACCAAGGCTCTTCTCCCCCGATAGCTCAGTTTGGCCGGACGGCCAGCTCTAGGAAGGGTTCTGGTCGTCCCAAACGTCTTCCATTTAAGGATTATGGAGGCCACTGTGCTCTTAGGTCTAAGTGCAGCAGAAATTTTTTGTAACCTTGGCCAGACTGTGCCTTGCCGGGGTGGGTGCACAATTCGTCTCTGAGTCTTCAGGCAGTTTTCCTTTGAGCTCATGGATTCCATTGCTCTGGACTGCAATGTGAGCTGGTATAAGGTCGTATATAGGATAGGAAGATGTGTGGCTTTCCTAAATCAAGTCCAACAGTTATAATCAAACCACAGCTGGAATCAAATAGAGGTTGTAGAACCTCCAAGGGTGATCAGAAGAAATGGACAGACACCTGAGTTTAAATATATGAATGTGTCACAGCAAAGGGTCTGAATGTGATATTAGGACCATGTGATATTTCAGTTTTTCTTTTTAATAAATCAGCAAAAATGTCAACAATTCCGTGTTTTTCTGTCAATATGGGGTGCTGTGTGTACATTAATGATGGGAAAAAAAAAAAAAATAACTTAATGATTTTAGCAAATGGCTGCAATATAAACAAAGAGTGAAAAATTTAAGGGGGACTGAATAATTTCCGTACCCACGGATATCTACAATTCTGTCCGAGGCAGATCAAAAACATTTATTCCTGTCTTTCTGTTCCTTTTAACCTCGGTTTGACCTCTTCTAAACCACCCTCTCTAATCTTCTGTTTCTCTCAGGGAGATGGAGGGAAGTCCGTTCTCAGCATTACCATCAACACCCAGTTGCTCATTCTCTATTACATCCTGTCGTATGAGGAAGCTCTGCTCGCAAATACAAAGACGTTGGGTTGTATATTACTGACATATTTGAAAATGCACCTAAATTGTATTTAATTTATATTTTATAGTAAATAACTTTTTATTTTATGTACATTTATTTTACTTTATTATACAGTTTAATTTATTTAATTTTAACTAATTTATGTTATATTGTATGTATTTAAAATTACATTTAATTTTATGGACAAGGATGGAGGGATGCTTCATTTTGAATGTGAATAGAATATTTCCTGTTTTACGTTTCCTTAAATTAGAATTCACTTGTTCTGATTGGTCCATTCAATTCAAATTACAGTTTCATCAGTTGAAAGAGATGCAGTTTTGTCTTCTCTTACAGCCTTTTTCTTTGTTTAATTTTAAACAATTCAATTATTAAATTATAGTCTCTGCACAGCTGGATTTAATCAGTTTATCTACAGTTAATCTGGTGTATGCTTGCTTATATAAGTCCCTATCTTGCCACCCAGAGTGCTGTTATAATATTAGGATGAGAGCGATACAGCTTAGCTTCCTGCAGTCTCCTCTGCATATTAAATTGCTTCAAACTCACACCAATCACCTGCAGTTTGGGCTTTGCTTTGGAAGCCTCTCATCGGTTATTAGAGCGGTTACTCTTCACAGTTTATGCACACAGCTCTTCCCAGAGTGCTGTGCTTATTTAATCTCTCTCTCTCCTTCTCTTCTCCTCTATCATTCTGGAGTAATGATGCCCTTTGGCTGTGCTAATGAACTGGAATACAATGAAAAATCACCTGTACATGAACTGCACCACAGAGACCTATTTTTAACAAACAACCTGATAACCACGCGTTCTCTCTCCTCCCAGCACTTATGCAGAAGAAACCAAAATCGTACTCTCCTGCCCTCATGGACCAGATTCCCATTAAACACCTCATCCGCCAGGCCCAAGGACTGCAGCAGGAGCTGGGAGGTAAAGGACATCCATTTAACCTCCATTGCACTTATATTCAGCAGAGTAGTTTTAAAATATGATAATACAGCCATATTTAGTTTCATCACTAGTTGCATCTTTTTCTCATTAGGTGACACTGATACTTGAAATCTTATGTAAATGTTTTTATTCATTTTTATGTGCATTGATTTACAGGCTGTATACATGCGAACAGTGAAATGTTATAGTGCTGTAATACTAAATGGAATAAAATAAAGTTGAATTTAATTTTGTACTTAATATTTTATTTTATTTTCAGGCCTACACTCTGCTCTTCTGCGTCTGCTGGCCACAAACTATCCTCACCTGTGCATGGTGGAGGACTGGATCAGTGAAGAGGAAGTGACTGGTACTCTGCCTTTACTGAGGAAGATGTTGCTGACATCCTCATCTTGCAAATACTCACAGACACAGCTACGAGAGGGTACAAGAAACTCACACTCTCTCCCACTTAGTTAAGGCCGAAATGTGGAAATCACATTTCTGATATGACAGATTTCATTAAAGATTTTCTACATTTTCAAAATTTAACTCATAATGAAAAAATCATTTTGATGGATAAAGACATTTAAATATTTTTTTTCACAGTAAAGGATATTAATACGGATTAAAAGAAAATGGGATATATCTAAAGTCAATTTTGGTTGAATCAACACAAAGTCAAAATAAGGAAATGGAAAGGCCACCATGGGTAAAAATAGAAAAGTTGTTGTTCAGGTGGATTCTGCAAAAGCAATTAGCACATCTCTGCTGTACAATGTATTTCTCAAGCAATTTTCACAGTACAGTAAACCAGACCACTGAATTCTACATTGAGACTCATAAGGCCCTTTGGCACTGGAGGAGATCACAAGTGTTTATTATGGTCTATGATATGAATAGTTTGTTGTTGTAGTCTGACCTTTCATGTGCATGACTCAGTTTTGCACCTGCGGAGTAATGAGCCTGAAGGTGTTTCTGTATTCATACATCGCTGCTCTGACAGGCCTGTTACTCCACAGGACTCTTGTACTCACAGACGGTGACAGGCTAATGCTATTTTTAATGATATGGGAATAAAACATACAAATATATTGATGTCTAAAGCCTCTAAATGTTTTACATTTGTCTTTGATTTAAATATAATCAAATATTTAATGCAAGTAATTAATTAATTGTAATTATTTTGATTTATTGATTCAATTATAATTTTTTTTTTAATGAAGGATTTACATTTTTTCTTAGCTTTCCAGAATGTTCTCTCTGGCGGGCCCAGGCTGCTGCGTATCCTGGAGCATCTGACGTTGCTCTCTGCGGGTGATCTGATCCCATATGCAGAGGCTCTGACTGCCAGCATGGGGCTGCTCTTAGAGGACGGCGTCTCTCGCAGGATCCTGCAGACTGTTAACAAACTCTGGATGGTACTTAATACAGTCATGCCACGCAAGTGAGACTTCCTCTCTGTTTTATATGTTGTAGTTAAATGGAATGATATCTTGCACTTCAGCACTCGTACTAAGTCTCTTTCCTCTGTCAGGCTGTGGGTGATGACAGTAAACGCTCAGCAACCTTTAGTAAAGCTCCTGCGGCAGCAGAGATACACTCAGAATGATCTGATGGTGGATCCTCTCATCGTCCTGCGCTGTGACTCCAGGGTCTTCAGGTATTATCTGCTTAGAAATACCTGATAAGAAATACCCTAAAGAAATCCTATAATTCATGCTAATTGTTATGCTGATAATATATAAAAAAAAAATCTAACTATAAAATCGATGAAATATTTCTAATATTACACTACTGTTCAAAAGTTTAGGGCTGGCAAGATTTTTTGGTAACACTTTTGTTTAGGGACCAATTCACACTATTAACTAGTTGCTTATTAACTTGCATAGTACTTTCATATTGGCTGTTTTATTGTGCTTATAGAGCACATATAATTGCCTTATTCGGCACAGACTATATTTAGATTGCCTTAATACTACCTCGTACCTAAACTTAACAACTACCTTATTAACTGTTAATAAGCAGCAAATTAGGAGTTTGAGCCAAAAATCGTAATTAATAAGTGAGAATTGGTCTCCAAACTAAAGTGTGAACATTATTTATTTGATTAAGAAGTCTATTACACATATTTGATCAAAAAATACATTTAAAAACAAGTAATATTGTAAAATGTTATTTTTGATTTTTTAACTTTATTTTTAATTATTTACAAATAGAAAAAAAAATTTGGAATCATTCTAAATGTCTTACTTTCTTACTTTTGATCAGTTTAGTGCATTTTTGCTAAATAAAAGTGTGGAATAAAAGATTTTGTAGCTGAATAAAAGATTTTTTTTTTTAAATCTTACTGATCCCAAACATTGAAATCTATTATATTGTATTGTATTGTATTGTATCGTATTCTTACTGAGGGAATATGTGTGTTTGTTCTCATGAAGGTGTCCTCCACTAATGGACATCACTCTTCACATGCTGAACGGGTACCTGTTGGCATCTAAGGCCTACCTGAACGCCCACCTGAAAGAGACAGCTGAATTTGAGCGACAAGCTCAGACCGTATCAAACCTTGGGCTCAGTGGCCAACCTGACACACCTGAGGTCACCAGAGAGGAGCTGAAGAACGCTCTGCTGGCTGCTCAGGTAGACACATGCACACACATTTCTAGTACTGATCTCTGAATCATCAGTTTGTGCATTTGGCACAAATGTTGTTGTTGTTTTTGTCAAACCTTCAGGACAGTGCAGCGGTGCAGATCTTGCTGGAGGTGTGTTTGCCGCCCCCTCAGGAGGAGCTGCAGCTGGGAGGAGCAGACAGCCTGTTGAGGAGCGTTCAGTCTGCTCCAGGTATTCCCATGCGGAAGCAGGTGGGCGACACGGGGGCTGGGCAAGGGGCCCAGGGGGAGCGTGAGGCAGAGGGCGGGCTGCTCAGTGACCTGAGGGAGGTGCAGTGTCTCATCTGCTGCCTGCTGCACCAAATGTTCATCGCAGACCCCAACATTGCCAAACTAGTACACTTTCAGGTAATTAAGTATCTCTGTTACAGTACTGTTATCACCAGTATGATACATGCTTTATACATACATACATAATAATCATAGATCTTAAGACACAGTACACACACAACGTTTTTTTTCTCTAGATGGATTTAACATTTTTTGTGTCATGTATTTCAGAGTGAAACAGGATATTCAGTGGGAAAAATGTGGGGTGGAATTTATTTTTATCCACTGGAAATTGATTAGATTTATTAGTGACAGGTGGTCTCTGTATGACAGGTGGTTGGATGGGAGGGGTTACAATCAAGTTTAATTAATCATTTAATTCAAAAGTGACAGTAAAGACATTTATAACAATATATTTTATGGAGTAATGGCTGCTGAAAATTCAGTTTTGGAATAAATTACATTTTAAAATATAAAACAATATAGAAAACAGTTATTTTAAATTGTGAGGATTCAGTCATATTCCTGTGTTACTGATACATGTGATCCAATGCAGGCCGTGGGGAAGCATAAGAAAATTATTTCAAAAACATAAAAAAATCTTTCCAACCACAAATTTGAAGGACATTTTTACAAATAATTCTCCTGGGACGATTTAAATTTTTTTGTCATGCATTAAGCTGAAAGACTCTATATAATTGTTCTTATTACTTTTGTTCATGTTATTATTTTTATTATATGTATGTTTTTGTATATTTGTACATTTATTTATTTATTTATATATATCATTTTCAAACAAAACTGTTATATAATTGTTTGAAATGATATATATGACTGAATTGTGAAATTGAAATGTTTCCTCTTGCCATGAATTATAGCCACTGCTGCTGACATGGTGTTAAATCATAAATAAATAAACCACAAATTTGAATGGTAGTGTAAAATTGTGACATTATGAAGGCTTTACATTTTTGTAATTATGTGCATTAGTAAATCATTTGCAAATTTTGCAGGAACATGTATTAAATAATTAAATGGCGTCATTTTCTTCTTGACTTGAACAATTTTAAAGTAACGCTAACTTGAAGTTAGTTTTAAAGTATAAAACGGCTATTAGGTTTTTGTGAATTAGTCTCGGATAAAGAAAAACTAAATCAAAGAAATCTCTTACTAGTTTCTAAAGCTCTTATTGAGTACTGAAGGTTTTCTAAATGTTTTTTAAATGTTTCTTCAGGGTTATCCACAGGCTTTGCTCCCTCTGACGGTGGCAGGAATTCCTTCTATGCACATCTGTCTAGATTTTATCCCAGAACTCCTCGCTCAGCCGCAGCTGGAGAAACAGGTAAGCGGCTATCAGTTTGTTCATCCAAATGATCAGCCAGGACTAAATAGACCAGTTGTCACTCCCAAATTCTGGAATTCATGTAAACAGGGTTCCTAGGTATGGAATTTGATTTTAATAATTTCCAGGTCTGGAGAAGTATGGAAATAAGAAAGCAGAGTATGGAAAAATATTTGCATTTCCAGACTTTTGCGCCTATTTAGTTTTCTGTAATAGAAAATTATGATGAAAATAAATGTATCATTCAAGAAGTGTTTATGGCAGCTGTTTAATGATTCTTTAGTGATTATCAAACACGACTGAATGAATTCAAGGTGCACTTTCATTATGCAAAAATGCAGGTTATATTGCAGTTTTTTTTTTTTGACAGGATATTTTTAGCACCAAATTCTAAAATGACCTCTGCAAAAATACAAAATATACAGATTTTCGTGTGCGCACAAGAAACTATTAAACTTCGCATATAGGACAATGCACATTGAGCCACTTGTTGTGCCATCAGCCCATTTCGTGGTGTGGTTTTTTGGCTGCCACAGAGTAGGCTATGCATTAAAGCAGATCTAAGGTGTTGAAACATGACGATTTTTAACATGCTTTTCTTTTTATAGACCATTGAACTTGGCAAATAAGACTATGCACACAGCCGTATTGTGCCGTCAGCTCATTTTGTGTCATGGTTTTTCTGCCGCCACTGAGGATGTGTTAAATTGGACATTAGGCCTTGATATTAGAGGAACTACTCTAAGGAAAGCCAAATTTTAAGCAAATGGATCTCTATTAATTCATGTGCATCCTTGCTCTTGTTTTCTTCATAGTAAGACGGCTGTGACGCACAAAGGAAACAGGTTATAGTATATAAAACTAGAAAATGTAATGTGTAAACACAAAATATACCCATGCGCATGTGAATAGTTTCTTGAGGGCACGATACACTTTCTTGTGTGCATGCAAAAGTCTATATTTCTTTATGCAAGAAAATCTATTTTATAAAACCCTGAGAAAATAAAAATATATAATGTTGTATGAACCATTTATGTTAAATATGGTCTGAAAAGGTTTGGAAATTTGAGAAATCAACACATATGGTTAACAAAGCAATGATTTGTAACTGCAAATGAGACACACAGATGACCGTGGTTCAGTATATTTAGTAAGTATACTCTGTAGGATACAAGACTCTTTATAGCTTTATAGTGTATACTACAACTTAATTTAGAGCTGTACAGCTATAAATTGAAGTATTAAGAGTATTATGCAACTTGAATCACAGACACATGGTGAGCCCTCAGGGTTGACCTCTGGGCTTGATGCTAATGGCAGTTTTGTTTTGTCTGGCACAGATCTTTGCCATACAGCTGTTGTCCCATCTGTGCACCCAGTACGCCCTGCCCAAATCCCTCAGTGTGGCACGTCTTGCCATTAGTGTGATGGGCACCATCCTCACAGGTAGAAATAACTCTTCCATCTGTTATTTTATCTCTATCTTTCTTCCATTTTCTCTTTACCTTGGTCTCTGTTCTTATTCATTTATTAGGGCTGGCATTTTATTAAAGAGTGTCTAAAAATAACATTGATAATTGGAGATATCAGACCATTACCTTGCCTTTTTTTGTATCAAAAACCAACCTGTGCAAACTTGTCCCATTATCTTTGTACACACTGCCCTCTGCTGGCCACTTATTACTGCTTATGAAAAACCTTCATCTGCAGTGTTTATAAATTATGGATCAGCCATCCATTTATTGTTTTATTGAATGGAGTACCAGAGGAGTCTTGAGCACTGTTAAATCCTGCAGTTCCTGTGCAGTTTTGTATTGGATCATTTAGGTTTTATGTTTTCTAGTGCATCTGTTCTCAAAAACTGCATGTGATTCTGTAATTTATTCACTTAAGTAACACATTTTTGGTATCTTTCACAGTGCTGACCCGTGCCAAGCGCTTTGCATTTTTCATGCCGACACTGCCATGTCTGGTTTCATTCTGCAAGGCGTTCCCCCCACTCTTTGATGATGTCATGTCCCTGCTGGTTCAGGTGGGACAGGTGTCCGCTGCTGATATCACCACCAAGGCCAGAGATATTGACCCTCTCATTGCCAGTGAGTGTGTTCTTGTTTTATTTGACTTAAATGTTTTTCATTTGTAATGATCAATGGCTATTGTAAGGGGTAGGGACAGGGCAAGATTTTAAAATATTTTACTCCATTTAAAGTCAGATCTAATTGAGTGAAAAAGTGCATGCCCACTTTTTCAGGTGCCTTGGTTCTGTATATATTTTTCCAGAACCAAAACCAACTAGCAACGAGGTGAATCACAACATTACAAACTTTGTTTCAGAGCAAAAAATGATTGGAAAATTTAACAAAAAAGAAAGGTACTTGACTGTGTATTTAACAGCTGTAATGAGGAAAAGAACCACAATGCAAATATATTTAAAAATGCACATACATACATACACACACACACACACACGTTTTTAAATTTTTTTAAATGATTTCAAGATTTGAAATAAATATTTTATGCACTATTGTCAACTACATATTGCAACTCAAAGGCCTTCCTTCAGTTTTCTTATTATATTAAGGTTTAATTCAGAATACAGTAGTCAACATTTGAAGTGGATAAAAAAAGTTCATCAAAGTTGTCCTAAGACAAGAACGGGTATTGTTTTGGTTCTTTGATGAAAGGTTTTGAGCCACTTCAAATGTTGACTACTGTATATTAATTATAATAATATCAATATGTATTATAGTAATATTGCATTTAAATATTCATTGTATTAAAACTATAACTATATTTCATTATTACCATCAAATTTAACTTAATAGACTTCCAAAAAATTGTGACCTGTGACCCCATCACAGTTGAAGTGAACCAAATGTCCACTTGCAAATTCAGGTACCCCATGAATCAAACTAGGATAACTAGGTTCATTTTCACTCACTTCACTTTTGGGTCAATTAAAAGAGATTTAGGGTTGATTTTCAAGTCTGATGACCCTTGTCAGTAGAGTAACTGTTTCTGCAGACTTTGACAGACAAACACATGGCATTCTTTGCAGGTTTTTGCACAGTCTGTCGAGCATGTGAGCTTCTGTTTCAAAGTGTACTATGCTTTTTTTTGTTCTTTTATCTCTTATCTAAGCCATCAGCAATGAGGTTATCTTTTCACACTTATTTTTTTTAATCAAGAAATGATCACAATATGCTGTGGCTGAATCATGTAGCCCTAGATTTAGATCTAATCCACTGTGCTCTTGTGTTTAGGGCTCCAGTATATGAGACAGAAGCCACAGGAAATACCGCTATCAGAATCCAAATACTCTCTACGCAAGAGGTCTGCAGAGGAGCTGGGTAGAGCCGATCCTGATGTACAGCTATGCTATCAGATAGAGGCTACCTTCATGGACATCATCAGCTCCAGCACACAGGCACTGTGACAACACAAACAGACAAATAGAAATGTTAATGGGACTATGCATAGATTGGAATGAGTTTTTTGTCCTATATAAAGGTTAAGCCTCATGTTACAGGACTCTGGGTTGCAGAAATCTGCTTATGAACATGCAAAGCAGTATAATGATAGATGACTTACAGCTGTTGGACTAGCGCTGGGACCATTTCAGTTTAAAGTCAGTCCACACAAAACACTGAACATGAATTTTCTCCATTTTGGCATCCCAATACCACAAGTTTTGAAAACATCTGGAATGAAGGTAATGAAAGAAATTCTAATTTGATATAGTTTTACGTAAACTGTACTTATATGGTATATATGAATAGTCAAATCACGGGGTACCATTTTTCAAAACAAAGGACAAGATGTACTGAAATATAAAAATATAGATTGCAATTCCATATTCTGTTGCCAGTGAAAACCACCATCTATATTTGACTCAAAACAACGCTTGACTTTCCAGGAAGCATCTTTTAAGTCTTAAGTGAGTTGGATGTTCATTCTCCGGCCTGTCCTGAAGGATTGGAGTAATTCGGGTCACAAAGCAACTTGCTGTAGATGTAGTAGACGTTTTCTAAATGGCGTGTTAGCTTGTTAGTTGATTGTGTACTTGAGTGTGCAAAACAATGGAGTGTGTCCAGGGCGCTTAGCAATGATATTATTGGTCTGTTTTCTAGACCACCATTTAAAAAAGTATTTTCTTGGTTCAAATTCATCTTTTCTTGAAGCTTGACATCTGAATTTTGTTTGTTACCTTGGTTTTGTATACATGTCAATCTTACGCTTTGAACATTTTGTATTAAAACATCTTTTTGGAAACTCAGTTTTGATTGTAGCTTACTTATTGTTGTATATTGAGCTTTGGGATTTTAAAATTACATTAAAAATATATTTAAAAAATTGCACACTTCAGTATTGTTTAGCACAAATTGAGGAGAATTTGGCATTGTGATCAGATTGAGAATGCCAAAACAAAACTCCAAGTCACAAAAAGCACCAACAGTTGGAGCAACTGGATACTGAAGATATTTGTTTTAACTAATATTAGACGTATTAGACAGATATTTATCCTTTATCTGTGGTGGGAAAAAAAGTTTTAAAAATAACATTTAGATCCATATGGGGGCACTCTTGTCACGTGTAGAAACCGGTTCTGTTGCATGGAGTACACATGGAAACACTTATGCATGTTCAATGAGGACATGGTCAATGATTGAAACATAACAAAAGACTTGGCCAATCACATGCTCCTTTTGCTCCAGAACAATGGCTTTCTGTGTTAGAGCTTTAGAAAATGCTCTCAATTAATTTGAAATCAAATTTGGCCCACAATACGTCACATTAAAGTAGAAATAAAATAATGTACTTTTTTCAGAGCCAAATTACACCATAATGCTTGACCCAAACGTCATGTTAGCTAATTATTTTTATTATTATTATTATTTTATTTCTTTTTTTGGAGTGGTTGAATTAATTTTCGGTCATCTGTCATTCTTACCCTCATGTTGCTCCAGACATGTATGACTGACTGACTTCCGTGGAAACCAAAAGAAAATGTTTTGAAGAATGTTGGTAACCAAAAAGTTTTGGTTCCCATTGACTTCCATTGTATGGTCAAAAAACATAATAGAAGTCAGTTGGAACCAACATCCTTCAAGAAAGTCCTACAGGTTTGCAAAGACTTGAGGGTGAATAAATGATGACAGAATGAGGCTCTGATCATTTTTTTCACCTCATTTTCATCAATAGCATTAATAAACATCATTTTATACATATTTTGTACTGTCCCTTTAAGTTAAGTTTCTCTGGTCTGATGTGCAGCATATGTTCCTATATATATTTTCCTACATAAAAAAATAACTACTGCATCACTTCTACAGGCACATCTGCCCATAGGGTGATCAGAGATGTTGTGTGTGATAAAAGCGGAAGAAAACGCACAAAATATGCATCCAGGTCTTTTGCCTCTACAGAGCTCCGAGTCTGAGCTGCTGTGAACGGCCTCAGGCTAGCAAAGATGAAATCACAGCTCAGTTTTGTTTCTCCTTTAAGGCGCTGTCAAGTTTAAACACGTTTTTTCGCACAAAAAACTTCAGTGCTCTTTTCACTCTTTCACCTTTCCTTGCACCTCTATTCTTGCGCGAGTGTGTTCTGCAGAGAGAATTTTTATAGAATGTTTATCACTTCCCTAGCAGAGCCGACTTTCTCTGTCCCAGGGCTATTTCTCATTACTCGCTCATTTGACCTGCTATTGAATTATTTTCCTCACTTCTAGATGTCTTGAGTGGGAAGTTTGCTGTTTGAATATATCTGCACGCATCAGTAAATCGAATTGACTTTGTGCTGCGAGATAAAGGTCTGCTGAAATCTAAAAGCACCAATATTGTAATTCACGCTTTGATTTGGTAATTGACATCTGTTTAGTGTTGTGCTCCTCGCTGCAAAGCATCCATTTGTGAAATCCGCCGAGGCGAGTGCCAGCTTTCCATCTGGCAGTGGCTGGCGGGCATGTGTGCGAGATTAAATCCGATACAGATCTTTACAGTAAGCTTCAAGATTGTAGAGTGCGACCGGTCAGGCTATCTTTCCTTGCATTTTGTTGCAAACACTCAAAGATGGAGGCGATTTTTCAAACGAGTTCAAACGGGAATGTCAAGTAACTTTGTGAAGCCTGCCAGTTGGAAAGGCGAGTGAAACCGAGCGAATTTGTCTCTTGGCCAGATAGTTATATCAAGTCTCTGATCTCAGGGACCGAAGCCTTTGGTGAAATTCAAAACATCTCACTTCAGAACGCGAGGCTCTGCAGTGAGTTTGTGTGTTTTATTTCCCACTGAATCAAAGCAAGCTGTGCTGCAAATCGTGTTGTCAGCGTAGGCCGACTGAGCTGGCAAAAGCTATTTACAGACGCTTGCAATCAAATCACCATATTTCAGCTCCGGCCCCACAGGCTCCATCTAAATGCAATATGCCTCAGCGTTCATGGCACCCTGGAGCCTTACATCATGTCTTTAGTATTGTTTATGAGATTAGAGATTGCGCCATGTAAAATACTCCTTCCTTTGTTAGCTGCGGGCTCACAGTTGAAAGGTACCATATGCCGGCATGCGGTCTGCGGCGTGCTCGATCTAATTACCCCCGCTATTACAGGCCGAGCTGTGCGGCCCTGGTATGTAACCCCTCTGCTCCACGGTCGGCATTCCAGGCAGAATTGGATGCGGAGGAACCTTAAGGGCTCTTCGATGCTATACCATCTGGAGAGACGGGAGAGTGTATTACATCCCACACCTGGTGAATGTGTGATTAGCTTCTGCTCTGAAGCATAAATCATTTGCAGCCGGTTGCTCTGGGCCCACATTGACTTCATCAGTCGCTCTGGGTGACTACGTTAGTAAAAGCAATAAAGCTATTGGAGAGATCGTCTGTGGTTACGGCTGTGCATTACAGGTGTGTATCAGACTCGGACAGAAGAGACTCTCTCATATATATGAGCTTAAAAGCAGCGTTGTGAACTGACTTCACAGTGAGTGGGAGCAGGAAATGATAGAGTTAGCAGCATTTTGCTGTAGCATCTCAAGATTTTATATTTTTGCACATTAAATGTAGTAGTGGGATGATCACAGTACGATACTGCCGCTTAGGTTTCCAACATGCACTGTGCCATGATTCAATTTTGTGGTTGTTTTTTGTTTTATTTTATACCTGTCACAACATCACATTGTTTGGAGTTTGTTTGTACTGTTTCCTCTGCCTAGTTAGTTGTCATGGTTTGTGATTTGAGCTCTTCATTGTGTTCAGGTGTGTCTTGTTAATTATCCTAGTTTGGTCTGCGTATTTAAGTTCCTGCCTGTTCAGTTTGAGTTTGTCAGGTATCGTCAATGTTATGTGTGTCTCCTGCCTTCTCTTGCTTGGATTTACCTATATGTTGATTTATTAAAGACTACTTATTGGCATCTTCATCTTCGTGGTTACGTGACAATACCATATATTTGCTTATTTCTTTCTTTATCTATCCAGTCAGTTTTGTGTTATGACAGAAACTTACCTAGCACAGTGGTTCTCAACTGGTCTTGCTTAGGGCATCAATTGTTGTCCCCTCATAGTATTATGATTGTTTATCTCACACACACACACATAAACAAAAATGACTTTTTTTTGTTTGTGCAATTGTTTCTATTATTTTATGTTACTTTATAACATTGTGTATACTCAAATTTCCGTATGTAGCTTTTGTATAAAAAATGTTTTATACTTTTTAAATATTCGATTATTATTTATGTTTTATAAGAATTTATGTAAATTCTAAAATATGGTTAGGGTTAGGGTAAACATTTATATAAAAGTAATGTTAATTCATGATAATAATTAAAATAATATTAATCTTTGTAGCCTATATTTCACTTTACAAAACATATTGTGGTCAGTACAAGTCATGATTATCCTCATAAGTAGTCATGAATTTAATACAGTCTAGGTATTATTTTTCATGATGATGGTTTGCAACAATCTCACACAACATATTCTTGTTGGCGTCAACTTAGTTTGTATACATTAAATCAAGTGACAGATGAATTTGCGCTATAATACTGTAGTTTAGAACGGATGTAGAGCTTTCGACTTCAACAGCAAAATATATTGACAGTGTTTTCTCCTCACTTTTTAAACATTTATAAGCCTGTTTGTTTTGGTGCTTTGATTATATGGTTTGTTTGCACTAAATTATTTACATTTAGCATAGTTTTCTCCCAGGAGAAAGAACTGATTTAGCCTGCATTGATTTCATAACAAAATGATACAACAGTGTATTATTTCACAAAATAACAATATTTTAGTGTTTATCTGTTTACCTAAAGAGGGTAAATGCTGAATTTGTTTAGCATTATATAAGTGGCTTTGTTATTGAAATCATTTTTTAAAAGCCAAAAAACATACCTGTTGTCATTTGTCAAAACAAGGGACCATCTTTGATGACTCCAAAGCTCACTTGAATACACTGTAATCTTTAATTACCAGTGCTGACATGGCATATTACTTTTCAGTGTTTCCCCTCAGAGAGTAAATTGCTCTTAAACAGCCAACCAGCCATTTAACGCCCTCATTATATACACATTTGACCTCGTTCCGATGGCTGTAAGCTGTGTAACGCATCCTCTTAAAGTGCTGAAGAGCCTTTGAGCACCCTTCTCTCTCTCTCTCTCTCTCTCTCTCTCTCTCTCTCTCTCTCTCTCCACAACAGATGGCTGCAGTGCTGAGAAGAGTATACATATTAATAGCACAATTACAATGCTCTACATCAAGATTGTGTCATTATCATTGTGATTGAAAAAGCAATTATGGTTCTTGATTATCATCAGCCACTGTAAATCTCTGTTATTTTGTTTTTGCCTCTGGGCACGATCCCCCATCCGCTGTCAAGAAAGCAATCTCTGTGGTGCAGGGTTTGGGAGACGAGCACTCTTCTTTGACTGCCAATTAATTAGCTAGCCTTGCATTTGCATAATCGGCTCCCCGGGTGGTTTAGGGAGATGGCTCAGCCTCGTTCTGAAGCAATGGTGACAACTTGAAGGTGTAGATACTGTTCAGGGATCAGCTCGTGTGACGCAGGAAGTCTTCGCTCGTGGTGGTGAAGTTCCTCAGGCAGGCTGCTTCGAGGCAATCACTTGAGCTGTAAATGCCAAGCGACTAATACAACAAAACAAACACAGGAAAAACTATATAAAAATTTTATATATATATATATATATATATATATATATATAATACCAAATATATATACTAATAAAAGAAGAAAGACTTTAACAAGGTGTGTGTAATATAGAACATTTCAGTACAAAACTAACAGATATATAATACGTGCACATATTACATCATTTATTTTATATGTAACAGTTATATTATTTTGGCTATGATTGTATGTATATATACTATATATAGTACATTTCAGTACAAATATAATAGATATAATACATCTAATATATAGTAATATACAGGGGTACGGAAAGTATTCAGCCCCTTAAATTTTTCATCTTGTTATATTGCAGCCATTTGCTAAAATCATTTAAGTAAATTTTTTTTTCCTCATTAATGTACAAACAGCACCCAATATTGACAGAAAAACAAAGAATTGTTAACATTTTTGCAGATTTAATAAAAAAGAAAAACTGAAATATCACATGGGCCTAAGTATTCAGACCCTTTGCTATGACACTCATATATTTAACTCAGGTGATAATTTCTTCTGATCATCCTTGAGATGGTTCTACACTTCATTTGAGTCCAGCTGTGTTTGAATATACTGATTGGACTTGATTAGGAAAGCCACACATCTGTCTATATAAGACCTTACAGCTCACAGTGCATGTTAGAGCAAATGAGAATCATGAGGTCAAGGAACTGCCTGAAGAGCTCAGAGAAAGAATTGTAGCAAGGCACAGATCTGGCCAAGGTTACAAAAAAAATTTCTGCTGCACTTAAGGTTCCTAAGAGCCATAATCTCCATAATCCTTAAATGGAAGACGTTTCGGACGACCAGAACCCTTCCTAGAGCTGGCCGTCGGCCAAACTGAGCTATGGGGGAGAAGAGCCTTGGTGAGAGAGGTAAGAAGAACCCAAAGATCACTGTGGCTGAGATCCAGAGATGCAGTCGGGAGATGGGAGAAAGTTGTAGAAAGTCAACAATCACTGCAGCCCTCCACCAGTCGGGGCTTTATGCAGAGTGGCCCGACGGAGCCTCTTCTCAGTGCAAGAAACATGAAAGCCCGCATGGAGTTGTGAGAAGGTGAGAAATAAGATTCTCTGGTCTGAATAGACCAAGATAGAACTTTTTGGCCTTAATTCTAAGCGTATGTGTGGAGAAAACCAGGCACTGCTCATCACCTGAATAAGTCCCAACAGTGTGAGCATGGTGGTGGCAGTCAGCTGTGGGGGTTGTTTTCAGCTGCAGGGACAGGACGAATGGTTTCAATCGAGGGAAAGATGAATGCGGCCAAACACAGGGATATCCTGGACGAAAACCTACACCAGAGTGCTCAGGACCTCAGACTGGACCCGAAGGTTTACCTTCCAACAAGACAATAACCCTAAGCACACAGCTAAAAGAACGAAGGAGGATTGGCTTCACAAACACTCTGTGACTGTTCTTGAATGGCCAGCCAGAGCCCTGACTTAAACCCAAATTGAGCATCTCTGGAGAGACCTAAAAATGGCTGTCCACCAACGTTTACCACCAACCTGACAGAACTGGAGAGGATCTGCAAGCAAGAATGGCAGAGGATCCCCAAATCCAACTGTGAAAAACTTGTTGCATCTTTCCCAAAAAAAAACTCATGGCTGTATTAGATCAAAAGGATGCTTCTACTAAATACTGAGCAAAGGGTCTGAATAACTAGGACCATGTGATATTTCAGTTTTTATTTTTTAATAAATTTGCAAAAATGTCAAGAATTCTGTGTTTTTCTGTCAAGATGGGGTGCTGTGTGTACATTAATGAGGAAAAAAAAATAACTGAAATGATTTTAGCAAATGGGTGCAATAACAAAGAGTGAAAAATTTAAGGGAATACTTTCCGTACCCACTGGATTGTAAATCTGACATGTATTCGGTTTGTTTATATATGCTTTGATTATTATATTAATATATATAATATATTATGTATTATATATATATACACCAATCACAATCTTTGCCTCCACATTGACATTAACGCACACGGCATAACAATTATCCCTTACTTTTACATAAATATAATTCTAATATTATGTTATGTATTGTAAATAATTATGAACAATCAATATTACATACTGAAATATAATGATGAATAATCATAATATTAGATACTGAAAATCATGTAATATTTTTTAGTTGTCAAAATACACTCCTTTTTTTTGGCTGTCAATGAAGAGAGATGCCCTTTGCAGTCAGATGGTATATTTACAACATCTAGCAGGGACTAACATGGCTATGCTAACAAATCTTAACCAATTTCTTGATAACTTTGTGCTAAGATGCAGTACTGAACCACATATGTTAGTGCTGGTAAATAAATCAATGTGATTACCAGCGCAATCATTCCAAGGGCTGTGTTCCCATCACATTACCCAAACGATAGCTGTAGATCCATTGAGACGATATGTACTCTTTTGTTATGGGAGGCGGGGGTTGCTCAAGGGAGTGTGCATACCCTCACTTTGTAAAGTCACAGATCCAATCTGTAATGCTATTGTAACCTCAGGTGTGAAATCTCGTACAGCCCACAGCTCAGTGGCTTTAGGAGCTCAGCTGTGAAATTATATCTGTTCTACCTCTTGAGAGCTCCAGAGAAGTGGTGTGTGTGTGTGTGTGTGTGTGTGTGTGTGTGTGTGTGTGTGTGTGTGTGTGTGCGTGTGCGTGTGCGTGTAGAAGACTGTTAGTGGTCTTTTAGTGAAAAAGTAGAGAGAAGAAAAGAAAGAATATTAAGTGGTAGGCCAGATCATGAGTAAAAGCTGTTTAAAATCCATATGTATTCCTCACCGAATACATTGCTATTGCGTTCCACAGCTGAGTGATTCTCAGCCACTGTGTCTCTGTGTGCTTGGAACAGTCCAACAGAGGAACAGAGACAGGCTGTGGGGTTAGAGGACTCACCCGAGGTGGCTTGTGCTGCCAACACTGCTTTTGAAACCTGACAGTGTACAAATATAGTAAAGAGGCAAAACCCAAGTGTAGATTATGCACATTGGTTCAAAAACTTGTTTGGACACTTAAGTCGCACTTTACAATGTCTTAAGTTCATTGCAACAAAATTAAAAAGTGGCATCAAATGTGTAATGTGTAAGCAAATCATAAAAGACCTTTAATTCAAGTAATTAAATGAATTAATTACATAATTTAACATTTTTGTTTTTACATGAATATAAAACGTATTATTAATGAATAACGATAAATAGTAATATATTATTTTATGAAAATAAAATGTTAATTTACAAGTATTTTCAGCTGAGTTTATTTTTAACATACATAATATTAATATAATTTGTATTTTATTTTTAAGCATAATTATTTAAATATTGTAAGGTGAAAGTGAAAAGGTGAAAAGATGTTCCTGTAAAAGGTTCACAGCACAATGATGTAAAGATCAGTTGCATGCAATGATGGCTAATCGGTTCCATGACTGGATTTTGGAATGCCAGACACAGCTTTATAAAATGAACCATGAAAGCTAATCAGATTTTTACTGCAAGGATGATTTCATTTTGTGCAGAATCAGTGTGGTGAGTAACTCCAAATTACATTAAAAAGGCTGCTTCACACTGGGGATAATGAAATATGAAATCGGTAGATTTTCAGTTGATGGAGAGCGTGTAGGTGGATGGGAAGATGGAGGGAGATGAAGGAGAAACTCTGTGGATATTGGGAACGCTTATTTGGAAAGCCTTTGTTATGATTGGAACGTCTTCCAGCTGTCGTCACCTTTATTACCACCTGTTTATTGTAGCTTTGGGAGTGATGAGACAATTCAGTTTTTTCCCTGCAAGCACATAAACACATGAAATGGGCTTTTTATGACACTTCTAATCCTTTATGAAGTGCATGAACAGACTGTCTGGACCAAAAATATTAGGTTTAAGGCCTCTGAGAGAGGCAAAGAAAAGGGCAAGAATGAAAAACTGTTGTTAATTGCCCTTTCAGTAAGTACTTTAAGTGGTGTCAGATGCAAACAGACACATGAAACAGGATCCAAGCCTAACTGCTCCTCAGCTCATTTAAATCGTTAATGAGATACCTTGAAATCATTCCATGCTGAGGTGAAGACGACAACCAATCGGATGAGAGAGAAGAGCAAGGCACCTTTTAACAGCATTTATATGAGACCTAAAAACATAATTAGTTTAAGATCCTATTTTATGCCAAATGGATTTTTCTACTAGGAAAACAACTAAACTTTTTACCAGTGTCATTTGAAATAGTTTTAGTATATGCCCCTATTAAATGTAGGTGTCGGGGTCATTTCTTTTTAAGAAAAATGGTGTGCACTCTTTAAAACCTGCAAATGAAATTCCCAGGTTTTAGTGTGATAAAAAGCCTGTTAATCGGCTTCTGAAAAATACTCTACATTTGTCTTCATGAACTAAGCCGGCGTGTAATTGCTCTTTTGACACATGAATGTGTGTGTTTGTGTGAGAGAAAGCTCTTGAGCGGCCCCAGAGGTCATTTTCACCCATCTTTGCATGATTTTCTCTCCTGGTGAGATGTAGAGTAACACAGAACAAGTGTAATATCATCTTTCGGAGGTATCAGGGCAGCTTTTATTTAACACGCAATAAATAACACAAACAATTTTCAATATTTATGTGCTACTTCTTTTAATCAGCAATGCCTGAAAATCATCTCAGGTTTCTCTCTCATAAGCATTCTCGCATAATGATAATGGCATAGCTGATAAATCGTGTTACATGTTGAAATATACAAGTAAACAGATAAAATAAATGAGCATAACATCTTGTAGTTTCCTTATAGTTAAAGGAATAGTTCACCCAAAAATGGAAATTTGCTGGAAATGTATTCACCTTCTGGTCATCCAAGATGTAGATGAGTTTGTTTATTCTTTGGAACAGATGTTGAGAATTTCAGCATTACATCACTTGGATCCTCTGGAGTGAACGGGTGCCGTCAGTATGAGAGTCTAAAAAGCTGATAAAAACATCACAATAATCCACAAGTAATCCACACAACTCCAGTCAATCCATTAATGTGTTGTCAAGTGAAAATCTGTGTTTATAGTTAACAAATTCATCAAGACATTTTTAACTTCAAACCATTGCTTGCTGCTAAAATAGGAGTCCTCTATTCGAGTATATTGCTTTCTCCAGTGAAAATGTTGTCTCGTCTGAATCAGGAGAGAAATATGCACAGATCAAGCACTGTTTACAGGCAGAACAGTCCAAGACAGTTCTAAACAAATATGCTGGGGCATTTTGATGTGAGAGGACAACAGGGGATGGACTTTTTCATTGGAGGAAGTGTTAGTATGGCTTATGGACTTGTACGGTATTTTGGCCAGAAGTAACGTTTAATGTTAAAATACTGGATTTGTTTCTTAAAAACACACAGCTGTTCACTTCACAATATGTTAATTGATGAACTGGAGTCATGTGGATTACTTGTGAATTATTTTGTTGTTTATCAGCTCTTTGAACTTTCATTTTGATGGCACCCATTCACTGCTGAGGATCCAATGGTGAGCAAGTGATGTAATGCTAAATTTCTTCAAATCTGTTCCGAAGAAAAAAACTCATCTACGTTTTGGATAGCCTGAGTGTTTATTTTTTTATATATATTTTTTTAACAAATTTTCATTTGTGGATGAACTATTCCTCACAGTGCAATTTGTAGTAATTTTGCAGCAGCTTTCAAGACATTATTGCCTTCATATTTTGGACTTTCAATTCTCTGTGTCATGTGAAATGGCTTTTCCCTCGTACTGTAAGAGGAAGTGAGCTCAGTGGTGTGTGTTTAGTACCCCAACTGCTGCTGTAGATCAGGCTAGTGGCTCTCCAAGGGGCTGTCAATATGTCCTGTGCAAAAAAAGCAGCCCGTCTCCGGTCCCATGACTCTAACCCTGATAGCTCATGTCTCTCACAGTTCATTTGCAGAGCCATGGATGAAAAGTGTGTATGTGTGTCTGTTTCTCTCTTAAAGTACAGGTACATTCCACCCAAGGTGGTGTGTTTAACCAGGAGTCAATCTGATTTTCTGCACTGGGGTCGTGATCACCCTATCTCAGCCCAGGCTACAAAGGTAATTTCTGAGAGGAGATTGCAGGTGACCTCACTTCCTCCTTCCCCACTTCTCCCTCCACTGACATTATGCGTTCCAACACAATAAGCCATTTGTATTCAGCTCATGTATGAAACTCCAGGCTGGCGAGATTACTTTCATCCAAATTATTTTTGTGACCCAAGGACATCCTATCAGTCCTTACCTTTTTAAGCCACTCTTTTCCTCCTTCCTTCATCGCAGGCTCCAGTAAGCTGGCAAAGGGAATGTGTGTGTGAGTAGTTTGACTTTTCCCCCTCTAAGCCGTCTGTTTCCTTTGGCAAACACTGCCGTGTGCTTTCACTGTTTATTAAGTGCCTCACAGGTGCTCGAACTTTTCTTGGAGCCCTGTTCATAAAGTTTAACAAGATCTCTCTGTTTAAAAATCAGCTTGATTTAGATTCCAGAAGCTGCGGGGTGAGACCTCCGGGGTTCTGCGACCCTCCTCAGGCTCTGCTGGTTAAAGGTTTGTGTCCTCAGTCAAAGTTGAAATATTTATATACCTGAGCTTAGGAGGGTGAAAGAAATAGATGTGAATAATGTGCATTGTTTTGGTTATAATTCTCAATGTAGAACTTTATTATAATTAATCATTTCAAATATATTTGAAAGAAGTCTTGCTCACCAAGCCTGCATTTATTTGATCAAAAATGAGTAAAAACAGTATTATTGTGAAAAATTATTGCAATTTAAAATAATCATTTTCTGTTTTAATATATTTTAAAATTTCATTTATTCTTTTGACGGCAAAGCTGAATTTTCAGCAGCCACTACTTTTGAACAGTAGTGTATTTTAACATATGTCCACTGTTTATTGCTTCTAACAGCTTACACAAAGCTTTAGTTCACATTAGAGTGAGCACTAAAACATTTCAGATTACAGCGGAGTCGAGAATAAGCCTAGCAAACATGCTAACCAGCCATGACAGCTCAGATTTACACAGTCTTGTGTTTAATTCAGAGCAAAAAGAGAGAGAAAGACATATTGTCAGCGTGTTCTAGCTTTATAAACAGTCCCAATTAGCATGACGGATGGTTCCTGCCTTCGATACCGTCCCACGAGGACGTGAATATACAAGTCCTGTAATGCTACAAACAAACAGACAGGAATTTTTTATTCTTGCCGTCTCGCTGCGAGCCTGCTGTTTTTTATCATACCTGACAACCTGTGCTATTTTAGGGAGAGGGCTTGTGGGACAGATCGACAATGGATTGCATGAGGAGGTGTGGTAGAATGATGAGCCAGAGATGGAAGTGTGAGTGTGTCTGAGTGTTAATATTGAGCAAAGCCTCTTGTGGGATAGAGCCGAGACGTGCAGTGATGTTTTCTCTTTTCCCTGGGGATCTTTCCACATCCTTCCTTTCCTAGCCACTAACCAGACGCTCCTCTTACAGCCAATCTGCCTGACAAATGGGAAGCAGAGTTAAAAAAAAAAAAAAGTGCTCTATTTCATCTTATTCCAGCAGGTTTGACTTTGATATGCAGCAAAATAGCTCTGTCTCATTAACCCCCGATTTTCTCTTTGATTTCTCATCTGAGCAAGTTCCAGCATATCTTGCCACCAAAATTTAATGTGAGATCCATATCATCCAGTTTGTATCAAAATGATATTAACAAAAACAACATATAATGTTCTTTGCCTTTACCAAAGTAATATGTAGTAAAGCAATGTATCGAAAATTCACTTTGTCACACTGGTGAGTGATTTAACTTTCTGGCACTGTTCAGTCATCAGTGACAGAAAAAGTTTACATTTTAATTTTTTTTTTACTTTTTACTTCATCAGAATGGTGCGAAACTTTGACTTTTGTGACATTTGCTTTGTGAACACAAACAAAATTGTGAACATTGTTTGAAATATGATCTTAAACACATACAGATCATTGTCAAAAATGACTGCCATAGAAAAACTCATGTTTTTTATTTTTTCTAATATTTTTATTTTAAATAGAAATAAATATTGCATATTTTAGAGCAATAATGTTTAGTACAATGAAATCCCCTAAAAATACAAAATATTACAGAAATATGTTATAGAACTTAAAGTACAGTACATTAATTTCATTAAAAAAATTTTTTTTTTTAACTTTTTCAACTTTTGTCTTCAGTCAGCTTCAGAGTATGTGTGATCCCCAAATAAAAGCACTAGAGATTTAAAAAAAAATTGTATTGCCGTAAATATTTCATACCAGCAAAGAAACTGTATTTAGAATATTTTTAAATTAAAAAAATAAATAACTAAAATAAACTCTGGTCTGGAGTGATGCATGTTAAATATCGGCCAATCAAACTTGAGCACCACAACTAAATGTTAAATAAATGTATATTTGAAACCATTGTCTATGTTGGAATTCTTAATAAAGTTACCAGACTCTTTTTACTCTCATTTGGCGTGTGTTAATTTTGGACCCTGCTTCATAATTATGCTAAGAAACTCATTATTAGGAACATACCCTGAGGACAGTAATGAGTTTGCCTTTTGTCATTCTATATTTATAAATTAATTTTGCTAGGGTCAAATTCAGCCCTGAGGACATCTGTTTCCACAGCTGTAAATCAGGATCATAATTGAAGTAAATGGCAAGTGATTCATCACGTGTGTCTGTGTGCATGCAAATATCTGTCTGCATGTGTGTTGTACTCTGATGAAGAGCATCTCATTTTAATTGCACAACTTAGATTTATCATAATGTAATCAGTTGATATGCACTTCATGTGTTTATACATAATAAGGAGCACACACACCATTGCTGTCTTTCACATAAAACCACACGGTAACTGCTCATCTTCAGGCCTGATGTTTGATAAACAAGAAAGGAGAAAAAGGAAGAATTATCTTTAGTGATGACAAGAATTGATTTCCAATTTCCTCCAAGAAAAGCTGCATTATCGTGGGGGGCTCAGGCCATTTAGTCTACATTACTGCACTAGCCTGAGGCTGTAGATCAAGCCGACAGCTGTCGTAACCTGGACGAGTACTCACACTGACGGCGGACTGAGAAAGATATGCAGTCTGAATAGCTCTATCAAGCACACTCTGGAAACACCCTGAAGAGAAAGAGAGAACGATTAACGTCAGTTTTTTTTTCATTTGCATGATTGAAGCTATATAAAATTATAAGAAGCTCTTACAATTTTTACTTTGGAACTGGTTGCCTGGGATAATGGTCAAATATCAATTAAGCCGTCATCGCACTTGACCAATCAAATGCAAGTATGTTTCTGATTGGTCAGTCGTTCCGTCCAGCAGTCTGGTATTTTCTTAAATAACTGCATTTGTATAACAGCTACTTATTTATTTATTGCATTCAAACTTTAATAGAACAAACTAACATATGTAAATAATTAATTACAGAATGAGTTACAATTCATACAAAATTATTATAAATACATTTTTAATAATTACAATTATTAATAATACATATTACGTAGGCCTACAGTAACACAATACATGTTTTTTACTCTGGAATAACATTTTTAATTCATTCTGATTGTACTCTGTTTTTTAATATGGCAAATGGCTTCTGTTTCTTTCCCAAGCTCCCCACCAAACGTCTGTTCTGGGAGTATGCATAGTTTGTTAAGCGGGTATGAAAATGGCGGATAGATTTATGGCAGCAACAAATGCACGTGTACAGCTATCCACTGTAATCACGAAACTATGAAATATGAAAATATGAAAAGCAAAACTATGAAATGGTAAATTACAACTATTTGCAAATCACATCTCGCCATAATATTTGAGTCGTGCTGCCGTCTATTCTGTATAATAAATCTTTCTCATGTTCTTTTCTTTAGCTATCATTTCCAGAGGCAGCATATCAGGTGAGGCGTCAGACTCAGATAGTGCCGCTCTATTAGACTCTTTTCTGTATAAGAGTGTATTTTTATCTTGGGCTTTGGCAGGCAGAATAAACGGAGGCTCATTAGTTTGCTGTAATGTCTCTCACTCTGTGGTCTGTGAACACGCCGTTGTTTGGCATATTGAGGAATGACCTGAACAGTGTGTACAGAGCTGGAACTGAATACCGGCTTGTCTCTGCGTTGTTGCATCAGGGGATTTAGTGGCAGTGGATAAATGTGTGTGTGTGCTTCTGTAAAAGCACTTTAACTGGGCTTTTGGGAAATGAAGTATGTATGTCTGAAACAGTACTGCTGTCTCCACAACAGTTTGAACTTGTGTTCCGAATGTCTGAATGTAGTGGCTGAAATGGTCCTCCCTTTGGCCTTCATTTGGACAGCCTGCTGTTGCAGGGTTTCAGTCACCTTAGAGCAGCCCTCCATCGTGCAATCTCAGTGAAAATGAGAGGAATGCTGCCAGTTAAATAGGGTTTGTCATATAATTAAGGAAAGTAGCACCAGGTGCAGATTAACACCAATAACTTGAAGGTATCTGTAAGTGTTCTCCAATTTTAATCAGAGTTCTTCTTCAAATATCCCATTGAAGTTTTTATACTGTGTTTCAAAATACAATTCATTTATGAAATATGCTTTAAAAAACTGCCCTTCGACTCCTGTTCAGATAAGTACAAATAGGACTAAGCAGTGACCTTGAAATTGCAGATATTGTAGTTTGCTCTCTAATTTTGATTTCCATTGTATATGTATATATTATTTTATAAATTTGTAAGTAATTTTATAATAATATATTTTAATTTGTTATAAATTATAATATTTTAACTATACATAAATTAAAACTGTTTACAAAGTTTGCCCGACAAAAAAGGTTATTGGTGTATATTAAATTTTTTTATGAAAGTGTGAGTGGTGTTCATCCATAAAACACAAGTCAGATTGTTAAGAAAAGAATTATGACACTTCTCCTCTAAAAGCCACATTTTTGTCTGTAGAACAAATGGTGCAGGACAAGTAAAAAATATCCTTAATATGTAGCTTCCAAACTGCCCTGTATCCCTGTATATTACATCTTAAATATCATACTGAAACCTCAAGAGGTGACACGGGGCAGTGTTTTTTATCGCCATGACTGAAAATAAAATCTACTGATATGTGAACAAAAGCACTTTCCATTTTATCAGGGAAATCTTAATTTGGAGGGCACATCACGAGGGACATTTCCCTTAATGTCCTCGCCTCTTGACAGGTTGTGGTCTGATATATTCCCATGTAGACTGATAAAACATGGACGATTCATCTGTAAACCCTAGAGCTTGTCTGATAACGGCATCACTGATGAACAGGCCTCAGTTAAACCGGTCTGGACTGTTTGCCACTTAATTCAAAAACATAAGCATAACCCATTAGTTTCTCATTTCAAAGGTTCCTATTTGTGTCGACAAGCATCTTGTGCACAGTAATTTCCTGCCAAATGTCTGCCTGGATTTTACATCGTTTCAAATAATGACAGCTGCATGATGCATGAAAAGGGGAGAGTTAAAAGGATAGTTCACCATCAGTTGCTGTTTTTTTCCCTCCATACTATGGAAGTCAATGGGAACCAGCAACTGAAGGTGTACTATCCCTTTAATACACAGAGTCTTTCAAATGTCAAGCAGTATGCTGTTCAAGTACACACAATGCCTGAGTCGCAACATAAAAGACTTTATTAAGGCATCTAATGCAAATCCCATAGATATTAAACCTAGTTCATTTTTAAGAACATCCCGGGGGGGCTTCATTTAAAACACTTACCCCTCCTTACATACTGTATTTACTTTTTATGGATCATTTATGGATATAGTGCTGTTCAATCTATATTTCTTCGTTTTACAGTGACTTTTTGACTAGCCTAACTACTGTGTGACAGCGTTTACAATTGATAAATCTGCTTCGATAGGGACTTTCTTTTTAATAGACCCTCTTCATATGTTACTTCAATTACAGCGGAGCTGCAGAGTAGCTGTTAACTGCAGTGTGCACACTGACCTCACTTAAGAGCTCTTCATTAATGAAAGCTGATAATGGACACAGACCAATCTACAACCAGAGCTCTTTTAATAAAGAAGCCATTTGAAGGGGCCCTGGAAACAGAAGTATTGTTTTAAGATTTAAATTGACAGTTCATTGACACTTTTGCCGGCCTGTCGTCATTTCTCAGTGGTACTCATGCATAATTAGTTCACAAAACAGGTGGTACTACAGTTTTACTTAGTCAAGTGAGATGTGCAAATGATGGAAAGCATATGGCATTCATTTTTATTGCATTTGTACATAGTTATTTCAAAAAGAAACAAAAAGTTTTACTCTGTCGTGTCAAATATCTGGTTAATTCACCTCATTAGAGGCAGAAAATGAAATGATAAAAAAAAGAAAATAACGATTCATGTCAGTATGCAAAAACCTAACAATCGTTAGGTTATGAATCTTAAATATAAAGAATACACACTCATTTACACATATGCATGGTTACATATGTCAAGTAAAAACAATAAATATCATGGTTATTAGTGTCAGGGTTGAGGACGAAGGATGGAGTGAGGACTCAATTATACAGAGGTTAAGGCTTTTTTATTAACAAAACAAAACCTACCCCGTGGGGGAAAACAGGCTTGCAAGACACATCCAGGGAGATAGGGTGACGAACTGACCCGGGACTGCAAACACAAGGAGAATAAATGGAGAGCAAATGAGGATGGTAATGAGGGAACACATGTGGGACAAATTAACCAATAATCAGGTAACAAGATGGGAGGGGTCAAGACAATTGACATGAGCACAC
Source organism: Sinocyclocheilus anophthalmus (assembly GCA_018155175.1). Lineage (NCBI taxonomy): Eukaryota > Metazoa > Chordata > Actinopteri > Cypriniformes > Cyprinidae > Sinocyclocheilus > Sinocyclocheilus anophthalmus. The sequence continues at coordinate 512,251 of JADLZN010008191.1, read as the reverse complement.
GGAAATCAAAGACAAAAGCAATGTGCTCACACAAAACAGTTAGCCAATGAGAAAAACTCACAAGAGCTGGTCCACAAGACAAAACAGAACACGTAGCCAATGAGAAAACTCACAAGCCGCGTGTTCACACAAGACAAAACACGAACACGTAGCCAATGAGAAAACTCACAAGCCGCGTGTTCATACAAGACAAGATAGCACGCAGCCAGCGAAAAACCAAGTGCGTGCTACACAGCAAGACAAAACATGACAAGAAAGCACGCAGCCGAAAGCACAAGCTCCGTTCAACAAACACAAGACAACAAGAAAAGCACACATGGACAGAAGAGCGCACGGCCCTTGCGATCGAAACCGCCACGCTCCCACAAACCAACCAGAACTGGAGTGCGAGTGTCCGGACACGAAACCGAAACTCAAGACATGATTGCCGGGATCTGAACACCACGCTCCAGCATGAAACAGTACACGCAGACGAGAGTGCATGGCTCGAGCACTCTTAAAGCCGCGTGCTCACATGAAAACAATGACATGACGGGAGTGTCCGGGCTCTGTCACACAACCATGAATAACACTAGACCGAAGTAACAGAACCCTGACACTAGCCCCCCTCAAAAGGAACGCCACCTGGCGTCCCTAACGAGGCACAACAAAAACAAGACAGGAACATGACAACACAAGACCAGAAAAACATTGGCCAACAAGACCGATACACCCCAGACAACACAAGACAGGAAAAATCTAAACACAGAGACAAGGAGGGGAGGGAGGTAGGGGAGTCAAGCCAGTGCCAGCGGTACAGCCCAGAAAGTAATTACAGGAACCAGGGAGGGGCGGGAGGGTTGAGCCAGGGAGGCTCAGGCAGCCCAGGAATCTCGGGGAGCCAGGACGGGACCGGAGGAACAGACCAGGGAGGCTACGGGCTTAACCGGGGAACCCCGTAGGCCACCAGGGCGGCGCCGGAGGGGAGCTTGGACAGGAATGGGAAGGGTGGAGCAGTATTTTCCCAAAGGTGAACCACGCCACCAGGGCAAGGGATTGGATGGAGCCGGCAGGGCAAAGAGCCTGGAGGGTTGGGAGGGCTAACGCCCCCAGCAGCACTGGGTCATGGAACGGCCTCCAGGCCATGTGGAATGGAGGAAGCCCTTCTCCTCCACCGTCTACGAGAGTGGGGCACTGCCCAATTTTCAGGGAAACCTCTTGGGGCGCAGCTGCCTCTTCGGCCGTCACTAGGACCGCTGCAGCCTCTCCAGCCGTCACTGGGGGCGCTGCCGCTTCTTCAGATGCCTCTGGGAGTGCTGCAGCATCTTCAGCCACCTCTAGGGGTGGTGAGGCGGACCCATTCTTCCTCCTACCCCTCCGTTTACGAGACCAAGGTGCTGCAGCTTCCTCGGCCGTCTCTGGGGGCGCTACAGCCTCTTCGGCCAGAGGATTCCCCTGACGGGCTAGGAATTTGACGAACCCCTCAAATGACAGGTGATCCAGCCCTCTCATCCTCCACCAGTTGAGGGGCTCATCAAGGGCGTAATTAAAGAGGTCCTTGAGGGCCGCATGATTGAACCCCAGTCCCTCTGCAGTTATGCTGAACTCCAGGGCGAACTCCTTCAGGTCAGCCCCCTGTTGATGGAGGGAGCTCAAGGACTTGAACTGGAGCATGCGTTCATAGAGAGGGCTGGAGAGAGTGGAGGCAGGTGGACGGCGCAAGCCCTTCCTCCGCTGAGTCCTCATCTTTGGTCAGTTCGTACTGTCAGGGTTAGGGTCAAAGGATGGAGCGAGGACTCAGAACTGCAGAAAAATGGGCTTTTTATTAAAATAAAACAAAACCAACAACAAAAACTACCCCGTGGGGGAAAAAAGGCTGGCAAGACTGCGGCACGGACGGCTTTGGCAAGACACATCCAGGGAGATAGGGTGACAAACTGACCCGGAACTGCAAACACCAGGAGAATAAATGGAGAGCAAATGAGGATGGTAACGAGGGAACACGTGTGGGACAAATGAACCAATAATCAGGTAACAAGATGGGAGGGGTCAAGACAATTGTCATGAGCACATGGCACACCGAAATCAAAGACAAAAGCCATGTGCACACACAAAACAAAACACGTAGCCAATGAGGAAACTCAAAAGGGAGTTCACACAAGCACAACACAAACACGCAGCCAATGAGAAAACTCACAAGTCGCGTGTTCACACAAGACAAGATAGCACGCAGCCAGCGAAAAACCAAGCTGCGTGCTACACAGCACAGGACAAAACATGACATGAAAGCACGCAGCCGAAAGCACGAGCTGCGCGCAACAACACAAGACAACAAGAAAAGCACATGTAGACAGAAGAGCGCCAAAACCTGGCCCCCCGAGCAGCAAACTAGAGGGACGCCACGCTCCCACAACCAGACAGAACATGGAGTGCGAGTGTTCGGACCCCGAAACGAAACCGAAATAAAAGACCTGAGTGCCGGGATCCGAAACACCACGCCTCCACACATGAAACAGTACACGCAGACGAGTCGCGAGGCCGGCTACGGCCTCTCGAAGCCGCATGCTCACATGAAAACAATGACATGATGGGAGTGTCAGGGCTCTGTCACTTCGGTCTAGTGTAATTCATGGTTTTGTGACAGAGCCCAAGATCCTGCCTTGCCCAGTCTTGCCAGCCTGATTTCCCCCACGGGGTAGTTTTTGTTGTTGGTTTTGTTTTATGTTCATAAAAAGTCCTAACCTCTGTATAATTGAGTCCTCGCTCCATCCTTTGTCCCCAACCCTGACAATTAGTGGTACTTAGTTTAAGTATTGTAATTAAGAATAATTAAGAATCGCTTGTACTTAAGAAATATTCAATGACTCGCTATTGTACCTAAATGAATCAGCGTTCTTGAACGAATCTGTTAAGTGAACAAGTTAATGACTCACTTTCATTCCTAAATGAATTAGTGTTTTTGAACAATTCAGTCGAGTGATTCACTGATTCACTCATAAAGCCAGTCACTTGCTGCCACCTACTATGATGTAACATGAATATCAAAAACACATGAGTTCTGTTTTGACTCAGTTCAGACTCTTATGAGTCTTTCTGATTAATATTTTTTTTTAAATGCAAAATTTGACTTTATATAAAAGAAAAGAAAATCATTTGAACTTTTATATTGGGAATTACAGTAAAAAATTACTCAAATGAGGGACTTGTGGGGTGGGGGTGGTCTCATAATTGAGGAAACAACTCTGATTATTGAGTGATGATTTAGCTTATACGACCAGCTAACATCAGATCGATTGAATAATAAAAACTGTGAGATTAAATGAGGGGCATCACACAGCCACAGGCAGAAAAAAAGAAGGTGAGAGACTAAAAATCAATAGAAAGAAATTTATTCTCAGCTGTATTTTTAAAAGCGTGTTAAAAACTCAGGACGGCAGAAAAGAGCACTTATCACGCAATGAATGACCCGCAGATATAAGCCCGGTTAAATGGGGTGTCTGGGAAAGCCATTAAAAGTGCCCAGCCATCATTAATGGAGATCTCATATCGTGTCAAATGGGCTTGTTCAGGCATCAATTCACACATTGTAGCTGTTACAGCTAAATTCAATCAAAATCCCAATAACCCTCTTTTAGTGGTACTTAATCAAAACACGATCAGAATGAACAGGAAATCATCAACAAATGTAGAAAAACTACTAACAATACCATTTACTCCTTGATCGGGAAATATTGCATATTAGGAAAAAAATGAACAGGCCCGCACAGAACCTGCACTTCCAGAAAGCTCCACAGATTTTCATAGCATTGGAATGCGTGTTGTTTACAAAGTTGAACACATCCTTGTGTGTATGCTTATATGAAATGTTTTGGATAATTTTATAGTGCTTTCACTTACCAATATGAGAGCACTACTTTCAGCTCCATTCTACCATATTTAAATCCATTAAGCAGATTTCCCCTGAAAATAAGCAGTGAAAATGTGGAAAAATCGGACTGGGCCTGGACTTGGGGTGCTGATGGAAATGAAGTCTGAGCTGAAGCTATTTCTCACTGCGAGGACATGTCATGGCAATTAAGCAGTTCGAGGTTGGAACTGAAAGTTGTGTGACCAAATGATATTTTAGAAGTTTTTACGGTGGTGAGATAATGAGCACAACTGCTCTGAGCAAATCCTATTTGAGGATCCCATGTCAGATCAAAAACCTCACATTACTAGTGTCTACTCTGGGTTACTTGTATGATGCATGAGGAGAAGGGGTGAACATTTTAGATGACATTTTAAAGATGATAATAACTACCTTTAAGCATATAGACACAAACACACCAGTTTAAATGCAGACATTGCAAACGCTAGACATCTCAGGCCCTTTCTCTCCATCTTTACTGGACATACATCTTTTCACTTGTGAAGGTCAATTCATTTCACAAGTAATTGCACTTCAAGGTTCTTCATTTTAATGAGACAGTTAATCATTTAATTCCCAACCATATCAATAAACCCTGTCAAAATTATTCTTTATTAACATCATAATTGTCAAACCTCGTTAGAGCAAATGGGCAGTTATAGTGTATAGCTGAGCCCAGGTAATGAAGGGTGGATCCAATCGCTGTTCAGGGCCTTTAATTCCTGTTTCTCACGCTGTGAATTATCCGTCCTCTGTGGAAAGCATTCTGATGCTGTAGACCATCATAAAGACACTGGAGCTGGAAATTACATGTTTAAATCACAAAACATTAATCACCTTTTCTCATTAAGACCAAATCAATCAGATCTGTCCATCATTATGTACAAAAAACGTAGACGAGAGCAAATATAAATTAATACTGTCTGCAATCAGTGTTAATCCCCCCCCCCCCTCAAAAAAGTTAAATGAATGAATGTAAAAATAAAGTATTGTCTTAAAAATATTACAATAAAAGTAGATAATTGAGAATTTTGTATATTTGTTTTTAATTTTGGTTTGACTGTAGCTTAGTAACAATTGTAAGAATGGTATCCTTACTGGGAATAGAACAGAATAGAATAGAATAGAATGAGATCAGCAAACCTGCTCTTACCATAATCATTTATGTCTTACGGACCCTCATTGCGGCTACAGTCTAAATTTTTTTTCCCCAAACAAAGTGGTGGGGGTGTATAAAACGCCCATGATGTCAGACCTAAAATCAAGGCGACCGCATATATTCATTCTTCATTCAAGATTCATTCTTCATTCTGCCTTCTTGTTCAATTCCCACAACGCATAAGACTCTTAATAGATTTCATGTTCACCTTGCGCATGTCAGCGGAAGTAAAAAATCTGGTGAAGCACGCAACTCACACTCTGCTCCTGAATATTTCAGGATTTAGATTACCTGCAGCAGCATTGCTGAAGATTTGTCGGAGCACCTTAGACAGGAGTGTAACGTAAAAACCAAGCAGGTGGGGTTTGAATTAAAGATGAGCCGTGGGGTTTAAGAAAAGGATTCAACATGAATTTTTTATCTGAATCTGCCAGATGAGCAGATTCCACTGACCAGATGCAGTTACACACTTGGCCCCTGGGTGGTACTGTTCACCCGTGAATATTTGTGTTAAGGGCAACAGCACTTTAAACTCTGCTCTAAGAGCTTGTATTTGGGCTATGCTTGTTTTTCCAAAATATTTTACTCATCATCCAGAATAACAGTGATCTCTTAATATAAACTAACACATAAATGTTAAAGGAACGACCAAACTAATTTGTATGGCTCGTCATAAGCCACGGAGCCATAAAACGGTGCATTTTAGGTCTGGCTTCTGGTAACGTGCGTATAGTACCATATTCATATTACATACTTATGATGCAAATATTGCAAAGACATTTAGTCAGTAACAATCATTGCTGATGTACAAAGTCATATACATTTTGATTTTACTTGATATGTCTATATTTGATGTAAGTGGCACAGTGAAACATTTAGATGGGCTTTAGCTACTGGTTATTTTTGTTTGATACATTTAAATTTTTTCACAATTGGGTTTAGAGCAAACATTAATTGGAGGATCCTTTACTGTTGCAACCCCCCTGCTGAAGACCCTTTCATACAGGTTGGTGACATATTTGAATCTTTGCTGTAATGGACGTAAACATATTCAGGATTTGAGGTTGTGGATGAGCTATTAAAAAACATATTTTTCTGAATTTGATGTGCATTGATTCCTCTCAGTGTCTGTCGTATCTTATTAGTTCACCCCAAAATGGAAGATTCTGCCATTGTTTGCACTCTACATTTTGTTTCATTTGGAGAAAGCAGTATTGAGTGAGGACTCATATTTTAGCCAGAAGCAATGGTTTGAAGTTAAAAACGTCTTAAGAATGAATTTGTTTATGACAAACACGCAGCTATTTGCTTCACAACCTATTAATGGATGGATTAGAGTTGTGTTGATTACTTGTAGATTATTGTCATGTTTTTATCAGATGTTGGGACTCGCACGGCACCCATTCACTGCAGAGGATCCATTGGTGAGCTAGTGATGTAATGCTACATTTCTCCAGATCTGTTGTGAAGAAGAAGTAAAGTCATCTACATCTAGGATGCCTGAGGGTGAGTACATTTTCAGCAAATTTACATTTTTGTGTGAGCTATTCCTGTAATGTTCAAATAGACCTAGAACACAGGCTGTAGACAAAGTGTTGTAGGAGTTCTCCTTTACATATCTGGTTGGACTAAGTGTAAAAAACAATATGTTGTAGTTCACAGAAGGTAACACCTTTATTGTTTTATTCTTACATCCTCTGGTACTATTTTTTTGTTTGTCTTCATTTATATGCTACCTGCTGTAATTATGATAACATATGCACTTTCCACAACATAACATATGTAGGTTGCTTTGGTAATCATCTGCCAAGAAAATAAATGCAAATGTAATTAGGCGGTGTGATTGGATTATACAGTATGGCACAAATATCTCTGAACGTGAATGGAAGTAGATTGGTAGTAGCCAATGGAGTAGCTTTGGGTTTCGAGCTGAAAGCAGGGGTTCTGCCGGCCTGCTTGTCTTGGCACAGATGGAGTTTGTCTTGGATTGAGGAGTCGACCATCAGAAAATCAATGAACCATACTGTGATCTATAAGTAGTGTTCATTTCAATAATCACACAGAGGCTTTTAATGGGGGTGCTGAAGGATTTTGTGGCCCTCACACTTTCTCTTTCTCTCTCACTCTCATTTCCTTATGCACACATACATATTCACCCCATTTTTAATTCTCAATTTAAATGGGTCTCAACAAACAGAATTTGATAATTCTGCCCAAATTCAGTGTGAATCCACCATGTGTTCTCTGTCTCCTCTCACTGCGTGTTTGGAGCATGTTCAATTAAATTTCAACTTAATTTATTATGTATGTATTTAAAAACATTAGCCCCTTTAACTTTAATGAGTTGATTAATGATAGGGCTGGGTATGCTCTTTTCCCGATTAAAGTTTGATTCACAAGCTTTCCAATCAGTAGCTGTATGCACAAATTATTCCATTCGTACATTCTGAAATATATGAATATACTCCACCCACAAGTAGATATGTCATCTTCATGTTGAATCGGTTACTAGCTTGTATATCCCTTATTTAAGGAATCATCACATTTGAATGTTTCCTTAAAAATAATTGGCTAAAAGAACCATTTGTTTGTGAGTCAGTTAGACTAATGGGTTCATTGGGGGGGGGGGGAGAAAGGTCATAAGAGTTATTTGTTTGTGAATCGGATCAACGGATACACGTATGTATGCGAGGAACATCAGTTAGAAAATTTTTTTTTTTTTTGAAAGTTCGTGTTCTCTTGTAAACTGTTTTGTGTCTATCTCATTCTGACGCCAACCTCAGGTAAAATATGATGACTTTTGCCAAGAGGCTGTAGATTTATCAGTCGATCCTATCAGAGTAGATTTTAAGCTATATTTCACATGTCGCTATGGTTAAAATATGCAATTTAAGTACTTGCTCATCTTCCTTGTTGTATTTACATATAGTCTGATGTGACTTGTACCATAGACTTAACTTACAGTAAGATGTAGTGTTTGAGGATGTTTTGTATTTTTAGCAGTTTTATTATTGAGCTTTTTTATATTTACTGACATTAACTGATTGTAACATTCGCCTACGTTTACTTCTAATGCAATTGTGTCTGACTCGATTAATTTGGTTTGTCAACTATGTTTGAGGCAAAATTTTAAAGCTTTAGACTAAGCATTTTCTGAATAAATGAGCAAAAACCACAAGTGTTACAATTATCCCTGCTACATAATCAATAATAATAAGCTTAGATAAATCAACTTCTGGTTCCTCACTGCAGGGACAGAGGAGATGAAATAGGCTGCTTCAGATTTCCACAGCTGTATATTCTATATCACAGCAGGTTGTTTAAATTCCCATCCAGTATGGCCACATCTCATCTCCTCCTCATTCAGTATCCTCTGAGCACTTTCTGAAACCCAGACGGGCAGGCAGACAGATGAAGGTGTATTTGTCCGTAGGCTCCCTTTCTTTGCCTTCCTCCATCTCATTAAATACAGCATATCGCTTCCCTTTATCTCCCCTTCCTCCCTTTCCTCTGTTTACTGCTCTCTGTCTGTATCTGTGTCTCACGTTTCCTCTTTTTAACTTGCTATGTCAATGCTGTGTAAAGATGCTCTCTGTTGCTCTGAGGGACTGTTTGTGTTTGAGTGCCCGAGTCTTCATCTTCTCTTGAACATTCCTATTTCTTTCTCCCCATGGATAGATACAGCCTGTCTGGGATTGAAGCAAAATGTTGGTCGTTTGTTTTTCCCAGTGATTTTCTCAGGAGAGAATTTCTAGTGAATGCAGCGCATCTTTATAAAGCAAGTCTTGGCAAAGTAGTGCTGAATGTTATAGCACTTTATCTGTGAAAACAGTGAACATTTCTGTTCCATGTTATGATGTTTTTTAAATTGTAATGTTTTTTTTTTACTTATTTGTTTCCATTTATTACCAATTCATTTCTACTTTTCCCTGTGATCCTGAATACTTTTCCATTTGCTTTTCCATTATTGAAATTCACAGTTGTTTTACCCATGTTTTGAATTGCATTGTGTTATGTTTAAGGCATAAAGGACATGTACTGTATGTAAGCTTAACAGATAATTTTCTGGTAGACAGTTATCAGTACGTTTTTCTCATTTTTCATTAGATGGAATTATATTAGTTTTTTTGTATCTGGATTCACTTGATGTGAGCATCAATATTGGCCTTTAAAAATCTGTATTAGTTGACTACTCAAATCATATGATTTGGAAGAAGAACCTTGTTTGGGTCATTCTGATATAGCCATTATATTTTGTTCTTTGGTCAGTTAGATGTAAAGGAAGACATTTGAAACCAGAGTAGCCCCATCCTATTTGCACTTAGTAGCTGTTGTATTTTGTATTTTGAGCAGCCATACGTCACTCCTGTGTGTAAAGTCTCCTTTAACCCGTGTAATAAATGCTGTGATATTGAGGTTGTTTGAATGATGGCTGGTTTGAGCCATGCTTTGATGCTCATGGAGTGCTGCGGCAGCATCAGATGACCTGACAGGTATCAGGTAATAATGGAGCAATAGACAGAGGCAGCATAGCAAAGTAGGATTGGTCTCAAGTGCGCTCTCTCTCTCTTTTTCATTGTTTCTTGCTGTGTGTTCCACCTCTCGGTTCTGTGATGAATTATATATAGGATTCAGTCTGGCTGTACATTGGCTTTGGTTCAAAGCTCAGGTTCTTGCATTTGTGTGTTTGTGCATGTGTGTGCATGACAGTGGTCTGTACCTCACATTTTCTTTACAATTCTGCTTTTTATTTTTTATTTCCAACACAATTTATTTACTCTTTTCCAAAAGCTAGTGTGCTGTCCAAAACAGCACTGAACCCTACTGACTTTCATTGATGTCATGTTTTAGTAAAATCTTTACTTTTGGTCAAAGCTGAAAATGAATGAATCTTTCTTTATTTCTTTCTTTCTTTTTCAGCCAAATATTTTAGTTTGCCGAATTTTTGGTGCATCGCTAATTAAAAATAGACGGTTTTCCAATATTTGTGTGTTTCAGTATGATAATGTAAAAGTCAGTGAGGTCCAACACTGGTTTGGACCCCATTGACTTTTATTTTATGAACAAAAACAGTTTAAATATTCTTAAATATATCTGTTCCACAGAAGAACAGGTCATGCAAGTTTTGAATGAATAAACAATGACATAACTAGGCTCTGGACTGAGACCAAAATGGTTGCATATGCGACAATTTTGTGAGAATGTGCGAGTTAGTGCATGGTCTGCTGTGCTCTATACAGTGCACGCTGCAGAGCTGAGCACAGTGCAGCAGGAGTCCGATTTCACTGGTCACGTGAAGAGACTGAGAGATGTACTTTCAGTGTGAGCACTTTGGGTGTATAGCCTAGTTTATACTAACCGGCAGTGGTGTGCGTGTAGCTTATTCAAGCCCCTGCCCCTGTCCCTTTAATTGCCGTTGCTAATGTGCTCTTTCAGTCCAATCTAGGTGCCGCTGGACCGTGATTTCAACCCACCACCCCCTTTTTGTTTGCATTTTGAAAAGCCTGTTGTCTTTGCTGTTTACCTCACATTACACTGTGGAGGATTTCTTTATTTTTTTTATAATTTGATTTCTCAGTGTTTTTTAAATGTTCTGTAATTTAGTAGTAGATATATAATACAGCATGTGGTGTATTCCATGCCTCGTCTTATTCATTTTTGTTAATAAACGTTATATAAGCTTTAGTTTGTCATTGTAGCCTACTGTTTTAGTGTTGTTGTGCTTTTCAGTTAAGAATAACAATGAATTCATCTTTAAAACATTTCACAAAATTCAAATCACAAATAATACTGATGAAAATGAGAGGGTTGAATGTTAACCACTTTTTTTTTTGTTTTCCTTTTTCACCATATAACTATAAACTATGATAAAAGAAAAAACTATTCATCAGCGTGCATTGATTAATCCCATGTTGTAGCAAAAAAAAGGGGGCAACCAAATCATGTGCTCGTGCCACAAACAGAAAGTTTTGTTTAGTTTGGTAAATAAAAGCTAAAGTTTTTACAGAAGTTCTCGAAGTCTCACTGTAATTACAATTCTACAAACGGGAAGGTAAATGCACTACACAGACAGCCCAGGTCACACTGTTTCCATGGCTGGACAGCAGAGGATTGAATTTGACTCTTGGCCATAGTAAATGTGTTGAAAGATTTAGAGCAGTCTCTATCCAAGAGAGCGCCTCACTACTCCTAGGTTTTCTGTGTAAAACAGTCTGAGGAGTTCATCTTCGAGACAAATGTGAACTCTTGGCTTGGTGCTGATTAGCACTGTCAAAACATCTTTGTGTTTCATTTATGGCCCTCCTTCCATTTATGGTCTCCTCTTTCCTTTTCCTTTCTTGTCCGTTTCAGTTTTGACCTTCCTGTGTAACAAGTGAACTGTTTGTGCTGTTATGCTCTTGTTTAAAGGCCTCCTGTCTGGGTTTAAATGTACAGACTGTTTCTGTGTGTTGTCTGCTGCCAATCAATGTCGTTATGTCTGCTTCTCAGAAACTCAAGCTGACATCTCAAGTCCACCTATAGATTCTTCTGTTCAGATGAAGTGAGCCATTTTGCCTGGGTTTGAAAAATCAGATAAGCTTAAACCGAGGTTCAAAGACTCTGTTTTCATGGTTGATTAGGAGAATGTTTTTTCCTACTCCAAGCCTTTTCAGTGTCATGACGCTAATCAATTGCTTTTGAAAGCTAATCATGGTTATTCCGCTGATAGCATGTGTGCGCGAGTGCAGTTTCTGCCCATGTATTTGTTTGTTTAATGTGTGAATAATCTGAGAACGGTTTGTGAGCGTTTGTGGAAAAACTTGTTTGTGTGTCTGCATGTGGGTGAAAATGAGCAGTCCAGGCCTTTTCTCTAGTGACAGACAGTCATAGTGAAAAATAAGGGAGGCATAAGTAGGGATACATGATTCAGGGATATATCCATACCATATTAGTTATCGGCCTATATGTACATATACATTACTATTACTGTTTAAAAACATTAACATTATCTTTAGTAAATCTCAAAATAATTATAAAATTAATTTTCATACTTTATCATTTTAGTGTGTTATTTAATTTGTTTAGACAAAATAGTATAGAATTTATGCAATATCTGCAATTTATCATGCAGAATAAATTATTTCAGTTTATGCTTACAGTGTGAAACAGATTGGATATACACAGAAAAAGACTAAAAATGCAACAGTATAAAAACAATAAAATGGTTTAACATCACATTATATGTAATTTTACTGTAAAAAAATATTGTAAAATGTATGGTTTTTGGAAGTAGTGTGACACAATACATATGGTTATTTATTAAATCGTTGTGTTTGCTTATATATTTGAATTTCGTTTTTGTTATCAATAATGTTCATTACACTCTTAAAAATAAAGGTGCTTTAAAAGGGTCTTCAAGCGATGCCATAGAAGAACCATTTTTGGTTCCACAAAGAACCATTCAGTCAAAGGTTCTTTAAAGAACCATCTCTTTCTTGCGTTATTGTAATCTGAAGAACCTTTTTTCTCCCCAAAGAACCTTTTGTGAAACAGAAAGGTTCTTCAGATGTTAAAGGTTCTTTATGGAACCATTTAGACAAAAAGGTTCTTCTATGGCATTGTGAAGCACCTTTATTTTTAAGAGTGTAGGGTGTTTTGTATTACATTTTCTGGTTGTTAATGTTTATTGCATTATTTTAACGTTGTGTGTTACCCTGATGATGTTTTGTCTTTGTTTGCATGACCCTGTGTACCAACTATATATGAATATTGGCCATTTTTATGAGCTGTAAAATATACAGGCACCAATGTAATATCAGAAATATTGTCACAGTGAATTTCCACAGCTGCCAATTTTTTTATCATAAATTTAATGGGATATTTTTTACAGGGCACTATAGATGTAGTCATAAAAGAGGTTTCTCTTTCAGCAGGCTAGATTTTGGAAAAAAGAGAGGGAGGTGGAAGGGGGTGCATGAAGAGAGCGCTGAAATAGAATTCATTAGTTCTAAGGATTCGCCAGTGAAAGAGTTTCCTCCATTTACATCCTCTTACTCCTTTTCATCCAGATGGAACGTAAACAAACACAATCAGAGGCAAATGGGTGCAAATGCGATGTGGCAGAGGAATTGAGCTTAATTTATTAGCAGTGTTTACACGGCCCCTGATTCCTTCACCCAGCTAACACAGCTGACTGCGTGTAAATGAAGGAAATCATCAGGTTCATGCAAAATGTAAATAATTAATCCTGACATAAATAGATTGGGCCATTATGAAAAGCAACTCTGAGTTGATTCAGCCTGGCTGCTTTAAACGAGAGTATTGTGTGGTTTGACAGTGAGAAATCAATTCCGAGCTCTCGTGTGGTGTATAATGTCACTTGAGGAGCGAGACATCTATTGGCCTTGAAGCTGGAGGTAATGATGTTTTTCCTGTCAGAGCTTTGAAAGAATAAGAGGTCAGACCTGCCCGTGATTATTTTTCATGTAATGGTGCAGCCCAGAGCAGCAGATTCAACAAACAATTTCAAAACAAATCATACTTCTTATCATTCTCACACTTAAAATTCATGGAAAAGATTATAGTGTTTATAATCTTGTTATTACAGAGGCTTAGATTCACAGGGTCAAGCTAAATGACTCCGCTGAGGGAAAGTGGATATTGATGGCTCCAGCGTTTCCTCATCAATATTTGTTCCTGGCAGAGAGGCACTGTGTGAAATATTTATTTCGGTTCCGTTCCATCAGTGGCATTCCATTCTCATTCGCATTCCACTCCATCGTGTTCCATTAGAATTCTGGAGGGTTCCAGCCTTACACGGGGTCTTGATCAACTCCGTTTCCATGGGAGTCTTCGCTTTCCCTGGCAGACTCCAGCTGAGAGAAGAGCTCTTCCAGCACATTCTGTGCAGCCGGTGTCTCGCAGAGAACCGAACGAGTGGTATTTCCTGGTCTCTTTCTTCCTCAACCTAATTCCTGTTCACATGCTCTCTGCTTTTCACCCGAGAGAGAGAGAGATTGGGAAGTCAGACCTTAGCTTTTTTTTTTTTTAAACTGAGAATACACTTCTAGTGAATCTCTACAAATATTTGATGCTGGTGGATTAATTGACACTAGATTTGTATTCATTTACAAAATAAAGTGTGGGATTTCTTGATATGCAGTGCTGTGATTTCCACAGGCTTATCTGAAACCTTGTTCTGAATGTCTTGAATCTCTATCATGTTTTAGGCCTGTTTCACATTGCATGCATGACTGCAAGTTGCAGTAATTTCCTCTGTTGTTTTATGTTGCCTTTTAAGGTACTAATATGTACCATTTAGGGGTAAATAGGATACAAAGAAAGATATACCTTTTAGCTTTTTTTATCTTAGGGTACCACCTCAGCGACAGCTTTGAACCTTTTTTGTTGGTTCAAACCTGCAACCTTTTGATTCCTATCTCAGATCTCAACCACTAAGGCATCCATATTTTTATTCAAATACTTTTGATCATTACATTGACCATGCAAATGGTGATAATAGTCATGCTAGTATTTTGGTGATCATTTGAAAAGCTGGGGTTTACATATTTTTCCCCTTGTATGCCATTTACTGTTGGGAAACGCTGTTGCGTTTTGGCAAAATGTTTAATTACTGAATTAGCATAATGGCAGGTTTGATTGCACATGAAAACGTCAGAAAAACAATGAAACTGAATTAATTAGCTTCATGAATATTGTGCCCATCATGTCCGGTTGGATGAGATTATATTGATTCAGAGCTGGTACACTGATCTTAGAACGACTGCTACTTTACAAAGGGCTGCATGCTTGGTTTGTTTGCTGAACTGAATATACTAATAAAAATAATCCCTATTGAGATGCCAAATAGCAGCTCTACTGGAGAGATGAGATTCGGATGGAAATTAAAATTGCACAACCCTGTATTTGTCATAAAACAATAGGCAGTGGCTATAAAATCAAATACGCACATGTAAAGGCTGAAATTACATCACATCTCCATGTAAATACAATTACTGGCTGTGAATTTACACTACACTGCTGCAATATGAAGTCTGTAGTGTTCATTATCTTTATTGCCGTAATATTTACTCCTAAAGTACTGTGTGATTGCTTTCCTTACTTGCAATCTAAACTTGAGAGTATCAGTTTTTCGCTTGACTTCCCCTTACATTGCTGACCGTAATAATATGCAAGAGCACACACTCATATAGGTATGATTGTAATCTCCTAATATCATTCACAGTCACGCGACCATATCCACCATGAGACTTATGTAATCCCCCATCTGATTTTGAATTTATCAAGGATATGCTTTGTATTTTATAATAAATCTATAATGACAGATACAGTTTTAAATCTTCTCTGCTAATTGAATGTTCACTCATTGCTTGTTGTTCCCAACTTCCCATCAGTGCAAATGTGAAAAAAGACATCTCGGCTATAATTAGAGTAACTGAATGCTCGTTTAAATCACAGGAGACCAACGTTTCTTCTGATCTCTTATTACAGAGAAACATTTTTGCTTTACTTTAGAGCCTCTGTGTCTGTGTTTACAGTGCTGGGGAAACTGACAGTGTGGTTTTACTCTCAAATGAAAGAGATTTTTTTTCTGCTTCGCTACCAAATCATTTAAAGATCTTGCCTCTTGATCTTGGTTTATCTTTACCATACACCAGACTTGGCTGTTTTGAAAGCTTTGTGATTGGCTTGAATGCTTGATTTCATGTTTGATTCATTATGGGTTCTCTCTTATGCAAGTATTCCACAGCATACTCAAAAACAGCACTGATTATTTATTACTCTGAGATGTATGTATGTATGTATATATAATATATATATATATAATATATATATATATAGATTATATATCTATATAATGATAATATATATAAATATAAAAATAAAAGAAATACAGTAATATAGAATTGTTATGTGTTCCTCTCTCGCTATCAAATTCGTTGGCACACAACACTGACCCATAAGAGTGGCTTAAAACCCCAATTAACGTCTGTTTCTACAGCTTTCCACTTAGGAGCTTTAACTTAAAAGAAATGACTGCTGGCAACGATTCATCGTCATCCAAATACCCTTGTTTTTTTTTCTTTACTCATATATGTGTGTTTACTGTGTATATTATTATGTATATATAAATACACAAAAATGCATGTATATATTTAAGAAAAATATATTTATATATTAAATATATTTATATATAATATAAATATATAAATGTATATACATGTTAATATTTTCAAAATATATACTGTGTGTGTGTGTATTTATATATACATAATAAATATACACAGTACACACACATTATTATGTAAACAATTTTGTTTATTTTGGATCCCAATTAATTGCGATTAATCGTTGCCCAGCACTAAAATAAAGATTTAAGTATCGATATCGGCTGATAATGAAAAATTTTATCGTGATCATTTTTTTGTCCATATCGCCCAACCCTATTTACAGCATATTTATCCTCACATTTGTTATCACCAATTGAAATACATACTCTGAGAATTTCTTGCTCTAAGCTTGTGTGTAGTGATCTAGAGGTGCTTTGCTTGGGTGAATTGGGCCTAGTTACATGGAGAATTTGTAAGACCATAGAGACTGAACTAATCTGGGTTAGTAAGATTCTCATTTGGGGGTGAAGAATGATAGAATGAAAGTTTGGGGACTACGATGGACAAATATAATAGATCATACTCCTAATTTCTGTTCCCTCTATATTTCTATTGTATTTACAGAAACACTATCTATGTTTTTTTTTGTTGCCATAGATTTATTTTATACTTAATTAAATCCATTGGTGTTCATCCCAAGTGTCTGAATCTCAGCAGTGTGAATTTGTGCCTCAGGACCCACTGATAGTTCTTAGCGAATGCAACCTTTTCATATCTAACATGTAATTATTTGGTTTATTCTGGTCGTCTATTTGTCTGTGTTGTGCCCGTTGTGTTCATGGGGTTGTGGCTATCGTCACTGTGTTGAGAAACTAATTGCGCACCGGATTGGTTTGTCTAGTGTGTGGGTGCCATGTGGTTTTTTCAATCTGGGCATATTCACCTATCTGTTGTCTCTTGATGGAGGTGGGGGGCGTTGGCGGTCTAAACGTATGCATCGTGATGTCTGTGGTGGCTAATTTCCTACCCTTGGCAGTTCTCTTGTCGTGTCGGGCCCATTACTCTGTTGGTGGCGGCGTGTGCTTTCTATTAGCCTGCAGACGGGGTGCAGTGTGCAAATTACTCATCGGAAATGATTAATTCAGCACAAGATTAATAGCTCTGGCTCTATTTCACCCAAAGCTAATTTAGCAGCCAGTGAGGAGATTGGCTTTATTGCTAAACGAGGCTATTTTCTTTCTTCTCTTGTTTCTTAGTGACAGGTTTAGAGAAATCACGCAAATTGGCTAAAGAAAAGGAAAGATTTTGGCTGCTTCGGCACAACCGTTTGTCATAAACCCTGCATTTTGCTGCTTGAATTCATTCCTACATTCAGATTCCAGTCGTGCATGATAGTTTGATGCACGTGCTTTCTGGCTAGTGTTTGTGAGACACTTTAGAATGGAAATAATGGTGCACATTTTATGGACAAATCTGAAGCTTAATTTAAAAAAAGACACTTATATTCCTCTGTTAAAACACGTATATTATTTAAGCTCAACGACATTTCATATAACTTTAAACCAAACAGGTTAGTGAGTAAACATATATTGTGCACGTTTTGTGAGTAATTTAACATTTATGAATTTGCCCAATTCACTTTCAGTGGAACTGTCAACGTATGGAGGAGGCTAGAAGTGAATTTTTGTGGTAAATTTTGTTGTCTGTTGTACTTAATCTAGAATATTCCTTGGAACAGTTTATCTTTGCCAGAATAGTGTCTTCTATTTGCCGTATTGATAAATGTTTCACAACTCTGAAAAATGTACAGCTTTGGATAAAACTATCTGCCAAATGCTTAAATGAAAAATGTCAATCGTAATGTGAATTTTGACCTTGCAATTTTGACTTAGTAGGCTTTCCTGAAGGCCATCTCTTGCACTGTACACTCTCTATCTTTGTGGACAGCCAGATTCATCCTTTCTCTGTCCCCGTCCTTCATGGCAGACACCATATTGATCCCTGACGCCCTGTAATAGCTCTAATTGAAGGCCGTCACGCTCTGTGTGTGATATATATCCGTCCATCTGACCATTAAAAGATGTTTTAGCTGCTGTCATTGATACTGGGATGATCTGTGATTCGGTATTGATTAAACAGCGCACCCTTTAGCCGTAGTGCTGTGTTTAGACCATGACCTCCCGATGGTCACAGACGTTTGGCCGTGTGATTTTGGGAGGGTGGCTTTTACAGCTGTTAGTTACAGCAGTTTGCTCCATGCTGTTTTTTCAGTGTGTATGATGGGGTCAGAGCTTGTCTTTTCAGCACTGTCAGAAAGACTGATCTTTGCCACACTACTCTGGGAGATTGTGTTCTCTTGATGTTGCCTAGTTGTTGTTTAGAAAAGCTCCCTGGGGATATATGAACTTGGTCCCTGCACACCAATTCAGGCTTTGTGTGTGTGTGTGACTCTCCTCTCCTCAAACCTTCATAAAGGTTTCTTGCATGGAACCTGGTTGGCTTTGTATTATTTGATGCACTGTGGCATTATAATTGAGTTCTGCTGCATTATAATTAGGGCTGTCAAATGAGTAAAATATTTAATTCTCAGAATTGTTTTTGTAAGTTAACACATTCACTTCCTCTTTAAAGGGATCATTCACCTGAAAATTAATATTCTGTCATCATTTACCGACCCTCATGTCACTCCAAACTTATTTTTCTGTGTGATACAAAAGGAGATAATTGAATGAATATTCAGTTACTTAAATTCAGTTCAATACATCGCATTTTGCTTGGAAAATGAGCGGCACTTGGAATGTGAGCAGTGCACCACATATGTTTTAATGACTCTCCTTTCAGTGTTAAAGTGAATTTAGAAGGATATGAAGAGGAGTACATGATGAGAGAATTTTTCATTTTGAGCTGAACTTTCCTGGACTTTATGCATTTAAAATTAGGCTGCAGTACTGTGATGCACTTCTCATTAATGTTTGTACAAATGACGGTGTGTTTGCTCATGAGTGGTATTTCATTTGTCTTAATGGCAATAAAAACATTTCATCTTGACAGCCCTAATTACAATACAATGGCAGTCACTTATGAGCAAAATGTAACATCTAACATATACAGTATTTAACATACATCTTCTTAGAAACCCTAAAGGGATAGTTCACTCAAAAATGAAAATTCTGTCATCATTTACTCACTCATGTTGTTCCAGACATCTATGACTTTCTTTCTTTTGTGGAGCATAAAAGAATATATTTTGAAAAGTGTGATTTTTGTGTTTCTAATTCAGTGGAACTCTTATGTTCACCAAAACTGTTCGGTTACCAACATACAAAATATCATCTTATGTGTTTTGCAGAAGAAAGTCAGACAGGTTTGGAGTGAGTAAATTATGACAATATTCTTTTCTCCAAGTGACTTACATTGCATTCAAGATATTAATTTTATCAGTTCATGCATTCCCTGGGAATTGAACCCACAACCTTGGCATTGTGGTGTTAATGTTTGGGTGAACTATCATTTTAAAGACAGGTGAATCCGCATGTTTATTTTTTTTAAACCTACGAGCATGTGGATTGTTTAAAACATGACAGAACTGCTGCTAAATACTTGAGTTTTTGTGTATGCACAAAGATCTTACTGTCATGTCTGCCCTTTTCAAAATGGCACCCAAACATGTCAAATGAAAGGTCAGTGATCTCAGAATAGCATTGAAGACATCGCAAACATTTGACTCTCATGTTAGCATTATTAGATATGAGTCATGTCCATCTTGAAGTGTTTATTTGCCATGTTTTCTATTTATTTCATGTTTTAACATGTGATATGCAGGGATACTTAAAGCAGCCATGAACCTTTCTGAAAAGGAGTCTGATCTCATTTACTAAAAGGATGCTGGGAGATCATGTCCCCATTTGCTTCACCTCCCTCCGTGGGTAGTTAAAACAGATAGCATGTCCCTGCAGCACAGACACAGCAGGTCAAGTGCACACCGCAAACAGACCACCGTTAGCTTCACTCTTTGAGCAGATGTGGACGGTTGTAAATCACACTAAATGGCACTCAACAGCAGAGCGTTTTCAAAAACTTCTTTATTACTCTCAGTAATTTATCGACAAAGGCTCAGCGCTTACATTTGGTTCTGGGTGGAAGTGTAGTCCTGTGCAAAATTCACTCTGTACATTAGCTGCTCAGACAATAGCAGAATGCTTTTTTGTCTCAGCATTTTTCTTTAAAAGTATTGTAATAATGCACCTCACCATAATTTGGTTTTTATGCTAATATTTTATTTGTACATAATAGCCTATCATCTGTGTGAAATAACAGTGTTTGCACAGTGATGTTATTTGCATAATGATATTGTGTTGGTATGCCATCGTATTACTATATAAATATACGACAAGGGGATTGTGCATGATTTATTGTTTGAATATTAAAGCTTTGTTTATATTGCATGAAATATTTTTTACATTAGAGTTACCTTAAATGCTCAGCTGTGGCAACATGCACCTTTTTTATTAATTAATTTATTGATTTATTTGTTGAGAAAAGCAAAGTCCAAATGTGGGGAAAACAAACAGTTTATTTAAATTGTAAAAACATGAAATTAATTCATGTTAGCTAACTGTATGATTCTATTACCTTGAACTGTTCATTTGTGAAATGAACATTACTTGGACACATTCACTTCTGATAACAGATCACTCTAAATCGTAATGTAGACGTATGCATTTTCTGTAAAGCTGCTTTGAAATATAATGTGTATTGTGAAAAGCGCTATACAAATAAATTTGAATTGAATTGAATTGAAACCTTGATTTTAAAACAAAACAATTTTTGGGAGGAGAAAGTGTACTTTAAAATTAAATATTATTCGTCTGAGATAAATTTGCTAAGAATTTGGTGTCTTCTCTTCTATCCTTACAGTGGAGGGCGCTGTTACTCTGTAGCATCAGAAGGAACAGTTTCCCCTCTCTTTTCACTTTCTCCTTTGCATTGTGTTTGACCTCTGTACGCCATCAAGGCTGCGAGGCTGGACTGTGAACCTGTTTCGCTCTGTTTGTAGGAGAAATGTTCATCTTACATGCCTTAGTCATAAGAATGGGTATGCTTCTTTTGTGTGTGTGTGTGTGTGTGTATTTCTTTTTCTTTTTTTTTTGTGCGGATGTTCTACACATTTGCCAAATGCACCTCTCCCAAACACCTGCTCCCTTCCAAAAACTCACGTAAACTCTTAAAATATTAATACATATTAATTCTCATATTAATTAGATATATATGTGACCTTGGACCTCAAAACCAGTCTTAAGTCGCTTGGGTGTATTTGTAGCAATAGCCAAAACAAAAAAAAACCACGTATGGGTCAAAATGATCGATTTTTCTTTTATGCCAAAAATCATTAGGATATTAAGTAAAGACCAGGTTCCATGAAGATATTTAGTAAATGTCCTACCGTAAATGTATTAAACTTAATTTTTGATTAGTAATATGCATTGCTAAGAACTTCATTTGGATAACTTTAAAGGCAATTTTCTCAGTATTTTGATTTGTTTGCACCCTCAGATTCCAGATTTTCATCTGTTGTAGTTGTATCTCAGCCAAATATTGTATTATCCTAACAAACCATACATCAATGAAAAGCTTATTTATTCTGCTTTCAGATTATGTATAAATCGCTTATGACTGCTTTTGTGGTCCAGGGTCACATATTACATTAGTAATATACTAAAGTACATTAGTACATTAGTAATATACTAAAGTACATTAGTACATTAGTAATATACTAAAGTGTATATTAGTGCCTAAATTGCACATATTAGTACCTTTTGAAAGGATTCTGCCCCATTGACAGTTTTTGTACCTTTTTTCTGAGTGTACAGTTCAATTTTTCACTTTTAGGTGCCCTTTATATAAGGTATGGAAGAAAAAAAATTCATCAGCATCAGTTTCCTGTTATCATTTAATGTTCATATCCTTAAAATAAGATCCGTTTAAACTAACTTTGTGCAAAAATAAAGCTTGAATTTGAATTAAGCTTCAAACAAGAAAATAACTAATGTGGTAAGAAAAATGCACTTATGTCAAGTCTTATCTCAGG
Source organism: Sinocyclocheilus anophthalmus (assembly GCA_018155175.1). Lineage (NCBI taxonomy): Eukaryota > Metazoa > Chordata > Actinopteri > Cypriniformes > Cyprinidae > Sinocyclocheilus > Sinocyclocheilus anophthalmus. Next base: position 490,007 of record JADLZN010008191.1, on the reverse strand, counting down.
CTGGAATTAAATTGTTTTTTCTTTTCTTTCTTGTTTTAAAGAAAAACACAAAAGTCATCTAAAGTCACTTGGATTGCATTTTTCAGTTCCTGATTCCCTGGGAATTGAACCCAGGACGTTGGCATAGCATCATGATCTACTGTTTGAGCTGCAGGAAAGCCATTTCACAATTTTTTAGCAATGTGGTAAGAAAAATAACCTGAACTTAAGACATATTCTGTGGAAAAGTCTTATTTTCTTACACCATTTAGCTTCTCAGGTAAATTTATTTCACTTTAAGAATGACAAAAAATATTTTAAGATAATGTGCAGTATTACCTCCTTGCTGATCGTTGATCCAATGATTGTTCTTCTTTTCATTCAATTTTGGGCCTCAGTGCATTCAGCACCTCAGTAAAATTGACCCAGGAAAGCTGTATTTTTGGCTAACTCATTCTACAGGAGCAGATTGTAAAAGAAGCAGTGTAACAGCCGTTCTCTAGGGAATGGAGTGCGGTTATCAGTCTGATTAACAGTGAACTTGCAGCCGGAGGATGTTTCTTAAGGATGCAGACAGCTGTTCAACCTTCCCCTGAGAGGAGAAGTGATAGGGTTCGGCCTCACTGATGAAAAAAAACCTTGCATGATTAAACCGAATATTACATTTATTTAAAGTTTGATAAAGTCTTATTAATGTTTAATGTTCTAACATCATCTATTCAGTGATAATTAGCACCCTTTCTCAAGCTGAAGGCACACTGACTCACATATATTAGCTCTGTGCTGGCTCTGCTGAATGAAGGATGTTTGATTGACATGTTCCTCGACTGCTTTGTTTCTGCTGGGAAGAAGTGAATGTGTGTACAGATGCTGTCTGTCAAAAATCATGTATTTTGAGGTTAAATAAGCTATTAGAGAAATGGTTCAACTGAAAATTGAAAATTCGGATAACATTTACTCAACCCTCCTTTTATTTCAAACCTTTCTTGGAACACAAAAGGAGATGTTCTGGTTGCTGTTTTCCATGTAATTGCAATTAATTGGCACTGGACTTTTCAAGTCTTTTCAGAAAAAGAACATAAACGTGGTCCGTGTGCAAATGACCAAGTCTTCTAAAGCAATCTTTGGTTGAAAAACAGCTTATAGAAGACAAAATAAGTGAATAATGACTTGGAATGAGGATGATGTAATTTTAATTTTTGCACCAACTTTCAACTTTAATCTTGTTCTGAGAAGATTTTTAAACCCGTACAATGCTGTTTAAAAAGTTTAATATTTTTATTAAGCAAGGATGTGTAACACTGCTCAAAAGACAATATAAATACATTTATAATGTAAAAAAAAATCTATTTTAAATAAATTATGTTCTTTTCATTAATTACATTTCATTATACACGTTTTCCACAAAAATATTAAGCAACATAACTTTTTCAGCATTGATAAGAAGAAGACGAAATGTTTTTTTGAGCACAAAATCAGCATATTAGAATGATTTCTAATGTGACACTGAAGACTGGAGTAATGATGCTGAAAATTCAGCTTTGCCATCACAGGAATACATTTTACAATTACATTTTAAAACATATTAAAGTAGAAAATAGTTGTTTTAAATATTTCACAATATTACTGTTTTTACTGTATTTTTGGTCAAATATATGCAGCCTCGGTAAGCATTACAGACGTCTTTCAAATACATCTTACTGACCCCAAACTTTTGAACAGTAGTGTATTTAGAAAATGTCACTGTGAACTTTCCCTTTATTTGTACTCCAGTCATTAAGTCTGAAGTTTGATGCTGTCATAAAATGGTATTCCATAAAATGGTCACATACGACTTTTACATTTGACATCAGTCTGCAAGAAAAGAACTTGTAAGTGAAGGTGTGAACAAAAACGTTAAGTGGTACTTCTGTTGTTCTGTTACTTAAGCTCTCCACACCTTTTCCCTCTCTTTTCCTGTCTTTTCTCTCAGCAGTCTGTTCTGGTTGTGTCTGTGCCTCTCAGCAGCCCTCCATCCATCCCCTTGGGTCTCCTTACATTCCTGTAGTGATAAGTCACTCCTGGCTCTTATTTCCCACTTCTACCCCTGTAGAAAACACACTCCAGACAAACACACATGGACATGGTTATGTGTACCAGAGGCCATGTAATTCGACCAGCTTCCTTTTGATTTCATCCCCCTCCCCTTTCCTTGGATCAAACATGCGTCGTTTGAGTCGTTGTTGGTTCAATCAAGGTTCAGATGCCATGTGGTGCAACTACTCATAAACTTAATGACAATGAAGAATGAATACTTCATGATAATTATAATTGTTATAGGGGTCATATATGCGATTTCAAGTTTTCCTTTCTCTTTGGAGTGTTTTTTAAGCTCTTGGTGCATAAAGAAGATCTTTTTAAGTTGCAAAGACTAAAGTCTCAAAAACAATGAGATATTCTTTATCAAAGTTAAGACCTGCCACGCCCCCCTAAAACGGCTCGTTCGAACACGCCCCACATGTCTACCTCACTATGTGGAAATATTAGCATAATGCCACCCAAATGTTCACGCAAAGAAAGAAGGCGTGGTTTCAGTAACCGCAGTTAGTGTTGAAGTTAGTGCAGCCATGTCAGGGAGACGCTGTGTGTTTCTAGGTGAAAGCAAAAGCACTTTATTTGGCCTTCCGGAAGTAGATGCATTTAGGAATCTTTAAGATTACTTACAACAGAACAGCAATGCATTTTATGGACGACCGTTTCGTGAACCTAGGAGAGGAGGTCATTCTGACTTTGCTATGACAATCTGGCGCTATTGCTAATAGCTATTGCTATTGACTGTTCAAATGTGGAGTTTTGCACATCGTGTGTGTGAGTGAGAGAGAGAGAGAGAGAGAGAGCGAGACACATCACAGTGGAGTCAGCTGTCTTAACCGTGACTTGTGTACTGCAAACACATATTCATCACTCTGTCTGTCACGAGACTCTGTTCCCCTTTTGGGCTCTGTCTTTACATTTATTTTGAAAGATGAAGCTCACGATTATGGTAAGGGGCATTACATTTCTGACGCGTGTCAAGTGGTCAAGCTGTTTTCTGGAACATGCTAGCTGGTTGACCAGCTAATAACCAGCATTATTGTTCCATAGCCATCAGCTTAAACTGTTTTTTTCCAGCGAGGAGAGGTGGCTGGTGCTCCAGGGCCTTGTGCAACCATAACTCGCCCTTGATTGTCCTTGACCGTAATTCAGATCTGTGGGTTGTGTGACTCTGAATTATATTTGGGACACTATTTGCTCTGACTTCAGATGATGCCTGCCATTAATTTGGGAGTAATGCTACGGAGGACCTAAAAATGTCACATTCTGTCCATTTCCTTGGATTGATTTAACTGGTTCAAAAAAGCCTAGAGGTGAAAAACGATGAGTCTCTCCTGAGTACGGCTCATTTCAACAAACCAATGAATTGTTCTCTATAATTACTTCCCTTTGCCCCATTAACCAGTGTGTGGTAAAGGTGATGGTATAAATGTAGGCTAAAGCACATTTGTTTTGATCAACATGACCTCAGATAGCGAAACGTGCCAGCGGGTGAATCACTAGTCCTGCTGTTATAACTGGTATCTCTGCAGCTCGACAGCAACAGCTGTGATGATTTATTTTATTTAGAGCCTCATATATTGTAATTTCCACAACAGTATAATTGCTTTTGTGTGCTCTTGATACAAATTGACAGTCTACTCTGAATGAGTGGTGTTTAGCATCTTTAAGTAGATTCTCTCCAGGTGCTTAAGTGCTTGTGACTGACTCATATTTTTCACTTGAAGCGACCGGTGCTGTGCAGTTTGCCTGAGCGCACTTCTGAGAACTTGTCAATCATGTTTTCTCTTCTGTATTTAAAGCATAATGGTGGCGAGGGCCCTTTGGGTTTTGTTGAAAACTATGCAGTGCACTTGCACAAAATGTGACTAGTTACTTGCTTTAAACCGTTTATTGAAGTGCATAAGTGCTTTTTCTCTTTCTCTTTCATTCGTGCTGAAGTGTGCTGCCAGTATTTCATCTACAGTATAATCCTCTACAATTTTAACATTGTGCTCCTGGCAGTCTTTTGAGCCCAACTATTAAATGTTCTTCTCAAGGTTCTTTTTAGTAACCATTGGGGCTCCATTATAAAATATTCCTTCACTTTCCTCCTACTGTTAGGTTGCTACACGACTGAATTGCGCTTTAGCAGTCTGCTAAAGGGTATGTTTGGGGGCCTGAGAGGGCCTGAGGCTGATGTTTCAGCTTGTTTACTAGTTGAATCTCTGTAAAGGAGCAAATGGTGGTTTGTAAGCACTTTGTTCATTCACTAGTGTGTGTGTGTGTGTGTGTGTGCGCGCGCGTTTTTGTGACAAATGAGGACATACATTTGTATAATGACAAAAGGTATGACATAGGTATTACAAGGAGAAGGTGACTTTTCAGGACATTACCCCATGTCCTCACTTTTCAAAATGCTTATAAATCACACAGAATGGAGTGTATTGAAAATCTGAAATAGCACAAAGTTTCCTGTGAGGGGTAGATTTAGGGGTAGGGTTGGTGTAGGGCAATAGAATATACGGTCTGTACAGTATAAAAACCATTACGCCTATGGGATGTCCCCACTTTTCACAAACCAAACCTGTGTGTGTGTGTGTGTGTAGTGGAGGTAATGGGGCGTTGGCCGTGCTTGATAAAGTTGATGTGAAGTAAATCTGTTTTGCAGGCCAGATTTTAATGCCGCACTTCTGATGAGATGAAGATAAGAATTTTTATTGGTGAATTTTTTTAAATATATTTATGTACATTAATTTTATTTTTAATGTTTAACACATTTCTTTAATTTGATATGGAATGAACTAGTTCTGCTATATACTAATTAACTTTTTTTCCTCTTTCTCTTTCCTGTTCACAATTTGTGGTCAGTAATGAGTTTTTTTTATTTTTTTTTATAAAGTTTCTTATGCTCACTCCGGCTGCTTTTATTTTAATAAAATACAGTAAAACTGTAATATTGTGAAATATATTTACAATTTAAAAACTGTTTTTAATTTAATGTTTTAACATGTTTTAACATTTAACAGCCTTCAGAAATCATTCTAATAGCTGATTTGCTGCTCAAGAAGATTTTCTTTTAATTATTATTTTGTTTGATTGTTGACAGTCGCTGTGCTGATACCTATATATTTATATATTTTTATACTATTATTTTATATATTTTTAAAATATTTTTAAATAAGACATGCTTTTCGGGTTCTTTGATAGAATTTCAAATGAACAGCATTTTTTTTAAATAGATTTTGTTCCTTTTTTTGTACAAGTAAAAGTATACTGTCACGTTTGATTCATTTAATGCATCCTTGCTGAACAAAAGAAATTTTAATTTCTTAAAAAAATATTTCTGATCATAAGCTTTTGAATGATATTGTATACACTATTTTGTTATTTATTATGATAATTCTGTAATTTATTATAATTCTTTTGGCTTCAGTACAGTGACAATAAAAAAGCTAATTATTTAATTTTTGAAACTAAAGTTTTTATTGTTATGTTTTTCCTTACAATAAATGGGGTTTTATTCATAAATATATAGCTGCCTATTTATCCTAGGAAGGGGTCACTTTTATATTTGACTTATATTTGATTCTAAGAGTTATTGAACATCAACCAATCAACCAGACCTTTTGATGCAGGCACTAGATAATTGTAAAGTATTTAAACACACCAGCCACTTGCCTGCTCCCCACAGACATATGTCATTTGCATCACTGATCCTTCTGCCATTCATGATGCAAAAAAGGTGGATTCACTTCACAGAATGCAGAAATGACTGAGCGAAACCGAGAAATGCATGTATGAAAATAAGCATTTTGCAGCAAAAGTGTTTTGCCCTCTATTTGTATTACTTTTATAAATATTTGCAGGTACACACTTCAGAATCCCAGTTGGCATCCATATTTATTTCATCTCAGCTGGCTGGTCATGAGTGGCAGTGTGATGTTCCCATAGCAACCCTGCTGTTTGGTTAATGACTGTTCTGCTGTTAAATGGCATGGGAAGACTGCAAAAATATGATGCAGTAGAATCGAGAAAATATGCAGTTGCGTCTTAGGGATAACTTGATTATTTTGGTGGATTTTTTTACGAAATTCGTTTTGCATGTAAGTGAAGGATGCCTTCCAGAATACGTTCTCCTATGCATCATATCTCTTTCAAATTAAGAAAAAGTTCAAAGCTTTGAATCAGACACACTCTTAAATGGATATATGGAGGTCCAATGAACAGTCACTCCATTATTTCTTACCTCTAAAAGCACTTTGATTGACACTGATCTGAGCTGAGGGGATCGTTCTGCTGGGATAGAACAGATGGAGTGAATCAGATAATGTTGTAGGTGGATTCTGACTTCAGTGCAGAGAAAGGAACAGGCAATACTACAGTCATTCGCCCAGTATAGGTATAATAGAAAACAGGCCTACACACACCTTCATTGCCCATGATAACTCTGTTTTATTATATAGTCTTATAAAATTTTGTGCTGGTGTATTTCATATCTTTTCATTTACCATAATGGTACCATTTTCAAAAAAGGCCACTTCCATTGTTTTACAAACACACTTATCATCTACTTGGTTGTGTGGTGATAAGACCTTTCTAGTTTGTAAAGTATTTTCCAGTCAGAGAATCACACAGAGTGTAATATGATTAGACTAATTAAATGTCTCAAATACTAGCCTCATATGTCTTGGAGGTATGATGGAAACGATTGTGGATCACTTTGTGGCTCAACCTTTAGTTTAATGCTTGTAAATTTATTCCACATTTTGCCCTCTCTTCATTTCTTAATATCACAGAGTGTAAAAGTGCATATTTCAGGAATGAAGCTAGCCTCAACATTCTAGGTTAAAGAAACCAGATTAAAGTTAAAGCAGGTAAATCCAGGCCGTGCCCAAGCAGGAGCCAATGAGAGACTGAGTTTTGTGAATAGCGATGGACCCTGGGGGGACAGAAGTGCTGAAGGGGAATCAGAAGGAGTAGCAAAAGATATTGAGCGGAGGAATGAGACTTTAGATGGTTTCCAGGACCCCCAGAGCTCCCCGGTCTCAGTCACACTCACTGTTTTAGACACACACATCCTCCAGGGGATGGACTAGGCTTGGTGTCTCTGACTAGCATAGTCTCTTTCACATAGCATCTCATCCTACATTTTCAGTGTGCTCACCCTGGGTAAGCAGTGGTGTTAATCTCGTAAATGAACAAAAATGTTAATTAACAAAATGTAAATTTTTTTTTTTTTCTTTAACATCATCATTTTGTTAAATGGTGATATAGATGTTTAATATAGGACTGAATGTTTGGTTGATTTTGCACTTGCTCATCAGCTAAATGGTTGTTTTTGTCAAATAAAATTAGGTGCCATTTTAGTAAAACTGACTAGGGTGCTTTCACACCTGGCTCGTTGTTTCAGAACCTGGCACGTTTCCCCGCGGATCCGCGCCAAAACAATCGGTCCGAGATCGCCTGAACGAGGTGGTCTCAGCTCGATTGAAAACGACCTCTGGAGCAGTTCGGTTGTAGTGAGAAAGCAATCCGATCTAACGGGCCAACAAACAGGCTATATCACAATGTATAATGGGTAATTATGTAAGTTCCGTGAAAAGCATTAGCTTTGTTGTTTTGCTAATACTTCAAAATGAACCTGTGAATGTCTGTGGGTGAGCACGTCTTCGCCATTCAAAATAAAAAAGCACGCACTTTTTCATTTTGTAATGCCGTCTTATTGCTCTTCTTCCTAGTAGGTGCATTTTAAAAATGTTTTCCAGATGAATCCTGGACTCCTGCTCAAAATGATAAATTAATATAAAGACAGCTACAAAAAAAAGCTGTTTTCATTCCATCCTGACGGATGACATGCGTGACAGCTAATGCCGAGTTCACACTGCACGATTTTAGCCCGATTTTTCTCTCGCCGATAGGTTTTGCGAAATCGCTGACAAATGCCCGAAATCGGAGGCAAATCGGTGCTCGTTCACGCAAGTGACAAACACGCAGTGTGAATTATGAAAGATGCAATCTGAGGGAATCACCGACACGTCAATATTTGGCAATATTTGTCACAAAATATTTGGCATGCTAAATATCTGGAGCTGTCGGCGATTCCCAATCACGCAGTGTGCAATGATTTCTGACTGAAAAACACATCGGCGATGACCTACAGCCAATGAGAGACCAAGATACAGGGCAGCGGCAAGTTCGGGGAGGAGTTATAGACCAGAATATATTTTAATAGATATATGAACAATTATATCATACAGAAACACGCACAAACATTTGCTTGACCAGCCACAACATCAGCATGACAGTTACGCAAAATGATTTACCTCCAACTCTCTTTGCAGAACACCCAATCCCTGTTCCCTGCATCTCCCTCCTGCATAATCTGTTTTTTTTTTCTCCTTGTAGCTGGAAATCAGCTCACAGGCAATTTGCGGGCTATATATATATATATTTTTTATAATTACAGTCTTGCTCGCGAGAACTCCGGTCTGACGCACGCGGGTTCTCGTGTTATTTCCTTATTACTTCTCGCGTGTGTTTTGTTGTGAAGTGTAGTTTGCGGACCAGACAGAGCTGTAGTCGATTCTTCCTATTGTGAAGTCATGCGGTGTGAAACCCCCTGTCGCCGATCCATCGTGCAGTGTGAACACAGCAGCGACTCACTGCTACCTCAGATAGTCACGTGATCCGATGAGTTTGAAAATCGTGCAGTGTGAACTCGGCATAAGTGGAAAAATAAACCGTGGAACTTTGACCAATGAGACAACAGTTTACTCACGCCTGACTTATATTAACAAATTTGGTCCGTTTAGAAACTTTGCCTGTGAAAGCGAACCGCACCAAGAATAAAAAGCAACATTGTAATCATTTTAATACCTGTTTCGGAACAAAGCAATCGATCTACAGATGTGAAAGCACCCAAAATTAATGACTATGGCATGACATGGAATATTGGCTAAATGTAAAGGAATATTCTGGTTTGAGTACAAGTTAAGATAAATTAACAGCATTTGAGGCATAATATTGACTACCTCAAAAATAATTTTGATGTATCCCCAAGTGAATGAAAACGGAAATTCTGTCATGATTTTCTATATGATTTTGTATAATGGTAATAATGTCACTGTAAAATTAAAATGTAGTATAAGAAAAATATAATTTATTTTTAGTACTACTGTAATTTTACAATGCTAATGTTTATGCTGTCTTCATGTCTTCATTTTTTAAACATTCTTCAAAATATTTTTTGTGTTCTGAGGAGGAAAGACATGACGACATGAGCGTGAGTAAATAAGTACATTTTTGGGTAAACTACCCCTTTAAAAAATGCAAAAATCAAAGTGGTGGTGAGTCTTTCTCTATATTGTCAGACATTTTTTTAAAGAATTTACAAGAAGCAGCTTACCATTTATAAAAGCATTTACTATAAAGCTGTTTAAATCAGTTTCACAGGGTTTTAGGGCTTGTGGCAAAGTTGTACAATCTGTAGAACCTAGGCTAGCAATGTTGACAAATGATATTAAACCCAGAATATTCCTTCTAAGAGATATTTTTGTCAAAAAGGCAAACACCAATACTAAAAGAAGTCATGGTAGGGAGTGATGGAAGAGAGAATCTCCCCAGTGCTGCATCATTATGTTGTCTGTGTTCGTCTCCAGCGACTGTGCAGGAACCTGGGGTGTCTGTGTGGCCCTGTACATGTTAATGGATGATGCTGCTGTTACTCACATCCCCTCTGGTCCTCCTCACGTACTCCTCTCTGCAAAAGAGGCCAGTATTTGGTTGTCTGTGTGGTAGTAAATCAACCCTAGCTGTTCCATTAACTGGATTTGTGGGTGGTCTAATACCCATGAGTAATATCTTAAACAAAGCTTTTTAGCCTTGTAGCTCATTTTGGGAATGTGTGTATTTGTGTGTGTCTGGTTAGAGTGCCACGGGTCATGACTATATTTGAACCGATCAGAGCTTGCACTTTGAGCTCAGACTCGTATCCGAAAGCTGGTTTGAAAAATAGGCTATTGGATGAAACACAGGTCATTGGGTTTGTACACCGGGCAGTGGCTGTAACAGGCACAGTATTGCAAATCCTTCCATTTTGGGTTGCCTAGCAACCTTGCCCAAAAAGTTGCCCCATGTATCATCACATTAAGACTCCATGTTTTCTTATCTTGCAATTCAGGTTTGCGATTCCCCTGCCTGTTGCTTTGGATTATTGTGTGGTTTTAGTGAGTTTAAGCATCTCTTCAGTGTTACTTCCAGTTTCAGCATTACTGAATTATTTTACCTCATATTGCATCAGCACTGTTTGTGATAGCAAACTAGTCAGTCTGGAGTAAAAAGACTTGCATGTGTGCACACCTGGAATGCGCTCATGATTGAGAATGTGAGTCCCCTTCCTCTGTAGAATTTTTTTTTTTTACTTTCTTGCATGCAACTCAAATAAATGTTTAGCTAGATGTCTACCTGTATAAATTACCTGTATAAAGTTACCTGTATAAATACTTGCTTTCCATGCATTTGTAAATTACTTTATGAATTAATTGTAAATTGTGCATACTTTTTACATATGTTAATAAAAAGTGCAAGTGTTTGTATTTTTTGACTACAGTTTTTACTGTTAATTGGATAATTAAGTTACCCTACCAGAAAAAAAATGTAAATGGTTTAACATCACATTATATTTGTCTTTGTGTGTATGACGCTGTGCATCGTCTATATACAAATATTGGCCATTTACGGTGAACTCTGATCCATCATGTGTTTTTCGGTTGTGTCACCTGTATTACTGTAGTGGTTTTCAGGACATTTTAAGGTAAAAAACTGATGTTGGTACTTTAGGTAGCTTGATATGTTAACATTATATCACTTAATGAAATACAATTATGATTGAAATACTAAAATATATGAGCAGAAATATGCCCTCCTGTAAAACCTAAATCATTGTCACAGTACGGTGAATTTCTGGCATATAACTGCTATTTTTTTAAACTGTAAACTTACAGTTAAACTGTAAATTCTTATTATATGACCGTTTAATACAGATACCCCCACTTTTATTTCAAATGAATTGATTCTTGTTCATAATTCTTGTCTCATCATGCATGCATAGGATTTTTAGCTCTGTGACTGTGCTGATTTAACAGTCATCTCTCTTGTTTTCCAGCCCCCAGAGTGTGCCATGCTTTAGCTGTGTCTCTCTGGTGGTTTGATAGATAAGATGTAGGTTAGGGGCAAAGCTCTCCTGTGGGGCCTCTCACTCTCTGTGGGGAGAGATTCTCTCACCAGCCGACACTTCAAGGGATTCTGGGGAAGAGAGATAGTATCTCTGTCAGGCAGACTGAGAGCGGTTATAGTGTTTGGATTAGGGTGGATGGATTCATATAGTTATGAGTATGATGATAAAATACAGATTTATTTAGCTGTCAAGTTTGTCTTTGACATTCAGTGTAATTCATTTAATCTAAAGGCTTGTAGTGTTCATGGATGATTTGAACTCTATTGCAGTTTTCTGTTGTCTAATTCTGTCCTAGTGTTATAGTAGTATTATTTATATAGTATTAAAGTATAAATATATATAACAGTTAAGTTTTGGATTTAATTAACAACAATGAATGCAAAGTAAAGGATAAAGTTGCAATCCTTATGGATTGTATGCTTTTTCCAAAATCTCTTCATCTCCCCCAGCTGTTTCCCAGCTTCCCTTTCATCTTTTTTCTCTCGGTTACTGCTGAGTTATGGGGCGATACAGCTTTAAATGAAATGAAATTCCATTGTTTCAGTGTTCCTTTTATTGCCCCCTCCACCAAATGTCATTATGGAAAAATCTGGCATCAGCTGCAGGGCTCTTCAAAAAGAAATAAACTAGATGTATAGTCTATTTGATTCTCTTGCCAGGGTCTTAAAACCACAAACAGTCTTGTTTACTGTGGGGAGGAAGGGCATCATTGCCTTCATTCACAGACTTCACAACTAAAAAAAGTACTGATTCACAAACAAGGCCAACAGGATGTAAAATGTAGAGACTTGAGGGCCTGTTAACCTCATTTTTACAATGGAAATTTAAACACATTCATCTATAATATTTGTTCCTACTTCTAAAACCGTCACATCCTCCTTAATCTCTCTCCTAATGTCTCTTTCTCTCTCTCCACGTCTCCAGAAGAACACAGCAGGAAGAGTAACATTGTGGAAAATGACATTATGTGGAGTAAAGTGTCTATAATTTCGGTGTGGATATGGTTGAATGAGCTCTGTCTTAAGCATGTGTTTTATGCTAATATGGAGATTACCTCTGTAATTGCTTTTATAACACTCACTGCATATTACTGGAGTTTTAGACTTGAATGATACTGAAGCAATGTTGAAGGTGGATTATAATATGATGATACAGGTCAAGACGAATGAATACACTGCTTCGTAACTGGGTATTTATCACTCACAGATGTAAGGTGTATAGGAATACATGTATGTGTGTGTCTGGGTGTTATGTGTATGTTGTGTGAACATAAATGCTTTAGCGATGCATGATGTATTGCTACCATATATACCACACCACAGTTTTCAGCCAATTTACATGATTTCTTTGGATTTTGCTCACTAAGGTTGCATTTATTTAACTAAAACAAATAAACAGTAAAACTATAATATTGTGTGAATCAGACGTTAAATAACTCCTTTAACGATTTCATAGATTTTAAAAATGTAATTTATTCACATGATGTCAAAGCTGAATTTTCAGCATCATTTCTCCAGTCTTCAGTGTCACATGATCCTTCAGAATGCTAATTTGATGCTCAAGAAAAAAATATTATTATTATCAATGTTGAAAACAGTTGTGCTGCTTAATATTTGACCCTGGACCACAAAACCAAAAGTCTTAAGTGTCAATTTTTCAAAATTGAGATTTATACATCTGAATAAATAAGCTTTCCATTTATTTATGGTTTGTTAGGATAGGACAACATTTGGCTGAGATACAACTATTTGAAAATCTGGATTCTGAGGGTGCAAAACAAACTAAATATTGAGAAAATCGCCTTTAAAGTTATCCAAATGAAGTTCTTAGCAATGCATATTACTAATCATATTTACTTAATATCCTAATGATTTTTGGCATAAAAGAAAAATCAATAATTTTGACCCATACAATGTATTTTTGGCTATTGCTACAAATATACCCCAGCGACTTGAGACTGGTTTTGTGCTCCAGGGTCACATATTATTGTAAAAACCGATACATTTTTTTCAGTGTTCTTTGAAAGTTCAAAAGTTCTTACCTAGAAGACAGTCATGTGGCATCCCTCCCTGTTCCCATCTCAGAACCCAGGAGCTGTGATGGAGTGAGGGGAGGGGGCCTTCTACTGTGATTGAGGTTGTGCAGCTGGCGTCTTCGTCCTTGCCCGAGTAAAAAGCCATCAGAGTATTAACCTTGTGAAATAAATCAGGAGATGCAGGCAGACAGGATGAATAGCATTGCGTGAATATAGGCTGTCATGTGAAAAGCGAAATGAACAATGTCCGTGCCGCCGAGGGGCCGTCTGAATGCTGTTGCTGCTCTATTGTGTCACACATAATGGACAAAGCTACATCAGGGCTTCATTGCGATTTCAGCTATTTTGACATTTTGACTGCTTTTTTTAACGTTCTGGATCACCTTTAAAAGCCAGAGCGGTACAATGTAGGGAGGCTCGTTCACAATTAGACACGCACTCCAATAGTGTTGGAGAGTGAATTTGAGAAAGAAAGTGGAAGTGGAAGCGATAGCGAGGGAGGGTTGGGAAGGGTGAGAACTTGATTGATTTGGATCCTTTTGACCTATTTCAGTAGTGGTTAATGGTGCTGCTTTAAACCAGAGAGTAAAGGAAAACACCTGTTCTTCTTTCAATACACTCTTTCCTCTCTGCCAGGTGCACCGTAAGAGGTTTTAGAAAAGAACTTGGATTTGAGGCACCTGGTTAGGGAGAGAGCAGCACCTCTCCTGGCTATTGCTGAAATGATGACACTTGTTCCGCTAAAAATTAGGATCTCTTTCTAATCTTTATACCTTGTATAAATGCTGCCAGGGAAAGAAAGGGAAATACAAAAAATGGAAAAGCAAAAAGACAGTTCTATGCGAGTTAAAGGTATAGTTCAATCAAAACGGCAAAATATGCTTTGAAGAATGTGTAACCAAACAGTTTCTGGTCCGCATTGACTTCCATATAGTGTAGTCAAAGGGGACCAGCAACTGTGTGGTTATTCACATTTTTCAAAATTTCTTCTTTTATGTTCAGAAGAGAGAAAGTCGTAGAGGTTTTGAACAAGTTGATGGTGAATAAATGACTGAATTTTCATTTTTGATGGAACTGCACCTTTAAGGCTTTACCCACATATATAGTAGTACTTTACCTCTAGACTAACATATCTTACACTTAGAAACATTATATTATATTGTTTTTTTACTTTATTGTTTTTATTTGTAATGTTAATTATTATTAATATAATTTACATATGCTGTTAAATGTAATGCCCCTTTAAAATGTTTATTTTTGCCAAGTGAATAATATAAAGCAGAGCAGTATTTTAATACGTAAGATTCCATTACTTTTAACCATTAAAATCAGTGGCAATAAAAATTCATATTATTATAAAAATATGTTATATACGTACAACTTTAATTGTAATATATCCCTTTAAAATGTGATATCCATCAATCCGAATTTGTGGAAATGCATAATATGTAACAGAGCAGTGTTTTAGTAATTCATAAGATATTACTTACTTGTGGTTGTAATCGTTAAGATCAGTTGCCTTTAGCCTACTTCTTCTCTTTGCCTTCCATACTTCCCTCCTCTCTCATTGCCCATGTGTTGTTTGCTCAGAAGTGGCGGACCGTTGGAAGCAGCACCACCTGTGGTCTCCAATAGCACATCCTTCCTCCCCTCTGTCCTCATGTCTCTCCCTCCACTGCATCCATGCCTCCACTGTGAAGCTCTAAAAGGCCTTTGTAATCAAGGTTTTAATTAGTATGGGGAATAGAAGGCAGATGAGACAAGAAAGGAGCTCAATCAACAGCCCTGTGGGGTCTGTAATGGAGGTGGATGAGGAGGTCCTGGGTGGTGATAGTTGAAGGCACTTTCTCTCGTTCCTGCTCATGAACAAGCCTAACTCATAGCACTGTCTGTCCGCTGTGAGTCCTTTGTTTCCTGCCCTCACCATACGGCACTGGGTGCTTTTGGAGCAGTGTACGGGCATATGACTTTTTAAGATGTCATATGCTGTTATGTCTTTTGGATCCAAGTCTCTGTAAATTCCCAACAAAGAACAAGAAAAAAAAACTGTTTTGCATGGCAGAATATGTTTGTTGTCAGTAGGGTTTTTTTCCCCAAAGAAATTTATACTTTACTTCAGCAAAGATATTAGAAACTATATCATTGATACAAAAAAATTCTATCTAAAATACTAAATGTTGTCCTAATGAATTTTCTATTAATCAAATAATCCTAAAGTATAATTTTCACAGAAAATATTAAGCTACACAACAGTTTTTAACATTGATGATCATGTTTTTTGAGCAGAAAAACAGCATATTAGAATGATATCTGAAGAATCATGTGACACTGAAGACTGGGGTAATGACAGCTGAAAATTTAGCTTTGCTATCACAGGAATAAATTGTATTTTAAAATATATTCAAATAGAAAACAGTTATTTTAAGTGTGAATATTTCACAATATTACCTTGTATTTTGATTTAATAAAACAGCCTTGGTGAGAATAAGAGATTTATTTCAAAAACAGTTCAATCTTACCAGTGCTGATCTTTTGATGGTAGTGTTTATCAATTTAATTTTTTTACTTATTTTATCACCATTTACAAATCAATATAATATATAAACAATATGTAATATAATACACAATATTTAATAATAGAATTATGTAAACTATATTTTATTGAAGCATCTTCTATGGAATATTTATACACTAAAAAAGATGGTCCATTAAAGATTCTTTACACGCAGTTACAGTTCCATTTAGAGCCATATTGTCCTGAAGAACCCTTTTATACTGAATTGGTTCTTTGTGTAAGAGTTTAGTGTTTTTTTATTCCTACCTTTTTGTTTTTGAAATCTGTAACTGTCAAAGCAACCTTGTTTCTGATTTTCTGGAGCCAACTACACAGACTGTCAACACACTCTCAACAGTTAAATGATTTTTTTTTTAAATGTCTATATTTTAACTTCAGTTTGTAACTGGTTACCTACCAATTATGTATTTTTCCTTTTTAGTTTTTTAACATAACATGTAATCTGATATTGTTTAGAACCATTTTTCTTAAGAGTGTGTATGTGAACAAGCAAACAAACCAGTAAATTAAACGTTTTTGGCCTGGAGCTTATTTTCAGTGTAATTCATCATCTTCGGATCGCATGGCAGCCACTCAGGAGGTGTTGATTGAAGTTGGTACTTTCACTGTGGTAGAGGTTGGTCTGCTAAAGCCTTCACTGGGCTGTGACCGATAGCGCCAGCAGAGGCTAATGCCCGCTGAATGCCAGTGCACTCTGTATGTAATGCAAATGGCTTGACATTTAACTGCTGTGGGCAGGGTATAATTAAAGATGTGGCCTTTACCAGCGCCTGTCCTCCCCTACTGATGAGACACAAAGAGAGAACAGGCTATAGTCCTCACTTACAATGGAAACAGGCTGAGGCATTTATCATTAGTGTCTTTGAACAGTTAAAGAAAATGAAGATTAGTTATTCGAGAGTTTTAAGTGCTTTAAAATGCTTGAATATCCCAAGTATTTAAGCCTCAGATAGCCAGACTTTGACTAACAGCAAAAAGTCCGGTCCCATCTTGTTACTGAATACCGAAGGCCCATCCCAATGTTTTTTTCATACAGATATTGAGGGTAAATCATGAAAGATTTCATGGATATCAGTCAGATTTTTCTCTGTAATTTTTCCATGGTGATATGTGTTGCACATTCATTTTATGTGGGATTAAATCTTCTTTGGCTCTGTATAGGTGTAGTGCCTCTGCACTTGAACTTGTTTGTTTTTTTAATTATAGATTAATATGCAATGAAAGGAGTCATGAATAACTTTGCATCATTATATGGATCTGATTGGATGTGATAAAGTGACCTGCTAAATGTAATTTCTTTTATCATCAGCCTGAGTTCTCCAATTTACTCGGATACTGAACCTCCCAAAGATTTCGTGAGACATTATGATACAGTTTGGATAGGTATAATAGAGAAGCACAAAATAAAACTGAAATCATGTCTGATTTTGCCTTTAAAATGAACCAAGATGAGATCCTCAGAGAGGGAGAGGACAAGTCAGGCCAAGGAGAATATACTGCTCTCGTTATAAAGGTGACATAACATGGCTGTCCCTCTGTGTCTGTGAGCCACTACCAGCCATATATCACACAAGTGAAGATATACGAAGTGCTGAGCGAACAAATCAAGGGCAGAGACACAGGGGAAATCTACTGCCGTGCAGTCACAGGCCAGGTTAAAGCCCTGCTCATCTGTACGCTGTTTCTCCATCGCCAGTGACCGTGTCGAGGGCTCAGGGAAAAGAACCGAGCAGATTCTCAGATAGCGTCTGTACTGAGGGATGCCGAGCCCACAAGAGGGCAGCTTAACCTTGAATCCCCTTACATGATGCTCCGTTTAGACTCTCCAGATAAGCAGCCAAGAAAAATGACCTTTGCCAAGCACTATCTGCACTATTTTACTGGATCAGAAGTATATCTTGTGTTCAAAAACGGCATCTTATCTTTGTTGATTAGATATACACTAACAGTCAAAAGTTTGCAGTAGGTAAAATGTTTTTGAAAATCGTATGCTTGGTAAAAACAATAATATTTTTATTATATAATATAGATAAAAAAATTATCTATCTATATATATAAGATTGTAACACGTTTGTAGGTCGGGAAGAAGGAGGTGGGAACCGGTGAACATTTAAGATTTTAATAAAATAAACACAAAATGAAAGTAAAGCGGCAGCCCCTCGCGGACGACTGCCGGGCACAAAACACAAAATAAAGTCCAGGCGTGGTCCTCTCTCGTCTTTCACTGTCGTGACTCCTACTTTTATCCTTCCCGAGCTCCTCCGTGGGACTCGAGACCGGAGAGTGGCGCAGGTGTCTCGCATTAGCATTTACTCCACCGGCCTCGCTCTGTTCCCACGGCTCTCGGCCCTGCCCCTCTCCGTCCAAATATCTCAGTATCTCACAGAAGTGAGTACACCCCTCAAATTTTTGTAAATATTTTATTATATCTTTCATGTGACAACACTGAAGAAATTAAACTTTGCTACAATGTAAAGTAGTGAGTGTACAGCTTGTATAACAGTGTAAATTTGCTGTTTCCTCAAAATAACTCAACACACAGCCATTGATGTCTAAACCGCTGGCCACAAAAGTGAGTACACCCCTATGTGAAAATGTCCAAATTGGGCCCAATCAGCAATTTTCTCTCCCCGTGTCATGTGACTCATTAGTGTTACAAGGTCTCAGGTGTGAATGGGGAGCAGGTGTGTTAAATTTGGTGTTATCGCTCTCACTTTCTCATACTTGTCACTGGAAGTTCAACATGGCACCTAATGGCAAAGAACTCTCTGATGATCTGAAAAAAAGAATTGTTGCTCTACATAAAGATGGCGTAGGCTATAAGAAGATTGCCAAGACCCAAGGTGCAAGGGAGTGTCATGGTCTGGGGCTGCATGAGTGCTGCCGGCACTGGGGAGTTACAGTTCATTGAGGGAACCATAAATGCCAACATGTACTGTTTACCTGTGAAGCTCTGGTGAACTCCATGCCCAAGAGAGTTAAGGCAGTGCTGGAAAAATAATGGTGGTTGCACAAAATATTGACACTTTGGGCCCAATTTGGATTTTTTTCACTTAGGGGTGTACTCACTTTGTGGCCAGCGGTTTAGACATTAATGTCTGTGTGTTGAGTTATTTTGAGGGGACAGCAAATTTACACTGTTATACAAGCTGTACACTCACTACTTTACATTGTAGCAAAGTGTCATTTCTTTAGTGTTGTCACATGAAAAGATATAATAAAATATTTACAAAAATGTGAGGGGTGTACTCACTTCTGTGAGATAATGTGTGTGTGTGTGTGTATATATATATATACTGTATATACAATACGCCCTACAATGAATGAAAGTGGTGTCCTTTTTTGTTTTTTGACTACTGACTTTCATTGTATGGACAAAAACAGTTAAAATATTCTCCACAATCTTTTTGTGTTTCACAGAAAAAAGAGCTCATGAAGTTATCCTATGGGTTTTGAACACTTGATGTAGTACACAAGTAGTATAACTTGTGATTTTGTATCCTTTTTGATGTTTGTAAGCTTCATTATGTGTAAAGGAGCAATTAGTACATGCAAGTGAGAAAGGGTCTTACAATATGCGTAGTGTGTGCTTACATGCTTGCTTTGTTCTGTACTTTCTCTCCTTTACCTTTTCTTACTCTCCCCCTCTCTTTTGTTCTGTTTATATGGTTAAATGACTTCTGTACAGTTTCAGTGGCTTGGTTGACCTTATCAAGATGCAATAATAAGCTGAGTTTATTATTATTAAGTTTATGTGTGTGTGCAGAGCAGAGTATTGAACTTGTGCTCAGTCTGTTGTAGCTAACACATTAGGACAGCTCCTCGGTAAACAAAGGGCAAATTATCTTCTCTGGGTCTGACCCAGACGGGTTATTAGAGCCCATGGACTCTGTTATCATACTTCATAATCTCTGGCTGTGCTGTACACTCAGTGTTTTGTAGGTTTAGCCTCTGCACAGGGAATGTTTGGTATGGTTTTGACACTTAAAGAGCAAGCATTATTTGTTGCAGTTTAATTAAAATGTATTTTCTTTAAACTTGTATACTACCAAACACTTTATATTAATCTATAGGCACTTCTTATACTCACCAAGGCTGCCTTTATTTGATCAAAAATACAGTAAAAATTATAATATTGTGAAAACTGAATTTTCAGCATCATCACTCCAGTCTTCAGTGTCTCATCATCCTCCAGAAATCATTCTAAATATGCTGATTTGCTGCTCAATATTAAGCTGCTTAATTTTTTTGTGGAAAATTTGATTTTTTGAGAATTCAATAAATTCACTTTAATAAATATATTTTAAAAGAACACCATTTATTTGAAATATATCTTTCCTTTCACTTATTGTTTTTATCCT
Organism: Sinocyclocheilus anophthalmus; assembly: GCA_018155175.1. Taxonomy (NCBI): domain Eukaryota; kingdom Metazoa; phylum Chordata; class Actinopteri; order Cypriniformes; family Cyprinidae; genus Sinocyclocheilus; species Sinocyclocheilus anophthalmus. The sequence continues at coordinate 469,767 of JADLZN010008191.1, read as the reverse complement.
TTCACTTATAATTTTTTTGTTTTTTAAATCTGAGTAAAAATAATTTTATACTACTTTTGACCAGTAGTGTAGATATTTTAAATTAAACACTGATTTTAATAAATAATAATAGCTGGAAATTTTAAACCTATAACGTTTTACAGCTATACACATTTGTACTGGAAAATAATGACAGTGCAAAACATTGATTGATTTGAATTGTATATAATTTATCATTTAAATTTTAAAATTTTTGTATATAGTTTTAATCATCAAAAGTCATTCTGGTAGATCTATACAGAAATGTAGGTGTAAAAAATTATTTTGGTTTGCACCATATGTTGTACCAATTTTCATTATATGGCAAATAACTTTTATGCTATTTCATGGTTTTTGGTGTTGAGTGTGGGGACTAAATAATTAAGAATATGTAATAAATTTATGCTACAATTTCACTTGGTGTTCTTGGAACCATCTGTTCGCATTTGTAATTTCAACTACAAATTATGTTAAACATAATCAAAGTTGCCAGTTAGCCATTAAATGTACACTCGTTTGAAACTCATTTGCTAAATGACTTGATTTGTGAAATTAAAAAGGCAGAGAGCGAGAGAGAGCCAGTCTTAGATCCGTCTATATGTAATGCTGCCATCAGTGCATACTGGACCCAAACTGCATGCAGTTAAGCATGAACGCATCCCTCCGCTGTATCAGTATATTGTATAAATAAATTATGGCAACAGCTCACATTCACTTCTGTGAATCGATAGTATCCCTGTTCACCTGACAGCTTAATCGTGTGTACTGCCTGACCAAACAAAATAAGGTTCACCCTATTTCTTTCATCCTGACCTTGCTTGTGCTCTGTAAGATGCTCTCTCCCCCAGTTCCAGCATGTCTTCTGTTGTGTTCACATATTGCTTTCTTCCCTAGCTTATTGCTTTCCTTTCATCCCCTTCTTTTTTTCTGTGTCTCTCTCTGTGTCAGAGAGACACTCATTATGTCATGCATAATAAGTAACTTTGTCTCTCATATTGACAGATCTGTCAATCCAGAGTAGCAGTTGTTAAAACTGGTAGGGAATGAATTTACTACCTCCTGCTACAGTATAGATGTGAGTGCCAGCAGTCACAAATGTGCTTTGAGCCAGACAGGCACTGTTAAAGCTCTATTGTCTGTCAGCCCATAACTTCCTGAAGACATAAACTACTCTAGACTGTAAAATCAATTCAGTCACTGGTGCTCGTAAAAAGCAGCAGCATTCTGCTCTTCACACACACACACACACACACACACCTGCTGTGTGAAAATGTGCAATCCAATCACTCTCTACTGTCTTCACAGTGTGCAGTTAAGTAATTACCGCTTATTTGGGCTTTTGTTGGCACCGAATGAATTTTACACTTGAGGAGCCTTTAATATGTTTGCATTTCTGTTTAATGGGTGAACCTACCTTGGCTGGGCTGCAAACACTGACCTGTAAAATCTTCTGTGTTTTGTAATGCCTTGTTTAAGAAGACAAAGAGAAAATTTTATAATTATTTGTGTTTTTATTAGGGGTCTCAATTGATTTCAAGAGTTTAACAAATTAATTTAGTGATATATCAATTAATAAAATACGTATTCACACAAAATGCATATCTGTATTTACGGACAGAAAGATAAACATAGGATTCAATTACTGGCGACTTATTGATTATCATGCTGGCTATCGACATTACCGGGCGTTGCTCAAACGGGACAAACATTTCTGGTCATTTTTGACTTGAAACTATTTCTTGGTTGCAATCAATCGCGTGTTATTTGTAGGTCGCACAGTCTTACACAATGGGATTGCAAGTGCTTTACAAAAATAAATAAACAATAATTCCCACAACAATAAAACAGATCCCTTCATCACTGGTTATCAACAGACTTTAAAAAATTTATTAAAAAAAAAAAAGTTGTTTAAGAGGTTTAAACTGAATTAACACAACGATGATACATATATAGAGTGCATCAGTTGCGGACATCGCACAAGCATTCTTCATTAGCTGGGTCAATACGCCATGCTAACAGCTGAGGTGTGAGGCTGGCATTTTAATTGACTATTATAGATAGGTAGATGCTATACCTGGGTACCCTCTTAAAATAGGGGTTGCTTCACGCTGCCATAGAAGCACCTTTTGTGTCTAAATGGTGCATAAAGACCTTTACATCCTGCAATAACGCTCGTCATGTGTCTCTTTTCTGTTTCACAAAAGGTTCTTTGTAGTGAAAGAAGGTGCTTCAGATTACAAAAAGGTAAGAAAGAGGTTCTTTAAAGAACCTTTGACTGAAGGGTTCTTTGCCTTGTCAAACCCCGTCGAGCGAACTATACACTGGGTTCGTCTATGCGCTGAGCATCAGCGTTCTGAAACCCTTTTAAAGCCCTCTTATTTCTCTAAGGAGTGTGAAGAGGATGAGATTGGAGACAGACAGAGAGATAGATCGATAAAGATCCGGTTATGATTAGATGATAGATTAGTTGCTATTACATAGAGGCTAGACACTACGACTTTCTGTGTGGCGATGGTGGTTCTCGAGAGTCTTGTCAGACTGCGATTTGTAGTACGAGATTGGTTGGAGAACTAGAGGCTCATTATCCCTTATACGGATGAGGATATCGACCTTTAAGCTAGGTGGATAGGTAAGGGATGTCGCATCTAGTTATCATCGAGCACTGTGGTTATAGAGGATCTGACATTCCTACTCGTTAAGTTGTGTCGCTGCCTCAGTGAACATGAAGATTACTCGTGTTTTTAAAATAACTGACAAAGTCAATATTGTTACCTGCTGGGCGGCACCTTGGATTAGCCAATGTTATTATACTGGAGCATCCTCCAAGTGAACCGAAGAGTGGAGCAGCTGTAAAAGCCGATAAAATGTGTTTGTATTACGTGCCCCATGTGGCCTGCTTCCTCTCTGTAACATCTGCTTCTGTTACATTTGCTCAATTTGTTCTGGGCCAATTAATTCCTCTCTAATTCTATAAATACAACGAGTTCAATTAGCTCTGCCTGTAAGCCCACTGCTGTGAAACTGATTTCCACAGGTATCGAGACACTCCATCGTAATGATAGTCAACACCCTGTTGAGAGATTATGAGTGTTTGTATGTGTATTTGGAGGGAGAGAATGAGAGTTCGAAAAACACGAAAAGAAAAACGCGACCATTTAAAAGCAAATGAAGTGAGACTCTTAAATTGAAATATGGCCTCTGTGGAAATTAACATGCTTAAGAGCGCTGAATGTTTATCCGATTTAGCAGGGGTTTTACGGCACAGCTGTTTGTTTGAAAGAGTTTATCTTGATTTTAATCCCCTTCATCCCAGACTGATGATTATTTTCACTTTGTCAAAGACATTCATCATCATTTTGGAAGTGGGCGCAAAGCATCAGTTGTCTGCTAATTATGTGGCTTCTCCTCATTTCAGAAGTGTGTGTGAAGATAACTTTGTTATTAAATGCATTCTCTCTTGTGTGCCATTTATTTACAAGAGCTCTGTGGAAGACATACGTTTTCAGCAGTTTGACTTTTCAGCTCGTTATAAGAAGCATCATTATGAATTCTCAAGAAGATTTAAGTGCTCTTATTCACTTTAACAATGATTAGTGATCGTCACAGCAGCAGCAGCCAGGGGAATGGATGCCACTTGCAGGGAAAGATTTCTTTTAATAGTTATACAGGTTTTACCCACTAATCAGTGAATCTCATGAAATCTGTCAAAGAACATATTTGGGTCGAATTTATGAAAGTTTTTTTTTTTTGAAAAAGAGTTTCATTAAAATTTTTGGGATATAGAATCATAAAGACATATTACTGTAATGAGAATTTGGTGGTGAAGAGGTGCTTAATTATCATGAAAATAAAGTTAATAGTCCTAAAAATAGGCTTCATTTTCTTTCTGGATTATGTAAGGTCTCGTTAGTTTGCAAGTGAATAATCATCCAATCCATTCCTGATGGATTATTTGTTTACCTCATTATTTGATTTCACATTTTGACAGTCTTTCAACAGTCATATTTGATTTAAGTCATGTTCTGTTTATTTAAATTTCTATAGGACAAAATGGTTCTTGACTGCCTCTGATCTCAGCTTTCATATAGGTCTCACAGTTTTAGGACTATTTAAAGAATTTCAAGATGTGTTCAATGGTGCACAAAGACTTATCTTAACATCTTAACTTATCGTAACATACACAAGTTAATGCTGAGAGTCTTGCTTGAGGATCATGGCAATTCCTTCCCAATGTACCATCACAGAGTTTTCTGTAAATAATTTGGCAATGTTGAAATGTGAGGAGACATATTGCTGCCACCCTGATCTGGCGTAATAGACAGAAAGCTGAAGGTTTACTGTCATATATCCAGTGTTTCCTGAAAGATCCGAGCTATTTTCAGTTTTAGCCTTAACATTTGAAAAGCTGCCCCATGGTTGATCTGTTCAGTGTGGGTGGACAAGAGGGTTTATACACAGCAACAGCGGGCAGCCAGGAGTCCTAATTTTCTATTGCAGAATTGTTGCCTGTGCTCAAAAGCCATTCTGATATTCCTGTATTTCAGGACAAGAATAGCAGAAGCAATGATGCCAGTGTCTTTTTAGTAGGCTTTTTAGACTTTTTTTAGTATGACTTAGTTTCTTATGGATGCTTTTTTCCACCATAGATTAAAAAAAAAAAAAAGCAAAGATAACCATAATTCAGAGGACAAAAAGTCAGAATTGTGAGTTTATATCTTTATAATTCTGACTTCATAACACACAATTGGGATGATGTGTTTTAATGAGTAAATGATGAGATCATTTTCAATTTTGGGTTAATTGGGTCAAACTTTACTACTTTTATTATTGCAAGCAACAAAACTGATCTTTTTGTAGAAACAAGCAACATCTTGTTTGACATCTTAAAGCAACCTAAACTGGGTTTGCTGATCCTAGCTGGTCTCCCAGTCTAGTCTAATTGGTTTAGTGACTAGACTGGGCCCCCCTGCATTGATAGATCTGTTTTTCCTAGAAAATTATTGCATCTGTCATATTGCCAAAATGTTCTGAGAATCATTTTAGAATGTTCAGTGAAATCATGGAAAAGAAAATGTGAAAGACTCCTCTAATTTTGCATTCATTTGATTGCTTTTCTGTTTCTGTGCTTTTTGTCAGTGACTTTACGACACTGCCATTATTAAAGAAAGCCTGAACCCCATTGTCCCGCCGGAGCTTTGCAAACACTCCACAGTCTGGGTCTCTTCATGCATTTACCCCAAGTCAAGCCCTGGGTCAAACTACCTAATCAAATTCTTGATGTTTCTTGGCACCTCACATTGAATTAAAAGACCTAAGACACAGCGGCTACCTTTGCTTCAATTAACCTTTTATCAGCAGAGCTATTAAAAATTCCCCAAGTTTCTGTTAAATTTTCATTTATTATTAATATATTAATTCTGTCATTTTAAGTTTTTTATTCTTTGTGCTCTCTTATTCGACACACGCAACAACAGATTAAATCAAAACTTAATAAAAGGTTTTATATTCAGTGGATGTAGAAAAGCAAGGGCGTTCTTGCTGTTTTACATGAGAATGAACACATCCCGCTGAAAGACTTTATGGTGTAAATAAACGTACAAGCTCATCACTGTAATGTCCCGCTGCCAAAAGTCCTGAAGGCTTTTGAGTGCTTCATGTTTTATAAAAATGTCCTCTTTATACTCATAGTGATGAATAAAGACATGTTTATAGAATAGGAAGATTGGCCTAGATTAGTCGTCTTTTCTTTTCTGTCTTTATTCTTACTCTCGCGCCCATTGATTGCTTATGTTTTATGCTTTGTGAACTAGTTTCACCTTTCAGTAAAAAAGCAAAAGCAATTTGTTTTCATCATCTTGCCTTCACCTGAAGATGTTTCTCCATTCAGACGCACATACACGAAAATTTCCTGCTGCGCAAATCCAGATGTTAAGCTTCCAAAAATTGAAGGGAGGCAAAAATTGGCCCAATTCTGCTTGTATTTAGAGTCTTATGCTGTCTATTATTTAAGGCAGTAGAGAGCCACTTTAGTGTTCAATAGGCACTGATTTTCTGCCAGGTGCCATCAGATTCAATGGGCTCTTTCCCCTTCAGATAAGAGGAGATCATCTCTGACTGGGTCTCTGAACTCTGCTGCGTTACTTATCTACGACCTGGACGGTCTGTCTACAGTGATCAATTTCAGCTCGGCTCCCACTAACCCGGTTATTGATAAAGAGCCACTGCTTCTGTGAGATTGGAAAAAACTAAATGAGAAAAGGTCTCATGAGAAATAAGTTAATTTTGTGTTTGTACTTGAGCCTTGGCTGAAAAAAAGATACAATGCTTTCTTCTTTTATAGAGGAGCTGCCACAGAGTCTTTCTCTCACAAAGAGTTTTATTTCACCAAACATGTTTTGTTTTTAATCTAAAAACAGCCCCATGAGTCAGACTTTCTCTTTTTTCCCCTCCCTCTTCTGTTTGCAGAATCTCTCATCATTTGTTGCGTGGTGAGCCGGGCACTACGCAATTGTTTCATAACTTCAGGAATGTGCTATGAATTAAAGGAGGAACAGATGAAACTGACTGGATCTATAGAAGAACACGAGGCAAAACTCATAAAAACTAATCAAAACCTCTTTTCACCAGGTTTTGGGCCTTTGAATGAGGTCAGAAAAATTGGAAAGAAATTGTGGGTTGGCTGGAAGGTGAAAAGGAGAACAGAACTCTCAAGCCCAGTTTGTCAGATCTGACTTCCTGCTGAAAACCGCATGCTTTAAAAACCACAACTCTTATGTGTTTAAACTATTTCATCTCCAAGCTTAGTGTTCATAGTGTGATTTCTTCATTTTAAGTCATTGTGTCTCTGTTATGAGTTGTAATTAAGTGTCCAAATTGACGTGTTTTGAAGTCTCTTTAGTGTTGCTATCAAAACTGGCATCTCTATCACCAGGCTGATTTGGAATCTTTTCATTCTTCCCTGCAAATTGACAGTGAATGATGAAAAGCAGCTTTAGCAGCATAAAGACACTGGCATGGATGTTGGCGGCTGCCCAACAGACATTGATTTGCCTTTTAATCCCTCACATATTGATGGATTGGGCTAAAATCTGGTGAACCTCTCATGCTCTGTCTGTGGTGGACTTACAGTATTCTTACCTCACTCTCACTTCAGTGTGGCTCATCTTTGAATTACAACCCCTGGAAGTTCAATAAAAGCACAGTTTGAGAGGCAGACAGTGCCACATCTGAGGCCGACAGGGTGGCCTTGGCACAATAAACTTGAGTTTGTGTGCGTGTGTGTGTGTGTTTCTATAATGTGGGTTTGGAAATGTCGCTTTGATCTGTAAAACCCTCTGTTTTACACTCTCGCAACACAGTATGGTAGGAAAAAAAATGCTGGGAGACTTAACAATGGGTTCAAAAAATAGACAACATGATGTTAGTAGTCAGGGCATGGATGAAAAGCTTACTTTTGCATTTTGCATCTAACTTCTTTGTCAGCAAGCCTTGAATGTGTGTGTTTTTGTTGTGGCTGCAACTCAGTCTAGACGAAACCAGCAGGCCATTAAAGCTCAAGGACCTTTTGGTTAATTCATTTGAAGATATATTGGTCTAAAGAAACTCTTCTTTTTTTGTTTCACTGTTTTCTTTTTTCCATGTGTTGAGACCAAAACACCTCCAGGCTACTCCGTGTGGTCCACCTGAGGGCTAACCAGCATTTAACCTGACAGGAAATTGATCATTACGGTAGACTTGCCTGGTTGCGTCTCAAGGCTTTTGCCTAATGCTATTTCAGCGCCAGCTTAGGTGTGTGGCATGATTGCCAACTCGCATCTGCTCTCGCAGGTTTGATTTCTGATTTGCGCCTACCCTGTCGGTTTTTGATGGTAACAACAGCATGATTTGATTTAAGTCTTGAGAATTGATTGATTGAGTGATGTGTGTCAGTGCGAGAGAGTATGAGACAGCGGCAGCTGGGATCTCGACGTGAGCGGAATTCAAATGGCACTGTTAATGTCAAATCCACCAAACAAAAGACTTGCGTTATAGAAATTGATGGGAAAAGACTATATCAGAGCTTCATGAGAGCTTGAGAGCAAAAGCATGAAGGGGAAAAAAAATGAAATCTATATTTTTCTCCACCATTTTTTATTTCCATTAACAGTTGGCTGCTTTTTTTCTCCATCTCATAAACTCAGGATTTGCATGCATTTACCCCTGCTGCTGTAAATCAATTGGCGGATAAGACTTGGCTCAGAATGATTTACCTTGCTTTTGTTCTGCGGTTGTTGTTTGTACCAACTTTTAATGTCCCATTTAACAAGATAAGTAAAGGATATGACTGTACTCAAATGAAGCTTAAACACATTTTATAAACCCTTTACAGTTGTACTGTATATGAATCCCAGAGGGAACATTTTGATGCTCCAAAGTCCTTGGACATTTGTTTTGGATGTGTTTTGGCTATAAACAACCAAATGGTGAGTTTATTGTGTGATGTGTGAGAAATCCAGTGTATTTAGCTCCAGTTTAAATCATTCAGATTTGAGGGTTGACCGTGTTAACAGCTCTTTTAGCACTGTTATGTTTTTAGCACTGTTACCCTTGTTTACCAATTTGACATTTTTGTTTTTGGCAGGGTTATACACATGCACAGGAAAGTGATTCTCTTTGGTGAACAATAGCTGTTTTGGTTGCTTGTTGAATGCATTACAAAACCTGAAATGCCTATGCTGAGCTCAAGAGGGGAAGACAAGAAAACAATCTTGTGAATTAAATCTTTAGCTCGCAGCTTTCTCATAATGACAATCATCTGCACTTTCCGCTATAGCGTCCCCCCTCTAGTTGCTAAGCTTGCAGTTCAATTTGTCCTAATTCCGGGCTTAATTGTAGAGAGCTTTGCAGCTAATTAAATGTTCAGAGGAGTGATAAATTGGGTGGGTCGAACACAACTACAGTAATTAGTCCAGTGTACCGAATGCAGAAACTTCCCGGCATGCACTGCAGGAGAAAAGGAAAGAGCAGGGCTTATAGAATGGCACAGAGATGGCGGATCCATTTTGTTTTTCTAAAGATATTTTTCCATTGTATACATTATACATACACTACCCTTCATACATTTGGGGTCTGTATTTATTTATACATTTTTTTAAATAAATAAAAAAGTAAAGACTGGAGTCACATACACACACACATGCACTTTAGTGACAGATGTTCCCTGATCTCTATACTTAACTGTGTGATGACCCCTAATCCTGGTGGCCTCTTATAAAGCAAGCAGAAAAGCTGTTGAACAGTGCCTCGGTTTGCTTGTGTGTGCAGGCCTGACTCACAGTATAATCCTTATGTTGTACTTAAATTGGAAAGAAGTGTGCATCTCTCTATTCACAGTTGAAAGGGTGATTTGTAATCATCCAGACAGTCATTGTCGGCTGCTTAACAAAGACAACGGAGCAAATTAGCCGGTTTAGCTTTTCAAATAAACGGTGAAATATAAAGGAGGCTTTTCAGTCTGTGCTCGTCTGCTGGCTAAGTGCTGTTATCTAAAGATTTACAGTACTTTTATTCACTTAGAGTGTAATTAAACATCTTGGACACAATCATAGACACTCGGAGAGATGTAAGGCCGCCGTTGAACGCAAACCGTCTGCCTGCTTCCCACTGACAGAGCCATTCTACTGGGTGGATTGGAAATCAATGACTGCTGTACCGCTCTTTAATCAAAGATGTAATTTAATCAATTTGGTCATAATCTAATCAGAGAGTGGACATGGTGGATATCATCATTGCTGCCTGCTCTTTTTCTGCCTGGGTTTCAGCAGTATTCATCTATCTTTATTTTTTGTCACCTTTAATATACTTTAAAGTTCACTTTTAAGTACTCTTTTTTTAGTGTTTACCTCTCACTTGCTTAATTCAATTCCTTGGCGATTCAATTAGTTTTGTAATTTTTTTTAAGAAGCAGCCCTTCCTCTCAGTTGTTAGATGTAATTGGTTCAAATTTTGGTAACATTTTACCATGTTTTGCAAAGTGTCTCAACATTTGTTTTATGTATCTTAAACGATATGTTGTCATATGAACAACCTATATTACAATTTTCAATTGCATTTTTGGAAACAGAATGATGATTGGAGTTGCATTATGTTTATGAAACAGCCTATTTAATTAAATGTTATTTTGTTATCTGTATATACTGTAGGTGTTGTAGATATGTGTTGTATTATTACACACATATTTTCATTTAATGTTAGTATTTTTATTTATTTATTTTATTATTTATCATTTCTTTTGGGCTGGTTTCTATATACTTAATATATATATCCGCATAGAATTTGCTGGCCTGTGTATCTCATGGCCTCCCGTTTTAGTTCCCCCAATGAAATTAAAACTTATCAAACAACATTGATAAGCCTCCTTTCTCCACATTGCCGGTGCATAACCCCAGGGCTCTCTCTTGCTAATGAGGTGTGTGTGTGTTGGGTGTGTGTTGTGTGTGTGTGTGTGTGTGTGTGTGTGTGTGTGTGTGTGTTGTGTTTTTGTGTGTGTGTGTGAAGAGATAGAGAGGTGTGTGTGTGTGTGGTTGTGTGGTGTGTGTGTAAATGTGCATGGTGTTGAGATCACTCAGATCAGAAGGTCATGGGGTGAAAACAACAACAGCAATCTGATCTTTTTTCCTACTAACCTTTCAGCACCCACGCCTGAGGCCAGTACCATCTCACTCAATGCCTTGCTTATTCGAAAGGCATGCTGGCTACGTGATAACATCTACCACGTTTAAATAAGTGTTATTCCCGATGAATGATCCCCGCAGCAGCTACAGTTGGCTACACGGGTATTGCTACACATGGTCCGTTATCTTTGAGACCTAGAATTACCTTTTCAGAATGCTGTCTTTTCTCTTGAGATTCCTGCTATATTTTCTGACTGCACCTTCATGTCATTTCTTGTCTTTTAATATCCCAGGCCACTTTTCGAACCAGTGTTTTCCCTTGATAATACAACAAACACTTCAACAGATTCTGTACATGCAACTTGTCTCAATATGCCTGGAGGTTGTGATATTGGTTGTAATCTATCTCCGCTCTCCCCCATGTTTCGTAACATCTTGACAACACGGTTCCATTGTTTAACATTAAGTTTCCACATTCGTACAATTACCATTTACAAACTAACATATGCATTACTTCTAAACGCATTTATTCATATTATCTTGAGTCCATTCCACATTTGCTATACATTATTAAAATCAAAACTTGTATATATTAATGTTACTTAATGGACCTGAGCTAACATGAACTAACAATAAACAGTTTTTATTAACTAACATTAACAAAGATTAATAAATACTTTAACAAATGTATTGCTCATTGTTAGTTCAGGTTAGTTAATGCATTAAATATAGTTAAAAAATGGAACCTTATTGTAAAGTATTACCCATTTTCTTAAAGTAAATTTTCAGTGTCTCATGATATAACAGATGACATATTTTTACAGCATTATTACTTAATCGGTTTGTGTTATTTTAGTATTATTTATATACTATTATAGTATTTATTAATATTGAACTATTATGTGCTTTTGTCGTTTTTGTTTTGGCATTAATTTAGTAATGTTTTTTTCAGTTTCATCTAATATTTTTAAAGTTTATTCTAAAACGTATTTAATTTAATCTTTATTTCAATTACCAAAAATAAATTAGTTTTAGTTAATATAGTTACAATAACAACATAACATCTTGATAAATGCTAATCTGCGTTTATACTAATATATTTTTCAGATTTCAATTCGTTTAAATTAACTTTTTATGTATTATGAATAAACATTTAACAATGAACAATATTAAAGTAAGCAATAAAATAGATATAATACTGTTTAAAAAAATGGTTGTTCATTGTAGTTCATAATACACAAATTGAACCTTACTGTAAAGTGTTGCCAATATCTCAAAATCTCAACCAGCAAAAGAAAATTTGATTAACCAATGGCATGAGTTTGAGGCGGGACTGTTTTGTTTACCAATGGCATGACTTTAGGAAACCTGTTTGGAAACAATTATTTTTTTCTGTTTCTATTTGGTGATGCTAGTGGCAAAGATTTTACAAACTAGAATATATAGAATCCCTACTGTATATGTATAAGTCATGATAAGTTTAGGATGTAAAACATTTGGCTTGGGATCTTGAGCCAGATTTGAGCCATTTCTCTTTTTCTCATGGTGTTGTTGGTATGGTGTTTCTGTTGTCTGTTGCTGTGGTGATGGGTGTTGTAGCTTTGCTCTCTGAGGTGTTGGAGGTCATGCCCCCTGGTGCCCCCTGCTGGCATCAGGCAGATGTTCACCTGGAACACATTAGCCATGGAGCCTGTCACTACCTGCTGATACATTTATCAACCTCCAGCCCAGATTTAATTATCTCCCATAGACAGAGACAGAACAGGGCACCAGGGCGTGTGTATGTGTGTGTGGAAAAAGAGAAGCTGCTTGTCTTTATGTGTGTGGTGAGTTGTTGAGAGAAAATCAGACCTGTTTGAAGTCGAGAGGAAGTCAGTTTTGGCCCCATTTACATTCTTAATATTAATACACCTTCTGGTTCAACTTCTGGACTCTCATACTAACGGCACCCATTCACTGCAGAGGATCCATTAGTGAGCAATAGATGTAATGCTAAATTTCTCCAAATCTGTTCCCATGAAGAAACAAACTAATCTACATCTGGGATGGCCTGAGTGTGAGTAAATTTACAGCAAATGTTCTTTTTTGGGCGAACTATTCCTTTCTTTCTTTTTTTTTTTGTTACAGTGCTGGTCCATCAGAAATTTATAATGGCTTTTTCTGTTGGCCTGTCATAACTGAACAGCTCTGTTCTCAAAGTATCAAATTAAGTCCCATCCTATATTTTAATTTTTCTCATTAATTGCTCCATTTCACTCAGAAATGTGTCCCATTACAGAAGTAAAGTGGATTGCAAAAACAGTCTCATTGTGGCATTTAATGTCTTTCCTCAAGTAACACCTTTTTTATTTGTAATGACCTATTTGTTAGCTGTCCTCAGTTTAGTCAAAGACACACTATTTATTCATTACTTTTACAGGGTATTTCTTAAGTAATATAACTTTTGCAGTAAATAATACAGTTATTCTTATTTCTATAGTTGTCTAATTCGTTTAGGTATTCAGATTCTCTCTGTGTCTTTTAATTATGTACAATTTGGCATCTCTAGTAATCGCTGAAGCCTGACAGCTTTGGGCTCCATGATCCACAACCATCTCACGTCAGAGACGTGTGCAGAATAAGCGCTTTATACAGTTCCACCATCTAAATAAGCAACAGCAGTGTTGTCAGTCACATGATGGATCTTCCCCAGCAACAGAGTCATCCATCAAGTGAATTTATTTTAAAAGGGAAACGGCACTACCAGCATAATATACAAACATAAAGGAATCAAACTCTCATTAGCAGCAAGTCAATTTTCTATTTATATGATGATACACAACTTGCAGTTCTTACTCTTATGTTGTAGCGTACAGAAATGTGATAGTATGCCATGAAAATATTAATTACATTAAAGTATGGAAAAGGCCTGGAAAAGACTATTTTTAAAAGACTTATATTCTTTTAACTGCTCTGTAGCAAAATAGTCCAATTTATAACCTAAACGTGTTTAATAAGAATGCAGTCATCAGAATTCTCAAGGCGAATATTGCAAATGATTATAACATTGCTGCAGTTTCTCATTCATTCAGTCGGCATGATGCTTAATTTATGTTCCTCACAGCATGCACTTCAAAAAAAAATCAAACATGGTCGTGATATGATTAGCTTCATCTAAACATGCCTGTTTCTCTGCTCATGTAATTTAATTTAGCCAGACAGTCGCTGGAAGGTTCGATCTTGTGAAAAATATTTTCAGAGAAGATCTGAGCCCGTTTCAATTTGTTTATCGTGGATTGGAGCGAGAGGGGAGATAAAGGGGAGGTGTGATTGCCCCCTCAAACCCAGAGACCAACTGTTTTTAATTTGTTGTCAAAAGGTCATAAAGCATTAAAAAATAAACTAAACTAAGATTTTTTTTTAAATTATTATTATGTTATTTCATTTGTATTTTTAAGGATTGCTTCCCAAGCAGAAACAGCTGCAATGTAAAATAAAATATATATAAATGAATTTGTTGGAACTATTTTAATTTGTGAAATTGAGCAAAAACAGACAATAATGACAACATTTAGTCTAAAATTGAATACAATATTAATTTCTTGTTTATTGAACTGTTGTGTAAAATCAAAATCACATTTGCAATTGTGCAGATATTCGGGAAAAACAGCACTCTTGCTAGTGTGATATTGCTAAACTATATCATATGATATCAAATATAAGACAACAGCCCAAACAGGGGTACTTTTTGCCTTCATATCTTGTATTTTTAGTGGCATATAACTACATTCATAGGCTAGGTCACGTCAGGTCGTTGACTTGCATTATGTTTGTCAGCAACAGCATGTACACTGCTGTTCAAAAGTTTGGGATCAGTCAGATTTGTAATGTTTTTTAAAGAAGTCTCTTATGCTCATTTATTTGATCAAAAATACAGAAAAAACAGTTATATTGTTAAATATTATTGCAATTTATAATAATGGTTTTCTATGTTAATATACTTTATATATTTTCATCAGCATCATTACTCCAGTCTTCAGTGTCACATGATCCTTCAGAAATCATTCTAATATGCTGATTTAATGTCAATGTTGGAAACAGTTTTGCTGCTTAATATTTTTTTGGAACCTGTGATACTTTTTTTTCAAGATTCTTGATGAATAAAAAGTTCAAAAGAACAGCATTTGTAAAATAGAACTATTTTGTAACAACAAAAGGGATCAAAAAATCAATTGTACATTGATTAAAATGTGATCCTAAAGACCTTTATTGTTAGAAAATAGGTCTATTTTAAATAATGCGGTTCTTTTTAACTTTATGCAAAGAGTCCTGAAAAAAGTATCGCAGGTTCAAAAAAAATAAAAAAAATTTACATTAGCGGGGGAGCCACTGTTTCTGACATGATTAATATATATAAGATATTAGAATGATTTCTGAAGGATCATGTGACACTGAAGACTGAAGTAATAAATTCAGCTTTGCATCCAGAAAAAATATATTTTAAAGTATAATTAAAATATTAAACCATTATTTTAATGGTAATTTAATGATAATTTTTTCTGTATTTTTGGTTAAATACATGCAGCCAAGTTGAACAGAAGAGACTTCTTTAAAACACAAAAAATCTTGCTGATCCCAAACTTTTGAACAGCAGTGTAATGTCACACATTCGGTCTTACATCACCAACTCCTTTTGCTTGAACATGTTATATTGTGCTTGTCTGCCTTAGGCCTCACAGAGCGGGGCTTTTGCTGTTTGTTTTGTGTGTGTGTGTGTGTGTGTGTGTGTGTGTGTGTGTGGAATCAGACATGACTGTGCACAGCCTGTTCCTGAAGACCACCCGCTGGCTTGCTATCCAACCTGTCATTATAGAGCTTCTCTTCAATCAGAGGAGATGAAGTGTTTCCTCGGCACTGAACAAAATTTTTTTGTCTCAAACCACTTCAGCGCAAAACCCGCGCTGCAGCCATTTTCATCGGTTAAGGTTAGGATGTGGGTTAGGAGTTAGAACTTGTTGTAGCATTTTGTAGGAAATCAGCACTGTTGTCGACATGACCAATTAAATGCTTAGAATTAGCAACAGGACAGAGTTAGCGCTGAAGTGGTTTGGGGGGAAAAAAATCACGCATACTGAACACAAACTCACCCTTCCCAGTGTCACAAGTTCTAGGAGCTTAAACAGAAGCAGAACAACACATTTAAATATTTACAGCTCTTGCTTATGCCAAACTAATGAGAGTTCCACATCTCCAGATGAGTTTAGACACTTGCTGTCTTGCGAAGGGCTGCAATATGCAAAATGTTTTATGCAAAGCTGTTTTGGACATTTTTCAAGGTAATACTCATTGTGAGGTGATGAAAATTTAGTCTAATAACATCTTTTTCTACAGAAAAATGTTTTGTTTGTGCAATCTCTGCATATCTAGAAGCTGCTTGGGTAATCTTCTTTTGTTTTTAATTTTTCTATTGTTTATCTGTGCAAATACTTTTTCATTAGTTTAAATAACTGTGTGCAGTGTTGTAATTAAAAATAGGTGGTTGTTTCTGCTGTGAACATGTTTTTTTGTCTGAGAAAAGGTACAACTTCATCATTCATTATTCTACATTCTCCTTTTTGACTATACTATGCTAATGAGTCAGCAATGAAGAGCTAATTGGCCAGAGAGAAGTAGGACTGTGGGTTTGCAGAGGTTAGGAGAGGTTCAAAATGCAATTATTGAAACAAAATTACAGTAACACAGTTATTTTCAAAAGTCAGCCTATTACAAGGTTGCACAAGTTCACAAATTAAAAAAACCATAATTGGCAGAATATACTTTATTAGGATAGTGGTGGTAGGCAGTGAAATTATGTACATTGTGGGTCTATTTTTTCATGTCTATCTCATGTGTTCCTGTAGCTCAGGTTGTATATTTGATCCCTAAGAAACATACGTACAGATAAAATGCAAGTTTATTAAAAATGATATGCCAAATGCTTTGATGTAATTTTTTCTCTTAAAATGCAGTAGTTGATCATAACCATCACAGAGGTTACATGATGATGATGATAATAATAATAATAATACATTTTTAGATCACCTTCCCAAAGCCCAAGTTCTTTTTAAAGTTGGAGAAAAATAATCTGCTACAATTTTTGCCCAAGTACAATCAGTCAGATTTATCTCGTCTCTGGAGCAGGAATAGACTGGGCCACATCCAAACATCATTTGGAGCTCATTTGTGTTTGTACACATGTAAGTGTGTTTGCATGTGTGTTTTATGTCACTCTGTGCTGCAGTAGAAGATTACAGGGTGTAATGCGGCATTCTGTAGTGGCTGTTTTAGAAATCCACTCAAAGCTGTGCAAACTCAAGCGGTCAGTGTGATTAAGCTAATACGATTAGCCGTAGATATTTTATCCCAGAGATTAGATCGTTGGACAGTTGAGCGAGAGGAAACACTTCAGCCCATGCTGATTCAAGAGATTATCAAATCCAGTCTGGCTCTTCAATCTGTCTGAAGCCTCTCAAAAAGAAATAAACCTTTTATTTCAAGGAGAATATGTTGCTGTTTTCAAGCTGTTATTGGTTGACAGATCTATTTAACAGCTATTAATTAGCGTATGGAAGGGAAAATAAGTCAGGGGAAACAGTTGGGATTTAATTTTTCTTTCTTTCTTTCTTTCTTTCTTTCGTTCTTTCCTTCATGAATTCATTTGTTTGCTTTAATTTTTTTAAATTAGAATTGTTTGTGTGTTTTGTCTTAATTTTAGTTCTATTTGATTGTATTATTTCAAAGTTTGAATTTATAATAATATTTTTTATCGATAGTTTATTTTTTACATTTATGTAGTTTTAGTTTTAAATGATTATTTTTTAAATGTTTTAATTTTTTATTAAATACTTATTTGCATAATAATAAGAAGTATATTATTATTACTCAAATTTATTTAATTATTTATTTATTTTGTATTTTTCCTTGTAGACATGATCCTAGCAGAACAGGTCTGCAACCACCATAAAAACCACTGCCATGGATAATATTGTATCTAGTACTGTGAATTGATTATATTTGACCTATTATGATAAACTCTGTAATTAATCATATTAATTTGCCTATTTTTCTTATGAAATAATCTATATCATATGGTTAACTAACAAACGCAAACCCATGTCACATGATACGAGCATATTTAGCTTGTCGTCATGCTGTTACAAACTGACACAGTAGTACCATTCAATACCTTACATGCCTCAACAAATTGGTTCATTAGCACCCATATGCTCAGTATTTATATTGAGATCGTAGAGGTCTGGTACATATAAGCACTGCAAGAATGGCAGGGTGATCTGGCAGTATAGGCCTGCCAAACCTCTCCTGGCTCCAACTGGATTTGGTGTTGCCAAGGCTAATGAAATGTGAACGTAATTGAGTGGAATATAATCAGATGGAATAAATGGAATGGAATGAAACGGATCAGAAGGGAATGGCAATGGCTGGGATGGAACAGGACTGTGCAGCTCACTGCACCCAGATTTTTGGCCTGTGTGCTGCGCCTGAGCGCAGGTTAATTTTCACAGCTGCTCATCCTAGAGCAGTGGTTTTGATTGGTTGTGATTTTGTTCCCTTGATAACAGGTGGTGTGTGCCAGGGGCACAGATGTGGGCCTAATGTCATCATTTGGCTAACAGCTAAAGTGGAGTCTTTGACAAGATTAGTGCACCCTCAAGGATAGATATACTTAGAGTCAAAGAGTTTTATAGTGAAAACCTGCAGGGTGAATTTTGTCTTTAGTTTTCAAACTAGTTGCATTTACAGTCAATCATATAACTGGTTAAATTCAGTTGGAGCATTGACTACTGCCGTAATCTCACAACGATGAACTTCTGAACGCCCTAGAGGAAATTTCCTTACACATGAAATGCTAAAAAATGAACAAATCAGTCCTTTAATGGAGTCTTGTAGAAATGAAGTATGAGGCTCAGCGGTTCGCTTTTAGGAGGTACATTATTCAAGCTGTTAATTGAAATGGCGAGTGGGGCTTGTAGACCAGCTCACCGATGGATCACTCTTGAGGCCAGTCATTTGTTATTTTACCTATAAACCCTACAGCTCTCAGTATGATTTTCATTCACTGTGTTGAATATGTTGAAACTTTCTAGAATAAGATGCTTTGAATTGCTTGTGAGGAAGTCGTGGACTCGTAACCCAAAGGTTGCGGGTTCGAGTCTCGTACTGGCAGGGATTGTAGGTGGGGGGAGTGAATGTACAGCGCTCTCTCCCACCTTCAATACCACGACTGAGGTGCCCTTGAGCAAGGCACTGAACCCCCAACTGCTCCCCGGGCGCCGCAGCATAAATGGCTGCCCACTGCTCCGGGTGTGTGTTCACGGTGTGTGTGTGTGCACTTTGGATGGGTTACATGTAGAGCACTAATTCTGAGTATGGGTCATCATACTTGGTCACATGTCACATCACTTTAACTGAGGTTTAAACCAGTTACAAAATGTTTCTTAAAGGAATAGTCCACCTAAAAAATTTTTTAGTTAGTTAATTATTTGTTTGTTTTGTGGTTTTGTTTACTTTTGTCTTGCTTTTGTTTTGTTTTGTTCTTAGTTGTTTTGCGTATTTCTTTTTTTTTGTTCTCCATTTATTTTGGTCTTTTTTTAAAATTTGTTTTCCGTTCTTTTGTTCTGTTTTGTTAATTTGATTCTGGTTTCATCTACTTATACAGCTTTTGCCAAAAATAATGTCAATACCAATTAAGCAACTGAAAATGAATTAGTTCTTTCTTCCATAAATTGCATTGTATTACATGGATCCACTTGCTTGACTCGTCTTGACTTTTCCTTTTGTTCTTCTTTTGTAAACTAATTAGTTTGGTTTCTCGATCTCTAGCTTTTTGTCATCTCCTTCTTTGCCCCGTCTTGGCCTCAGGCAAGCCATTTCTCTGAGGATTTGTTTTGTGATGGTGGCGTTTGCCTGGGAAAGAGGGGAAATGACTAAGGCTGATAAAAGAGAGCAATATGTGACATGAGTGCGACAAGGCTGATTTTTGTTTCATTAGACATAACATAGCATAACTCAAGTTTATCACAAAGGGCTTGCTCTCAATATCAGAGAGTGTCAGACTTAAGGCAACTGTGGTGAAGAATGCACTCAACTGCGTAGAACAGTATGAGTATTTGTGTTTCCAGTATTGCAGCTGTCAAGGGACATTCTTAAAGCGTGACCAGAAACGAGTCTTTATCAATAAGAGCTGGTGATTTTGACTGGCATAAGCATCATTGAATGCTGATGTAACAATGTGGCAGTGGATAGTGACTCATCAAAACTGAGAAAGCTTAAACTTTTACACAGTAAATTAAGTAAGTCACTGGAGCCTATGTGATTCATTTCTTGTGAGGTTTTTAATATAGGTGAGATAAAGAACTTTGTTCATGTTTGCACATACAGTAATATAATGCTAAATAGATATGCAAGGGATGCTGTGTCAGGACTGTCATTCTGTGTGACATTAATTCATTCATTCCTAAGCATTCATCTTAATTGTGATGTGAAAATTGTGATGTGCTTGTATATATGAATAGAATATTTATCTCATGCATTCTCCAGGAGGAATGTCTCTGTTTACTGGGGTTGATGTCAGCTGGATTTATCCACTATCATATCAAACACACACTAGAGCACTTATTTTTCCTCCTCCTCTTTATCTCCTCCGCTGACATCCCACGTCAGGTCACGACTTATGCTGATCCCTCACACCGTGTTCCTTTATCCATCCCCTGTCTCGTTTTTAATCTTCTCCCCCTCTTCAAAGATTGTGTGAACTGCCACATGTGGGTCTGAAATTAGATTAACCTCTGATCATATAGAGCGTCTCTCTGTTGATCAGACCTAGTGTGCTGCCTATAATGCCAGGGTTCACTCTCAGCTGCATCACTGATGCTAATTACACTTTAGATGACAGTTCACAAAGGTCACTGAAGAGGCGGGTAATTGGAGGTTTGCTTGCAGAATACATATTCCTGCTGTTCTTCAATAAAATGGAAATATAATTTTATATCTTGATTTTTGTATTTTTAGTAACCTATTTTTGATTAGATCTAAATTATCACTAATATTTGAATAAAGTAAGTACTTTAAATCATCCTGAGACCCCTGATTACATTATATTATTAAAATATATAACATTTATAAATGTAATGATTTATATCACTTTGTTCCAAACCTCTATAGCTTTGTTTTTTACTGTATTTTTTGTGGATGGGGACCAGAAATCGTTGTGGTCACCATTTATTTTCATTGTAGGGAAAAGAGCAGTTTGAACATTCTGATAAATCTCTCCTTTTGTGTTTGATGGATTGGATTTAGGGAGTTTATTCAGTCATTCATTTCTCAAGCTCATTCAAGCTAAAAATTGTGAGTTTATGAATCTTTATGTAAATTTATTATAAATCAGACTACACTGAATGTTTTGTTTTTCATGTTTGAAGCCAATGACCTGCAAAAGAAATACATATTTTTATCTCTACACAAGTTGTAACTGAGCTTGTGAAGTATGATTTCATTTTCCATGGCACTGTAGATTCAGTTTTGCCACTGAATAGATGTATAAAACACTGGTAGTATGTAATCCAACAGATTTTAAGGATGAAGAGCTTTTACTAATGATGCTACAGTGCAGACTTGATGAGACATATAGCTGTCCGTTATGGTTTTTAAGGGGGCTTTAAAGAAATTAGTTTTTAAGAGATAAGCTTGTGTGTTTTTTTGATATCCGAGACGTCTTGAATCAGTTTGAGATAGAGTGTCCCTTCTGCATGAATTGAAGTCAAGGGCCTTTGAAAGGAACAGAGGAAATCAAAGTGATTTATTAATCTCTCTGAGCTCTCTTTCACCACTACTGCAAAATAGAAAGATATGTCACTTAGGATGGAAACATTGGACTCACAAGCATAAGTCTTTTGTTTTCAGGCTGTGTGTTTTGTCTATACATGCCTGTACATCTTAAAAATGTCATATTTTGAATGTGTGCCTAGGGCTTAAGAACAAGTACAGATTGACAGTTTATTTACCAAACCAACACAAGTTTCCCGGAGGAAATCCTGTCGTAGCCTGGCACTTCACAAAGCACTTTACACACTAGACACTTACAACATACAAAAGATGTCTAATTATGCCATCAGATAATAAAGATATAATTATATAAAAAGCCAGGAAGACATGTTCAGCAGTGCAAAGAAAACAAAAAAGAATTCCTCAGCTAAAGATTGACAACAACTACTGTCTGTCTAGCAAAAAATCATTTTATTTTTATATTCTGCTCATAAACCGATCCAGTGATACACACTTAAAGGCACATACTTAAGCCCATATTTAAAAAGACAGCAATTTAGTCAAGAAAATAACACATTTGGACATCGAAAGATCAATTTGCACTTCTTTTCGCCTTCGTTTTCGGAGGATCAGTGGAACAGCCGTTTTTCTGCAGTATCACTTCTCCGTGTGGTCAAATCTCCTTAGAGCGTGGCCTTGTTAGATCCAACATGACATGCCAAATCAGTGTGAGTGGTAGATAGCATTGCCGCGGGCCATCAGGCACTTCACTCACTCCCACTCACTTACGGCAAGAAGACAAGCTTTACTTCTTTTGTATTTTGGAGGAGGAGGTTGGTGGGTCGTGTGAGACTCAATTCTGACAGCATGTAAGACAAATAATGAGATACAGACACGAATAATAAATTTTTTTTGACTGAGGGTGTAATATTGCGACATTGTTTTCAGCTGACACATAACATTAATCTGAATAAGATGTGATAATAGAAATAGGTTCGTTGAACTAAAAAGAGCCTTGTTGTAATTCTATAGAATAAAGGCTCAGTGACGCCATCTGGAATTCTTCGGGGATCACCGGTTTTCATCATGAAGACATCCACCGGCTCTGTAAATGACACTCTTCTTTCATTTGTCATGTTTAATCACTTTGAGAGATGTCAGCGCACTCAATGTCATTGCAGTGCTCCTTTTAATGGAAGGGTAAGAGCCTCATCTGGCATCATTGTGAAGTCCTCTGTCTCCATTTTATTAAAAAGACTTGTCGCCTACAGCGTTCAGGCGCACTCAGTAATTCGCTTTGATTACCTGAAGGAAATAATACACTATTGCTTATTTTAATGACTTTAGGATCCCTTGTGTGCATCTTGCTGATGGGAGCACTTTTAATCATCGCGCTTCGATAACAGCGGCTGAGGTTGTATTTCTTCCCCGGGCTTACTGGAATACTAATGCGCTTCGCTGGTGTAACGGCGAGACGAGGTCATCGCTGAAACACCCTGTCACTTCCTGACAGCGCATGAGGAAGAGGAAGTCGTTTAAGAGGCTTCTCACACACCGTTTAAGTCGTTTAATGAACTGCTGAAGAAAGTAACTTTTTTTTTCTGGCGGTTCGTGGTAAACTCAAGGGCAGCCTCAACACAATTGTGGTTTGTAGATTTTGCTTTGAACTGTATGGGCTAAATAAGTCCTACTGTTGCTGCAGAGCTGATTTAACCACTAACATATGTGCACTTACACCAGGGCAGATTGCTTTAAGAATTATTTTTCTGTTCATTAGTTGGAATTTAATTGAACTGGCCACCCATTATTTTATTTTTTATATTAAAATGAAAAATGCATATGCTTGTCACTTCAGACATGGATCTTATTTTTTAGTTATTTTCCATTTTTAGTTTTAGTTAATTGAATAAATTAATACTACTGTTCAAAAGTTTGGGGTCAGTAAGATTTTTAAATAAGAGTAAGAGATTAATATAATTTTTTATAAAGACATTTGATTTCTATTTCAAATAAATGCAGTTCTTTTGAACTTTCTATTCATTAAAGAATGCTGAAAAACAACAAATATTAAGCAGCAGCTGTTTTAAACACTGATAAGAGGACATTTTTATTTACGCAGCAAATAGAACATAGAATGTGATTCCCTGACGAACGTGACATTGAAGACTGTAGTAATGATGCTGAAAAATTCAGCTTTGCCATCACAGGAAAAAATTGCATTTTAAAATATATTAAAATATAAAATTACATTAAATTACATTTAAAATATATTTCACAATCTAACAATTTTTATGGATTTTCTATCAAGTAAAATTCAGCCTAGTGAACTAAGAGGTTCTTTTCAACCATTTTTCAACCTCAAACTTTTATATTAGTATATCAATGGAATCTATATAGGGGTTCTATTTGGACATATCATATCGTGTGGATGTTTCTAAAAATACCCCATATGCATGGTGACATTTTGCATCCTGTTTGCCACCTCAATTCAACCTCGAGAATTGAATTTGAGTTTAAAACGCATTCTCACTTCAATTCTGAATGGCGCACAACCCTGACATACACAGGTACAGTCGCCCATCTCCAGAGTCCCACTCTCTCTCTCTCTCTGTCATGCCTCCAGCCGTTGCGCCTGCAGTTTCCTCTTTGTGCTGGTGTCAGTCTTCTGATAAGACAGAGCGCCGCATGTAAGGATCTAGGCAGCTCTGTTGGAGTGCGTGGGGGTCTGCTGGAATAGGGATAGAGAGGTTTTAATGTCACAGCAGACTGACGGCTCATCGGAGGAGAGGAGAGGGATGCCATTGTGGCTCTGTGCGTCTAGGGGAGGCCTGACATGCCCCTGAGAGAAATTGAGCTCTGTGTTTTTCAGGTAGCTGAGAAGAGCCTTTACTGATATTAGTCTCTAGACACTGAAAAGCTGCACTTATGTGGAAATGTCAACCTGTTTCTTTCACTTTTATGAGTGAGTTTGCTGATATGGCATAAAAGCTCAGTTTGCTGAAATAGAAAGCCTGTTAGTTAAGGACGGAGGGATATTAGATCTTAGAATAATATTTACTGATTCATGCTCAACTATTAATAATATTGCAAGATACTGTATTATATATAATATAATTATTAAGTTCTGACATTTTTGGTTTAAATCTACCTTTTCCCTCTATTGCTCGTTACCTCCGTTTGAAAACCCCGGTTATGGTATGTTATAAGATAGTGTCTAAGCATTATATATGCACGCTTCATGTAACTTGTTTACTTCTCTCATAGCACATCTGTCTATAAAAGTGTTTTGTGTATGTTGTATGGCACATTTCTCTGGTCACTGTGAAGGTCAGGAATAGATGATTTGATGTGGTGAGAAAATAAAGGGAAAGAAACTGAGAACTATTGCAAAAAGCTGTTGAAGCATGTCTAGTGGCGCGTTACATACCCAGACAATGATTATAACAGCTATTTCCTAAAAAGGAAATAGAACATCCAGAAACACTGTCCCCCCTGTACCAGCCTTTAATCCAGTCCGACCAGAGGCTCCGAATAAATCTGCATTCAATTAAAGGATTACTGCCTGTTTAAACATAATTTCTCTCTCCCTCTTTCTTTCTCTTTCTTTCTTTATCTTTCAAGTGGAATGTTGACCGTGAATGGCAGAATTGTACATGAGTGGCACTTTGTCCACTGGAAGGGGGGAAAAGCACAGGCAGAAACAATCACTAATACTGATGACATATGTTACATTTGAGCAGTTAAAATTGGACCAGTTTAAAATTAGGTTTCTAAAAGAATATTAAACACAAAGGATAAAAGTATGACACTCTATGTGGGAACAAATTGTTCTTTGAGTCGGATCTTTTTACTGAATTGGTTGATTGGTTCGAAAAGCCATTCAGAATCATTTATTTTTGAATTAATCAGACTGATTCAGTTCTTGAATTCAATTTACTGTCTTAATCTGACAGTAGTGTTTAACAGCTCTCTTCAGAAGATGTGGAATATAGCAACTTTTATAACAACTTTTGTGATACTTTTATGGTAATTTTGTGTACTTTTGGAAGCTCCGGTCTCCATTCATTGGAGTTCCATAGAAAAGGGAAATTAGGATGTTGTCCAAGATATCTATTTTTGCGTTCCAGAGAGGAAAAAAAGGTTTAGAATGAAGTAAATGTTCATGATGCCCGAATTGTAATTTTTGTCTTCATTACTAAAGCTCTGATGGGTGAACAACTGAAAAACAACAACAACACAAAAACAGGTCAGTGGTGTGCACCAGAATGTCATTTGTGTTTATTTAATTCAGAATATATTCATGCATTACAGGGTTTCTGCAAGTCTTAAAATGTCTTAATTTGCCCACAGATTCAGGCCTAAAAAGGTCTGAAAGTCATGGTATTAAACTAGTAAACTTCCTCTTTTTTTTCTTGTTTTAATTATTAAATTGACATATTGTCTATTAAATTGGCATAATGTTCTATTCAATTGATTCCTTGAATTTTCTTTACATGGTCTTAAACCTGTCTTAAAAAGTCTTCAATTTACTTTAATTTACCTTCATAAAACCTGCAGAAACCCTGATTAATTTAATTCATTTATACAACACATTAATGTCAGCACTATGCCATTTATTATACTACAACAACAAGGCTGAAAAGCACAAGTAGACTTACTGGAAAAGTGTATGTGAGCGTGAAGATTGTATTTTGTAAACGTTAGGGGGTGGTGACAAGGTCCATATGCTTTATGCAGTCAGCCCTCTTACTGAAAAGTTTATTTAAACCTCTGAAAATGTGCGTGTGCTCGGTAATGGCAGGCAATAAATCAAAAGAGACAGGCCTTGAGCTGAAATAACGAAGAATAAAACCTCTCACCATTGATTTAGTAGAAAATAATGCCTCTGCTGAGAGACATTTGGCTGAATTTAAGTGCAGGTATGGCAGATTGAATGTCCTGTATGTTGTGTGTGTATGTTCTAATTTTTACAGGTGCATCTCAATAAATTAGAATGTCGTGGAAAAAGTTCATTTATTTCAGTAATTCAACTCAAATTGTGGAACTTGTGTATTAAATCAATTCAATGCACACAGACTGCTGAAGTAGTTTAAGTCTTTGGGTCTTTTAATTGTGATGATTTTGCCTCACATTTAACAAAAACCCACCAATTCATTATCTCAACAAATTAGAATATGGTGACGTGCCAATAAGCTAATCAACTCAAAACACCTGCAAAGGTTTCTGGAGCCTTCAAAATGGTCTCTCAGTTTAGTTCACTAGGCAACACAATCATGGGGAAGACTTCTGGTTTGACAGTTGTCCAGAAGACAATCATTTGACACCCTTCACAAGGAGGGTAAGCACAAACATTCACTGCCAAAGAAGCTGACTGTTCACAGAATGCTGTATCCAAGCATGTTAACAGAAAGAAGTTGAGTGGAAGGAAAAAGTGTGGAAGAAAAGATGCACAACCAACTGAGAGAACCGCAGCCTTATGAGGATTGTCAAGCAAAATCGATTCAAGAATTTGAGTGAACTTCACAAGTAATGGACTGAGGTCAAGGCATCAAGAGCCACCACACACAGACAAGTGTCAAGGAATTTGGCAAAAGTTGTCGTATTCCTCTTGTTAAGCCAATCCTGAACAACAGACAACGTCAGAGGCATCTTACCTGCGGCTAAGGAGAAGAACTGGACTGTTGCCCAATGGTCCAAAGTCCTCTTTTCAGATGAGAGCAAGTTGTATTTCATTTGGAAACCAAGGTCATAGAGTCTGGAGGAAAGGTGGAGAAGCTCATAGCCCAAGCTGCTTGAAGTCCAGTGTTAAGTTTCCACAGTCTGTGATGATTTGGGGTGCGATGTCATTTGCTGTTGTTGGTCCATTGTGTTTTTTGAAAAACCAACGTCACTGCACCCGTTTAAAAAAGAAATTTTGGAGGACTTCATGCTTCCTTCTGCTTGACCAGCTTTTTGAAGATGCTGATTCATTTTCCAGCAGGATTTGGCAACTGCACACATGCCACAAAGCCCCAAAAGTGGTTAAATGACCAATGGTGTTGGTGTCGTTGAATGGCCGAAGCAAATCTCACCAGAACAGAACCCCATAGAGAATCTATGGGGTATTGTCAAGAGGAAAATGAGAAACAGAGACCAAAAAATGCAGATGAGCTTGAAGGCCACTGTCAAAGAAACCTGGACTTCCACACCACCTCAGCAGTGCCACAAACAGATCACCTCCATGCCACGCCGAATTGAAACAGTAATTAAAGCAAAAGGAGCCCCTACCAAGTATTGAGTACATGTACAGTAAATGAACATACTTTCCAGAAGGCCAACAATTCACAAACAAATTTTTTTTTTGAAGTATTCTAATTTGTTGAGATAGGTGGGTTTTTGGTGGGTTTTTGTTAAATGTGAGCCCAAATCATCACAATTAAAAGTACAAAAAGACTTAACTACTTCAGTCTGTGTGCATTGAATATTTATTTAATTTACACAATTTGAGTTGAATTACTGAAATAACTTTTCCACGACATTAATGTTTGAGATGCACCTGTATATCCTTCTTTGTGGTCTCTTGTTTCCTGCTCTGCAGGTTTGTCCTATTGGAAAAATAAATTGGATGTGACAGTTTGAATGCCTCTCTGGGACATGAACATGCTAACCAGGGGCTTTATTAATTAGCTGATAATGCACTACTCATGCTCTGTTCCACTCAGAGGTGAAGCTGTAGATTCTATTCTCATCTGTGTGTTAATTACAGGTGCCTGTGGTGCGGACGACCCCTCTCTTTCTCTCTGTCTGCCTGTATATTCAGCACATATTGTATTAATATTGTATTAATTAATGCTGTCGACAGGGACCATAACATCTGGAGGCGACATGTGTGTGGCATTTGAGAGCATGTGGAGGAGACAGTGAGCATGTGTTGGTTGCAGCACGTGCAGGGTTTTTTTGTTTGATTTGTTTGTGAGGTCAGCACTTTGGAACAGCAGCTACGTAATTATGTCTCTATTTGTTTCTCTGTTTTTTGCCACGGGATTGACATCCCGTGGTAACTAGGATTTACACAAGCTTCAGTCTGGATCCAGAAACACCTGAGAAGAGATGATGCAACCACTCAGAGGACCTCAGATGATGCCAAACCCTGAAACAACATAACTGCTTCATGAAACTACCACATTTTTGCTATAAGTTTGATTGCATCATATATTAATTGCTGTTAATAGTGTTCATCGTCGGTTTGATTACATCTTTAATTGATTTTCCATACATTTCTGCCATATGTACACTAACTGACAGTCACCACTGATAAAACTTACCACTAAATATTGTAGAAATTAATTTTCTGTAAAGTTGTTTTGCAATGATTTGTATGGTGAAAAGTGATGTACAAATAAACTTGACTTGACCATTTATCGCCCAAACTCTGGAATAACCAACCTAACATTGTTCGGGAGGCAGACAAACTCTTGCAGTTTAAATCTAGATTAAAAACCCAACTCTTTAACCTGGCTTACACATAACAAACACACTAACACATTTCTAATATTCAAAATCCATTAAAGGATTGTTAGGCTGCAATAATTAGGGCAATAGACGGGAAACTTCTATATAAAAACACGATGTACTTGTAATTGTTATGAGCAATGGCATCTATGTAATATTAGTCTGTCTATCTTATCCGAGGTCACCGTAAGCCACCAGACCCAGTCTGTATGCCAGATTAGATGGTCCTGCAGTACCCGGACAATGTACGTATTCAGACCAGAGGTGGATCAAGACCTAGGAAAGGGACCTCCAAGCCCGAAAGACAGCGGAGGACCAGCACCAACTGATGAGCCCCGTACAGAAACTGTAAAGACCTGTCTCAGACGACCACGGGACAAAGACCACAGGAAACCAGGATGAGTCCTCCTGCACGAATGTGACATTGCTGAGCCTTGAATTGAACTGTGGTTTCGTCTGGTCACGGAGGGAAGAAACTGGCCCGACCGATGAGCCTAGGTTATCCAAGGTTTTTTCTCCATTTCTGTCACTGATGGTTTTTTGGTTCCTTGCCACTGTCGCCTCTGGCTTACTTAGTTAAGGACACTTATTTTCCAGCGATATCGTTGACCTGATTGCAAAGATACTATTTAAACTGAAATGAGCTCGATGATGACATCACTGAATTCAACGATGAACTACCTTTAACAGAAAATTGAGTGTTTACTATTGTCATATTGCATTATTGACACACTATTTTCCTAAATAATGCTGTTCAGTTGCTTTGACACAATCTTGTATGTTAAAAAAGCGCTATAAATTAAAGGTGACTGGACTGACTTATTCAGCTAGGAGTCTTATGAGGAACGAGCGGCTGAAGCTTGTGGGTATATATATCTGTCTGTGGTCTGTCTAGATAGATAGTTGAAATGCTAAATCTGATTGCAAAATAAATAAAAATGTGTTTTCCAAATAAATAAATAAAACTCTCTGTTGAAAACAAAATAAATACATCCATTTGCCAATAAATAAAGACATTTGCAATACCAGTAATTTAGGCAATTGGAACATTGGGGAAGTCGGGGCCTAATGGTTAGAGAATCGGACTCGTAGGTGGGGGGCGTGCTGTTCAGCGCTCTCTTCCACTTCAATACCATGACTGAGGTGCTCTTGAGCAAGGCACCGAACCCCCAAACTGCTCCCGGGCGCCGCAGCAAAAAAATGGCTGACCACTGCTCCGGGTTTGTGTTCACGGTTTGTGTGTGTTCACGGTTTGTGTGTGTTTACTGCTGTGTGTGTGCACTTTGGATGGAATAAATGCAGAGCACTAATTCTGAGTATGGGTCACCATACTTGGCCACATGTCACGTCACTTTCACTTTATGCTGTTACTTTTAAATCTGAACAAGTGGCTATCTGTGGTGGGGAGTAACTAGTTACATGTAACGGAATTACGTAATTTAATTACAAAATAAAAAAAGGAATTGTAATCAGTTACAGTTACTGAGAAAATTGTTTAATTAAAGGGGGTTAATCTGCTTTTTCACAACCTCCCAATACAATTTAATTGATTTCTTTTCATAAAGGCAGTGACTGCTATAAAATAGGAAACACAATGTTGCAGGAGTTTCGAACGGCTTATTCAATAAAACTCTTTATTACTATGGGTTTATGTATGTATAACTATGCCTTTTTTCCAAGGCATTGTTAAATTCCAGTGTTTACTGTCATAGCTATGTAAAGATTTGATTTCAAAAATGGTATCATAGCTAATAAAATATTTCTTGTTATGATTTTAAATATGTACTATTTAACCTCAGAACAATCTCAAAGCAAGTTGTGTTGTGGTGGGCTGTGCTTCGCAAAGGAGACATGGATCTTCCACAAGTTGGTATGATCTTAGGGTTCTCATGACGGTCATGCAACATACGTTTGGTTAAATTCCTCAGTGGTCGTGTTAAAACACCACCTTTTTACCTTGGCGCTGTCACGAGACTCATTTTTGGGGCATGTTTTTTTAAATGCTAATGAGCTCTGCTCATCTGCCCCTTTTTTCCTTGGAAGAGCAAAGGCGATTTGCAAATACTCACAAAAAATATAAAGTGTCAGACTTCTTCTTGAGGTGCAGCAGGATCACGAACAATGGGTACTGATCTAACCTTTGAACTTTTGAACAAAACCAGCTTGAATTGTCCCTCGTTCAGAAAGCAGTCTGGAGTCAAATGATTTGCACAGACATAAACAAATTTAGGTGTATTCAGTGGCGCATTACCATTAAAAACCAAACTAATGCACTGTGTACTCAGTGGCTCTGATGTCGGGAGAAAAATAAAGACTCATGTTCACTTTTACATCCAACTACAAAAAAACACCTGCATTGCTTACGAGACATTGTTGTCACTACAGCTGTTGGAGGGTGGAGGAAAATGATGGACGTTGTAAACTGGCTGAGGGCGACAAAAGATGCTAATATTGGACAGTTGATCAGCGGTGTGGGCGGGGCTGAACAAGAGGACCTACTACTCAGAAAATCAAAACGGCTTGATAATTGAGACTTTAGGATTTTGGGGGATTAAAAAAAGGAGTGAATGGCTTTTTATTAGTGTAGGGTGGTTGTGTCCACACACATACAAGATACATTTATATGCAAATATCATGTAAAAATGAATTTTGCATCCAATGTCTACTTTAAAACTGAAATATAATCTTAATTCAAGTGATGAAGGATTTCGAAAGTCTGACAGTAATCAGTGTTGAGTATACTGTAAGGTTAACCCTGCCTGGTACATGTTTGAACATGATAATGAACTGTGATAACTTAGTAATAATTGAAAAGTTAGACTACTTATTACAGTTTAAATGGGGTAACTTGTAATCTGTAACCTATTACATTTCCAAAGTAACCTTCCCAGCACTTGTGGCTATAATGTAATATTGCAGAAAAGTAGAATCGTATTTGTATGGTATATTTTCACAATTTGAATATATCATTTGTTATCTTTGAATTATAATTTTTATTAAACACAGCCCTAGAGTGTGACGACATGACACATCCTGTTCATTGTGATATCTGAAGAAACTTCACATGCCCAAAGTTTGGTGTGACAGTAACTTCAGGCCAACTGCTACTGAATTGAAATCAGTAGGAGTGACAAGAAGTGCTATTATATTATTTCCTGATACTGTCCTGAAGTCACTGGTTTTGAGACTTAGTCACTGATAATAGGAAGAATCAGATTATCTAAGGTCAATGATTGGTCAGACCACTACTGTCATTTCCACTAATAAGATGCCTATCTGATTTGGGGTCAGGCCTAAATCCCATGTCAATATCTGTGGATGAGATACCGAGATTTAAGATTAAAATGATATGTAGATTGTACTATATTGATTTTGTGTGTGTGTGACAATTTACAGATGAAAGAATCTGTCAAATTTTCTTTGAAGGGAATATACAGCTATATACAGCTATACAGAATATACATACTGAATGAACATGGTTGACATCATAATGTCTAAATAATCTGTCAATAATCCGGTCCCTAATCTGACCAAACTGAAGTGTATGTGTGGCTGTGTGTACTGTACAGTATGTAATGCTTGTGCTTGTATGTTTTGTTTTGTGTGAGAGGGGAAGCTGGGCGGGTGGAGAGAAAAGCAGAGGCAGAATTACAACATGGAACATTTTTTACAAATAAAAAATGTAAAATGTGAAAGGCTTGGAAGCTCACTTGAGAATGAAACTGCAGAGAACACCGTTTTTCAGTGTAGGCAGTTTGTCAGAGCTGTCCTCAAAGTACTCTTTAATACCTCTCCTCAAAGTGCTGTCTCTCTCTCTTTCTCTCTGCTGCTACTTTTTCTTCCATCTGTCTGATTAGGGAAGCTGCTTTTCAGGTGTCTGCATATAATCATTTTCACTATAGCTCACAGATCATAGCGTAGTGTAAAAAGTCACTAAAAACCAGAACACGATGGGGAAATTTGATAGATGAAAAGATTTTCACTGGATTTTGCACCCTGAAGGGGTCATATCATATTTTCCTTGATCTTTTGAGATAAGACTTCATTGTGCTATGGAACCGTACTTTATATATCAAAACTCAGAATTTCCTCCACATGCAAAAAGGCTGTTTATTGAAACCGTGCCGCAAAAATTACACGTTCCATACTGCAGTTTTTCGATGTCAGACAGATGAGTGACAGATGACACATTTATATTACTTATTGGATAACAATGATGCTGGATATTATGTTTTTATGTCTATTTGTTAGCTGGGGGATTTGGTTTTAGATTTGTAGGATACAATTGTTTTTATTTTCAAGAGTTAAACTGAAAGTGAGCCCCTTTGTGGTAATATGCGTCCAATGGCGTTATTATTATTATTAGATGTATGTTTCAACATCTTCATTATTCAGACATTTTAAAGTGTGTGTGGACCTTGGTGAAATCGGGTGGACCTCAGTGCCTACTCTCAAACTAAAGTACATCATTTTACAAGTAGTTATACAAATTTTGACAGCTAAAAATGGCATTATCGGTTTTGGCTGAAAGAGAAAAAGGTCAAAAAATTTGATCTGTTCAACATCATCCATAACAGATAGTCTTGTGTATATAGCATTTAAAAAAGGTCTCAACTTGCAGAATACAACAATCATAATTGTTTCAGGTAGAGATCGAACAAATCCAAGTACATGTAAACAGTATAGGCTACACATGCAGCTTTTGGTCCGCATTTTGGTTTGTAGCTTCACCAAACATTAGTAAACCATATAGATCAATTTAGATCAATCAAGTAGTTCTGGATTCAAATGAACCCAAACATAGCACGATGCGTAGATCTTGAGGTAATCCTCCTAAAGTGGCATTACATGCTGCTTTGCTAAAGCTGTAGGACATCCGATAATGATGATGCAGTGTTTTTCAACGTAATTTGAGTTCCAACATCTTTTAAGTAGAAAGTGGGTCTCAGATATGGTGGGTGAGTTTAGTGCTTAGGGACGATGAGTAAAGACCTGTCATGCACTGTTTTAGAGCAGGAGCGTGCTTAAACTGGATTGATCACTCAGATTGACAGCTCTTGCGTTTACCATCTGCCACAGAACAGAAGTGCACAACTGAAAGACGAGTGGTCATCCAGGATCTGAATACTTCTTACTTATTTTTTTTTTACGTTTATACATGAAAGTAGTTTGTATGTTCACGTATTTGAGCGATTATTGTCATGTATGCAGAATTTTTGTACTTTTCCACAAAAAACTATTTTGTGTCTCATTTGATGAGACAAGCTGATGAGACGTGGTGAAAGGCAATACGAAACAAGATCGTTTTGGAGGGGAAAAATGTATTATTTTACTTTTGTTATTCAACCGATCAGAGCAAGTCTGATCTTAAATACATAGTCCACCATGTCATTCCAAACCTGTGTGACTTTCTTTCCTCTGTGGAACACAAAAGAAGATATTTTGAAGAATGTTAGTAGCCAAACAGTTTTCCTTGATTTCCATTTTATGGATGAAAACAACTAAGACTAATTTCTCAGAATGTGGTCTTTTGTGTTCCACGGAAGAAGGAAAGTCATACAGGTTTGGATCAACATAAGGGTGATTTTTGAGTATCTCTTGAAGACACGTTTGCTGGCCAGTAGTACAGTAATGGAATGTAGCAAGGCCTTCCTTTAATCCATTCATACATGGTCACCACATTCTTGCCAGCAACACTCACATATTTTTGTCCCAACCATCTGGACCAACAGCAGGCCTGGATGCCCTCTGTCAGACTCCTTTGGGAATGGGGAAGGGTGAAGAGCCGGAGCGTCAAATTAATTATCCCAGCGAGTTTGAAGTGGGAAATAGCCTGAATATATCGAGCACCCCAAAATGTGTGGTTTTGACTTCCATCGCTCTTATTTTACACTGTTTAAAGTTCTTGTTTTGTCAGGTACAGCATTTTGATGCAAGAGTCTCAGTGGGTATCAGATATTTAATCAGAGTTTGGGGCAAAACAATGGAATGAGAAGAAGTGTTTCATGTGCCAAAAGTCCCCTCCAGGCCGCTCCACATCTCACATTAAACATGTCATTGAAGCTGTTAGTATTCAGCATCTCTAATTGGATGCAATGCCTGTTTTTCTTTCTTTCTTTGCATGATGCTTGGTTGGAAAATGCATCCTGGGCCTTCTTAGAAGAAAGATGACAGAATGCCCTGACTTCAACCTGTGAGAGACAAGATAAGACAGCAAGATGGATTTCTCTGTTTCTTTTATTATTTCGCTTATCTTCTTTCCCCACTTATTCTCAGAAGCACAAGTTGGTTATTGAGTGCTTTACGGTTTTAATTTATTATTTTAAATGTTGTTCATCATATGGTAAGACCAGAAAGACCTCAATGCAATACAAATGGCAATCACACAGACCCTCCAGTGTTACTCAGTTTAGTGAACTACACAGCACACGTATATGTGTGTGTGACTCTCATGTCCGGCTTTTTGAGAGAGCTCTCGACCATTTCATCTTGTGCTTTGTGGTCTGGCTCTTTGAGGGCAGCTTGCTTTAAAGTCCCTGTGGTGAAGGTGCTCATGAACAGCGGGGTGTGTGTGTTGCTCTAAAGCACGCTGAGGTTCTGTATTCTCTTCAGGAGTTTATCTAAGTGAGTTTAAAAAGGGCTGACCTGTAAGCTGAAAGCCTGTTTTTGATCATCTACAGTAAGATTTCACTTGCAACAGTACAAAATCTAAAGTTGATTTTCAGTATATTGTGATGTTGAGAGGTGGGTTTTTTTTAATAGAAGAAATGGAGAATAAGCTCACACAACATGTGTGAAGGTTCTAAAGGTCCTCACAATATTAGTAAAACCTGAAAACACCTACAGAATTAATAAACATATGTAATGTCTTAATGAAAATGTAAAAAGGCAGAAAGGTTTGTGTGAAGGGCATGTTTAGAAAATATTAGCTTAAACAATGTATGCCTGGGATCTTTTTCAGACCAAGGACCCTTTTCTGGATTGCAAGACCACTTATAATAACTGGTATAGTATAATCATAATCTTTATACAAACTTTATGATGCTTACATTGTGCATCCATTGAAATACTCCAACCCCACGAGAATCTTGTTTCTTACATGATTACATGATATTGAGGGGGTTCAATTAAATAATTAACATCTTGATTTTTAATTGTTTTAGCTCATTTCATGCTTTTGTCTTATTTGAATTTTATTTTATTTTTTTAAGTAATGCAGTAGTTCTCAACCAGGGGTTCGGAGCCTTGGCAAACTTCCAAGGGGGTTTCAAAAAAGACAAAACAAGCATGAAAATGAGTTAGAAGTGAATGGCAAGGTCCTACCATGACACAAAAACGAATTAGTTTGTATGTGACAGTAAGTATTTTGCTTAGCTTCATGACTGTAAATGAAACCAAATGTGTTTATACACTTGTCGATACATTATACCTGATATCATCCTATGAGAGGTTTTTATCCAAACCTTATTAATTACACTTAAGGGAGTAGTTGTCATCATCAAATTACAAGGCTGTAAAATCAATAGGCTCATTTCCCTCAATGAAATAAACATGAGATGATATAGGTTACAGTATATGGTCTACAGTAGGGGACAATTTCATTCCCGGGAAGGATCAGCTTGTTTGTGACTCATGTCTGGTTTCTCGCGTTCAGGTTGAGGTGGTGAAAATTGCCTTTTTTGAGCCAAAAGTGCATTTGACATGGAGAGACTTGTTTTATTAATAAATCTGACAGACATGCTGATGCCTTTATATGTTGCAGTCTAATGTGACAGCTCCTTTTTTCTGACTCTCTCACAAATTTGCACACAGATACACATTTTATCCCTGGGCATATTGAAAGTGAATAAGAATGTGGTGAAAGCCAGATGGATGTGGCAGTCAGAAGAATTGTCAGAAGGGCTATAGCGAGTGGCTTCTAAAATAAGGTTAGTTTTTTTTTTTGTACGACAGGAACCTTATAGGAACCTGCTTCTTGCTTTTCACATTTTCATATAATGGTTTATGGGGATGTGGAATTTGAAAAACATTTGACTTGTTTTGAGGACTAGTGTTGGTTGTTGCAGGCTGATTGAGTTGGAAATTTGAAAATGGAGGTCATGTTCTACTTGCACTGAAAGACACAAAAGTTGTAAACACAAAATCTGTGTTGTTTTTAGTATATATTTATTTTGTTGTCTCTATAAAAAGTAGTATCCTTTAGCAGACACACTTACCCCACCAGTTCATCACTCAAGCCGCCATTCATTCTCCCTCGTCATCCAGAGATCTATTCAGCTGTGACTGTCTTTAAATCTGTGTGAATGGGATCAGATGTGACTCATACCCGTCAGATGAACACATTGACCAGCCATCACTGAAAGATCAGCGCTATAGAACAATGGACAAAAGATGTAATTGCAGGATGAAGGACTGAAGCAGCGCTGCTCTCACACACTAACTGGGTTTCTGCTGTATTCTGAACTGCTTTTCATTGACAGTTTTAAACAGTGTTTTGCTAAAGATGTTTTTTTCCAATAGTCAAAGTCTATCTTTAATTTCCCATGCATCCATCCATTCAGTTCTGTT
Organism: Sinocyclocheilus anophthalmus; assembly: GCA_018155175.1. Taxonomy (NCBI): domain Eukaryota; kingdom Metazoa; phylum Chordata; class Actinopteri; order Cypriniformes; family Cyprinidae; genus Sinocyclocheilus; species Sinocyclocheilus anophthalmus. Next base: position 432,238 of record JADLZN010008191.1, on the reverse strand, counting down.
CTTCAGTCCTTACAATTCATGCTCCTTCCTTTTTTCATTTCTTTCTGTTGTTTTGACTTACATCTCCCTTCCTTTCCTCTTTTTCTCTATCAAGACTCAGAGTTGTCCATATCAGATATCTAAGTAATTTTCTTGTCAAATTCAACAGCATATATCTGAGCTGCTGGGTCTGTCTGCCCATTGTAGTGACTGTGTATGTATGACACAGTGTTTTCGAGAAAGTGAAAGAGAGAGAGAGACATGTACAGTCATGGTAAATAATTTATACAGAATCATGCTGATAACACTAAAGGGAAAATAATATCCCCTTCATTATCTCAGCCTTCCTTTAGATACTGTTTAGCTCAGAGCCCTCCTTTCTACTCTTGCTCTTTCTCTGCTAAATTGGCTTCTCTTTGTGTTTTATAGATTAAGGCTTTGACCCCCGCATTCCGCTTCGTCCGCTTTGTGTGTGTTCTGACCAGTGTAAAACAACTAAAGGTTAAATCCCCCACTAAGGACTCCATTAATGCCCATCAGTTATCTGTCGGCCATGACTTATGAAGCATTTATGAGCTCTAATTAACTGCTGTAGATTTGTGTGCATGTGTGAATATGTGTGTGTGTGTAAATCACAACCTGACAGCCGATGCTTATCTTCAGCTTAATTAAACCCACATAAGTGCCAGGGCCTTTTCTTCTCTTTAACAATCAGTGAATATTGGACACCACAAAATTACCTTAATTAAGGGTTCCATTTCATATTTTTAGGCAGACATGGATATATAGTGCACACCTCCCATGTTACAATAGGTTATTCTGTACCTGCTGTGCTTGCATGTATTTAATGATAGTGCTTTTCATTATAGTCCCAATCTAAGAGAAAAAATGGGAACCTTTTGTAATTCTCGTTTTAATGTTTAAACAATTTATCAGTTTTAACAAAAATAGGGTGGTACTAAATGTTATGTTTGCTGTTTGTCAAATTAGATTTTTTTTAGAAGACTTGCTGAAGTCCAGATAATTATAAATGACTCACCAGTTTTTATTTGGATCTGCTATCTGGTGTGTGTGTTTTATTTTTGTTTTTAGAAATCAAAACTGGTGGATCTGTCAAAGGGTTTAGGCTGCAGGGCTTTGATGGCTCTCTTGTGATAGGCTGCAAGTCAAGACACTGACGCTTGGACTTCCTGGTTTAACCAGAGACTCCACTCTCATTTGATCCTCTCCAGCGCTCATCTCTCAGCCGATTGACCCAGCATGACCCTCCTAGCGTGACTGGAGTACACAATAGGATCTTTCTGCAGTGTCTTCCAGAGAGGGGTTTTTTACATCCGATAGTACAGACCGAGTCGGAGAAGAGTTATGTTTGTTTAAATCAGCAACAGAAAATTCTCATGTCCGTTAGCCAAACTGGATAGCACTGCTGGTCCCTCCCTGAGCAGTAATTATTCTGAAACCTATCCATTTATACCCAAGCCATTTTTGTTTAAGACATTGCAACAAATATGAATGTTTTGGATGTTTTCAGTATTTGTCAGAGTATTATCAGTCTCTTGAACTGAGAAAAATTCTCTCATCATTACTCTAGCAAATATTTACCAGTTTCATAAGCCTTGGAGAGTTGATTGCAAAACGGAAACTGTTCAGTTCAGTTCCGTCAGTCATTTCAGGGTTTTTTCCACTGGTTTTTGGATGTATTTTTTTCTTTGGATTGCAAACTGTTCTGTCTAAACTGAGAATGAATATTCCTCCTGTGGATATTACAAGAATATTTAAATAGTTCTGTCCAGTTAATTGTAATCATTACAATTGTCCTTAAAAGTCTTAAATGGTACAAGAAAGTCTTAATTATGATTTCAAGAGGTCTTAAATTTGGGTATGGAAAGACCAGAATTGTGATATGGCTGAATGTGATGATTAAACTTTAAAAGGCTGTTTCGTTTAATAAATATGAGAGCTGTACTTTTCAAAAGGTACTGCGCTGCTTTGTGTACTGCAGTTACTGCTATTTCTGCCGTTCTGAAAGGGCCACCTGCTGACAGAGAATGAATTTTTTTGCATTTTCAATAAGCCCCCGTCTTCTGTTTTTATTTCAACCAAATGAAATTGACCCATATCAACAAGCCCGCAGTTTGTAAATGTGAACCGTAGTATCGCCAAGAAGCTAATGCTAAGCATTTTAAAAATCATGCTTTTTACAGTTTAATATGTTACTATAGACACTGCCTTACCCCCGCTCATATAGTGTAACATTTATTTGTGCAAGTCTTAAAAAAAGGTCTTAAATTTGATTTTAAAAATCGTCTCGGGTTACTTATGTAACCATTGTTCCCTGAGGGGAACGAGACACTGCGTCCTCTAGGGGTCGCTCTGGGGGGAACGCCTCGTCGGACCCGTGTCTGAAGCCTACTTGAAAAAAAACACCACCTCGTTTGGCGGGCGACAGCCAGACGTCACTACAACCGTCGCAACTAGTACAAAAGCGGCGCCGTATCGCAAATCATCACTTCTTGTCTGAAGCTTGGGTCTGCAGCATGGCACAAAACTAAGATGCAGTGTCTCGTTCCCTTCGGGGAACCATGTTTACATAAGTAACCTGAGACGTTCCCTTCGTGGGAACTTCGAACTGCTTCCTCTAGGGGTCGCTATGGGGAACGTTATACCCACTCCGCCATGCTGAGGGGAGTGCAAGCCAGAACCATGGCGAGCCACTAAGTACCAACTACACCATATCGCTATGGGAGTTGCCCCTGTCTTGGACTTAGATGGCTGTCAGTGACATTACTCCCTACGGCCAGAAGCCTAGGCTGCCAAGGGACATCTAGAGCCTCACAGTGTGCAGGTCCCACCGGGACATGATTGGTAGTAGAACCCAGGCTACCAATAGTCTAACACGGGAGTCAGTCTCTCGAGATTGATCTCTGGTGTAATGAGGGCGGCTGGCTTGGTTCCCAGAACTGCGGGACGGCAGGGGCCCCTGTACCAGCTGTGCCATAAAAAGCCTCCTTGGAGGTGGCGCCAGGGCCTAGAATCAGAAGGATTCCTTCCAGGGAATACGACCAAGATCCTACATATTGGATCAATTACTAGTCTTGGCCTGTCACTCAGGGCTACCTCACTTTGCAGAAGGACCTGTCTCAACAGGCCTCTAGTGGAAACACCCTGTCAGAGCAGGTATTCGAGGATACCATGAGGAGTGGGTCCCAGGTGGAACCGGGGTTTTAGACCACTCAGAAAAAGAGAACAAAGCTGTGCGCGTAACTCTTACCATATAGAATTTTAGAGAAGTGGGCAAAGTAGAACGTGCGCACTTACCACTTTCGTGGAATTTTAGAAAAGTGGGCAAAGATACCGTGCCCACTCACCACCATGTGGATTTTAGAATGTCCATATGTCGATGGATACAACCATTCTAGGGGGTTCTCGTGGCACTTCTGGAGGGCAGCCTATAGATGGAGCTCTGAGTTGTCATCAGTCTCACCTACGGCTATCATGCTTGTGTGGCTAGCTGCGAACCTGTAGCTGAGGGAGCAGACATCCATTCAGCGGGAGCTCGACCTACAGCACGTTCCATTGGTGGAACAGCTAGCAGTTATCAGCTGGGGGAGCAACACGTCCAGTTCTCACCGAGAAGGGGACTCGAGCCGCAGCACGTTCCAGCTAGCGGAACTAGCTAGTAACAATCTCGGCGTGGGAACACACGCCTGGTCCTCAGACGCCCAGGGGGCTCGCCCTTACTAATGCCGGGTTCTCCCCGGCTGGAAGTAGCTCATTCTAGCTGGGGGAGCCCAACCCACCTCTCACCGAGAGGGGGGGCCCCCAACCAGCAGCCTGATTAAAAAAAAAAAAAACCAGAGGGGTAGCATACTGCAGTCTAGCCACATCGCCAGCGCATCAGGGATGCGGAGGACGGCCCAAACCTACTGATGCAACTGGTACGAGGCCACCTCCGTTGTCCTCCGCGAGGAACACTGTTCCCATTCCAGGATGACCCTTTCCTGAAGGGGCAAATTCTCAACAGTACCACTAGTGACATAACCCTGGACTGTGGGGAGTCACTCCGGATCCTGAGAGACGTGATCTGCGTCGCCGATCACCAGACACACAACCACACATTGTCCGCCCGAAAATATGTTATGACCAGTGATGGTGGTGTATGGCAGGGTTGCGACGTCCTGCTGTCAAAATCTTCGATCGATCCCGATGCACAGTCTGTAGTAGTGAGGAGGAGCCCAGAAAGTCGGGAGCGTCAACTCGATGCTCCTGGCGACACAGGACGCAGTCCGAAACGCGTAACCCCTCACCTACATGATTTTAGAGAAGTGGGAAAGCATAACGTGCACACCTACCACCTTGGTGGAATTTTAGACGGGTGGCAAAGCCTACGTGCCCACCGACCACTTCCGTGGATTTTAGAAAAGCGGCAAAGGATAACGTGCACACTTACCACTCACGTGGATTTTTAGACGGTGCGCAAAGAGCACTCTCTGGACTTCCTTAGGGTTCTATTGTCACCCGGACGTAATGGCCGGTCGGGAACAGCAGCTCCAGCACCCTCCTCAGAGGTGAGGGGAGTGCTGTCTCCAGGGTGTGTCGACCAAGACACACTATTTGAGTGGAACCCAGGGTACCGGGGTGTTACCCCACTCTGAAACAAAGGGAACGAAGACAGCACGCGTGACCCTTACCTTCACAGGATTTTAGAGAAATGGGCAAAGCAACACGTGCCCATCTACGAGCTATGTGGATTTTAGAAAAATGTGCACAGCTTCACGTGCACATCCCCCACTCATGTGGATTTGGAGAAATGCGCAAAGCCTTGCTTTACGTGGACATTTACCACATTATCTGGAGTTTAAGTTCATGGAAACCCGACCATATCGGCCAGCCAGAAGAGGCCGGCTCGCACATCTCAGTGGTGATGGGAGCCCTGCCTCAGACAGCCTTACACAGGAGGATCCTGATGATGCCCCCTGTACCTCCTGTTCATTGCCTCAGCAGGAAGGAGTACGCTGGTGACCAGGAAGCCCCTCGGGGTGACCAGGCACTGTAGCCCCGTGCGGGTGCCTTGCAGCGTAGCACCGGGGGCCTGATGTTTCACGAAGGCTCCCGCAAAAGCCCGTGTTGGGCCGCATGATCCAGGAGGTATGAAGCCGAAGCCCGGCTTTTCTTACCGTCTGGACATATGTCGACGAGTGACACGCCTACTGCAAGTAGAGCACCTGGCTTCTGAGCCCAGCAACGGCACCTCATCGAGGGCGTCTAGCAAGGGACAGAAACGTACAGGTCCCGGGAAACACTGCAAGGAACTTATGGATGGTTACACACACACAGCCATCTCGGTCTGTTCTCGATATACAGATATCATGATATTTGGATCGTACTCACCCCCATGACCTCTGTGCTGGAGCTCTGCTCCGAGGATCTTTCTGACCGGATCATCCGCTGCAGGTAACTTTATGAATTTTTTATGCATGACCACCTCAGTCTCTCATTAGTATACATGTTCTCATGATATATGGCTCATACTCACCCACCACGAGCCTTGTTGCCGGGGCTCTGTCCGGGGATTTTTTGACCGGACCATCAGTCAGGCGGTTACTATGACCTGGCCATAGAACCACCAAAACATCATGGGCCCAGTAGGAGACTGTTTGAAAAAACATTTTACAGCTAACCTCGGTCAGCTGGAGATGGTGGTCATAATGGGGAATTGGAAAAAGGGGAGGACAGGGTAGATGTTGCCCCCCTGCGGGAGAGAGGGAATACCTAAGTATTACTCTGACCCGGACGAAAGCGCTGGCGCCTTGCCCAGGTCTCACCCCTCGGGTTTCGCCTGCCTCCCCTTGACCCACGATACTTCCTACCCCCACCCACAGGTGGAGGCGGGGCGCGAGTCGCGACACTAGCCCTCTGTGCCCGTCTCTGACCCTCAGACCGAGACGGGCCAGGACCCCTGGTTTGTTCGGGCTCAGACCTGGGCCTTTGTGGTATGAAGGACTTGAACGCTGCTGAGCGCGACTTCGCCTCCCTGAATTTGTCAACCACCGTCTCAACGGAGGTGCCAAACAGTTCAGAGGGTGAAACCGGGGCATCGAGAAGAAAGTCCCTTTCTTTCTTCCCGATGTCCGCCAAATTCACCCACAGCTGCCGCTCCGTCACCACCATAGCAGCCTTCGCTCTGCCCATGGCAGAGGCTGCCTGCTTAGTAGTCCGGAGGGCCAAGTCTCTGGTGCGCCGCAGCTCAGCCGTTTCACCAGGGGAAAGGCCCTGCCCCTCATCCAGGTCCTTCAGCAGGTCAGCCTGGTATGCCTGAAGCACCGCTATCGTGTGCAACGAAGCCACAGCCTGACCTGCCGCTGCGTATGCCTTGCCGTTCGTGCGAGATGTGGCTTGAAGGGGCACGGATGGCAATAAGGGAGTTTTGAGAGATGACGTCTCCCCCAGAGAGAGATAGCTGGCTAGCGTCGCTTCCACCTTTGCATCATCTTCATAGCCGCTTGCGCATCGACCGCTGTTTCCCGTTTTCGCATAACTCGTATGTTGGAATCGATGGATGTGTGAGGAAAATGGCCTCGTCCATTCCTTCTCGATCTCAGTATGGAAATCAGGAAGGAAAGGAAGGCTCACCTGAACTGGAGGGCTATGGTCAGAAAGATAACGGTCGTCGAGGCACCTGCGCGCTCACCTCCCTGCTCGTTTCCGTAATTCGAGCCTCGCCGGGCCGATCCCTTACCTCTAGCAGCTGCACATACCAGGGCATAGTGGACTGGGAAGCTCAGCCTCGGCTTCTTCATCTCCACGCCATTTTTCCCTGCTCTTGTTGTGTCTGGGCCCAACTGAGTGCACTGGCCCCTGGATCAGATGATATTAGAGAGAGGATATCATTGTCCAGTGGCTGTCTCTCGCCCGACACCTATGCGCGGAAGAGGGGAACCCCCCCTTCAGCCTCAGCGGCTAGGTCCACCTGAGATCCCCACGAGCCCATTCTCCTCCGTACCTCAGCAGCGGCGGGTCCTGCCCGCCGGGAAAACCAGATTGTTGGCCCTCTCCACTCGATAATAGAGACAAACGAGAACGGAGCTTTATTCGCGAACAGCTCTCACAATGCACGCCGATTCCCCCTTGAGGACATCGCATGCGTTTCTCCTCCGCCCAACCAAACAGCATAGATCGTGAAATCATCGGGTGTCAGACCGCTAAACGGATGTAACCCTTCTCCAACGCACCGCTAGTGCTCGCCATAGCCTCGGAAAAAGAAAAATCCTCTTACTTTGTGTCCTTCTTGTAATGCATTTGCTTCAAACAGAACGGTCAGTGAGTACGAGTAAAGTTGTTTTGGATGTTCATCCTCTACCGGCGCCTATTTGTACTAGTTGCGACGGCGTGCCCCGTCTGATTGGCTTCTTCCGCGCTTCCGCTTAGCCAACGAGTTGGTGTTTTTTTTTTTATGTATGCTTCAGACACGGGTCACGCCGAGGCATTCCCCCCCCCTAGCGACCCCTAGGGACGCATTCGAAGTTCCCTAAGTGAACCCTTGCAGATCCCCTCTGACATCGGCAACACAGTTTGTGTGGGGAAGAAACGGAGATGAAACCGCAGCAGCTTGTAAGAGAATCTCACTGTTGAACTTTACCAACATTATTTGAATACTGTAGAAATAAACAGAGTAGACTGTGTATACCTTATCAGAAACCTTATCAGTGTATACCTTATCAGGTCAGAAAGAATATTTATTTTTGCAAGAATTCAAATAAAAATTTCAATTCTCATTCATCAAAGAATCCTGAAAATGGCTCCTCCTCTGCTTTTGTAGTGATTTTCTGTTTTTCTCTTGCCTTTCTAATGGAATAATTGAAAAGTATGCTTGTATTGCCCACCCGCTTATACCAGTGGTATATAGAGGGTAATAAGCCATGCTGTTCAAACCCACAATCCATTTCAGCACAAAAAGCTGACCATCTAAATGTAATAGGATAGGATGAGATTACTCTCTAATTGAGGTGCGATATCAGTGGATATCTTTCCACAGAATATACTCTTATTTCTCCCACTCAGGCTTAAATCTATGTGTGTGGGTTCATAGTCTTACATGTCTCTGAGTCCTTTTTTTATCAAGAGGCTTATCCAGGATTTTCTGGAAAACAGAAAAACAAAGTCTGAAGGAAACATTAATGACAGCTAGAGTGGCAGTGGGTACCGTGTGTACACCAGATTAGGGGTGATTGCTTTTGGTTTGGTGGATGGGATTATCACAGTGTTCAAATTTAATCCCACATAGACGGCTATCTGGAGATCGAGATTAAATCCACCAAAGGATGCCAAGGGTGTGCAGTGATAGAATAGCCATTACACATGCTAACTTTTTATGCAGATTGCATGGATAAAGGGCAATATTCCAGTGTGTGTTACCAAGGCATAATGTGTAAAGTACAAGTAACATCTTAGCTGGTTTTAATGGGAGTGAAATAGTTTTGCACCACTTGTTTGTACTGTTAAGGTATTATTTTTATTTATTTATTCAAATGATTTGGAAGATAAACTAAAATAGTTGTTGGATCCAATTTAGCAATTTTAGAGATGTCAGATCCAGATCCATTTTAAATGAAGTACTGCTTTTTAGACTTGCAAGACGTGAGCTAGATAACAATGATGCTTAACACAGCAGATTGTGCGCTGCTGCCATTAAATAATGCATGTATGTAGGCATATGTTGTCCCTGTCATAGCATCTCTACATGTGTCATCCCAGTCAGATGCAAGCTTTAATCCTGCTTGTTTTGTTAAATCTGCTCACATCCAGATCTTTTTACTGGGAACATGCACGTAACAGCACCTGCTAAAACTAAGAGCAAGATGAGCATATATGTGCTCCTCCTGTGTCAAAAGGATAAACGTTCAGCCCAGACGCCGTAAATGAATTCCTTGCAGAGGAGAAATTAAATTATGGACCTCGGTTTGGCTGGAAAATTAGAGCTTAAGAACCTTATTGCAATATTGTGATAAATCAGGGAATTATGAAAGGCCAGATGGATGAGTGTGATTAGGGGCCCGTGTAAAGCCCAGCCAAGCATCACTCACCAAGGAACCTTTCCATCGAGTACCGCAGACACAAAACATTCTTAATCACTCTTTCAAGATTACAGCCGGCCCCCGAGACTACATTTCCACTTTGTCCTGTAGTTAAAGGCTTTTGGGTAAAATTGAGGCTGTTGCTCTCTTTGGGCTTTGACTTCAAATGGAACAAGGTTTTGTTTTACTCATCTCTCAGGGTAATGGATTGGGTCAGCATTTCCATTAAACTGCATCGAAGTCAAATTCCACAGTGAGTGTGTAACTGATACCTGTGAGGGATTGATGAAGAAGCCAGAGAATAAAAGAAAGCAGGAGATTTAACATGCATACACCATGGCTTAGCTGAACAATATACTCTAAATACTACCTCGTAGTTTATTCCATAAATCCTGCAGTAACATCCTTATACAACCATTGTCATAAATAATAGTTATGATGGTGGTGTTCCACAGGGACTTCTCCTGGGTCATCTGGAGTTTACTGGGGAATGTGTGTAGAAAAGAGACCATATGTGAGAATCCTATGAATTATTATGAATAAATTGTGGTTGATGATAACCATTTTTTGATTATCTGCTAATTTAGTATCCTACTTCACTTATATACTGTCCTTAATTGTAATCTTTACAATATAATTTATTATCTTATATCATAATATATACCTTTTGTACCTTATTTACCCTTAAAAGGTGCACATTAGTACCTATATGTACCCTGACAAGCTGTTGTAAAAGTACAATTTTTGCACACCATGCAGATTGTAGGTGGTAACTGAATAAGATGGGGTTTTTTCCTGAAATACTGCTTGAAAAAGTGGCAGAACTGTCATGTGAATGTGTCCCAAATAATTTCAAAAGAGTAGGCTGATGTCTGATTCAAAGCCTGACATAAAAAGGGCAGCAAGGAAGGTTCTGTGATAACCATTGAACCATTGTGAGAGACTGTTGCTCAGACAGCCCAGCGTGTGAGCGGCACAGAGTCAGCCCCACCATTCATTGCAACTAATTGAATGCATTTGCTCGTGGCCATCAAACAAATGAGAATTTGTGTCAGGCTGCCATTGACATACTGAATTGTGATAGATGATGTTCAAGCGTCTGACTCACATTTCATTCAGCGCCGTGAAATGAAATCAAAGCTACTGAGGGGAGGAAAAATCCGTCTGTCACCAAATCTGATTGGCTTGTCCATTTGTCAGCGTACAACAGCATTGAATCGCATGTCAAATTAGATTTTGTATAATATTTTTGGGGATGAGATTTTAGGAACATTTTCATTTTGACTGTAAGGCCCAGAAAAATAGTATTGCCTTTTGTTGCGTGTTTGTCGACTGGTATTGTAAATAGAACTTTCTCTCTGTCTGATCCAAAGGCATGACAAGAGCAGTAGCCACTCGAGAGCATGTCTATGGAGGTGCCCTTGCTCTCAGAAACACTCACAACAGCGTCTTAAAGGGATAGTTTACCCATAAATTAATTTCAATCATTGTTTATTCAGCCTCATGTTGTTCCAAACTCTTGCTTTCCTCATTAGAACACAAAAAGAGATACTTTGATGAATGTTCAGGCTGTTCTCTTCCATAAAGTAAAAGTGAATGCGGACTAGTGGCTATAAAGCTTAAAAAAGCACCCTAAAGCATTATAAAAGTACACTATATGAGCCAAACCCTATATGCAGAGAACTCTGCATAATTTTTGAACGGATGCAGGCTTTGAGCAAGTGTGTGTCCTGGTGTCTTCTCTCAGCCCAGTTTAGCACTCTTACTGATTTAGCAGGAGATGGTCTCAGAGCAGAGAGCTGCTTTGGCAGTATTGTGACAGCTCCACTCACGACTCAGCACCAATTTGGCTCTCCTCCTCTCTTGTGCTCCACTAATGATCATTGCAAGAGAAGAGGAGATAGAGAGAGGTGCTATTCTTTCATTTCACTGCCCTTACTAATGAGTGCCCTGTCTTCAGAGGTGACTACAGCAGCATGGCGTTACAAATCAGTATATAAACTAATATAAGCTTTTTTGAATGACTTTGTTACAAAGCAGTGCCATTAAACTCAAACTTTTGACCTACTCTGAATAACTTTGTTAAACTGAATGACCGTGAACACACTGTAAACGCTCTTCTTTCTCCTCAGACTCTCACTCAGTCTATGCGTCAGGCCGACATGAACTTCGAGAAGCTGAAGACTGAATCAGAGCGTCTGGAGCAGCACGCCAAGAAATCCGTCAACTGGTTCCTGTGGCTGATGCTAATCGTCGTATCTTTCACATTTATCAGCATGATCCTCTTCATAAGACTGTTCCCGCGACTCAGATGATGTTAATCATCATTAGAACCGCTAGATTTAATTTATCTATTACAACAGGTTTACAGACACTAGCTAAGAGTTATGAATTTGATTGACAGCCTCAATCGTTCAGTCAACTTCAGTCATTCCTGCAAAAATGTACTTCACCTGCATGCCGTTGTCGATGTCATAACGAATTCGCGCCGAATCTCTGTAATAATACATTTTGACACTAATGAGCATTTTGAGACGATAAAATGACTGACAGTTTCATCCAGCTTTATCGGAGTTTCTGTTATGCACTTTCTCACGTAGGCTACGGTCGCTATAAAAACGGACCGAGCTGTTTTAAGGTCCGGTCGACTTGTCCAGACTCGCCGTGTCGATCAGGAAATGTTCTGGCAAACAGCAGGAAGTATTTTTGCCCGTCAGAATCACAGATGGATACCGTCTTCTCCACCCAGAGAGTAAATGGCCCATATTTAGCTGCTAACGATCTATTTGTGCTTGTTCCCTGTATAGCACATGGACGGAGTATTAAGTATTGCTCAGATATGGTTAACGTGTTTGTTCCACTGCGCAGCTCTGTTGATGGATCTTAATGTTGATCTGAAGCGGCCTATGATCGTTTATTTGTCCGTGTGCTTAGTTTCGCTCCTGTAATTCATTCACATGAACAGATAGTCTAGGCTGCTCTTCTTTTCTATAAGATGTGTTCGAAGTTAACTGTGAAGAAAAAAACAGGAGGGTGTATTATTTTAATAAAATAATTGGCAATCCGCCTACTTGTCTAGTTTGTTTCAATCCTCTTTACTAATAAGTTGCGGTAAGAAGGTGCGGTCATTTGTTCTTGCTCTGCGGTCAATTTCGTCTCAGCCCAACATCCAGGTCTGCCACTGAATAAAAAATAAAGGTAATTGCGACTTTTCACCTGACTTTTAGAACTTTTTCTCGCAATTCTAAGTTTATATCATTAATAATGACTTTTTGAAACAATTTCAAGATGTGAATTCTGAGGGCTAAAAACTCAGAATTGTGAGAAAGAATTTTGAATGTACAGCTCGCAATTCGGAAAATCAATATTTCTTAAACAATTTCATGATGTAATCTCAGAATTTTGATGGGGAAAGTCAGAATTGCAAGATATAAACTCAAAATTCTTCCTTCCTCGCATATCTGGATTCCACAACTCAACTCCGCATTTACAAACAATTTGACTTTTTCTCCCTCAGACGTCTGAATTACATCTGAAATTGTTCTATCTCTTATACAATTGTAATAATCTAAATTTTATTTAATTCTTTTTTGGCCTTTTCCGTAGGCCCCTTAATGTTTTCATAACATTAAGGGGTCTATTAGCTGCTAAAAATAATATTATTTTGTTTGTTTGGTGTAATTAAATTGTTTATCTCGTTTAAGGTTAAAAAAACTTATTTTCCACATACTGTACATTATTGTTTCTCCTCTATTCCTTTCTGAAACGTGTCGATTTTTACTAAGCTCATTGGTCTGAAAAAGCGAGGTGTGCTGTGATTGGCCAGCTGTCCAGTGCGTTGTGATTGGCCAAATTCATCAAGCTTGTGATGGAAATGTTACGCCCCTCACCATACTGTTGATGCCGTGTCCGGCCGGAGCAAAGAGACAAAACCATTCAAACCCATTACAAATGAGGCCTTTGTTGCATCCACTGGGGACATAATTACTGATTATATGACTCCTACTGGGGGGGTCTTTTACTCTTTGCGTTTTGCATTGCATCGCGCTGCGTAAACTAAAACGCCTGTCTGCATTTGGATCAGCGAATGACAAACAATGGAGTGTACTCTACTGCCCACTAACTTTCCGCGTTGAATCATCATGGCATACCTTTAAATAGAAAACGTACCTTACCGATTTGTGAGTCAGAACTGCCTGGCATTTTTTAGTCCTAACGTACTTCTCCCGCAAACAGTCCTCCATCACATGGTGCTGCACCTATCCTGGACAATATCCTTGGGTTAACTGTTCTCGGGATCGGGTGTTGTAAATACAACTTAACCACTCTTTTCTAGTTTTGTCCTCTTTTGGAAGACCAAACAAAAGTAGTTTCACTTTCACAACGAAAAACACTTCGTAGCCTCGTTCTACGTGAGCGAGAATAAAAGTTGCAAATCTTCCCACATAGTGATGTAAGTATGTGGGGGCGTGTTAGAACAAGCCGTTTTAGGTAGGCGTGGCTGACTCTTAACTTTATAAAGAATATCTCTTTGATTTGAGACTTTAGTCTTTGCAACTTTTCAGACCTTCTTTATGCACCAAGAGCTAGTAAACCCTTCAAAGAGAAAGGAAAATTTGAAATAGCATAATATGACCCCTTTAAATTGTCCTACAACTCGTAGCTATTTTGTCCCAATAGTTCCCTCACTGTAGTAAACACAGGGTTCCTATACGGGGTCTGGAAAAGTATGGGTCTTGGTGGGGGGGGGGAGCCACGAGTATGAAAAATTTTTTCGTTCTCTCTCAGAGCGTGCTTTGCCCCTATTTAGTTTTCTATAATAGAAAATTATAAATTTAATGAAAATAAATTTATCTTACAAGAAGTGTGTTTTCATGGCAGCTGTTTAGTGATTCTTTAGTGATCGTCAAATATGACTGAATTAATTCAAGGTGCACTTTTTCATTATGCAAAATGCAGGTTATAAGCATTTTGGGTTTTTTCTCACTGTATTCTTAGCACCGTATTACATAACCTCAAGGACCTTTGCAAAAATAAAAAATATACTGACTTTTATGTGCGCAAAAGAAACCATTGCAATTAGCATAATGCACACTGAGCTACCTATTGTGCCATCAGCCCATTTCGTGGTGTGGTTTCTTGGCCGCCACAGACTATGCGTTAAAGAGACTTGAAATATGGCATACGGCAATGAAAGCCAAACCTTAAACAGTTTTTTACAGTACCAGTCTTTTTTATAGACCCTTGAACTGTCATGTTCAGCCCATTTCGGGTAATGGTTTCTCGCCGCCACAGAAGCTGTGTTAAATTGGACTTTAGGCTTTGATATTAGAGGTACTACCATAAGAAAAGCTCAATTTTGAGCGGGTTGATCTCTGTTAATTCATGTGCATCCATGCTATTGTTTTATTCATAGTAAGATGGCAGTGATGCACAAATAGGTTATATAAAACTAGAAATTGTAATGCGTAAGCATGCAAAACATTCCCACGCACATGTGAATAGTTTCTCGAGGGCACAAAAACGTTTTGTGTGGATGTAAAATTCTGTGCTTTTTATTATTATTATTTTTAGGGACTCTATGCTGTCACTTCGAGAAAATCAATGAAAAAACCCTGAGAAAATCTAAATATTTACAGACGACTGTACTATACACCAAATATGAACCATTTATGTTAAATATGGTCTGAAAATCGGTTTGAAAATTTGAGTCTGGAAGAGTATGGAATTTTGAAATGGAAAATATGTACGAACCCTGAGTAAATGAACTGTATCTTGTAATGTTCAAGAACCTAACCTGAGATGTATTCACTTGGTGGGAATGACCCAACTGCACTTCATGAGGCAACATTACGTCTTTCACAAAATATTTTATGTTCGGAAAAAATGCTGATGTACATGGAAATTTATGTACTTTGGAATAATGTTCTTTATGACCCCTGTCGCTGTTAGCTTAGCAGTCCCCTAATGCATCATAAATCATGGTTACTCTGACACAGGACTCCTGTGGACCCAAAGGCCTAATTTTCCAAACCAGGTCGACCCACCTTTGAAGTAAAGCGAGCAGATAAAGCAGCTGTGAGTTTTAATTTTGCGGTTCCTGACAGGGAAAGCTGTGATCTGGCTGGAAGGTGGCAGGTTAGCTGGGGTGAAGGGATTGAAGCGACACCTCCGCCCGGCCGCGGGCCTCCGCTCGCCCCCTGGGGAACCCAGCAGGTGCTGCAAAGTTCCTGGAAACCGCTCAAGTTCACCGAGATTAAGACGCAATAAAACCGCCTTCTCAGGAGATCTTTAACCGTAAACTGGAAAAGCTTTTACTTGATTAACACAAGCAAAAAACCAGTGTCATTTCTGGTCACGACTGAGAACCTACCAAAACCGATGTTTGAATTCAGAAAGCAGCTTGTTGTATCTTCTCAAGGTCGATTCTAACGTCAAAGGTTTTGTTCCACGTGAATCCAACAATCGATTGTCAATACATTGCATTCCACGTTCTACCTTCTTATGTGTCCAACGAATGGAAGCAGACAAGTTTGTGCGCATATTTCACAACTCTACATGATTTTTGGCTCACAAGTCATGTACTAAGTCAAGACATTTTATGTCGGGTTTATGTAAAGTTTTGAAGTCGGTGAATAAGTAAAGACAGTACTGTGGTGAACGGGGGGCAGAAGGCTTGTTTTAAACAAAGTTGTTGCAACATGCCCCAGCAGGAAGAGCAGTGTGGGAAACGCTCTTCTGCTTTGATCCTCGGCTGCTCCTCGCAGAAGGAGCTGGTATAATTACGCCGTTGGTCCTCCAGGATGGGTGGTATGGGGGATCTGCCCTCCTGTAAACACTAATGGTGAGCAGCACGCAGGAAGTTGTTCAGGAAGCTGTTTGGTTACCTGGTTTCTCAATCTTCCCTCCCTGGTGTTGTGGTAAATAACCTCGTCTTGTTTTGAGACTGAGGTGGCCAAGTGTAGTCATCTCATCAAAGTATATCTTGAGACCATTTTGTTTATGGTAATGTTTAGGTGAAATGATAGATAGATGGATAGCACCCATAGAGAAACTGAATGAGTTCTAAACCACTGGCATGTGCTGCCAACATATTTATATTTATATACACAGCTCCCCATGAATCAAGCCGCAAAAAAAAACAGCAGCTGTGTTTCTATATTGGCAACAGCTGTTTGCTAATCTTTTAAAATCATCATGACTTCTAAATGTTTAAATTTGTAATTACATAATTAAAAGACTAATTATAGTCCAATTACTATTTCTCATTTTTACATATAAATTATAGCTAGGATACAATGTCAAATTCTCAGTTTACTGTTAACCTTAAAGGGTTAGTTCAACCAAAAATGAAAATTAGGCTGTGTTTTACTCACCCCCGAGGCATCCTTGGTGTATGTGACTTTCTTCTTTCAGACGAATCCAGTCGGAGTTATATTAAAAATGGTCTTTGATCTTTCAAGCGCTATCATGCAGTCAGCGGGTATTGCATTGCTTCAGTCCAAAAGAACTTAAATAATTCGTCTGAAAGAAGAAAGTCTATACACCTAGGATGCCTCGTGGTGAGTAAAACCGCCTAATTTTCATTTTTGGGTGAACTAACCCTTTAATCAATGGTAAGGTAGGCTTAATATAATATATAAATATGATAATAATGTATGTAATGTAATATTGATTTCTATTGACTTTTCATTTTTCTCTATATTTTATTACTATATTGCTATTTATAACTAATTGTCTATTCTCTTTATTATTAGTGATTTATTACCTTAAATTATATGTATGTTTGCACCAAGGCGAATTCCTTGTGCAACACACACAGCAAAAACTCTTTCTGTTATATAATATGATATAATATAATAATTATTTTTAAACCCAAACATCTTAAAAACGTTTTCCATATTATTTGTCGACTAATATGAAATACATACTGATAAATTTAATGCATGTACATTCCAAATACTGAATTACTCTTTATAATTTTTGACATGTAAAATATTTGCATGGATCAGATTCTAAGCATCAAATGAATAGTCTTAATGTAAAGTTCATAATGCAATGGAATGCGGTGATATAGTAACTATCACGTTTTACCAAATATCATTAAAAAGTTCCAGTCATTTGTCACTAATATTAAATACCATATAGTTTAATTCATCTTACATTAATATAATGAAATAATGCAATATAATATAATATAGTGTACTATATGTTTAAACAACAACAAAACATCTTTAAAATGTTGTCCATACGTTTGATTAACTAGCAATAAATACATATCTACATTTAGTCATGTAGCAGACGCTTTTACCCAAAGCGACTTACAAATTAGGAGCATTAGCAACATCAAAATATTTTTTTTTAATAATTAAATTCACATCATAAAAATGGCTAACAGTTGAAAATTGTACATGTAAATTATTGCATGGATTCGGATTCCAACCACCAAAACCCTCTGTCATGACTCCTGCGTTCTCTTTATGTGGGCGTCACAGTCTCCAGGCCGGACTCCGCTCCAGCAGCCGCGCTCCGCTCCGTGTTTTGCGCTGCGCCGCCGCTCTGCCCCAGCTGACTGGCAGTGCTTGTTTACTGGTGGAGGTACACGGGGAGAGACGAGAGGGGGAAAACCATACCGCCGACAACACCAGAGAAGTTTTTCCCACTTTCAGCCCATTCCCACGCCAATGAGTTCATCGAAACCGCACACCGGGGTCTTGTGGACGGCACTGAGTGGCTTTCTGGGCAGGCCGGACTCGCGTTGGACGCTGCTCTTTTGATTAACGTGGAGGATTCAAACGCGACGCGGCCGTGACGCGCGTACGCTCACACGCTTCTGGAGCATTGTGCTGGAAGCGAAGGCTTCAGGGGAATATCCAGATTTGTATTGGGCTCTGAACGCTTTGAATGTACACAGACGTGTGTGGATGTTTAATATCAGGGGACGGTGGCTTTTTTAGTCAGTAGAGGAGAAAAAAAGCATTTTTTTTATGTGTGTTGTGTGTGTATGGAGATGAGGAGATGCCTTTTTGTTGTTGTTGTTGTTGTTTTCTTTGATNTGTATATTGTATCGTTGTACTTATTTAATTCCCTGTAATGGCACAGGCAGGCGAGGAAAGACTTCATCATGGCTAAATACACAGAGAAGCGCTTTGCTCGTAAGAAGTGTCCAGATGCGCTGTCCAAACTGCACACGCTCTGTGACGCTGTGAAGGCCCGGGACATTTTCTCTCTCATCCAGGTCTATGCTGAGGGTGTGGACCTAATGGAGCCCATTCCTCTGGCCAATGGCCATGTGAGTGTTTTTCCCATCTCAACTTGGATTGGATAGGAGTTATTCAGAGTTGGATTTCAATTTCATACTACTTTTTTAAGTGTTTCAAATAAAAAGAAAATAAATATATAATAAATTTATTATTATTCAACCAATAAAAATTATTTTATTTTTATTTGAACTTCCAGTATAAACATTTATTATATATTATAATTGTATAATATATATTTGTCAAAAATAAATAATTAAAAATTTTTTTTTAATTTATAATATTAAATATGTTATTTGAACATCACCTTCAATAAAAATTAAATCCACATTACTTATATTATAAACCACAGGGAGGAAGATATATATTTTTTCCTGTGGTTGTATGGTAAATGCTATTTTTACTTTGACATTAAGTTCAAGTACAAATTTTCTACATTCTTTAGTTAGGGGGGTGGGTAATAATTAGTAATTTTATGAAACATACCCACACCTTTAATGACGTGGCAATAAAGTATTTTAAATCTTTGTTATTATTTAAAGAACTACGTTAATGTAGATCTCCTGAAAGCACGAGATATGTTCCTTCCCTTTTTATTTAATGTGTGTTTAAGTTTCAAGAGTTTGACATTCACAGTAAACCATTAAAGGGTTAGTTTCCCCCACAATGAAATTAGACCATAAATTCATTTCAGACGAGCCAGTCGGAGTTATATTAAAATTATCTTTGATCTTTCAAGCTGTTTTTAATGCCACTCAGTGGGTGTTGCATTGTTTCAGTCCAAAATAACTTAAATAAAAATTGCCTATCCATAAAGAAAGTGTCTCACATGGCTCTGGGGGGGTGAACAAAGGCCTTTTGTAGCGAATCGATGTGTTTTTGTAAGGAAAATATCCATATTCAAAACGTAATAATCACTTTAATGTAGCTTGCACCAACAATTGTACATAGAAGCAGCTCCGGACGGATGACGTATGAGTTGGTGACGAACGCGGAAGCACAGGGGAGAGAACAAAACAAAACAACGGTCACTTATTAGAAGTACAAAACGAGAATTTGTAAGAAGAATGTCGGAGGATTTCGATATAAACTAAGAGGAGACTTGTTTTTCCTTTGCTAAAGTAAGGAAACTTTATCCTTTGATCCTGTAAACAAACGTTGATTTTCACAAGACTCACCGGCGCAAGCGCAACGCTGACCTCATACCTCATCCTCCCGGAACTGCTTCCTACACCTGATGACTTGAGGGTGAGTAATTTGTGGGCTAATTTTCATTTTTGGGTGAACCGACCCTTTAAGTATTAAAAATAATAAATAACACACTGTTTGAATCCGATCCCTTATTTATTTATTATGAATTTACAGTTGTAATCATTACTGTGATATTTCATAGAAAAATTTGGTTACCATACTATTAGTGTTTTTTGTGCAGAAAATTTGTGTGCTTTTGAGTGTAATAAATATTTTAGTTTCATATGAATACCTGACATTGTATCAAACTGAACAGACATCATTTCTGTGAAAGGTTACGTGGTGTTGTGTACTCATGGTTCATCCACATACGATATGTCCAAAATATTATGATCTGTTCAAACACGAGGAGCTCTTATGCACAAACCCAAACAATAAAACAGTCTAAACATGTCATGTTGTTTGTTTGTTTCTTTCTTGTTTGGTTTGCTGTGGTAGGAACAAGGTGAGACGGCCCTTCATCTGGCCGTGAGACTGGTGGACAGAACCTCTCTTCACATCATCGACTTCCTCACCCAGAACAGGCAAGACCCAGACAGCCGAGAACACCTTTCCCAAGTTTATTTCCCTTGTTTGCTGACCAATGCTCCCCCACAGCTAAATCTGATTGAACAACTTTTTTGACCAAAGCTATTTAAAAGTGCTGGTTTTGAAGGCTACTGTGGCTAGAATGGAAACTTGAGATTGAGTGTTTTCTAAATAGGCAAAATTGTGTTTGTTTCTCCCCGCAGTTTAAACCTGGATAAGCAAACGGCTAAAGGAAGCACAGCGCTGCATTACTGCTGCCTGACGGACAACAGCGAGTGTCTCAAACTGCTGCTGAGAGGAAAAGCCTCTATTGACATCGGTATGCAGCAACTAAGGTAGTTCCACCCAAATGAAAATAGACTGTGTTGTACTCACCCCCCTAGTGCATCCTAGGTGTATTGCTTTCTCTTTGACGAATCCAGTTCGGAGTTATATAAAATGGTCTTGATCTTTCAAGCGCTATCATGCGTCAGCGGGTATGATTTCTTCATCAAACGACAGTTAAATAAATTCTTCTGAAAACAAGAAGAAAGTCATATACACTAGGATGCCTCGGGGGTGAGTAAAACACAGCCTAATTTTCCATTTTTGGTGAACTAACCCTTTACTACCATGTAGGGTAGGCTTATAATATAATATCTACTATGATACTTAAGGTCTGTACTGTATATTGATTTTCTAGTTCTATTGACTTTTCATTTATTCCTATATTTTATTACTTATGTTATTTATAAGTTATTGTCTATTCCCATTACTTATTAGTGGTTTATTACCTTAATTAGATGATGTTGCACCAAGGCGAATTCCTTGTGCACACACACAGCAAAAACGCTCTTTCCTGATTATGACGATATATACTATAAAAATTATTTTTAAACCCACCATCTTTAAAACGTTTTCCATATTTTTGTCTACTATATGAACCAATGTAAATTAAATGCATGTAATTACAAATACTGAATTACTCTTTAATAATTTTGTGACATGTAATATTGCAATGGATTTCAGATTCTAGCACAAAATGAATAAGTCTTATGTAAAGTCTTAAATGCAAGGAATGACGGGAATAGTAATATACTTTTTAAACCAAATATCATTAAAATTGTCATGGCATTTGTCAACTAATTTAAATACCATATCCTTTTAATCATAATTAAATTTAATTCATAAATAATCAATATAATATTAATATAGTGTACTATATAGTTTAAACAACAACCAACCTCTTTAAAATGTTTCCCCACTTTTGAGTAACTATCATAATACATATCTACATTTAGTCTTTGGCAGACCTTTTATCTCAAAGCGGCTTACAAATTAGGACAATAGAAACAATCAAAAATATATTTTTTTAATAATTAAATTCACATCATAAAAATGGCTAACAGTTGAAAATTGTACATGTAAATTATTGCATGGATTCGGATTCCAACCACCAAAACCCTCTGTCATGACTCCTGCGTTCTCTTTATGTGGGCGTCACAGTCTCCAGGCCGGACTCCGCTCCAGCAGCCGCGCTCCGCTCCGTGTTTTGCGCTGCGCCGCCGCTCTGCCCCAGCTGACTGGCAGTGCTTGTTTACTGGTGGAGGTACACGGGGAGAGACGAGAGGGGGAAAACCATACCGCCGACAACACCAGAGAAGTTTTTCCCACTTTCAGCCCATTCCCACGCCAATGAGTTCATCGACACCGCACACCGGGGTCTTGTGGACGGCACTGAGTGGCTTTCTGGGCAGGCCGGACTCGCGTTGGACGCTGCTCTTTTGATTAACGTGGAGGATTCAAACGCGACGCGGCCGTGACGCGCGTACGCTCACACGCTTCTGGAGCATTGTGCTGGAAGCGAAGGCTTCAGGGGAATATCCAGATTTGTATTGGGCTCTGAACGCTTTGAATGTACACAGACGTGTGTGGATGTTTAATATCAGGGGACGGTGGCTTTTTTAGTCAGTAGAGGAGAAAAAAAGCATTTTTTTTATGTGTGTTGTGTGTGTATGGAGATGAGGAGATGCCTTTTTGTTGTTGTTGTTGTTGTTGATAGAAACCAGTGCATGAAACGACCTGTGGAATAACGCCTATTTTTTTTGCTTCTTTCCTCAGAGACGTTCAAATTCAGGATTCGTTTGACAATTGGGAAGCTTTTCTGTGAACATTTGGAATATTTATTTATTTATTTTGAAAGCAATCTTTGTTTTTAAACAGCATTTAAAGGTACCTTGTTATTGCTGTTATCAGTATTATTAATATTACATACATTTTCAAGCTAAAGCGGGTATGAAAAAGTTGCAATGCACTGTACCCTTAAGGGTACCTCATTCCTAGAAGTGTGGGATTGATTCCATGGAAGAAATGCATGGACGTTTTTCATGCGTGATCTACTGAAAGCAAAGATGAATCCGAGAAATCGTTCAAAATGATTTTCATCCGTTTCTTTTTCACTAGGGTGCAAGATCATGTTATTTAATGCTCACGCTGTTGCCTACAACTACTTAAATTGAACATTATCTTCAACTGAAGCACGCTGGACCCCTGGGTCCCCTTCTTGGGGGGTCTCATTTAAGTTGTCCCTGACTTTTTTTGGCCTGGATATAAGCTAATTAAGGTGATATTTTTCTTTCATTGCTCCACACCAGTTTTTTTGGACACACCAGAGGTGGATTTAATTTTCCAAGAAAACTCAAACGAGTCGCGAAGCATAATGCGGCTGGACACATCTGTGGCTGTTTTGGTCACTTTCGCCTACATCGTGTGCCTCTGCGGATCGCTACATGGAGAAAGTAAGTCGCGACGCACTCTCTAACGTTTTAATTCACAAAATATTGACGTGTTGTTGTTGTTGTGCTATGTGTGCGTACTATTATAGTTACTTACAACTGAAGGGACTTGTGGAATTCACTCCTTGTAGACTTCGGGCCGCTCCGACATGTGTTGGCGAGGGATGTCGCGCTTATTGGATTGTTTTAAAAGGACTTGCGTGTTGAAATTTGATCATTCGGAAACATTTTGATGTGTCAAATATGCCATAAAGGTGCCATTTAGATCATTTGTGGAATGAAAGCTTATTGTTTTGTAGTTAAACGTATGTTTTTATATGTCCCCCCCCCCCCCACCCCCCCCGCTTCCTCTCAAAATGGCTCGTTCCTCAGGCCTGGCGTTCTAGGCCAGATCAGCGCACGCACGCCTGGATTCCCGTCGCGGAGGCGCACACGCACGTTCTTCACGTTCGATCTGGAAGCGTGTAAACAAGCCCTAAGAAGATTCCCAGATCGGATCCCATAAGTGAGGGATTAGCCTACGTTGGGTCTCTTTCTATATCCAGGTCGACTTCGGTGTGATATCAATTATGGAATTCCCAAATGAGAAGGAAAAAAAATGTTGCATGTGCAATTAGATATTTGAAGCTCGGTGTTTGTGGAACATTTTATAATAACGTATCCCTTACGAAAATGTACCATGGTTTTTTAACTACAAATTCAACCAATATATATAATGAAGTGTTTCCAGGTTTGTGCAAAATTGCATTTTTATTAAACAAAGTTTTATTCATTCATTAAATGAATTCATTACACGTTAAATAAAGAAGCTGTAGCACACACATGGATCCCTTGTTACTGTGAAATGTATATCTACTGTATCTAAACCCCTTCAGCTTTTCCATTTCTGAACATCATTTTAAATTTAGGATAGGCACTTTTATGGGCACACTTAGAATAGTGGGCTGTTAATGTTTTTTAGAGCTGCTGTCTCAAGATAGTGCTGGACTGATGCCTGCAATAGTAACACGGTGTTATAAATAATGGTCTGGAGATAATTAGATCTTCCTTATTATAGGTAACCGTTGCATCCCAGCGAGCCATTTGAAACGTAGATTGGGAAAACATGAGGTGTTTGCAGGTGGTGTGATTTCTCTATCAGAAACTTGATAAATGTTCATGCAATCTGTTTGTTTTCATGTGAAGAGACTTGGCAAAATGAGCAGTTTTTGAATTTTTTTTGCTCTATATGAAACCGTTTTCCCAAGATTGGTTCCAAATATGAGTTGTCGCTGTTGCTCTTTTGGAAAACATTTACGGTTGTACTCTGAAATATTAGGACGTCAAAATTCGCTGGAATAGTTTTAACATTACCGTTGGCCTTCCTGCCTCCATGGACCTGTTTGGGATCTTCTGACACTCTGTAGTTTGCCTTGGTATGTCTCCCAGAATTCCAAGCGTGTGGAATGTCTTTGAAGTGGCCCACCCTGTAGGTGCTCTTGCCGTTGAGGGTTTCGGGACTCATTTCGGCGTCTGCTGCCTGCTGACCTCTTGACTTCCAGGTCATGTATCTGAACATTTGCCATGTAGCATGTGAGCTCTATGTTCAGCTCTCCGAATCTCCAGGGTGGACTTTTCCCAGGAAACCGGAGCATTTTCACAGGCTTCTGTTCATTAGTGTGTGTCCATTTTTTTTGGAGGTTCCTATTTCAAAAATTATTTGTCATACATTCACATACAAGAAAAAAATCTTGAAATACATGCATAAAAGGTGTCCATTTTTTTAAAATTAGTTTAGAAAATGTGTGTATTTATTAAAAATGTGATTTCGAATGTGACTCATCCAATCAGAATTTAGACTTTGAACTATTTTTTAGTTTGTTGCCAGTGGAAATGTAAATTCAGATGCAGAAAGTTATGTTTTGTTGACCGAATATGAAAATAAACATTGTTTAATATAATATAAAGTGATGATTTATGCACAGTAAGACCAGAGATGTTTAAGAAACTAAAGAAGTTCCTACTACAAAACTTATTTTTCGTATGTTTGTTCACATATAAGAACTTTGAAACTTTAAATACATGCATAAAATGGATGCGTTATTTTTATTTTATATTAATTATTAAAATGCTTGAATGTATTAAAATACTTCAAAAGCATTTTAAATGTATAATGGAAATTTCATGAATCATTTAATATCAAAAAGAATACACAGATGTTGCTTTTTTCATTTAAAAAAAGCAGTGCTTAACCCATTTGTCTAATGAAAGATAAACAGCAATTGCATTGCTTTGCAAAACATTTTTGCGAAAGAACCTGTAATCGCTATTTCTTTCGTAAAAAATATGTTTTGCATGTTTTGGAAAGCACAATTGCGGTTTATTTTACTTAAACACAAAAACTCTTAACTTCAAAAAAAATAAAAATAAGCGAAAAATAACACCTAAGGCCAGTTCACACTAAGGATGATAACTTGAACGATGTAGTTTTAAAAATCGTTCTCTGAATTAAAAAAAAAGAATAGCATTGTCCACATCACAACTATAACTATAATGGCACAGATGGATGATGTCCTTGGAATCACTTTCACACCGTTTTTGTCCAGCTGAGGAATGATTAAAAACTTGCTTTAATTAACTTGCAAAACTTTTTGTGAGGAAAAAAAGTCAGTACAATGTAACAATCGTTGGTTCTTTTGTAAACTTCGTACGTTTTAGAAGTTGCTGTTTATTTTTGGGGGAAAAAACCCCTATCTCCGTTTTTACAAAAAGATAAGCTAACACTTTTTTTAATGGACAACAAGCAGCAATCTATTTGATACTGATTATATAACTTCATATTGAGTTTTAATTTGGATGGGAAATCAAGGAAAATGAAGGTTATATGATGAAGGTCTTATTACGAACACATCAGTTTTAACTCTACATCCTCGCTTTACCGTGTCAAGGATGTTCTAGGGCGTGGACCGAGCAACCTCCCTTATTCCACCTCTCAGGGGCCATCCTTTCCACATCGATGTATTCGACTGACTCGTTCTGTCTTAACATATGCTGCGTTCAAGTCCTCCTGGGATGTTCGTACTTACGAGTTGACAAGTCGTAATTACGACGTCAGGTGCGTTCAAGTCAGTTTAGTCGGCACAAGATGGCGGTGTACCTTCTTTTAATAAATTACAAGAAAATACAACAGGGTCTGCATTTTTTTTACTTGGATTTCATTAACTAGCTGCGTAACAAGAACATGACCAATTTAAGTTTATAGGACAACTAAGTTATCAATTTAAACAAAAATGTTCCGTCAACTACAGACGTTGCATCCATCGATTCCGCCATGTTTCTCATTGACACGCCCCCCCCAACTCGGAAACCCGGGGCTTAAAGAAAATTTCGAGTTTCCCACTCGTAATAACGACTTTGTGGTGGCGTTCATGTGCGTTCAACTCGTAAATACGATCTATCCGACATGACTTGAACGCACCAATAGTCCCGCCTCTGCTCAATATTCATTGACTAGAGATTCATGGCGGCTTGTTTCTTTTATTGACACTGTTCTCCATGTTGGGTTGTGGGCCACAAATGAGGTCAATACCTCTTACAACATGCCTGAAAAATCTGATCTGATGAGCCGGTTGCTGTTTGTATCCGTCTGGCTTTATCTGTCAATGATCTCATGCCATAATGTCTCTGTCAAACCATGTTAGTAATGCGGGGATCAGCAAGCGTTGAGTCGGGGCCCTTTCAGCACATACGAGAGGGTGGAAAGACGGCTTGTCTCCAGCATTTGTGGGCTTTAGAGAATTTTGGCAGCTCTGTTACGCTACCTGATGGCTTACGTGTATTTTGAGAGCTGTCATATGGCTGAAATCGGGTTCTTTTGACCTTAATTTTTAAACAAATCCCAAGGGAGAAATCAAAAAATTGAAGTCCTGTGGTTTGTTTTGAAGCTTTTTGCTTTTTTAGCGGCAACATTCCATTGTTGCATTTAATAAAAACTGGAATAAACAGTTTGGTAACACTTTACAATAAAGTTCCATTTGTTGGCATTAGCCATCTATCAATAATACTTACCAAAAATGCCTTAATATTCGCTGACGGCACCCAATCACTGCAGAGGATCCATTGGTGAGCAAGTGATGTAATGCTACATTTCTCTAAATCTGATGAAGAAACAAACTCCTCTACATGAGTACATTTTCAGAAGAAAATTATTTTTGATTGAACTGTTCCTTTAGGAAATGAAAGTCAATAATAATTTAATGTCGTCTTTTAAACAGGCATAAATAAAATGAAATACAGGAACTGAAATATAAATGGGTGAAATATTAAAGCTAAATGATATATTTTGAAAGTTGAGCTGCTGGAACCTTTGTTTTTCTTCAGAGGTTAGTGCTGTTTTTAGAGGAAGTATTGTATAAAATAATTTAATAGGTGAGGACAGGCTCCTTCTTCTGCACTGAACGGCATATCTCGATGTGTGTGGTGAAACACGCGGCTGTTCCCTCAATTACAGAGCCGTAAATGTGAGCGATACTCATCTTTATTCTGCCAATAAACCTTTCAACAAGGTTAAGGGGGTGACATTAATTTGTTTTACTTTGCGGGTAAATGAAATTAGGATTTTCTCGCCTCGCTCACTGCAAGTAAATACTATCAGATAGCTCAGGAGGAAAACATTCTGAAGCAATGAATGAAAACGAGCTTTAGGGGAATAGTTAACCAAAATAAACATTTGCTGAAAATTGACTCACCCTCAGGCTATTCAAGCTGTAGATGAGTTTGTTTCTTCATGGGAACAGATATGGAGAAATATAGCATTACATCAATTGCTCACCAATGGATCCATTGAAGTGAATGGGTGCCGTCAGAATGAGAGTCCAAACAGCTGATAAAAACATCATAATAATCCACAAGTAATCCATATGACTCCAGTCCATCAATTAATATCTTGTAATGTGAAAAAGTTCTCTTGTCTGAATCAGGAGAGAAATATGCACAGATCAAACACTGTTTACAAAATGCTCCAAAACTGTTAAAACAAATATGTTGGTAGATTTTGATGTGAAAGGACAACAGAGACAGGACTGGAGTAAGTGCTATGGATTATGGACTCCTATTTTAGCCAGAAGCAGCGGTTTATTACAAACATGAAGCTTTTGCTTTCTCTTTGATCTGATCAGTCGTGAGAAAACCCTCCATTTTTAAAAGTGTGAGCAAAAAAAGTGTCTAAATTCAGAAATTTCTCAATTTAGATTTATAAGCACTGTTGTTAAAATTATAACTTAATTGCACAATATGTGCAGCAAAACAAAAGTTAGCAGTCATTAGGAGTAAGTACTATAGTTTCCTTAAGAAGTTTGTGTTTGATAAATGCAGCCTTTATGAAATTATAGACATAATTGCATTTGTCTACATGAATTCAGAGTTTACTGCGTTTACTTAATGTTTTTGACTTTGCACATTTTTGTCTTCGTTAAAGTTTTTCCTCATATCTCTGTGATGGAAGAGGTTGCATCCGTTTAATTTTGTCTTCAATAACATCTTTGGTTTTGGAGGCATTTAGCAAGTAGTTTAAGAGTGAGAACTAATTGAGAGTGTTTGGTTTGATTTGTTTTTGTTTGATCTAGACTTTGAACGTTTAAAGGCTTCAGAAGGGTCAAACTCCAATCCTGGCAAGTAATTTTACATGAAATGAACTGTCGTATTACGCTCTGCTCTGCTCTCAGCTTGAAATCTCATTGCCTTGAGCCTGACCGCATTAGGAGACGTCGCTGCAGATGAAGAATTAGATCACGCTCTAGCAGGACGCCGTCCAGGTTTTTGTTGCTCTCGTAATCTGGTGTGGAAGCGTAGGTCTTTACTCTCTAACTGGATTGAGTTTAGAGTCTTTATACTGGATCGCTCCACCTGTTTTACTCTCCTCGTAGAAGCGTGAAATGAGAAATCGGAGGTTATTTGCTTTATTTTTAGTTCTGTTCTGCCTCTAATTCCATAGACCATGTTACAAAAGTGAACATTCCCGTCACTGGCCCGCGTTCCCCACCCGAGGCCGTCTTTGTGAGTTTATGGCCTGGTGCCCGAGCGCTGCTGTCAGGCAGCACGTCGTCCCGGAGTTTTTCTCATTTAAAGGGAGGTGAGAGAGTTCACTGTCATTCACCATTTTGCTTTTCCCCTCATACAACACGTATTTGCAGCCGTCCTGCCTGGATAACACGGACAAACAATGAGCGGCTACAATAATCCGGCCCGGGACGGTTTGTAAGTGTGAATACAAACTCATTCACCTACAACGCCTGCTTGTTTTCCACCAGGCCAGTTATGCATAAATAATGTTTGGTCAGTAAACTTGGTTTAGCAAGCTCAGTTTTTTTCTTCATGTAGCTTTTTGATTATACTGAGACTACAGTTTCAACGTCAACATAAAATGATAAACCAACAGTCAAAAGTTTGAAAAAAAAAGTTTTTGAAAGACGTCTCATGCTCACCAAGGCTGCATTTATTTGATCAAAAATACAGTTAAAAGTGTAATATTGTAAAATGTTATTAACATTTAAAAATAACTGTTTCCTCCCCTTTCCTATTTGAATGTATTTTAAAATGTATTATAAAACGGATTGTTCCGGTCCTTGATTCTGATTGGTTGAGCCGCATTCGAAGCTGTTGTAAATTACGAAGTGGATATCGTCCCCTTTTGGAAGACCAAACAAAGTAGTTTTCGCTTTCACAACAAAACACAGCTCCTTCACGACATGGCGGCGGTGGCAAAAACAATACTACAGCGAGAATAAAAGTTACGCCTTTTTTCTTTGCGTGAACATTTGGGCGGTGTTATGCAAATCTTCCCACATAGTAAGGTAGATATGTGGGGGCGTGTTAGAACGAGCCGTTTTAGGTGTGGCTGACTCTGAACTTTGAAGAATATCTCTTTGGATTTGAGACAAACAATGAGCGGCTACAATAATCCGGCCCGGGACGGTTTGTAAGTGTGAATACAAACTCATTCACCTACAACGCCTGCTTGTTTTCCACCAGGCCAGTTATGCATAAATAATGTTTGGTCAGTAAACTTGGTTTAGCAAGCTCAGTTTTTTTCTTCATGTAGCTTTTTGATTATACTGAGACTACAGTTTCAACGTCAACATAAAATGATAAACCAACAGTCAAAAGTTTGAAAAAAAAAGTTTTTGAAAGACGTCTCATGCTCACCAAGGCTGCATTTGAGCAAAAATACAGTAAAAACAGTACATTGGAAATTGATTAGCCACATAGATTTAAATCAGCACAGGCAGCGAAGGATCGAACGCAACTGTTTTTAATGAGCGCAACTTTTTTTTAACAACCAAAAAGTTTTGATGTCTGTTGTGGAAGAACAGACGTTCCTCTCGTTGATAGCAGAGGAGCGGATCCAGCGAGAGCTTGATGGGGCGACGCGGAATGAAAAAGGTTTTTTTTAGGAGTCGTGGTAGTAAGGCGCGCAACAAAATCTACAACGCATATGAAATCGCCCTCCCACTTCTAAGCGGTACTGAACTCATGAAACGCAACTGCGCAGAGCCGAACGTGCCGTTCCGACTGAGCCGTGCCGAGCAGAGTCGTACCACACAGTGGAAAAGCGCCATAAGTGTAATGGTGCAACGGAAAAATATTTAGTAGTGCGTAAGTTGTAACTTAGTGCCGAATTACGTCAAAACTAGGCTAAGTTGCAACCTACTACAGCGTGCACCTGCCCTGATGAACTACATTTTGCGTGAAAGAAGCTGTTTCGTTTATATCATTACACTTTATTTGCTCTGTTTTATTCTGTGAAACCTTACTACGTATATGGAAAAAACCGGTTATAAAAGCAATAAGCCCCAAGAATCTGTGGTTTACAGTGAATTTATAACAGCTAAGGGGGTTTTAGGCACTCCGCTCAGTAATACCTTTAGTCATCAAAGACACATTCAATTTATCAAAATTTGTTTTTTGACCAGTATTTTATTATTATTATTAATTGTGCATCACAGTTTTCTCTTTTTTGTTAAATGTTTAGATTACCTTTGCCGTCATCAAATTCTTGCTTAAAAGTAATCTTAACAAGCACTAGAAATGTATTAATTAATTAAATGAAATGTCATCTTTAGCAAATAAAAAAAAAGAATATAAACTTTTTCAAACTTTGCTTTAAATTGATAGATTAAAAAAGGATTGCTGCAATTAAACTTACAATTGCTAGTAAAATTCACAAATTATTACAAAGAAACAGCAAGCACTTTAAATGAAACTTGAAATGTTGCTGTAGAAAAACTGAAATCGTATTCTAATAATCGTTTTATTCATAACTTCGAAAAAGTATTTTTTACAGTGTGCGCAGGTTTGGACAGAAATATGAGCTTATTAAAAATTGTATTCTTTTGAAACGAAGACATCTAAAATACAACTAAATTTGTTTATCCAGTCAGATGCGATGAACATGATATTTTTGGAGACTTGTCCCTTATGAAAATGTATCACAGTTTTATTGTAGTAAAGGTGTAGTAACTGGATTTTTGACGAAGTGATTACTATTTGCATATGCACAGTTTTACTACAAATACCATAGTTAAACTACGGTTAGTGTAGCAAAACCATGGTTAATTTGTGGTTACCATGGTTTAACTGTAGTTTAACTTTTTTTTTTGTTTGTTTGTTTGTTTTATTTGTAGTAAAACCATAGTTAATTTTCATAAGGTTTATATCTTTACATTCAGCCTTTCATCACTTGTTCGCCGCCATAATGCATCATTTTAGACAGAACCGTTTCGTGACGCAATCTTTCTCGCAATGTTTTAGTCTTTCATTGTGTCAGATGCTTCAACGTGAGAGGAAAACTTCAGAAATGTGTCCAAACACTACAACGAGCCAAGCGCCGAGGCGACGGCTCATACTGCACTTGGCAGCCAACCAGGGCGAGAAATTAACCGTGGTTTACTACAGTGGCGAAGGAAACAGAGTATCTATTGTTAATAAAGTAAAGCACACTCGGCCCAGTTTTATTTATTTGCTTTGCTTAGTCCCTTTCTCCCTTTTCGTTTGCCATGTTACACATTTAAGAGCAGCAAACTTTGAGCTGTCCGTCAAGTGCCCAACTGCCCATGAGAGACTGTGTAGACGGCGGGATGCTTAGAAGGTGGCGTCACATACGAAACTGCCATTTTTTGACGTTGTACACTCTTAAAAATAAAGGTGCTTCAAAAGGTTCTTCAAGCGATTCTTCAAGCGATGCCATAGAAGAACCATTTTTGGTTCCACAAAGAACCATTCAGTCAAAGGTTCTTTAAAGAACCATCTCTTTCTTAACTTTTTGTAATCTGAAGAACCTTATTTCGCCACAAAGAACCTTTTGTGAATCAGAAAGGTTCTTCAGATGTTAACGGTTCTTTATGGAACCATTTAGACAAAAAGGTTCTTCTATGGCATCGTGAAGAACCTTTATTTTTAAGAGTGTATTGCAGAGATGTTCTACAAATTTGGCATTTATTGTGTAGCAAATACTACCTTGTTGGTAAATAAATCCAAATATGCACCATTTGGTCCATCCAGACTCGGGTTTTGGATCTGTTAGGTCCATTGAGGTGACAGTGAGCGATTTGTGGGTTTGTAGGTTCTGTACGTGTCCCAGCTTGCTTGGGTTAAGGATATCCAGAATGGAAAAACCAACATGCTCTCGTGTGTTTGAAAATCGAAAACTGTTTAGTGTCCAGGGCAGTCTAACGGAAAAACAAATAGTGGAAATATTATTTGAGCTGCTAGACGCAGTGTAATGAATTGATATTTCATTGCTGTGTAATGCTGCAGGTACATGCTGAAATATTCACAAATGCATGAATATTGAATGTTGTTTATGAAGGGGCTCCTTTATGCTATGAAATAGTCTGCAGTGGAGAGGTTTGTGTTTAAGGATTGTGCGGCAAAATAAATAACATTTGAAATTTACACTTGAAGATGAGCTTCTGTTTCGTTATATTTATTTTTAAGGTAACTTTTATTTAATTTAGTTTTTTTTTTATAATATGAGACTTGTGTAATTGTTTCAATTTATTTTATTTATTTTTATTTTTTTTTGTTGGCTCATACGTTTCAGTTTCATTCTGTCTGTCATCATTCTATTTGGTTCCATTCATTTGATTCCATTCAATTTAAGCTGTTTGTTTCTATTTGATTCAGTGTCTTTCTTTTGGATTCTGGTCTGTTCAGTCTGTTTAGTTTCCTTGAAATAATTCCAAAAACTGTCCCCATTTCTATTTGTTCTTTCCGATTCTATTCCTTTGGTTTCATTGGAATCTCTTTGTTTTTTTTAATTTGATTTCCCATTTGGGGTGAGGCAGGTCTTTTGGTGATTTTGTTGAATTTTGTCTTGTTTGGTTTTAGTGTCATTGGGAATCCAGTTCTTTTGTGTCTGTTGGATTCTGTTCTTTTTTCATCGTGTCTTTTTTATTTTATCTAGTTAGTGCTTTTTGGTTCTTTCTGTTCGTTTCTATTTAGATTTTTTTTCCTTATTCGGTTCTGTTTCAGATAAAAAAAATTATGTTATTTATTTGTTTACCATAACCAATTCTTTCCATTCTGTTTGGTTTCTCCTGACTCTATCCAATTGGGTTTTGTTTGGATCTGTTGTATTTGTATTAATTTATTTTCGTGGTTGCGAGCCAATGCGTGTTGAGTTTGTTCCTGGCCCGGTTTGTTTCTAGTTGGTTCATCTTCCAAATTCCTTAGATTTCTGTCTGTTGCTTTTAGGGTTTTTTTTCTCTTTTCTTTTCTGTTCTCATTTTTTATCCATAGTTGAGTTCTTTTTTTTGGTGTTATTCGCTAGCAGTGCGGGGAGTGTTCTTATAAATATCCCATATTTTGATAAGGTGGGGTTCGGGACGGGGTCAGGCGAGGCGCCTTATGCTTATGGCCCGGTGAGGGCGGTGGTTGTGGTGGCATTGGGTGGCTAGGTGGTGCTTTTCAGGCTGTGGGGCCTGGTGGATGCTAGTTATTTTGTTGGGGCGCGAGGGTTGCGTTTTGTCGTGGAGGCGTGGGGTGCTATTTGGAGGCAGTTGCCTTTTGATGCTCGGCGCGGGCGTTGAAAAAAAAAAAAAAGCCAGAGACTATTGGGGGGCGGCGGATCTATTCAGTTGGGTTGTCTAGTGGTAGTATTATGTGGGGTGGGATGGGAGGGCGATGGGGGTAAGGCAGGCGGGTTGGCGGGGGGGAGTGCTGGGGCTGTTGGGTCTCCCGCCGGTTGTTGGGTCAGTTCTGTCATGGTGTAAGCAGGTGGGGGGCCCTGGTGGGGGGGGGGCGCGAAGGGACGACGGGGAGTCGCGGGGGGGGGGTGTCGACTGGTGTAGGGGGGATGCGGGGCGGGGCAGGGGCTCTGCGGTACTTGTCGATTCTCCAAGGTGGGAAGGAAGTCGGGCTGGGAACAGGGGAAGCAGGGGGGCGCGACTCAGGGTTCACTAGAGTCCTCGCTCACCCCTGATAAACACACGCCTTCCGAAGCTGCTTCGCGATGAGCCATAGAGTCTGACAGAGCATGTGGGTTTATGGGTAGACGTGGTCTTACTCAGCAGCAGTCAGTCTGAGCCGGTGGTCTCCAGAACAGACAAACAGCCCATTAAAGTGACCTGTGTTTCCCTGCAGCCGCCAGGCCGCTCCTCTCCCTGCGGTGACTGCGTGGACTGATTCCAGCGGTGGCTGCAGGGGAGGGGCAGCACTGCAATGGCCATATTCATCTTGCACGCTCTCACCCAAACACACTGCGCCCATCAGCGCTCTCAATGAGGAACTCATCAATATTGGCTTTTGTCTCTTCGCAGCTGCTTTTAAGACGCTGTGTTGCGACCACGTTTGCTGCAAATGCTGATAGGATTGCACGTTTTGCACAGGGTGGCGTGAGGAGCTTAGCGCTTGACGTTATAAAACATTGTAATAATCCTTTATACTCTCGTGCCCCACTACACACACTAGGCCGTATAGCATGAGTTGCATTTGTCCTCGTAAGAGGTTAATATGCAACAATGTAAAATGTGCAGCAGCTTGTGTTTCTTATGAGGCGTCGATGCAAAGAACGTTTGTGTGTTCAAATACTGCATAACATGTTTAATCAATACAATACGCATGGTTTGATGTGATGCAATGAGCACAATCATTATTCCTGATGAACCGTTGAAATATTTCTAAAGTCTGACAGTAATTGCCTTGAAAATTTGTTGAAAGCGATGGATTTGCTACCAAAGATTTGAATTAAGAGACGCAATGTTTAGCGTGCTAGCAACAACTAATTCCCCAGACATATTTTATGATGTTATCCGTTCCAGGCTGCTATAAAAGGTGGTTTATTATTTTACCGAATAAAAATTGAAA
This sequence comes from Sinocyclocheilus anophthalmus, assembly GCA_018155175.1. NCBI lineage: Eukaryota > Metazoa > Chordata > Actinopteri > Cypriniformes > Cyprinidae > Sinocyclocheilus > Sinocyclocheilus anophthalmus. Next base: position 397,030 of record JADLZN010008191.1, on the reverse strand, counting down.
TATACATTAATAAAAAAATTTCCCATTTTTTTTCCATTTTCCTGATCCCTTTGAAATGTTAATTAAATGTTAGTAATCAAAAAGCATGTCTGAGTAATTGAAACCACTAGGACCCTTTATGATTTAACAACCATTGATTAAAAGCTGAACAAAAATGAAATTTTTAGTGCCCTATGAAATCAGTTTTATTATAATCCCCCCCCCCCAGTTTCTATTTAGTTTTTCCCAAATTCTGGTTTGTAATTAAATGGTATAGTTAAATATTTATAACCAGAAAGAATGTCTAATCAGTGAAATTAATTGAACTTTGAATAGTTTAATAATTTATTAATTTGTACAATACTTCTAAAAAAAAAAAAAACGTAGAATTCTGGTTTTCCTTTTAATTTTCGTATTTATTTAATGATTACATTTTTTTTTTATTAATCAAAAAGCATGTCTAATTAATTGAATGTAATCATGAAACTTACACAATTTAACAATTATTTATTAAAAGTTTACTTTATTTCTAAATAAAATTCTGGGTTTCTATTTAATGGTATAATTATGTTTTAATAATCAACAATATCTAAACATTTGAATACAACTTGAAATTTGATTTCTTATTATTTTTTTACTTTTAAACATTTAGTATGTATTGTTGTTAGTTTTATTACATTATTATATTATTGCTAATAGGTATCTGCTTTATTTGTTCTGGATTTGTTTTAATACAAATATATTATACAGTGGTGAGTGCACAGTCAAATTCTGTAACATTTCGTGTTATACAGTAAATTCCATTTTTATGCATGGATTTTGTGATTCCATCCAGATTTTCTGCATCGCTTCAATCATAAGGCCATATGTTACCTAAACAGATACAGATTGGTCTAAATCTTTGGAGTCTGGCTGTTATTTTCATGAAATTTATTGCTGGAGGCGAAAACTTTTAGGAGTGAGTTTAGCACGTCGGCAGCATGTAATGTAAAAATACTCCATTATGTATGTTTTCAGATTGATTTCACACAGTTTGACGCTCTGAAATGCGTCAGAGCACAATTCATAATGTAACACGTTTGTTTCAGATTCTTACACACAGTGTTTGAATTTGAATTTTGTGTATAAAATTTCTGGCCCAACTGTCAAATTTTCTCAGAGAAGTTAAAAAAATCTCAGTCTGCACCTCGCTAATGAACTGTGAGTCCTTGTTGGTGGTTATTAGCGAAAGCATTGCTCTTCCAGGCGTGTTAGAAACGTGGCTGCCTGCTCTGGCTAGGCTGTGTATTTGAAAGAAATAGCCAAATAGTCAGGATGCCAGATTCCATCTGGTTTTGGAGCGGCGTGCTATAAGGAGCGTACCTCTGCTGCGGATGCCGCGTCCCCGATGACCCGCGGGGCCTCGGCGCTGCTTTTAAAAGCACGAGGAAATGTGTTCTAGCATCTCTTCAGCGTTAATGGGGGCAGAAGCCTTTCAGAGAGACCATAGTTACCCCACAGCTATCGATATTTGATGCGTTCGTTGTTTCACCATAAATGTTTTTGCTCAAAAAGCAACGCGTTTTGGACAGAATTCATGTCTTGTTTGTAGCAACTCGGCCTCCTGATGGATGACTCCTTCTGCTTTTTTAGACCTAGACTGTGTTTTTTCCTGTGTTTAGGCTAAAAGCATTTTCTGCTGGCCAAAAGCTAGCCGTTGGTTCCATTGCTCCTTCTGACGACACGTTTGCATGATGCAGAAAATGAGGATGTTCCCGAGCTAATGCTTGAGTGCATCTTTTAGCAGTTTTATGTGTTTTCTGTATCTTTGGTTGGGAGTGGTGCTTGGTTTATGGTTTATTATTTCGAATGATGTTTCAGTGATTCTACTAAAGGATGACTTGACAGCATTTCAGTCTGTCAGAGTTTTGCACAAACTAACAGACCATTCTCTGTAATAGCTTATGTAAACTAAAGGAGATGTTTGGAAATAGACTCATTGCATTGTGGGAGGCAGAACCTCAGCATGTCTTTTAAAGCTGTTGCTTCATTTCGGTCGGTCTCATATTTCAATACTAATAAACTTAATACAAATAATATATCATATTTAGCAATAAATCAGGCTTATTTTAGTAACATTAAGATTTGTTTTCTTTGCTTTGACATTTTTTTTTAATGTAAGTGTAGCACATTTTTCTCCCAATTTATCATATTCATTCTAAATGTACTATAAGGTTATACTATGGTTATTCTACTATAAGGTTATACTATGGGTAAAGTTTAGATAAACCCTTAGTATAAACTTAAAATAAAAAGAATGCAGAATTCTTCAACTGATGCAGATTTTTTTTCTTGTCAGCTACAGTTAGTATACATCATAGTAGTATTTGTTATACTTTTCTTTAAATTTCTGCTAACATTAATTACAAAAATGTATCCTATTCAGAAAGTTAGTAATTTCATCACTCTATTGCAGTATTGAGAATATCTATTCATTTATTTATTTAAAAATAAAATATATTAGCAGAATTAAGCCTATTTTAGGACCTTTTCATTTTTTCATATATATAGCATTTGTGATATTTTTGACAATTTAATACATTTTATCCACTTTTTTGCATTTAAAAACTAATCAGTTATATTTTATAAGGCCTATTTTAGGACCATTATTTATTCATTTTTATATTTGTGATGTTTTATGACAATTTAGCATGATTGATACTTTTTTTTACATTTAAAAACAAATAGGTTTTATTTAGCAAGACAATTAAGCCTATTTTAGAACTGTTACGATATTTTTTTACACCCATTTCTCAATCTTTTCCCCCCTAATTTTCATTAAAGTTAGACTTTATAGTTAAACTTTAACTTACTGAAAATTTTAAAATAATGCCGATTTTCTTTTCTTTCTTTTTTTTAGTGTTCAGCTGCAATTAGTATGCATCATAGTAGTATTTGTTATATAAGATTTTATTGTCGCATTAAATTTATGGATATTTTTTTTTACGAAATGTTCCTCGTCCAGACAGGATAAATTTGATTACTCCATTACAGTATTGAGAATAAAACTATTGTTTTTTTTTTTTTCTTCTTTCTTTTTCTTTTTTTTTTTTTTTTTTGGGTAAATTTGGGGACGGATTCTTCGTAAGATTCAGTTTAACCCTCTAAGCACCAAATTCGCAAAATTGCGACAAGACGTCATACTTAATAAAATAGACTGCATTTCCTAATATGGTGTAATATCTCATTTTTATTCCCTACCACTAGATGACAGACATATAGTACTTCGATTCTAGACCAAAATTACGTCACGTTCCTATTCAAAGTGTTCGAGGAAATAGCAGAGCAAGTGCGCTATCGTGTCATTGATGCGGAAGCATTTCAGTTCATAGTGTGCGAGTAAATTGTGAGATTTGTGAGAAAATCGCCAAATGGCTAATAAAGATTTGTACCGTGAGGATGTGTTGCAAATGTTAATCGCCGATTCTGACTCTGAAGGGGAATATTTTCCATTTGGAAATGACGATCGGTCGTCTAATAACCGCGCTTCTTTGAGCAGCGTCAATGTGCCTGCTGTGCAGGCGAATGTGTTTCACAGAAGCACAAACAAGTGATCATTTCGACCCTTTGCCCAACGGGGATGGGGGTGGCAGTGGAGAACGTGGTCGTAGTGTCCATAGGTGAGCTGTTGCTAGAGGTAGAGGCAGCAGGGGTAGGAGAAATAGGGCTGGAAGTAGCACTAGCTCTTTGGATCCAGTCAGAGCGGCTCTGGATCCAGTGCCCCAAAGAGGTGGGAGTGGCCGCGGTACATGGTGCAGTCAGTGTGGAGTAGGTCTGTGTGCTGTGCAATGCAATGAGAGGTACCATACTCTCAAGAACTATAAACATTGTCACCTAGATACCTGATTGGGCAGATAACTGGTCAACTGATCAAAAAAATTGGCACATGCATTTTACTATGGCACAGAATTATAGTAATAATTTACTATAGTTACTAATAGTATTACTGTTTATTTCCTCTTTTCTGATCATTTGGAATGAGGATAAAAAGACCAAAAAACATGCAAATAAGTTCAAACATCCATTCAATATCTATTATTTCCTGAATATTATGAAATTCAAGATGGCCGCCCCTAATGACGTCATAATATGCAAATTAGACGAGTATATTTACACCCCACATAAACTTTTGGTCATGCCCAACATTTTTCTAATTTTTACAGTAGATCTCTATCTTTAAGCCTTTTCAAGCCACAAGCTTTTGAAATTTTGATTTTTTTTCCAAAAATCCCTGGCGCCTAAAAGGTTAACAGTAAAATCTGCAGTGGTAGACTTTGTAACTTTATTACTTTATAAACTTTAATTTTGCGGAAACCAAGGCAAGGGAAGTTTAGCTGCATCAGCAAAGGCTTCTCCGAGTGGCCGTGATCTTCCTGACATGTGGCGAAAGAACCATCATGCTCCAATTTCCAAGCGCTAGTTACTATTGCTAGCAGCGTATTAAATTCTCCATTGGGAATGTGAGGCTAAAAATAAGGAAGCATCCCATCATGTAAACAGTGGGATATTGTAGCCTTGATAGTCGTTCCTGACGTCTTGTTTATTGTGATCGTCACACGGCTGCTGCGTTTTCTTGTGGAATAAGGCCGAAGCACGAAGGTTTGTCCTGGAGTGGCTGTTGAAGGCTGAGGATTCCTCCCTCGAGCTTCATTTCCGGGCCTGTTATAGAAGTCACATTTCCAGCGGCATTGTCCGCCGTGTGTTTGGGTTCACAGAAGAGGCTATTGGCACATGCATTCATGCGTGTGATCGCTAACCGTCCCGCTCGCCTTACGTCATGGATAGCGTGGCTCATGTTACAGCTTAAGTGTCCCCCTTTTATCCGGCCCGATGTGTGCCGATGGGGAAGAGAAATGGTTTTAACCTGCAGCGCCCCTTCGGCGGGCCCCTCGTCTCTCTGGTGTGGCCCTTGGCCCTTATGTAAACTCCCTAACGGCCCTGCTCTAGTGTCTCACAAGCTGCTGGCCCAGATCTTTTGAGAGCTTTTGGAAAGATGACCTTTTGGTTTTAACCAAAGAAGCTTCGCAGAATGAATCGACCTTCAGATATGCGGTTATAAAAACCGTCCTGGATGCCGATTGGCCAGTGTTGTTTTAGTATCATTGAGATGCTATTACAGTTTAGAATTTTTATTCAAAAGTCTTCTATTTAAATTTTAGTAATTTTGTTGTGTTTTTGTCATTTTTATATTTTGAATGTCTATGTAGTTTTTATTTATTTTGAGTTTTAGTGCTAGTTATTTTAGTACATATCAAATTAAGCTAAATGAAAGCAAGAAATGTTTTGCTTGGCAACTAGATGAAATTTATTTATTTTTAATTTCAAGAAACTTTCAGTAATCCTGCATTTGATTTAATACAACAATAGTTATGCTAGAATCTATTTCTTCTTAATCTATATCTATCAGACCAGTGTTAATATTATTGTTATATATGTTTATTATTGCGTTTCTAATGAATTAGTTTTTGTTTAGATTATATATTTTAATATAGTTTTACTTTTTATGTATTTTTTAACTAAACCACCTTTTTAATTTAGCTTTTTTCCCCCTAAGTTTTCATTCTATCATTGAGATTTAGTTCAGTTTTCTAGAGTTTTCTCATTAGAGTTTTCTTTGGTTTAGTTATTTTTATTTGGCGTTAGTTTTTCTTTGGGTTAGTTACTTTTTCATGTATGTTTTTTAATGGTAAAAAGATTCTGTTTGTTGTGGTAAAAATCTAACTATTTTATTTATTAATTATTTTATTGTCCCATATTTGAGAATTTATTTATTTGTTTGTTTGTTTACTATTTTTTTTTACAGCATGACAGAAAAAAAAGAAAATATACTCATAAATTTTCTAAATGTTAACATTTAAGGTTTTGACTCTGATGGTAAGTTTTGTTTTTTTTTTTTTTTTTTTTTTTGTTTTGTTAATTTTTATTTGTATTTATTTATTTTTGAGTTCACTCCTTTTATTGTTGTGTTTAGATTTAGATTTTTAGTTTTCAGTTATTTTAGGCCTGCCAAAATAATGCACTAAAAGTTTCCATTAAAAATTCGAGAAATGTTTCTACAATTCTAAAAAGTCTAAATAAAACTAAATAAGTAAATAAATAAATACATTAAAATAATACTAATTAACGTGATTTAGTGGCACAGTTTAAAAAAAAAATATATATATAGTATATAGCTATCTAAAACTAAAACAAATAAGTTTTCGTCATTTTTTAATTTTCGTGTTATTTTGTATTTTAGTGTAGTTTCAGCCGTTTTTACCAGTTTTTTTCTGTTATTTTATTTTGTTTAAGAAAATATTTAAGTTTTTTTAGCACAAGGTCTAGTGGACATTTTTAATGACAGTCTATGTCCTTAATATTTTCTTAATGCAGTCACAATTTTATAAGAATAATAAGGCATTTGTTTCTGCTGTTTTGTGAATATATTGCACCTCTAGCACGCGGCCTCTCAAACTTGATTTTAAAAATGTGCCGTGGTCTATTTTCTGCAGTTCGGTAGCGTCGGTTGACCCTCACGGCTGCGGTCAGGTGCCGTTTCGTTGTTGTGCACGTCAGTCGGTGTGTGTTTGAATGCAGAGCTGTTACTTTACACTCGTCTGCGCTCTGGTTGATGGGTTTGCATGATAAGCGGCAGCGTTGAGTTTCAGACACGCTGCCTGTTGTTTATCTCTAGATCTTTCTAGATCCTCATGCACTAGTTCTCACTTGCTTTCCTCGACTCTGCAGCTGTTGGTGTAATATTGGACTTGTTGATCTGTATATACTGCAGATCTGATATTTCTCGTACAGTTTCGGTATTCTCTGTCTTTTTCAGCTCTTATGTGGAGTTTGTCTTTATTTCGTAAGCATCACAAGCCCCCCGTGTTGATTCCCAGAGCACTTCGCAAACAGGCAGCAACCTAAAACCTGACGTCACCGCAGTGACACTAATAAATCAGGCTCCTAAATGACGGCTGGGTGTCCACTTTCAGTCGGGCTGAGGCAGGACGTGTCCTAAACGCCGTACGGGGGAAGAGCAGGTTTGCTCGGTGAGGAAAAGGGGAAGTTTGTGGAGTGTGTGAACAGATGGGCGCGTGAGGTCTCATACGAACAGATGGGCGCGTGAGGTCTCATACGATCACACAAACAAGCTCCATATCTGTTTACAGCAGACCTTGGGAATGTTGACCAACACAATAAAATGTAACCTTGTCCTCATTCAGATCTGAGTGCTGCGCCGCAATAGAGATTGACTTGGTGCATTGTGGCATAATGGGAATTCGCGGGGGATATAATTCATTTATTTTTTTAACAATTTGGCTATAGTTTTATTACTTTTTATAGTTTTTTGTAGGGATGCACCGATACCACTTTTTCCAGTACTCGCCCGATACCGATACTTTTATTTTTGGTACTTGCCGATACCGAGTACCGATACCGATATTTTATTGCATTTGTACATTTTTTAAAGATTGGGTACAGAAACCAAAAGAAACCAAAAGGAGATGTATAGTTAGTTGGTTAACTTAATTTATCAAATAGATACAGTCAAACCAAAAATTATTCAGACACCTTCAACACTTCTCACATTATCACAGTTTATTCTCTATAGTTTAGAAAATTATAAAATGGTAATAAAATATGACAAGAACTCAGGGTTAAACTGTGTCAGAACAAATTCATCTTGATACTGTTAGATAATTTTGATAGAAAGGTATGTAATGGATTACAAGCAACCAAAAATATCTCAGTACACAGCTATGTTATGTATGACCTATGTGATTTGTACTACAACTACCAACTATGCTCGTTCGGGCAAAATCCCTTGGAGCCTCAATGTATCCAGACCTGTACGCACACTCCTGGGCGTGCTGTCACCCGCGTCATGAAAACCAAACTTCGTTTATTCCCAGACATGGGTTACTGAATAATTTTGGTCCCCCCCCAAATTTTTTATCGTTTTACTGGTAATATTCCACTGTATGAAGAATTTTTGGTTATTATTTTTCACAGTTTACTTTATTTTGCTATCCTCACTTACATAAATGAACTTATAGTGTCCTGCACCCACTAGTAAAAAAAAATATCAAAAATGATATCTGGTCTGAATCATTTTTGGTTTCACTGTATATCCTTCGGTTATTTTCACACTTAATTATGCCATTAAAATGTATTTTACAAGTTTTTGTTACTTTCACTGTTAATTGTTTTGCCCTATGGTACATCATCTTTAATTTAATAACATTAGAGCTGCTCCATTGCAGCAGCTTAGTACTGTAATCACGTGCTTTGCTGTAATAATACAGGGAACCACTCGTTATAAATCTCCTAACCGTGATATTGTTCAGAGAAATAATAGAAGTCGCGTTTTGTTTCTCTGAAAAGTCTGCGATTTATATTCCAAAGACACTCTTATAATGCAGAAACACTCAAGCAAGCAAAACACGCGTAATGCGTGCAGGTATTTGTACTGGTGCAGAATAGTACAGTCTAGCACATTTCACACAGGCTGCTAGATTCACTTTCGCCAGAAAGTCGTGTATGCCTAAGGTTGAAAATAAATGATGTTTATCGTGAATGCCTCTATAACGGGTCTTATTTTTACGATTTAGGTTTAATCCAAATGTGCGTGTGTAAGTGAGTGAACATCAGAAAGATCACACAACAGAAGTGAGTGTGGACGCTTCTCTCTCTCTTCCCCCTCTCTCTTGCCTCTGTCTCTCCTCTCTAATCAATCTCTCTCTATCTCTCTCTCCCTCTACCGTTAAGTAACTTGTGCATTGTTTTAATTACTTGTCTTTGACATATCCGACCGAACTACAAAATTTCCAGTGATGTCTGTGAGAAAGGTATATTCACTCGACAAGCTCGCGCATCTGCGCCGCCGTGCGCTCAATTTGCTTATCAGCTCCCGCACGATCAGCTATAGAAGCATTAAAACATCTCGTATATGTCTAATCTCTAAAACTCCTTTCTGCTGTCTGTTGTTTTGTTGTCGGTGTTTCTTTTTCTGAATATGGCACTTATCACAAGCTGTGTGGTATCGGCGTTTGGTATCGGGGCATTTTAACGAGTACGAGTACGAGTAGAGGAGACCAGTATCGGGCCCGATACCAATACCAGTAGCTTGTGGGGGGATCGGTGCATCCCTAGTTTTTGTGTGAAAATAAATACTATGGTTGTTGTTTAAAATATACCAATTATGTCCGTCAGAGCATAGTCCACCAGTTTTGCATGCATTTTTAAGTTACTAGGTGGCAATTTCATGTTTTTTTTATGGTTTCTTTTTTGACCAACATTCAATTCGTTAAGGTTCATACAGCTTAGGAAAATAACACAGTGTTTAAATTTTTAAACAGTCACAAATGAGTAACAGGGTTGATTTATGTGAAGCTCACATAAAATAAAGACATTTTAGAACTAATATTAATATTTTTAATGACTTTTTTTCGAAATAAAACTAGTAGGCCTATACATTAAAAGGAGTAGGCCTACATCTATTATGTCAAAAAAAAAAAAAAAAAAAAGTGATAATATTTGTATCCAGATTGGGAAACAGGCGTGCAAAAGCTGTAAAATTCACATAAAAACACTCAGAATAAACCACCTCTGCACATCATTGCTTGGAAGTTTTACCTTAAAAAGAAAACAACAGGGGCATGACAAGCGTTTCAGGCTTTAATTACCCTATTTGTGTAATATTTCATCAGATTTGTGTGTGAATATTTTCTGGCAGTCCTTGATTTTGGCACCAGATTGTTATAAGATATTATTTGTGTTTTCTGGTTATATTTTGATTTTCCCCTCCAGACTTTTCCTCAGAGGTAAACAGGCTGAAGTGCGTTTTTGTCTGGCAAATGCTCCGTGTTGCTGCATGCTGGGACGTGTTGCTATGGAGAGATGTTCATGCCACTCAAGGTCCGAGCTTATGATTGTTTGCTCAATTATCTTATCACGGGAGCGATGGTTACCCTATGGTTTCTCGTGTCCTCCGGTGTGTGTGAGTGTGTGTGTGTGTGTGTGTGTCAGGATCTTGCAGGTCATAAGGGTGAAGGGTCTTCAGCTCTTCTCAGTGTTGCTTTTCTGACCTTTATGAGATCAATGATCTCTGTGTCAGTCAGGTTTATCTGTAGTCTACGTCAGTCGGCTATTTTAGGGAAATCAAGTTTGCACAATTGCTTAAGTGGTGATCTCACAGAACCTGCGAAAAACATATCCAGGCCATATTCTACCTCATAATCAAAAGAAAAGAATAAGGAAGTAGATCTGAAAGAATTAAAGGACTGTTTTTAGGATTCTTACATTGGTAGGTTTGAGTTCTGTAAGAGTTCTGTTAGATACTGTAATGCAAACCAATCGTATTGTTCAAATCTTTTTTGTAATGGTATTATTAGTTGTATTGCCTTCAATATTAATTTTAACTTTAAACAAATTTTAAAATCTCAATTGTTTAAAAAAAAATTAGTTTTAGAGCTTTGTGAACTATTCTCATTACTGTAATTTGAAATAAATCATATATTATTCATATATTTTATATAATAGTGTGAGGTTAACTTTTTTTTTGTTAGTTGTACATCTGCTTTAATATATGTTAATTTGAACCTGAAGGATTGATTTATGCCAAATGAAATTATTTATTTATTGGACTAATTAAATTTTTTTTTTTATGCTTTGGAGGATTAATAGCCAGAACAATTGTTTAGCAAATTTAAATTTAATATTAAATTTAAAACTGAGACTGGTATCTTTTACTTTTATAAAAATCATTAAATATTATATATATTTAAAAAAAATAAAAAGTAAAAATTATTTTACGTTGTTATAGATTTTAATAATATGTACACAGTATTTTTTTTTCTTTATGCAAAGTGTATTTTTTTGTGTGTGTTACAAGCATAAGATTTTTTAAAATTATTATATATTTTTTCTTCCAGTATAGTGCAAGGTTCTTTATGTAAACGGGGTTGTGTCAGTGACACATTAGTGTAACATGATCTGGAAATGTTCTTTGTGAGAATTACCCAAAACGTTTATTTTTATTTATTTTTAAAGGTTTATTTATGGCGTTTTATGCCTTTATTTAGATAGGACAGTATAGGTCGACAGGAAGTGAAGTGGGTGAGAGAGAGGGGGATGGGATCGAGAAAGGTCCGTGAGCCGGGACTCGAACTCGTGACACCCGAAACGCAATGGCGCTGTATGTCGGTGCGCTGCCCACGAGGTTATCGGCGTCGACCCAAAACGTTTCTTTATGCAAAGTGGTTTTGTTTTGTTTTGTTTTGCTTTTTTGTTTTGCTGTGTTTTGTGTTTTTTTTTGTTTTTTTTGTTTGTTTGTTTGTTTGAGTGTAATATGACCTGGAAATGGTCTTTGTGAAATTCTCCCAAAAAGGTTGCACTCCCTATTAATACTTCATATGAAGGAAGCACCTGAATCTCAATGAGCTTGAGTTTTGTTCTGTGAATTTCTCATATGTGCGTCCTCAACAGCAGCTGTGGTTTTATTTGGGTTTTATCCACATACCGTGATAAGATGAGGTAAAACTGCCATTTCAGGCTGCGATGTGAAAACCATTAACCCTGATAACTGCTGTCTGCACAAACGAGGAGGAAAAACAGAGTCCGTTGAGATCAGCCGAGCCTCAAAGACTTTGACACCTGCTCACACCACAAATCACATGCTCCCTTTGTCTCCTCGAGAAACACATTCGACAGAAAAGCTCTTTGTTTTCCTGCGTTGTCCTTTGAGTTGAGATTTGGCCTCTGAGAATTCGTCGTAATCTCTAAATTGCACGTTCCAGCGTTCTTTTTAATGATTTAGTCTGGTAATGTCTTCGAATTTGTATTTTTGTACACTTCGGCGTTTCAGATGAATAGGCCACGGTGAATAATATTTTGTAATGATTTCCAGCGCGAAACCAGAGGAAACCCCCCACCCCTTGAAAAAGGCCTGGGAGATTTCTTTTGATGGTGAATCAATGGAGCAGCTCTGAAAGGATTTCTTGATGTTATCCATTAGCAGATGCTCTCTTGTCGCGAAGCGCTTTGCTAATGAATTCTCTCGGCCTCGGCTCAGCGTGTGCGGGTTTGGATTATGAATGAACTCAGAAAAGCTGCCTCGCGGAGACACGCTTTATGCATTATTCAGTGTTGATAATCTTTCATGCTCCTGTTAGGACGGCCCTCACGTGCGTTTTTACGCGCTCTTCCTTTATGCTAGGGCTGTCACCGTCGTCAAATTGTGGAGGGAGGTCAGCTGTCGTACAAATAATTGCGGCTTTTGCCATTTTTGTTCGTATCAAGTGCAGCTGAATACACATTTGTCTCATCACCAAGTCTTTTTTTCATAATGAATATCATGCAGAAATTTTAGAAAAAATATTAAGAGACAAATATTGATTGATAAGGTAGATGAGGTATATTATTTAGAATTTTTTTATTATAGAATTTTATAATGGAATTTTTATTATAATTTAAAGGGTCATATGATGCTGCTAAAAAAAAAAAAGCCTTGTGTATTTGGTGTAACGTGTTTATGCGGTTTAAGGTTAAAAAAACACATTATTTTCCACATACTGTACATTATTGTTTCTCCTCTATGCCCCGCCTTTCTGAAACACGTCGATTTTTACAAAGCTCATCGGTCTGAAAAGCGAGGTGTGCTGTGATTGGACAACTATCCAGTGCGTTGTGATTGGCCGAATACCTCAAGCGTGTGACGGAAATGTTACACCCCTCACCATAGGTGTCCTTGTAAGGGCCCGGCCAGAGCGAAGAGACAAAAACATTAAAACCAATTACAAACAAGGCATTTGTCGCATCCAGTGGGGACACTATTACTGATTATAATGACTTATACTAACTTTTTACGCGTTGTGTTGTATCGCGCCGCGTAAACATAAAACCATGTCTGTACTTGTGATCGGAGAAATGACAAACAACAAGTGCTACTTTACACTGCTCAAAAAACTCGCATTTGAATCGTCAGTGGCAAATCCTTTAAATATAAAAAACGTACTTACAGTCTGTGAGTCAGAACAGCGGCATTGTAGTCTACTCTACCAGGAAACAGTCCTCCATAAAATACGCTGCACACATCTGAATATTTAGGTTAAACTGTTCTAGAACAGTGTTGTAAATACAACATAACCACTGATTTCTAGTCGTGTCCTCTTTTGGAAGACAAACAAAGTAGTTTCGCTTTCACAACGAAAACAGCGTCACACACGGCGGCGGGCTTGAGTGAGCGGAGGCCGGCAGGCTTGAGTGAGCAGAGGCGGGTGGGCTTGAGAACGGCGCGGCCGGCGGAGTCGAATGGAAAGGAGCCAGCGAGGCCGGTGGGCTTGCACGCAAAACCCACATGTGGGACAGTAGGGGCCGACTGGACTCCGCTTCGTCCACGGTGAAGCCGATCCGGCGATCCACAGCACTAAGTTGTTGTATTTCCTCAGCGACCAGCACGGATAATCTCTAGGTATGACGAAGTGGATATCGTCCTCTTTGGAAGGCCAAACAAAGTATTTTATAAAGAAACACACAGTGTCTTCACAACATGGCGGCGGCAACAACAACAATACTACAGCGAGAATAAAAGTTACGCCTTCTTTCTTTGCGTGAACATTTGGGCGGCGTTATGCAAATCTTCCAAAAAAAGTGATGTAGACATGTGGGGGCGTATTAGAACAAGCCGTTTTAGGTAGGCGTAGTTGACTCTAAACTTTTATAAAGAATATATCTTTGGACTTGAGACTTCAGTCTTTGCAACTTTAAGGATCTTATATATGCACGAACAGCTTGTAACACTCCAAAGAGAAAAGGAAAAATGAAATCGCATCATATGACCCCTTTAATGTGTTGATTATAAGTTTCATTTTTTATAATTTATTATTATTTTGTGAATGATTCATTTTTATTACATTTTGCCATTCTTAACACAAAATTCAACAAAGCTATTATAAACAACAAACATTGCTTCGATAATGAAGATTATCTTATTAAGTTGTTAATAATTATTTATCTTTTTTTGTCAATTTCAGTGAATAATAATGGAATAAAAGACAGTGGCAGTTTTGCTAGACATTTGGATATTCACTTGCGCTCTCTCTCTCTCTCTCTCTTTCTTCTCACGCACAGCTAGTTGTACTTTTGAAATCATAGGTTTGGCCCTATGAAATCAGTATAATTTTTTTTAATTTTTTGTAATTTTTTTTTCTAAAATTAACTTTTTTTTCCATTTACATTTTTACAAAACTTTTAAGAAATGTTGAAGTTTATTACTTTTTTCCCCATTTGACGGTAAAATTTAGTAGTTCACAAAGGCTTATCTAATTCCTAATTGAAATCATGAAATGTAACAATTGAACAACAATTGAAAGATTATAAATTTGTAGGGAAGTCCGTTTTAGTTTTTGACCAATCAGTATGTTTCTATTGAATTTTCTGGATTCCGTTTTACTGGTTTAAGGGCAATATTAATCCACTCAAGAGTGCAGTCATGAATCAAAACTGAATTCAGCTGTTAAAACGTCAGCTAATTTAGGAAGTATATTAACATTTTAAAAGTATAAGGGCCTATGAAATGTTTATTTGCAGTGAAACATTAACACTTTAATTAAAGGGATGGTTCACCCCAAAACGGAAATCATAATTTTTTTTATACGTCACTCCAAACCTGTATGAGAGTTTCTTCTGTTGTACACAAAAGAAGATATTTGGAAGAATGTTGGTGACCAAATAGTTTACAGTAACCATAGTTTATTTTTTTCATAGCAACTGTTCAAAATATCTTATTTTTTGTTCAACAGAAAAAAGAAACTCATACAGGTTTGGAACAACGAGGGTGTGTGTGATGACAGAGTTTTAATTTTTGGTTGAATCTTCCGAATGTAATCCAATGAAAAAGTAACAATTACTTTCCTAATACTATTCCTCTGTCTGTCATTGCAGTTTGCCCCAGCACGGATATCCGCAACAATGCGACCCACCTGCATGTTCTGGAGAACTGCACGGTGATCGAGGGCCACCTGAAGATCCTGCTCATGTTCAAGCCCAGACTGGAGGACTTCCGGGGCTTGAGCTTCCCGAAGTTGGTCATGATTACGGATTACCTGCTCCTCTTCCGCGTCTACGGCTTGGAGAGTCTGGGTGACCTCTTCCCGAACCTCACGGTCATCCGCGGCAACAACCTCTTCTTCAACTATGCCCTGGTCATGTTCGAAATGATCCAGCTGAAGGAAATCGGCCTCCACAGCCTGACCAATATCACGCGAGGAGCGGTACGCATCGAGAAGAACCCCAACCTCTGCTATTTGTCCACTCTCGACTGGTCCAAGATCTCCGACTCGATGGAGGACAACTACATTGTGGCTAACAAAGATGACCGGGAGTGCGGAGACATTTGCCCGGGTACCATCACAGGGACGATAACCTGCAAACAGACCACCATCAACGGGAATTTCGGCGAGCGTTGCTGGAACCAGAACCATTGCCAAAGAAGTAAGTTGTGGTTGTTCTTCTTTCAGCGCTGCTGTTGAAGTTTCTAGAGTAATGGTCATCCTCACTTTTTATTTACACCATTGGCGTAACATCTTTTCAACTTTCTTGGGAAACAGTAGTAGGCCTATGTTTTTGATTAAAAGGAACCAAAAGTCTGCTGGGTAGGGATGTAACGATTCACTCGACTCACAATTTGATTCACGATTTAGATTTTTTTTAACAAAATGAGATTACATTATACATATACAATATATTAATATAGTAGTTCAATATAATCTATAATTAGACATTATCGTAGAAAGTGAGAAGGGTGTCTTTTATAAGGTTTTGCCTGCACGTTTCTTGTGATAAGTGTGACACTATAACAAAAACTAAATTGTAAACAAAACTCCGAGTAATCATAACAAGTAAACGTTACCCAAATAAAAGGGATCATCTTCATATAACAAACTAAGATGTGTTCCACACACCAGACTAGGCTGAATGTAATATTGTGATATGGTGCAATTTTACTTGCGTTCTTTTATTTTGCTGTTCAAGCTTTTCTAGTAATAATTCGATTGTCTTGAGACTAGATTATTTTGTGGCACTCTATTGTAAACGTACAGTAGTAGAACTGCTGTTGAACACAAAGAAGATCCGTATCAGTTGACAGGTAGCCATTGACATCTAGTAGGAAAGGAAAATTACTAGGAACCAGTCAGATGGCTACCGCAACTGTTGATTACTGTGCAATTGCGTTTCTTTTATTTCGCTGTTAAGCTTTCTAGTAATACTTCATTGTCTTCAGACTACATATTTTTGTAGCATCTCTAATTGTAAACGTAAGTAGCAGAAATGCTGTTGAACACAAAAGAAGATCCTAACAGTTGAGGGTAGCCATTGACTTCCATAGTATCAAAAAAAAATCTTACAGGAAGTCAATATCTGCCGTCAACTGTTGATACCAACATTCTTCAAAATATTTTCTTTTGTGTTTAGCAGAATTGCTGTTGAACCCAAAAGAAGATCCCACAGTTGACGGGAGCCATTGACTTTTATAGTAGGAGAAAAAAATGCAATGGCAAGTCAATGGCTACCGTCAACAGTTTGATACCATCATACTTCAAAATATCTTCTTTTGTGTTTAGCAGAAATGCTGTTGAAAAAAAGAAGATCCTAACAGTTGACGGTAGCCATTGACTTACATAGTATTTACTTCCATACTATGAAGTCACTGGGGACCAGCAACTGTTTGGTTAACCACATTCTTCAAAGTGTCTTCTTTTGTGTTTAGCAGAAATGCTGTTGAACACAAAAGATGATCCTAAGTTGACGGTAGCCATTGACTTCCATAGTATGGAAGAAAATACTATGGAAGTCAATGGCTACCGTCAACTGTTTGATACCAAAATTCTTCAAAATATCTTATTTTGTGTTCAGCAGAAAATAAGAAACACATACAGGTTTGAAACAACTTGAGGGTAAGTAAATGATGATAGAATACATTTTTGGGTGAACTGTCACTTTAAAACTTCTGTATCTATTTGGCTACAATGCCTTTTTTGGTAAAAATTAAGGTTCCCTTGATTAAAAATTAGCTTTTTTCAGCCATATCAGATTCAGAGCAGATATATATTGCATATTGTCTGAGAAATATGCAGGAGAACGTTTCTGTAATAAACATGGGTCTGATTGATTTGCAAGTCAAAGCTGCCTACAATAGCTGAGATGAACAATGTGTGTATGTGAGTGAGACAGAGCTGGTGTTTGGCTGGAGGAAGCCACTCTGGTACATTACAGGAAAGTCTGCCAATACAAATCTCGTCGGGCGGTTCAGCGTGTTCAGCGCCTGCTCGCTATTCACCTCACACCCCGTTCAACCTGATTCAGCTCAAGTGCCTTGTTTACTTCCACCTTTTTTGGAGGGGAATGATATGGAAGCACTCAATGCATCTGTTCAGTTTATTTGCTGGTTTCCTTATAGGAATATTTCACCCAAAAATGAATATCCGGTGAAAATTTACTCACCAAAGATGTAGGTGAGCTTGTTTCTTCGTCAAGTTTGGAGAAATGTAGCATTACATCGCTCGGGTGCCGTCAGAAACAGCTGATTAAAAACATCACAATAATCCACAAGTAATCCACACCACTCCAGCCCATCAATTAATGTCTTGTGAAGCAAAAAGCTTTGTGTTTGTAAGAAACAAATCCATCATTAAGAAGTTTTAACTTTACAACCATCGCTTTTGGCAAAAATATGACTCCATAATCCATTAAATTATTTTCACCAGTGAAAAAGTCAATCGCCTGTTGTCCTCTCACATCAAAATCCACTAACATATTGGTTTAGAACAGTTTTCACTTGTAAACGGTGCTTGACCTGTGCAGATTTCTCCCCTGATTCAGACAAGATTACTTTTTCACTGGAGAAAGCAACATTATGGATAGAGAAGCAACAGATTAAAATGAAAAACTAACAAATTTGACGAAATTGTTTCTTACAAACACACAAAATTTCACTTCACAAGACATTAACTGATGGACTGGAGTGGTGTGGATTATTGTGATGTTTTTATCATCTGTTTGGACTCTCATTCTGACGGCACCCATTCACTCCCATCTGCTTCTAAGGCAATGTGAGAAAGTGATGTAATGTTACATTTTTCCAAATCTTTTCCCATGAAGAAACTCATCTAGCTACATCTCAGATGTCATTTTTGGGCGATCTATTCCTTTAAGACTGATGTTCAGATTACCTAGTGACCATTTGGTTTTGCAAGTATGTAGTTTGTATGATCCTTATGAGTCAAATCACAACTGCATTCGTATGGATGAGGTCAGGCTCTCCAATAAGACCAGCAGCGTCCAGCCCAGATAAAGTTCCACGTTGGTAAGCATACACACATGACTCAACCCACTTTATGTCATATGAGAGGTGAAAGTTTAGTCGGCTGTAATGTCAAAGCGAGACCTCATTTCTGGAGTGTGATGCAATGCTGCTGTATTTGGGCAGGCGCTGGGGTGAGCGAGTGTATAACCCTACAGCAAGATTCCAGATCCCGAAAGAAACAGGTGCTCTCCGCCGTGCCAGATCAACACAACCTGTGCGTGTTTGTTTGTTTAGCCTGACGTTCATGTTTTCTCGCTCCTCCAAGGAATTCTGTTTCTCCACAGCTAATAATAAGGGGAAATGGTTTGTGTTCCAGATGGAAGGTTTTTGACTTTCTTTTGCAGTTAATTCCAGAAGGAACTTTCCTACATATTTTTATTTTATTTCTAGCCAACGTAAAAGCAAATTTAACCCTGTTTTAGGTGTGGCATGATTGCATCTCCTGATAACAATTAGCTACTCATGATATTTGGGTGATAAACAACAACATCAACCATAATAGTAGTAATAATAAAAATGTAAGTAATATTGATGATAATGTTGTGGACCATATTTAAATATTTTTATTGTTGTTGTTGGGATTGTTTAATAACAAAAGATTCCATCAATAATTTTAGTACTAAAGGACACAAAAAAAAATATTACACAAATTTTGTATTAGGTATTAAAGCATTTATTATTTATTCTTACTTGGTTGTTATTATGATTTTTTTTATTTGTTTTTCATTTTATTTTTTTTGATATCTTCATAATACTCATACATTAATTATATTTACATGTCATTCTACCCTTTTATTTATGACTTATTTTATTTATTTAATAATGATGATTATTAATTATTACAGGGACTAATAATATTGTGGACTATATTTAAATGTTTTTTAGTAATAGTAGTAAACGTATATTAAAAAATATTTAGCCTTTAATGTTTTGCAATTATAAGTAATGTATGTTGTGTATTTTATTAGTTAAGAATGTCATTCTACTTGTGAATGCATTTCTTTTTGGTTTATTAATTAATTAATTAATTATGTTGTGTTATTGTATTAATAATATAAAAGTTATTATTGCTTATAGGATACAAGGATTACATAATATATTGGACTACAGTATTTAAATGATTATTTTAAAGATGTATTATATTCGTTGCAATTGTATTATATAATATTAATAAAATTCATATTTTTCATATTTTTTTATTAATGTGATTATACCATTTGTTTATTTATTTTACTTTTTCAGCTTTTGTTTTTGCTGATGTTATTCAGTCAGCACAGTCTATACGGTAGAATAAATAAAAGAAAATAGCAAAATAATTCCTTATTATAATTTAATTATTTTTGCTAACTCTTATCCAGGTCTTGCCCACTTTTCACCCTTTAATTAATTCCTTATAGATATAACCAAGGAAATATAATTGCAAATTCTGTTTTTCGTTGCCTCGTGAATGCATAAAACGGTTTGTGTTGAATCATCAGTAAAAATGTCCAGCAAATGAATTAACGTGATTACTCTTGATTCATTCATGAATGCAGTGAGTGTTTTGTGTGTAAGCAGGCGTTCAGTGTCAGGAAGCGTTTAAAGTTGAGCCGGTGGATGCAGACGTGAGCTTGAGTGCAAAGATAAAATCTGTGCAGGTGCTTCTGTAAGCGGCGCTTTCCATTCTCAGCTCGACGAAAAAAACTCAACATGCTTGAAGTATAAAGCAAATGTTTAGTGTTTGCTTCATTTGTTGCCCGGGGAACGTTTATTTTATGTCATTTATTTGAATACTTTCAGATAAATATCTTGGTTCTTGTGTAGCAACGGCATTCAAATTCGTCCTCCTTTTTCTCCATAAAAACGTCACGAACGCAAACAGTGGAAGCGTGAGGCGGAGGGTCCGACAGAAGACCATACAAGCAGCAGATGTGCTGTTCAGATAAGTCATATCTTCTCCTCTGGCACAGCGTGATCTGTTATTGTGAGCAACCGGGACGTTTTCAGGTCAAAGTTCAGCAGCTGCGTATATGCGCTTTTTTGTTGTCATAGTCATTTTGTTCTCCTGTGGGGACGTCAGAGTGTTGTGGACTTGAGGTCGGTTTTCATCTGGATCAGTCACTTTGAATGAACTTGACAAGAGTGACTTTTTTTGGTTTGCTAGTTTTTCATCTAAACTTACATTTACTGCTTAAATGTGCTTTAACATCGTGATAATTGGGATTGAAACCGTTTGTTAAACGTAATATTAGAACAATAATAAACAGAAGCTAATAATATCATAAATCTTAGTGTGCTTTGAATGTGGACAATTTTATTATATGATTATTATTATTAGTAGTATAGTAGTAGTATTTATTGTATTATTAGTTATATTTCTATTATTCAGTATTTTATATAATATATAATTATAAATTATAATAAATGAAATTATTATAATTTGTCAAAATGTATTATGAATAATAATAAACACTACTATTAATAAATAAATGCTGCATTTAATAATGAACCATTTAAAGTAAAAAATAATGTAAAGTATTATTATTTTCGTTTTACTAGTAGTATATTGTGAATACAATAACACGTATTTTAAAAATAATAACTGGATCATTTATGGTTATTTAATATTAGTAGTTAAGTATAAAATAACAATGTATTAGTAGTATATTAAAATTGAACATGTCAAATAAGAATTGTAAACGTGTTCCGTATAGTAATTATAAAGGTGAATATAATATACGTATTTTTTAAAATATATAAAGAAATATAATATAAATAATTTTAATAGTAGTAGTTGCAATTATTTTATATATATTAAAAATATATACATTGGGCTTGGTTTGGTTATATGAGATTAATGTAATAATCATATTAATAATATAATAATTCTATTGTTTCTATTGTTATTATTTTTTATATTACATAAATAAAAGCTTGATGATGATGATGATTATTATTATTATTTTATCAACATGTTATTAGTTTTAGCTGTGTTTTGGTTTCTTAAAAAAGGAGGCGGAAAAAAATAGCCGTAAAAACAGAAGGAAAAATGCGGCACTCTACAAGCGCTGACGTCCAGTCATAAATCTCCGACACATTCGCCTCGACAAAGATAACAGGGCTCAGAGAGTTCAAGGAAGCTGATGTTCTTGTTTTCGTGGTCCAGGTAAAAGATTCTGGAAGGCACTTGATATCGAATCTCCTGATCTTCAGTCTGACCTTGACTGAGAGACCCGTAACAGTTGTTTGTATGCTTCTTTAGTTTTTCCAGACGTTTCAGGCCAGATAGGCGACCCTGAAATCTGATTGAATTAGATTTTAAATTATTTTCAAGGACACTTTGCGGTCAAACTCTTGTTTTATCCATTTGAATTCATAACTGTGCTGAAGTGTCACATGATGCCTGCGGACAGGTGGACGCTTTAGCTTCCGTCTGGTGTTAGGCGAAACGGTTTTCCGAGTATCAGCACCTCGGAAGTGCCGGAGGGTAAGTGTGCTTTTCCTAACCATCTAAGAGTGGGTCATTCACTTCCCACCTCGGAGTAAAGAGGCCCTTAGCAAGACAGATAAGGAGGCGTGAGGATTCTCTTTCCCCCACTTTACTGCTCTTTTCCCCACTGTATCCGACACTCGTTTCACAGTGGAATAGCTGGGGATCGTCTGCACAGCTTGAGCAAGCCACAGCTTTTTTTCATTGTAGTGCTTCTCAGAATTTTGAAGAAAAAATCTCCAGGCTCCTCTTCTGACAGAATGGAAGTCTCTTGTAGCACTTGATTTGATTTTCTTTAGCAAGCGAACTCGATGGTTGCTTTCAGTCAGAGAGCCTTATATCAAGGCCCAGATGAAATCTTGTTTTTGTTGCTCCATTTTTGTGCTTAAATGAGTTTAAACGCAGCAAAACCGAGCTGTGAGTACAGCTTTCTTATTGGAATTGTCAAATTAGCCTAAATATTTAACACACGAATGGATGAGGCAAAGAATTTGCTGAATTTTTACAATTTCACCTACATCTCAAATTCTCCATCTCTTTGTTTTCTAATTAAATGTAACATTTCTTTTGAAGTTTTGAAAGCATGTGGTAAGAGTTGAAAGTACCGCGTTTTTGTTAGGGTCATCAAATTAGCATAAATTAGCCTAGAGCAAGCAAAGACATAATCAGATCGTTTGTATTCCAATTCAGTGTAACATTTCTTTTCAAATTTTAAAAGAACGTGGTAGCTTCCATTGTTGTCGTTGACATTGGCCTATTTGATGGTTCTTTTATTACCATGTTGTTGTTTTTTTTATAACAATGCATTGCAATGTTGTTTTACTCAAATGTGTCGAAAGTTTACGAAAGTTAGCCTAAGTAGTGAACACTGAATCTTTCTGTCCAATGATTTTGTCCAATGAGTTTAAACTTGGTAAAAGTTCTTAACCAGAGCTGAAAGTACTGCGAATTTGTAGACTTTTCACGATTCCGAAGCGTTCTAATTCTTTTTTTCCGATTAAATTTTAAAACTTTTAAAATTAGCTACCTATTATTCATTCAATGTTAACTCTACTTTTTTAATTATACCCCAGTCTTAAGTTTTGTTCACACCAAGAAAGATGACTATAACAATAACTATATTTACATTATTATGACAAACGTAATGTTTATTGTGCATTTTTGTTTTCTGCTGCTTTAAATTTGTGAGTGGCTTAGAACAACTATATTCACACCAACGTGTGATCACGAATAATGTCATATTTATTATGCAGTTTGTCGTATTAAAAAAAAAGTTTTTATCAGCTTTCCTTATATCTGAAATGACTTTCCTTTCAGATGATATCATCAGGCCCTAATTTTTTAGCTCCGCCCCCAACTTCCTGTCGTATACCTTTCACAATGAGTGACATGAAGTCCCGCCTTTTGCCCTTTTTGTCATTGCTGCATTTTTGTTGAGTATTGTTTAGCTTCTATTGAAATACAATGACCATTTTTATTTCAATTCCTTATTTTTTGTTTATTGAATTATTTAGCGTTAAATTATACATATAAAAACGTGTTTTTCTATTCAAAATGAATAACTTTAGCGTTATAAGTAGCAATAACCCTCACTAAAATCGCATTCTTTCTGACTTTCCTCCACTTTTTACCTTTAATCTTACAGTTATGAAGGTAAAATCTGTGGTTTTTGCACAAAGCCCCCTTGATTGAGGAGCCGAGGAGGCGAAGCATGATCCCCTCCCTCTGAGATCGGCTTGCACGTGAACATGGGGGTTTTAGTTACCCGTGTGCTTGAACTCTGACACAGATACTTTCTCATCGTATAGGCTCCTGAGGTCGTCTGACTCATCAGCACCACTGAAACGCTGGCTTGTGCGACACCCTCAAGTGTTTGTGACCGTTTGTGTATGTAAAGGGGAAGTGAATGTGTGAACTGTTTTGGTTTTGCAGTTTGTGTATGCGTGTGCCTATAGGTAAAGAGTGTCAGGACAGGATGTATGAGGCCCTCTGGCAGCTGCCAGCTAGTGATTCTCACAGACAGTGAAGCAACGAACTGCTGCACGAGGCATAAATGCATTCTGCTATGCATGCATAGGTTGAAAGTTATCTCGCGGCAAGCATCAAATTTGAGTAAAAAAAAGTGTTACATTTATTTGAATGTTTAAATATGTATAATAATAGTTATACACAATATAAATAATAATTAAAATTATATATATATATATATACACACAAAAACTATATTCCTGTTAGATTGCGCCTAAATACATTTTGTATATTCTCATTAAAAATGCATTAACACCAACCTGATTATGACTCATTTAAAAACTAACCAGCTGTGTGTGAAACTCTCAAGCATCAGATGTGAGTACAAAAAGGTGTATATTATTAAATAATAAACAGCATAACAACAAAACAATATGGTGGGTATTATTTTATGAAGAATGTGAGCTAAAATTACATTGATTAAATAATATAATTATATTGGAGAAATATTATCAAAATAAAATCATAGAAAACTTTAAAATCATCAGTAACAAGTTGGATCCATTTTAAATGACAAAATGTCCTAAAAACAATTGTTAAGGCGGGTGCTATGGCATTAAATTCTAAGACTTCAAAAACAATTGCAATTTGAAGATAGCAAACAAAACTGATTTGATAATAGTGATATGATGATTATAACATGCATAACTAAATAACTATTATTTTTTCTATAAGTCTAACAATCAATTGCATAGTACAGACAATACAAACACATATAAACATTTAGGCATTGTATTTTTACGTAGAAATTTTTAATGTATTAATATTTTGATTAGAGACGAACCGGTGGTTTGCGAAATCGCCGACAAATGCCCGAAATCTGAGGCAAATCGGTGCTCACTCACTCAAGTGACAATCACACAGTGTGAATTATCAAAGACGCAATCTGACAGAATCGCCGATGCGTCGCTGATGCCTGTGAAATATTTGGCATGCTAAATATCTGGACCTGTCGGCGATTGAAAATCCTGCTGTGTGAAGTGAGTTCTGACTGAAACATACATCAGTGATGAACTACAGCCAATGAGAGAGCAAGATGCAGGGCAGCGGGAAGTTCGGGGAGGACTTTTTTGTGTTTTTTAAATTTTATTTTTTATTATTATTATTAAGCAATTAGACATGTACAAACAACGTGGCATATCAGTAATTTTTTGCATTAGAATTAGAATATACAGAAAGGTGCATGAAGAAATATATAATATATAATATACAATAAAAAAATAAATATACATAAAAGGGGGCTAGGTTTTTTTCCTGTAAATCATATTCTTCTATAAAGGACAAAAGATTTATTGCATTTTTCTTTTTCATCACTTTGAGGGCTTTTGTAGACAAGCTCATTATAAAATGCACAAAACGTTGGTTTCACTTTCAAATAATTAGATTTTTCCCAGCAGAAGTAGGCTATGTTACGAAGTCAACTTTGTTATTTTTTGTTCATGGAGGACTTATTATAGACCACAATATCAGCAAGATATTTTTCCTTATCACTTCTCGCGTGCGTTTGGTTATGAAACGTAGTTTGCGGACTGCGATTCCTCCTATTGTAAAGTCATGCAGTGTGTAACCTCCTGTCGCCGATCTATCGTGCAATGTGAACACAGCAGCAACTGAATGCTACCCCAGATAGTCGTGCAGTGTGAAAACAACGATGATCCGATGATTTTGAAAATCATGCAGTGTGAACTCGGCATTAGGAAGTGCAGATTGTGTTGGATTAGCTGTTTCGGAAGAATCACATTAGCAGCTGTACTTCCTCCGTGATTGTGTGTGAGCGCGACTGCAGTCGACTGCGACTACGCCGACTTCCATTCATTAGCTGAACAGGAAGCCCTGAGGGAGATGGAGGAGCTTGTGTCCTTGCCGTTATCAATGGCAGCGTGTCTACACCCCACATTTGCATCGTGCCACTGACACGCTGTTCTCACAGCCCGTCCGCTCTCGTTTAGCGCTCGCACGTTCCGCGGGGACAGTTTCAGAAACTAGGTCCTTCTGACACACATGTAAACATGGGAAATATCCAAGGGAACGTATTTGCATGTGGCTAATGACAGTTAAATGCAAACAAATCTCAGCTCATTATTGGGTTGGGTGGTATGATAAAAATCTTATACAGCAGAGTTTTTACTGTATATCGCAATATAGATTTTTAGTTTTTTCATATGCATTTTGATAATACAGTTGGGGTGGAAATATTTAATTTATTTATTTTATTCTCACCAAGGCTGCATTTGTTTAATCAAAAATACTGTTAAAAACAGTAATACTGTGAGTTAATTTGAAATTAAAATCTTTTGTAACATTATAATTCTATATTATTTTACCCTATGTCTTTAATTATGACTGATATAATGAAAAACACATTATAAATGTCACTTTAATGCATCCTTGCTGAATAGAAGCATTCAATCTAATTAAAGAAAGGCAACAATAATGAAAAAATAAAAAAATAGGTTTTGCATATTAATTTAGCACAGTTTTAATGCAAACATGATTTATTATTGTACAATGCATGTCTTCATGAAATGTATTTATTGTGATTTATTTTTGTTCGGTACAAAAAAACAGTTGTTAATATCTTAAGAAACAATCAGCGATTAATTATCACGAATAGAACCTCAATTGGCCCTTGAGTGCAGTAATAGGTCGAAAAATTATTTTGTTGAGCACTATTTTGCCTTTGGCATACTAACTATAATAAGTTGGTATGTAAATAGGCATAGTTCAAACATTATTTAAAATGTATATCCACATTGGTTTATAATGTAAAACTCTGTGAAATGTTAAATATAAAAGATAAATGGCTGTATATATAAGATTATATATATTAATTATATACTGTTAGTGATATAATGAGTCTACAATTAAGGATTTAGCTATAATTGAGTCAGTAATATTTAATAATAGTAATATCATTTATTTTTTTTATTTGATTTTGCATATTAACTAAATAGATTTAGACAACGCATTGCCTTTTATTTATTTATTTTTTATTTTTGTTTTTTCATTTATTTACTAATAATTATAATATACTAGGGCTGCACGATTATGACAAAAATCATAATTGTCTATTATTCCCTTGAAATTGTAATTGCGTTTTATTAATTACGATTATCACAATTTAAATCGAATGATGTTTATACCATTGTTTTTTATGCAACTGCATGCCGTATTTTATATTAAAATAAACAAGCTGAAAACACTAACCGAAAAACATTTAGTGCTTTTCTATAGCATTAAGCCTCAAACGTCAAATATACATCGGATTGGTTTCTTCTTTAAATGATAAAAAAGTAAAAATATGAATGGCATTATAGTGTTATACTAAAACTAAAACTAAAACAATGGGAAAACCCTTAAGATAACATGTAGAAAGAAAAAAATGTATCTTAAGCGTGCAGAATAGCATAAGTGAACTTTGAACGATTAATTGCCACTTTGAACGATTACGTAATTGTGGCATCCATAATTGTAATCGCGATTAGAAATTCGATTAATTGTGCAGCCCTATAATATACAATTTATATTTTAGCTAATTTTTATATTTTTGTCAATTATATTTAATAATAGTAAGTAATATAATTGAATTTGTTGTTGTTGTTTTTTGACGACGTATTAGTTGTATTAATAACTGAGAAGGGTCGAAGAAACGTGGTTGCTCCTGTTTTCAGAGCTGTGATGATAAGCGAGTGTCTGAAGGCATGTGTGTTCACGTGAAGAGAAACCGTTCCAAATCTACACTGACAGGGAATCCGGCACCTTTGTGAAGTTTACAGAAAATTCTTGGAATTGTTTCCAATCTTTGTGAGGCGTCTCGCACTTTCACAGCTATCAGAGTCTCAGGGGAGCCGTGGAAGTGACATGGATGGACTGGATTGGAGATGGTTATTAGGTACAGTACATAATTAGCTGGTTTACCAGAATCTGTGCCAAAATGGGACTGTTGTCATCCACAAATTTGATTATATTTGGGCTAATTTGACTAATTTGAGCGACCAAAACAAAAGTATGTACATTTTACCATTTATAGTCTTTCCCTAAGAAGTCCTCACAGTTTTGTCCATTATGGATTTAAATATGGATTTCAGCGTTTATTTTTCGCTAATGTCTGAGCAATGTTTTCCTAGTATTTTTGATCAATATTTATTAATAGTAAATGATAACAAAGCATTTTATACAAATAAAATTAATGGCAATTAAATGCAGATGATAAACATCTCAAATATTGGCAGAGAAAAAATATATAGATAGTGAAAGAGAGGCCAAAAATATATTCTTTCACAATTTTGTCCCTAATTATCGCCACTGGCATCGGCCATTAAAAAGCCCAAATAGGCTCGACGGCTTTCCAAAAATAAGAATTGAAACAAAAAAAAAGTCTTCTAATGAGCGTATTGGGACGTTTGTAATTGTTAATGAGCATCAGCACGTGTGGACCAGAGAGCAAACTAAGTAGCCTGAAGCTTCCCGAAGGGAAGAGTTTAATGATTTGAGGAGAGGAGGAGGCATTGCATAACTTGTTTGTGAGCAAAACAAGCCCTCCCTCCTCGCGGGTGACGGAGAGGATTGTTTTCAACCCTCGAAAGTGTCACATAACCACCATTGCCCGTTTAGAATGCATCTTCCCCCATCAGACTAGTAGTCATTGGTGGACCAAACAAATGCTGTATCCCGATCTAGCAGGGGTGTCTTGTTTGCTTGACAAACGATGTGGGATCGCTCTTGAACCGTTTGACTAACGAGTCAGCCGCTCCTCTTTCAAACCAATGACTCAATCAGTTATGAATTGTGTTGAAGTTATGGCCAAAGTTTGATCGACGCTCTGACAAAAGCAAAAGCATCAAACCATTTATAGAGGTCATGTGATCCGTCATAACTTACCTATTGTTTAACCCTGAGATCATTTACAAGGGCGTTTCCGTATTTGCCAAGGCCGTGGCTCTTGGGTTACCGGCGGTCGTCGCACCACATGAAGCAACGTGTTTGTACTCTAAGCCAGAAACATGTTGACACAGCCGGTACTGCGAATATATCGCTTGTCCATTCGTAATTAGGCAATGGTAAATGAATGCAACATGTTGCTGTCAGAGATTCCCCTCTAGCTTGTTTTTCCCAGGCTGTTGTTGTTGTTGTTTCCACTTTGCCGTACATCTGGACGCCTGGGGCCTCCATCATAAAACCCCACAGCTGGAGAGTGACGAATGGAAGAACCCAGAGCTCCGGCTTTGCCCGAACACTCATCCCCCCCCAATGTTGGGCCACGGACAGTGGGTAGTTTTTGATTACGGGCCTTTGATCAAAGCGTGAGGCTTCCCTGAGAGTACCAACCAGCTGTGGGCGCTCCCACACCGAGCACTGACTCAGCTCAGAAGGTTTGGGGTCGAAGGATCTGAGCTGAGCAGTCGCCGCAAACTTTCCAGCGTTCTGCTCCCCGAAACATGACAGACTCTTGTGATTTCTAGCTGTGCCCGTAGCTGTGTCGGCTGCATTTGTGTGACGCCTAAAAAACGAGGCCAAACTCATTAAGAACTTGTACAACCTCCTAAGTTTGAAGAGTTTGTTTGTCGCGTTCACATTTAAACCGAATCGCGAACCGCTTTGAGAAAGCTCAAACTCTTGAGCTTTATTCTGTTTGGACCTAAAATTGTGTTTACAAAGAACGTAATATGTGGACCCCACCCAAAAAATAAAATACTGTCACTATTTATGTACTTTCGGTATCATATATTTGTCATATTTCAAAGTGGTTTTATTATGAAAATGAATCTAACAGCCAAAGCACAGCAAGATAATAAAACAATCAGCAATAAGATAATAGTAAATAATAACATAATTATATGTAAACAAAGTTAATATCAATTAATGATATGTATTCAATTCAATGTTATATTCAAATAATAAACATCTCAAATTCTGGCAAAGAATAAAACTATAACATTCCAAAATTGTCTCTATGAAATATGTTTTTTGTGTTCTAATTATATGCATTTGTATATTAATATATGATAGATAATTATCCGGTCATTTATTTAAATTGAATGCAAAATATAAAACAGTGTAATTTTATAATAAATTATATATACATTACATTTATTTGCCAGTATTTGAGTGATATTTTAATAGTATTTTGGTCAATAATATTTATAAACTTTAGATATTGGCAACATTTTTTATCATATATATGAATACGAAATATACGAAAAGCTTAAAGACTCCGTTGAGAAGTCAAACTCTTAATTTGTAGCTTTATTCTTTTCAAGAAGCACCTAAAATTTTGCATTTGTGAGTAAAGTCATAAGCTAACCGCACGTAGCTTACCCATGCTTAGGGCTGCAAGATAAATCGAAATGGAATCGAAATCGCTATTCGACAGAAGCTGCGATTGTCATGCGTATCTTTCAGTGAAGCACGGTTCTGTGATCATCAGTAAATCTCCATCCAAAGGCCAGAGGGTGCGTCTGCGATTTTTTTTTTTTGCGTAACTTGTCAGTGAACTACGGCTATGTGTAGTAAATGCTGCTACATCTGAAAGCACGTGATGATGATTTACTGCTGATTACAGAACCGGCATTACTAACAAAATGCGCATGACAATCGCATTTGATTAGTCGTGCAGCCCTACCCATGCTGTGGGCAAGAAACACGTCAAAAAAGCGTTCATTTAAGTGTCACTTGTTTTGATCAAATATTTTGTCCATCCAAAACCATTTGTTTGACATTGAAAATTTTGGTTTTGTTTTGGCAAAAAGTATACATTAAATGTCACCTGTTTTGATGAAAGTTTTCGACTATCCAAAACTATTTGACACTGAAAATTCATGCTTTGCTTTGCTTTCTTTTTTGTTTTGTTTTGTTTCGCTTTGTCTCTTTTTTTGCTTTATTGTTTCGGTTGCCAAAATATTGGTGCATCATCATTTCTTTTTGGTCATACAATGGAAGTCTTTATTGGTACCCATTGACTACGGGCAAAAGCAGTTAAAATGATCTTTTTTGTGTGAACTATCCCTTTAAGGTTCAGTCCTCTTTAGAGGGGACTGAGTTCGTTTCAAGCATTAACCTAAAAGCCCAAATTCCTGCGTTCTGAGACTCGTCTGAGACTCGTCGAACTCTCGTTTTGTTGCGTATCAGGATGTTCCTTTGTTTACTCTATTTGGCCATTGCTTAAACGACGGCTAGTTTTATAGCTCCCTCACTCCATTTAAGAGTGCGCCGGCTCATTTAAACTGTAATTATGGAGCCAGCCGGCCCCGAACACCTGGCCCGCGTGAGGCTCGCGAGTTTGGCCACGACTCGTACAGCTGTGGAGTCACCTTGCAGCGAGTCTGGGGGAATTCCCTCCTAAATCAGCCAAGTTTGGGAAGGGAAAGCAAAGCGAAGCTCTGAATTTTGTCACCGTGCCATACTCCTCTCTGGACTGTGAGTCAGACCCCAAAAAAATGCTCTTCTGATCCAATTTAAGCCTCCAGACGCTTGCCAGTTCACAGTTGTTCCAAGAAAACATGTAAACATCCCAATCGCTAGCGCTATAGGCGGGATGAGTGCAGAAAAGCTCGGCAGAGCTGTTAGGGGGATAAATATTTTTAGATCTCTTGAAACGGGGGCCATGCGGTTCACAGCAGAGTATTTTTGGGTTATCATATCTCGTTAAAAAAAATTTGCACTTGCGCTATCATTAACGCTGCTGCATGTAGCATCTGCGTATGAGGATTTCCTTACTAAATGTGTAAATGAAGTTTATGTAAATGAGACCGACAAATTTTGTGCATCGTGTGATTAGCGTTTGTGTTAATTTAAACAGGTCTTTGTGTTGATTTGATGGTCTTGTTCTAATGCATTTTCCTCATGATGTTATACTCAACTAATGCGTTTGTATATCTTTTTAGCCTTCATATTCGCACATATTTCCTATAGGAATTTACTCAAAAATGGCCAGTGTATAAGTTCTTTTTTCCCTGCTGTTTATACTGTGATCTTATAAGTGAACTATTTTAAGCATGGTAACGCTTGCTAATATGGATGGGTTACAATAAATCATTTGTTGTCTTAGTTTATTTTATTGTATGCCTCTCTCACTTTGCAGAGGTTTTACCATCAAAACTTTTAGTGAAACTTTAACTGACTTAATTATAACTATTATTATATTTACTTATTATAACGTTGCTGGCCAATAAACCAAATAATTTATTTCATTATTTTAGTTCTTTAATAAGCCTGTGTTTCTTTTCTGTTTTTTACACTTTCTCAGGTCAGTTTAATAACATAATAATTTATATAAAATATATTAAAAAATTTTTTTTTACTGTTTTATTACGTTGATTATTATTATAATGTTGTTGTGGTTGTTTTAGCAGGTACTCTCGGCTGTCCCCAGCAAAATAACATTATTAGGGGGCGAGACGACGGTGTTTATTTAAAGTTGCAGTCTGTAAGTTTTGCCTCTTTGTTGCCATCTCTATTTGAAAACCTGCAATTGCAGCTGTTATCTTCCTTGCGTGGGTTGTGTGCCGGTGTTGTGCCCAATTTCGACCCCCTGCCAAATTATTACCCCTCTGGTTGAAATCGCTATCTGATTGCCTAATCCCAACCCCATCACCTACCCTAACTACCAATACCGGTTACTAATCTGGCGGGGGTCAGATTTGGCACAACACCGTGGCACGGCTCCAGCGCGGCTGAATCTAATGTTTTGAGGAGTATGTGTGTGGCAGTCAGTCACCGCACCGTTGTGGATATTTACTGTATTTCGCAATCACAGATTCTAGCCTACATTTTGGAATATATGACCCAAATAATAATTTTCACTGTATATTGTCATCTGAACAAGTTAGTAACAAGTCTGCCACTTTTGTTCTAACCAACTGAGGAAAAAAGCATTACAATAAATCTCGCTACCAATGGTGATTACATCTAAAGATTGGTTAGCTCATATCACACCAAACCATGCAAATTATTATTATTGTAATACTTTAATCTCAGATGATTAATGTTAACAACATCAGCATTACGTGAATATAGTGTGTATAAGCGAGTGGATTTCAATTTCTGTAGCAGTCTAATCCTTAAAAAATTTTAAATTGGGGGTTGTCATACCATTCGAATTTCATATAAAGAAATTATTTTAAACCAACAGGCAAATTATTCTCCCTTCGAACTGGTTTTCTTTAAAAATACAAATCTTTGTAATCCCAGGCTATCTGTAATCAGAGGCACATTTAAAACTGGAATATAATTTAATTTCATTCACAGGTGTTTCATAAACACATAATCCTTTAAAGATTACAATCCAAAACCATTTACAAACCATTTAATTATTCTGGCTGCTGTGAGAAAAAGCAATAAACGATCGGCCACCTGCAGGATCCTCACACGCGATAGCCTAGTAGGCGGGACAACTTCTTTATGTTTACAGATGTGATGTAATGACGCAGCGGCATGCTTGAATTTCCCACGAAAACCTATCTGTACCACTCAAATTAGAAAACATTATTATAAGCTAACCGTTGTGAATCGGGATAAAGTAAGGCGATCGTTTTGACACTGTCTGGTTATGTACTTGCTCAAATATTGATTTCGGATCATTTTTAAAAATAATAAAAATAATCAAAAAAAGTTACGGATTGCAGCTTTAATACATAAAGAGTTTTATAATAATAAAATAATAATTATAATTAAACTATGCATGGAGAGTTTTACCATTAAATATGTGAATGAGGAACAAAATTATACATATTTTATACACACAACACCACACACAAACATTTCTATATATATATCTATAATATATATATATGTACATTTTTTATTAAATTATACCTATATATATATATCTATATATTATATAATATATTTCACTACCAAATATATTGTAATTTTTTTATTATATTATATTATATTATTATTATTTTGTTTTTTATTATTATTAATAATAAACATTGACCGAATGAATGAATACATAAATAAATTCACTCACTCACTCCCTCACATGCATTTTCATAGTAACTTTCCCAGAAAAGTTAAATATTAATACATTTACGTTTCATTGATTCATTGATTTTTTTTCTTACATTTTCATGATAAAACTTTACCAGAAATTTTAGTAATAATGCTTTTATTAAAATGCTATTTTTTTTTTTATTTTGCCTATTTTTCTGCTCCAGCTGTAACTCAGAAAAAAAATTCTGCAATCCATTTTGCAGTCTTTTTGTTGATAACCTTCTCAATATGGGAATTATTTTCATTTGGACTTTGACAGCTATTAGAATGCAGAACTCTCATCTGCATCGCATTTCCCCATATTTAATCTATTCCACATAAATCTGCAGATTTCTCCTCATAGCGCAGGAGAAGCAGAAAGTGCTCCGTGTGGGTCCCGTCATTAGGCTGAAAATGTCTTTAGTCATATCAGATGGAGGTCTGCAAGATCAACAGCACATGGTGTTTTGAAGGGGCACAAAAGAGACCGTGCAGGAAATAAGCCAGATCTCGCTAATGGGGCCGATCTGATGTGCTGTGCTTCTCCGGTTTATCTTTGCTTGTTTTCATGTTTGAACGAGAACGCGCAGTCCTAATTGCGTCCGGTTCGTATACGGCACCATGAAGCGCAAAATCTCAATGCAGTATAGAATAGTCTTAACATTCACAATGCATTCGACTTCTACAGTATGACTTTTTCTGATTGCTCAGCAGGATATTTCATTGGTCAGTACTTGATGTTGTCTATTTCAGTTCACCACAAGCCTTTGCAATCTCCCGCCGAAATAAAATCCCTCATTTCGTGGTGTGTTTTTCTGTTTTTGTTCGTGTGGGACCTGCTTCCTCTGGCCCCAGGAATAAAACGGACTTTCTTTAATTGGGAATGAGCGTGTTTTCATTAATGGCCTGCCAGAGTGACACAACAAGCCATCCTGCCAGTAGACTAATTGGTGTAAGTAGAGAGCACACGATGCCAGGCATGGCGAGATCCTCACGGCTGTTATCGGCCAGCACTGAACGGACAGTCATTATAACAGGGAGACTGACCGGTTATTAGCCGCGCGTATGCTAAGACAAACGTCACTATTACAATTGCGCGTATGTAAGTGTGTTTATGTACATATATGTAAGTGTGTGTGTGTGTGATAAGTTTTTCAATGTTTTTTATAAATGAGTTAGAAATGTGAATAAATAAGAATTCCGTGTTTTTTATAGCAATTATAGACTTAGATGACTTGTATAACTTGTATTTTGTATATTTCCATCTTTATTTGACCCTCTAACTCTAGCACTTTCTATTCTATTTTAATTCTACTTTATCTATTTGTCTTATTTTTTATTTTAAAAAAAAACTAACACTAGCTTTTAATTTTTCTATTCTATCTACTAAACTATAAATTATGCTTATTAGTGTATAAAATAATTTAACTATTTAAATACTACAACAAAAAAATTATAATCTTATATGGCAACTTATATAAGTATAGGTGGAATAGTTTTGTAAATCTATTCGCCTCTACGGACACCTTGGAAATTGAATCGCCATTGGCTAGTAAATTTTTTTGTTTACTCACCAGACTGATATAATATATCTAATAGATACATCTATATTTATATATATATATATAAATATATACATGTAAATACATGCACATATTTTATAGAATATCTGAAAGTACCTCTTAACATCAGTCAGTCAAGCATTTATAATATGATATCAATATTATTTAATGATAGAACTTTAGTAATTAGAATTAAAACTTGATAACCATGTATGAATGCATATTAGTCATTTTAACTGAACTTCGGACTGGTGGTGGTGCTTTTTTGGTCATTCAGTGTTTCTGTAAAAAAAAAAATATTTGGCCAAAAAATACTGATAAGATAACAATGATACGAATTCTACTAATAAGAACAATATAAAACGCACTAAGGATTAATTAGCTGCTGTATTCATGATTATTAATCGGGTTGTGTGCGTTCGCTCTAACTGATTTGCTGAAATCAAAACAGAGACGATAATAAGTGAGCGCCAGCCAATGAGATTGCCGTTTTCGCATTAGCTCCGCCTACTACCGTAGATTTTAAAAGCTGAAGAATTCCAAAGGAACTCTGTTTATTTTGACAGCAAAATACAACAAAGAATATCGTTTACATGTAGCGCGCATAGGTAGCGCGTAATTTCTCTCTCTCCCTCTCTCGCTGCGTGTGTGTGAAACAAAGCGACGGCGAGTCTTGCGCCTTCACACTAGAGTTTACGGTACGATAAATACAGGTGCGTTGCACATCCATTCAGATGAACTGAAAAACAGCACAGATCGCTTGGCGGAGAGTGAAACTCTGAAGCGCTCAGAGTGTTCGGCGAGTGAAAATATATCTGAGATAAACTTATACTTAGCCTCCAACTCACACACTGGCGAGTAAAATCTGAGAATTTATTAGCAATTGGCTAATATTAGACCTCATTTAGTCGCCCAAAGTGAAGATTTAGTCGCATATGCGAGTGATTTACTCGCAATGTAGAAGGTTGAATATTATTGGCGCATTAAATAATGACAAAATACTAATATTACTACAAATATATGATTGCTAAAATTATACAGCAGTTATATATTTATACAACTAACAAATCATTTAAAGGTGGGGTAAGTGATTTCTGGTAGCCAATGTTGACATTTGAAATCACCAAAACAA
Organism: Sinocyclocheilus anophthalmus; assembly: GCA_018155175.1. Taxonomy (NCBI): domain Eukaryota; kingdom Metazoa; phylum Chordata; class Actinopteri; order Cypriniformes; family Cyprinidae; genus Sinocyclocheilus; species Sinocyclocheilus anophthalmus. Next base: position 360,506 of record JADLZN010008191.1, on the reverse strand, counting down.
ACACGCCCCTACCCCAAAAGGGTCTCGCCCCTATTTTGATAGCTCCGCCCACACATACGTACGCAACCCAGGCAACTATTAGTTCTGTGAAACAAAGCAAAACAATGTTACACCGTGTCTACACCAGACACGAGCGGCGCGACAAAATACTACAGAACTCATAATCAGTGATGCTGTCTACACCATATATATATATACAGTGGGTACGGAAAGTATTCAGACCCCCTTAAATTTTTCACTCTTTGTTATATTGCAGCCATTTGCTAAAATCATTTAAGTTCATTTTTTTTCCTCATTAATGTACACACAGCACCCCATATTGACAGAAAAACACAGAATTGTTGACATTTTTGCATATTTATTAAAAAAGAAAACTGAAATATCACATGGTCCTAAGTATTCAGACCCTTTGCTGTGACTCTCATATATTTAACTCAGGTGATGTCTATTTCTTCTGATCATCCTTGAGATGGTTCTACACCTTCATTTGAGTCCAGCTGTGTTTGATTATACTGATTGGACTTGATTAGGAAAGCCACACACCTGTCTATATAAGACCTTACAGCTCACAGTGCATGTCAGAGCAAATGAGAATCATGAGGTCAAAGGAACTGCCTGAAGAGCTCAGAGACAGAATTGTGGCAAGGCACAGATCTGGCCAAGGTTACAAAAAAATTTCTGCTGCATTTAAGGTTCCTAAGAGCACAGTTGCCTCCATAATCCTTAAATGGAAGACGGTTGGGACGACCAGAACCCTTCTTAGAGTTGGCCGTCCGGCCAAACTGAGCTATTTGGGGGAGAAGAGCCTTGGTGAGAGATTTAAAGAAGAACCCAAAGATCACTGTGGCTGAGCTCCAGAGATGCAGTCGGGAGATGGGAGAAAGTTGTAGAAAGTCAACCATCACTGCAGCCCTCCACCAGTCGGGGCTTTATGGCAGAGTGGCCCCGACGGAATCTCTCTCAGTGCAAGACACATGAAAGCCTGCTTGGAGTTTGCTAAAAAACACCTGAAGGACTCCAAGTTGGTGAGAAATAAGATTCTCTGGTCGGTTGAGGCCAAGATAGAACTTTTTGGCCTTATTTCTAAGCGGTATGTGTGGAGAAAACCAGGCACTGCTCATCACCTGTCCAATACAGTCCCAACAGTGAAGCATGGTGGTGGCAGCATCATGCTGTGGGGGTGTTTTTCAGCTGCAGGGACAGGACGACTGGTTGCAATCGAGGGAAAGATGAATGCGGCCAAGTACAGGGATATCCTGGACGAAAACCTTCTCCAGAGTGCTCAGGACCTCAGACTGGGCCGAAGGTTTACCTTCCAACAAGACAATGACCCTAAGCACACAGCTAAAATAACGAAGGATGGCTTCACAACAACTCTGTGACTGTTCTTGAATGGCCCAGACAGAGCCCTGACTTAAACCCAATTGAGCATCTCTGAGAGACCTAAAAATGGCTGTCCACCAACTTTTACCATCCAAACCGACAGAACTGGAAGGATCTGCAAGGAGGAATGGCAGAGGATCCCCAAATCCAGGTGTGAAAAACTTGTTGCATCTTTCCCAAAAAGACTCATGGCTGTATTAGATCAAAAGGGTGCTTCTACTAAATACTGAGCAAAGGGTCTGAATACTTAGGACCATTGATATTTCGTTTTTTCTTTTTTTAATAAATCTTCAAAAATGTCAACAATTCTGTTTTTTCTGTCAATATGGGGTGCTGTGTGACATTAATGAGGAAAAAAAATAACTTAAAATGATTTAGCAATTGGCTGCAATATAACAAAGAGTGAAAAATTTACGGGGGTCTGAATACTTTCCGTACCCACGTATAATATAATATATATATCTTGGTCTACTAACTGGATCGGCGTGCGTCACTACAACACAAACCCCGACAGAAAACTGCTTCTGCGTTCTATTTATGACGTGTTGACACAAATTTCAAATGGTTTTCAGTGGTCGCTTTGTCGCGTCCAGTGTACTAACTAGACAGACTTTAGCTGTTGCGGCGCAGACACATTGTTTTTACTCACCTATCGAGAAGAAACAAAGAAACCACGGCGTCCGATCTCAGGCCTTTCCGCTCCTTGAGTTCTCTTCAGCGCTAGAAAGCTGATCCGATATTTACACGGGTCCTACTTCTTGCCTTAAGCCTTCTTTTGTTCTGCAGACGTTTTCCTCTTTTGTTTTTTATCCACCATCTCCATCTATCTTTCTGTCTCTCGGCTCGGACTGAGCGCTCTCTCTTCCACATCATGAGTAGACACGCCCCTTACTGCTGATTGGCTACAAGTTAGTTTTTTTTGCTATTCGGCCCGAATCAGTTTTCTAAAGCGTTTTAGAAAAAATACATACCCCACCTTTAATTCAAAAGCATGGATGAAATAGTTATCTGATAATAAGTTTATACTTATTAGTGCTAAAATGAATTAAAATATGACAATGCAACAAAAAAAGAACTAAACTTATTTTATGTAATATTACAATAAATCATTTTATTCTGAAAAGTGTAGATGAATTTGTTATATAAAAATAATAAATGGTGCTTATTAGTGTATAAAAATAATTAAAATATGAAAATATTACACTTGGATAATTTATGTAACTTGTTTTTTATTCTGAACAGTACAGATGAATTGTTATATAAAAATTAAGTCGTCATTAGTGTATAAAAATATATTTTTTTAATATTACGGCGAAATATGATGGTTCAAGTTATATGGCAATTATAACATTTTATTTTTTTTATGAAATATTTGAATAAATAATTATGCTTATTAGTGTATAAAAATTCAAATATAAAAATAATTAAAATTATAGCTCAACTTGTAGCTATATTGCTTTTATTGTAAACCATGTAGATGATGTTATATTAAAACTAATAAATTATTCAAATCTAAAATATTACAGCAAAACAAACGATGGCTCAAATTATTAACTTATGTAACTTGTATTTTATTCTGAAGTATAGTTTAATATAGAATACATAAAAAGAATGATTTGTGCATATTAGTTTAACATAGCTTGAAACACTATTGAAATGGAATCATAATTCGATTCTGCTAATGTTTTTGCATTCCAGATCAGTCACACATGAGGTTTTGTTTCAGTTAGGATGCTGACTGAGAAGTCAGCTGCCTGTGTAGGTATTACAGAGCTTTAGCATTAGCTGTATTGGACTAGAATGCTGTTGATGAAATTGGTTTTGATATCGACATGCGAGTTGTTGCTGCTGTTTTGATAATCGGCTACTATGCAGGTTGTTTTGCTAATTGTTTTGGTTGGTGAGGCCATGTACTCGTCTCACGCCATGACTGTTTATAGCTTTATCACGTCTGCCTCGCTGTGGCCTTTTCTTCTGCGCAGCCTCCTCCTCATCCGTTGGTCTGTGTGTTTGTTTGAAGGGCCGGGCCGGGCTGGTCAGGTGACCGTATGGAGCTCTTGTTATCTCTTTGCTGTGGGTCGGCGGGGCGGCTGTTAATCTTTAGCATTGAATGCTGCCCGCTGGCCTCCATCTGAACACACCACACGGCATGCTGGGCACTGACCGTCATCCTCGCTTCACATTTAACCATTTATTCAAGCAGACGACTAGCCGCCAACTTATTGGGTGGAATTATTAGTGGATGAATTACATGTCCTGTTTTTATCCCAAAATCAAAAAAAAAATATAAAATTATTTCGAATCAATTTAGAAAAAAATGTTTTGCATAAAATATTATATTTTATATTTTTGTTTTGTTCAGAATTCTTAAAAATGAAAGAAAATTATTAATTGGAAATCTATTTAGAAGAAATTGTTTTGCATGACGAATATTAGTTGTTATATATATTCTATATATAATGTGGGATATAAGGTTATAACTTTATTTTGCACAATTCTAGTACCATTCATTTTTTTACATTTGGACTTTTCATAATTAAGCAAATTTTATTTAAATGTTTTTGAACATTAAAATCTTAAAAAGGAAGCAGTTATTAATTTGGAATAAATTAATGGAATAAATAAATTGCATAAAAATATTAGTTTTTATATTTCATGTAGTATATAAGTATATTTTGCATAACTCTAGTAACATTAATATTTGTGCACTGTGACTTTTTATAATTAAGCACATTTTTAAGTGTTTTTGAACTGATTTGTAAAAAGAAAAAGTGCATTATTTATAAATGAATTATTTGCATTTTTTTATCAATTATTTTTGTTTGTCTCTCATTACAATACTTTTTTACAATAAAAAAAATACATTTTAAACTTTAATAAAATTGCTTTAACAAATACCACCATTTAGTGTGAATAAGTTACTATTTAAATATATAACTGATGTTTTGTTTTTTCCAATTTGTTGTAATGGAAATTTTGCTTAATCATCTTCTTAATTTTAGAAATAAGAATAGAAATAATGTCTTGCATAAAGAAAGTGAAGCCTATTTTCCAATGTATGGGTCTGCAGAAAAATGTATTGGCCCTAAAAATAGCCATTGCATTTAAGCAAGATATCATTTATATAAGAAAATGTGTGAAATGTATGCATTAGATGGCCATTATGAAAGTCCCCCGCCCCCCACATCATTTGGGGTTCTGGAATCATTTCACCAAGTCATAAGCCAGAAACTGTATTTACAGCCATTCTCGGGGCTAGTTGCAATCTTTAGTTGCCATGTAAGCACGATCGACACCCCATTTCCTCAATTGTAGATGTGTTTCATATCCCAGTATTCCATATATAGAGGGCATATACAGGCCATTTCCTGTTTGAATTATTTCTGATTCAGCACCTGTTTCCTTCGGTGCGCTCCAAGTAAACTACATAGTGCATAAAACTTTCCTCATCTTAAGTTGCATTATATTTAGACTCTGTGATCCAAAAACAAGGTCACAGATGCTGAAGGTGAAAGGTAAATATACAGTATCAAGACTTTACAAGGACGTGTGTTTTCCAGTTCTCTGCCATGAACTAGTAACAAAATTGCTCCCTGTTTGTCCTTGGCTCCATGCTTTTGCTGTCCTATTGTCTTTTCTTAGTGAGTCATAGTCTCCATTGGCATTGCTCACCAACTGAGCTGTACTTTCATTATTTGACAGTCTCAAAGCAGCTCTTATTAATACATATTCCAGGAAATTTACTTTGAAGATGTGTAGTTAAACTAGTAGAGCATGGCACTAACAACAGAATAATAATGGGTTCGATACATTGTTCAAATTTTACAGGGTTTTGTTTGTTTGTTTTAGTCAGTCTTTTGATGAAAATCGTTTTAAATTTAGTCTGTATTTTTGTCATGTCATTCATATACTTTAGTCAGAGTAAACTTGACTAAAAAAACCTGTAATTATTGCCTTTATTGGATTATTTGAAATCATATTCTCTCTGGATATTTCTTTTCCAAAAAAACATATTCATTTTTGTCATGTTTTCATCAACACTATAGGGCTGTCAAAATGGCTGAAAAACTAAATTCGAATTTTGTGCTTAAATATTATAAAAATTAGAATTATATTTGAATTTAAAATGCATAATTTCAGTTACGGTGAAGAAAAGCTTTTGGCTTTCCTCCTGAGGCCACAAGAGGGCGCATCGAGCAAAATATTACTAATGCACGTTTATTCAAAGCATAAGATAACATGACTATCTGTGAAAAAAAGTGCATAATGGTTAAAATCATGTTTATAAACCAATTATAATTAATTAAGTTGCTTAAACAACTATGAGCAAAACAGCATCATGTATGTATGCATAGTTTAATACAAAGGGCGGAAAGCCAATCACACAGTAAATGTTTCATTTAAAAACACGAGTTGCAGTGGGATGGGGGAAAAAACCTGCCATAAAGTTTCGAGATATGTTTTTTCAAAGTTGAACTTTCTAAACATGCGGCTCTCGGTGCGTTCCAAACGGGATATATCGCCCATGAAAACAATCATGGCCGCCATATTGAAGGGCCGTTCCAAACCAAAGTGCTCAAAACTGGCCACTTCAAAGGGCCCTTCGGAATGAAGGATTTCGAAGGGTACAACTGATGGCCACCTCGGGCTCCCATGATCCTTTTCGCAGATTCTTTGCATGATGACGGCGCCTCCGTGTGGGCACGTGATGATGATGCAGAAGGGCACTTCAAGAAACAGTTGTTTGGTCCCCTACACCCTTCAACCCTTCGAAGCTCTCACTCCGGAGGGTAAACCCTTTGAAGGGATTAGGGCATAGGGATGAGCCTTTCCGAATGGAACGCAGGGAGATCTTTTGTGCGAGACGCGAGTGCAACGGTGATAGATGTCCCTCTCTAGAAAATGCGCGAAATCTGCGTTCTGTGTGAACTGCTTGGTTTCAGTTATGACGTAAACAAGATCTTCTCCGCATTGATGTTCTCTTTTCCCGCAATATTTGTAATTAACAACGCAGCAGCGCCGCATCTAGTGACTTCAACTGGATAGGCTAAGAAAAACACTTACATCGTCATCGCATCTCGTGTGCCATTGATAAGGATGCCTCCTTAACTCACACCTAAAATCTGAATGTAACATTTTTGCATTCGAATGTGGATTTTTATTTTAAATTCGACGAATATTCGAAATTCTATTTTTTTTTAAAGCTCTACAACACTGTAGTTGAATTAAAATTATTTGTCATTGTGATGTGTTAATCATTATTGATGACAAAAAATGTAGTGTTGACGAGAAAAAATACGACAAAATATTAGGAATGTGCTATGTTTTAATTAAGATTTATCATTGTGATGCGTATTTTCATTATCAATGACAATTTAAAAAAAACTTTAAGTGCACTGATAATATTTTGTCATTTTTGCCAACGCTACGTTCAAATTAAAATCATTTGTTTATCGCTGTAATGCTTATTTCATTAGTGATGACAAAAAACTTAGTGTTGATGAAATTATGACTACAAAACCATTGCAAAATATTAGAAATGCACTGTTTTAATTACAATTATTTAACATTGTAATGTGGTTTTGTTTTTTTCATTTTATTGACGATTTAAAAAAACAGTTCATTGATAATATTTTGCACTGTTTATTATTCAAATATTAGCAATGGGTTGATGTTTTAATGAATCTCTTTTTATCACCGTAATGTGCTTTTGTCATTATCAATGACAGTTCAAAAAAACTCACATTGTTAATACTTTGTGGTGTTTAATGTCGTCATATTTTCCCCAACTCTTCATTACAATTATATATTCATCATTGTCATCTGTATTTTTTATCAATGCCAAAACCGAACATTTTCATCAGTAATTTCTTACATACGATAAAATGCACTGAGTTGTGTTGGATTAACGTAATGTTGGAAATAAATGTTTTTCCGAGTTCGTATGAGTAGCTGGGCTGAGATTTGTAAACGTCGCAAGGGAAAAAATTTATAGAAACATCCTCGAGGGGAAAAGTTCATGCTCTCCACTTCGTCTGGAAATGGTAGCACCTGTGCTATCAAATGCGTTACCCTTTCCCCTGCTCACCCGGAGGTCATTGACGAGGAAACCAGATTATTCGGATATCACCGTAACCCTGGAAACAGTCGCACTCTCTTTGACGGGGACGAGCGCTCGTGGGAGGGAAAGCCAGATGATCCCAGAGCGAGGGCCGTGTCTGGCTCGGTGTGCTGTGTCGTGAATATGAAGCAGCTCCGTATCTGCACTGCAGCCGCTGCAGTGCCACAGGTTTCTAGAGCAGGGTCAGCCCAACCCATCCCGTCCCATCAGCCCTGTCCATGTAACATGTACAGCCTCTCTGGAGTCTCCTTACTGCACTGCCTCCAATCCAATCGGATGCGATCTTTGGATTTATTTTATCTCCATTTTCTGTTAACCTTCCCACCATGGAAACCACTACAGCAGTCGGGCCAAAAAAAGGCTAAGACGAGGCTCAAGATTTGTTTTCCCCACTGTCCTCATATGGCACGGTGACTTGGAACGGCGCAATTCCACCTGCAAAAAGGCCACCCCGAATCCCAGACATTCCCTGAGTTTGGATACTCTTCGTTTGTTCATTCGAGAAGATAATGGCCTATTCAGTTTGCTTTGAGGCTGAAAAATATGCCCTGCTCATGACTAGCTCTTTTAAACTGAGGTGATCTAGTTACATGGATTAAGCTAATATATTTTTTCCACCAAAGTCCAATTCATACGGCATTATGGTGGGTTAAGAGGCTAAGCTATTTCTAGCGAGTACATTGGTTTCGTTAACAAAAGGTTGGCAACCAAAAGCGATAGATGGACTGTACGTTTCTTGGATTTCACTTTTTTCCATCTGTTGTAACGTTCACGTCTGCCGTTCCTGATGAGAGCGTCTCTGTGCAGGTTGAATTGTAATCATTTCCCCTTCCCCCTGATGATATTCATTGGCCGGTTGTGTCTGTCATCCGAGTGTCCAGTCTGGCCTCCCCCATTCTGGACCTAAAGGAGAAGCTGGAAACTGTTTTTTATCAGTTGAGGGAGGGATAACCATTAGTCCTGATGGATGTTGTTTTTTGTCATCACCATTGCGTTTCATGTGTAGCCTAATATTTTTATTAGAACAATAAGTTAGTAAAATTGTAAACAAATTGAGGGATTCGAACAGTAACTTGTTAGTTTGTGGGTCTTTTTGAATGATTCATGAAGAGAGCTGGTTCATACGATTCACAAACAAATGAACAGTTCCTTTTTAGATAATCAAAAACATTCAGCACAACCAGTAAAGTCTGATTCACAACCAAATGACTCTTATGAACTGGTTCTTTTTAGTCAGTCAAAAACATACGACACAGCCAGTGAAGTCCAATTCATGAACAAATGATTCATATGAACCAGTTCATTTTAGTAAATCAAAACCACAAGTGCAGCTAGTGATGTCCAATTGAGGAACAAATGACGGATGAACTGGCTCTTTTTGGTGAATGAAAAACATACAAGTCTAATTCACAAACGAACGACTCTTATAAACTAAACAAATTGAGTAACACTTAAGTTTGTGGGTCTTATAATAAAATTCATGAAAAGAGCTGGTTCGTACGATTCATGAGCAAATGACTTATGAATTATTCCTTTTTAGATAATAGATAAAAACAGGGCACAACCAGTGAAGTGTGATTCACAAAAAATACGATTCTTAAAAATGATTCTTTTTGTAGTGAATCAAAAACACAGCACAACCCCTAAAGTCCATTCACAAACAAACAACTTTTTTTTAACTAAATCATGAAAAAAATTGAGGGACTCTTGAGTTTTTGGGTCTTTTTGAAAGATTCATGAAAAGAGCTTGTTTATATGATTCAAATGACTGTATCCGTATTTATTGACGTTACACCTTCATCGATAACGATAGAAAATTTTTTCGATATAGCGCACGATATAGGCGCATGCTATGAGTGACAAGCAGACAGCACACTCATGTTTTTAAATGCAATCTGTGTGATCGTCGCTTCGCCTCTTTGTATTATCTGTGCATAAATACCTTATGCGCTTTGTTTCATATTGTTATTAAATAACAAAATTATATTGATTTATAGGTTAATTTAGATATTTTCAAAGCTAGTTACCATATTGGCCCTAATATAAGATGACCCTGATTATAAGACGACCCTCCTTTTTTCAAGATGTACCTTTTGGAAAAAGGTTTTTTTAAAAACCAAATCTTGTTTTTTTCTTAGTAAAACACATTTTGTTCAATTATTTTTATATTGCATATTTTTCCTATTTTAATTTTGTTTTGAAAAAGTATGGTAAAAAACTGGTCAAATGTACCAACAATCATATTTAAAAAATATACACTTTTTGATATGGCATTAAAAAAAAAAACAGGTAGCCCATCTGAATTCGGACATTTATGCTATCCATCTAATAGTAGCCTACCAAAAACTTATTAACAGTAGAAGTTAAATCTTAACGTAGTCTTCAAATCTGGGTACTGTCTTACCTTTTAAAATCACAAAGGGAGTTTGGTACCATCAGGCTAACATGACAGTCACGACCATTCAGCTGTAATCTTTTTCTTTTTTTTTGTTTTACTCCCGATCTTTACCACAAACTGCATTACATATTTCATGCACACTCGTTTAAGTGCAGTTTTGGCGCCAACTATTGTGGGTGGGGTATTATGACCTTTCAACGTCTAGACCCTGAATAGAGACACGCGTTTTTTTCAGATGTGTTGTCCAATACAAAAAATTGTCTTATATTTCGGGCCAATAGGTATTTTATTGCCTTGATAAACATTTAAAGGGGGTTTCCTATTATGCTCTTTTTACAACGTCTTAGATTTTGTTTTGGGTGTACTAAGAACAGCTCTCCTACTAGGTTTGTTTAAAAACACATATTTTTCACATATTTACTTATTACCAACACCAGCTCTCCCCAATCGGCATGACCTCGAATCGTTCCTGTATCACTGAGGCCCGCCCTTCTGAATACTAAATGTCTGTGATTGGTTAGTCTGGGGCCAGTGTTTGTTGTGATGCACCACTCACGCCTGGTCTGGAATGTCCACGCCCCTTACCATACCTGTGCAGCTTAGTGAAAATATTTGCTCAAAATCGAATCAATTTGAGCGCTATTTGTAAACCCGGATTGATTGTAACCACTCTTAAGTTCGTCTCCGCCTTGGGAAAGCTAGTTTGTCTCTGACATAGTGATAACACTCATTGCCTTCTCTAGTGCAGCTCAACAAAATCTCGTCCCATTCGTCGATATTTGTGATCTCACAAATCCCGGAAAATATGCGTTGTAGTCCAAATGAGTTGTTCGTTGTAGTTTTTGAAAATTGATTTTTGTTAAATAAAATATCTCCTTTTGAAGTGGACTTTGAACTTTTCAGATCTTTTTTTTTATGCTCAAACAGCAACATTACAGACTAACTAAAGTTGAAAAAGTGAAAAAGCATAATAGTATAATGCACTGCATTATTTTGCTCTTTATTTTGCCCTCCTGTGGCCTCGGGAGACTAGACAAAAGTTTTCTTAAGACTTATTTAATCTGCATATAAAACATAAGAAAGGATATATTTATTTTAATTAAATTTTTTTTTGACTGTTAAAACTAAAAATTATTTGTTGGATGTCTTAATAAATTGTGTTATTTCAAAATACAGTGGTTAAATGTAAACTTTTTTTTTTTATTGCTTTTTGTTTTATAAAAGGTTATAAAAAATGTCAATAATTATCGATACCAAACGATATGAAACATTATATCGTTTATAAATTTTTTTGCTATATCTCCCAGCCCTACTTACGAACCAGTTCTTTTTAGCAAATCTAAAACCTACAACACAACCAGTGAAGTCTGATTCGCAACCAAATGACTCTAATGAACAGATTCTTTTTAGTGAATCAAAAACACACAGCTCTGACTCTGACTCCACTGTTTGCACTGTATGTATTGGATTCATTGAAAAGAATCGGCTCGTGACAGTCATATGTTCATGAATCGTACTGCATTGGTCACGTTGGATGTTATTGCGTGCAGCCCGTGATACACAACCATTTGATCTTATCACTCTCAGTTTAGAGTGCAAACTTGGATAAAATATGACTTTACTGTCAATAGTTTGGCTACAGCTTGTGGGCACAATATGCAAACTACCTGAAAGAGACACATATAGAAGGGCAAGCGGAGGCAGAGAGACACTGTGAGTCACTGTAAGAACAGCTGCTGTGAGTAACTCCTTCCAGACAGATGCCCTCACTGAGGAACCATCTACAGTAGATAACAGGTGACTCACTGTTCTTCGGCAGGAATCTTTAATTGAATCACTCGGCCACAGAACATCCTGCACGGCCTTGATGGTCTGTTTGTCCCCTTCCAACGGTGCCATAATCACATTTGTGTCATTGACTGGAAGCTTAGGACCAAGAATGACCCTTGAATGTGTATAGCAGGTGTCAACCGTTATTAAACTGATGGTTTTTTTTTTTATTGGCCTAATCCAGTGTTGTTACTTTGGGTGTGTAGAGATGCTAATCTTCTCATTTATTTCAACTTCTCTTGAAAAAGTGAGTCCATTTTGTAACAGTCATGCATTTGGTTAGTGGGTTAAAGTCTACATTGGTGAGTTAATTGTTCAGCAGTTTGAGCGTGAAGGATAGTTAGACATTTAAAATTTGTCAGTGATTGTTTATACCAAATATGGAGGGGAAAACCCAATTGTAATTTCAAGAAATGTATCTCAAAACACTTCCTTGTGCGTTATATGCGGGATGTAGGCTCCTTGAGTAAAATTACTCTTAAAGGAGAATTTTTGAGGATATAACAAATGTGAAGTTTATTATTTTTTGAAAGCACTTAAATTTATTTTCTGTTAAAATAGTGTATTGTTTTTAGCCATAATACTGTTTAAATCATAATTTTTATAGTTGTTTTGGACTTTATGGTGTAATTGATAAAAATATGTACTTTTTATATTTAATTTAATTTAATTGTATTGATGTTATTAATTACTAAAATTACATATTATTGACCAAAAATAATATGAAAATATTTTATACTAGATTAATAAAATAAAAACAATTGCCACAGAGACCTCCTTGTTTTTTTGCATTTTCAAATTTTAGCAAAATGATTGTGAATATTCATTTGGCCCAACTAAACACCTGCTACAAGAGTGGTTTGTTTGTTTTTTACTGAAACCATGTTAACTCATTGGTTATATCTTGGCCACATTCACTTCCATTGTTAATTTCTCATCGTAACCTCCATTTAAAAAAAAAAAAAAAAAGTGACGAGAGGAACTGCATTTTAGTGCTAACCAACATTTTTGAGACAAACCATTTCGTTTTTAACTTAAAAGTACCAATTTTTGAAGATTGCACACTGCAAACGTGAAAATTGCTCAGCCTGAATTGTTTTACAATACTTTTTCACAAAACTTGCCACCCAACGAGGGGATCTCAAAATAAACACCAACCAACCAAGACTCCAAATGAATAATAATAATAATCCATGTGAATCTAATTCCTTTCACTCAAATGATTCTAATTTTGTTCCAAAAAAAGACTAGAGCAATGTTGTGGCATTTCATTATTGGCTAAGTGACGGACGTTCATGACAGTCACTCCCACAACTTGCCCAAGCAGGTCCACGGCTCACTCCAGTGGTGAAGTGTGCACACTTGCACCCTGTAAAACCCAAAAACAACATCTTCTGACCGATTAAACCGAATTATTTTAAGTGTTCTCTCAGAGGCTGATTCTTCAAAGGCTTCCTATGAAATTTGCAAACGTGAAATTACCATTCGTTTTTGCTCGTCAACTCCTTGGGATTTACGGCGGCCTGAGAGCGAATCACCTTTGCCCTTCCCGTTCACCTGCCTTGCGTAATCTGGTGATATCAGCGGCCTGGATGACACTTCTGAAGCGTTTTGTTTTTTGTCGAGTTCTTGGACCGATGAACCTTAAATGACGGGTCACCCGGCCAGTGTGTTTGTCACATTTCTGTGTGTTTTCTGTGTGCAAGGTTGCATAAACTAGGTGCTTTCATACCTTCGGCCGCGTTCCAGTGCTTTCTTTCCTTTCCTTTCCTCCTAAGTGAGTGCCTCAAGGTTTTCTTCCCTCCCCTATTTACGGGTTTGTTTTGTTTACATTTCTAGCCTCCCCTCCCCCGACTTCCTCGCTCTGCCTCCGCTCTTGTAAGCCGCACGCCTCTGAACAAATGATCAGTAGAGTTTACAGTAAATCTTTTGAGGCCTGAGACATGCGAGCGCCGCCAAATATAGTAAAACACCGTCCAAGCACTCCAGCGCGAACGTGTGAATGCATTAGCATGTTTTTATGGGGAATCCGCATGAGTTTTTTGTGAATGCTGCTGACCCATGACCTCAGAGTGAATATAGAGAAGCGTGTTTATGGGTCGTGTCGCGCTCACATGTCACTAGGGCTCTGCGATATGGCAAAAACAATTATGTCTTGATGTCTTTTAACCTTTTGATTATAATCAGTCTTTATATGTTTGCATTTGCACTGCCTTTAAAGGGGTTTTGGACCAAATAGTCTTTTTATCCCGTTTATTTCTTGAAAAAAAATAGTTATTAGTATAACTATTTATTTATACCTATTTAAGTTATACTAATAATTATAAAAATATCTTATGTACATATGTTTGTTTTTTTTTTACTAATATTACATATTATTAACAGCAATATTATATAAAAATGTTTACATTAGTTATATGAGTATATTCTAGTTTATTATATAATTAAAAAACACTTATTTATTCATCATTCTTTTTAAAAAGTGTTAAATTTAATATCTTTACTAAAAATTATTAGGGATATATTACAGCATAACACCTGCTATTAATTAGTTAGTATTTTATTTATTAGTTATTTGCATGTAATTTATAGCCAGCTATACAATTTCTATATACCAGAAATGATGTGAATTGAATACCAGATATGAATTTTATGTGCGAGATATATAATTTTCTTTACTAATATTAAATATTATTGCCCAAATATACAATATCTTTAATACTATGAATAAAGTATTATTTTCATATTAAAATATAATTTAAACATGCACCCAGAGACCTTTTTGTAATTATTCTTGTATCCAGATTCAAATTTACTACCAAAATTACTGGGAATATTCACATTGGCACAGCATAGCACCTGCTATAATTTTATTATATTTATTTGTTTATTTATTTACATTTTTATTAATAGACTTTGTGAGTATTCATATTTCGCCCAGCATAGCACCTGCTTTAAGAGTTTGTCATAAAAAAATTAATAGATCAAATTAATCAGACAAGGTATTGCAATCGATTATTCATACACATCCCAAGTTTGTTGACATCAAGTTTACTGACTCATATTTGCAGGAAGGGCAAGATTCTGGTTGCAGAATTAAATGAAAATGCTAAATTGAATAAATACGTTAATAGTGTAATGCGTCTTAATAGTGTAAATGTTAATGCAATAATTTTGATATCCATAAAAGAACTACAAATCATGCTTCAAAACCCACACAATGCTTATGAATGAAAGCAGGAGGGACTACAAAGGCCGCAGAGAGAAGATGTGTGTGTTTACACAGGGATCATCCTTGGGGAGACGCCGCGGAGACTGTCGTGGAGAGGTGGGGTGTTTTGTGCAGGGTTACGACCGTCCTGCAATCGCTGGCGTATGTGAGGAATGCTGCGAGAGTGGAGGCTGCGCCCGTCTGCATGCTCGCTCCTGCCTGTCCTCATGTGTATTCTGCCGTTCCCGCTGCATCCATCTGCCGCCTGTCTGCCGGCGCGTCGGGGGTTAATGCTGGGCGGATATCTCTCTCTGTTGGAAGAGGCTGTTGAATGGCTGCTTTCCACAGACAGCAAAAACATTGGTTAAGGGTGAGGGCGGATCTGAGGCTGCTGCAGAAACCTGGACTGGAGTTTTGAGTGGATCGGGATTCGGTGAAAAATTGTGGCATGTATAAAAAGGGTTGGGTATCGATTGGGTTTTTTACGATACCGGTGCCAAATCGATATCTTAAAAAAAGAGCCACAAAGAAAACCGATGGATAACATTAAAGAACATAAAAAATATTGAAAATAAATATAATAGATTCACAGCTCCGCGGAAGCTCTATTTCCCGAGTTGTGCTTTCCTTACTCTAGGCTAATAAATGTATTTCACGATCTGGGTCATTATTTAATACAAAACAATATCTCAATCACTCTGATATTTAGTTAAAATGAGTGAATTGACTGAGTGCTGTCCGTCACTGTCTTTAATCAGTTCTGTGAATGACTGTATGGCATACCGCATGCACTGTAATATGTTTTATATTAAATATACAATTTTCAAAAGAAAATAGCAACATGATCATTTTATAAAGTATGTGTTCATATTTAAGGGCTAGATTTTCGCTGGAGGGAACAGCTGTGGTGTGATGAGCGGTGAACAACGAAAACTTTACAGTAGATGGTAAACCGATTGCTCCCTCGTGACCTTTTGTAAACTGTATTTATGACAAAGAACTGCACAGATACAGATATTATAACAATCTATCGATAAACACACTCCTTGTGTCCTCTGTTTCTGTTTGAGTCTGCTCGTGCTGCGCCGCCGTGGTCTGCGGATTGAAGAGAGCACTGAAAGATGGGGAGGAGACGAAGTCTGCCGCCGTTTTCCTATGAAATTTAAAGGGAACTGACTCTGAGGCGATCACGAATTTGTGTACAGCTTATGGAGCTAATCGCTATAGCCCCGCTAAAAATGGCCTAGCGACGCCCATGCTTCTTGCGTCCATTTCAGAGACAAATATTTCAATCGATCGCACAGGCATTTAAGTGGCACCGAAATGAGGCACCGAAATCTGCGTTCTGATTCGGTTCTAGTACATACCGGTTACATAGGTACCGGTGCCGGTACCCAACCCTATGTATAAACGTGGTTGGGCCTTGCAACTAAGGCAGACAGTGTTAAAATATATGCTTGTTTAGAAGTATTAAAACGCTTCAAATTGATACCTTTTGCACATTTTTAGGATTTTTTCCTTGGCTTTATGCCTCTTTCTGATTCTTGTCTGTTGTGAATGCATTCAGGATCTTCTCCCCCCCCCATACACCCCGTCACCTATCGACCCCATTTTATTTCAGTCAGGCAGTGGTATGGTCCGCCCCGTCGCTGACAGGCAGAAGGGTCCATGTTGTTTTGCTCCTGTGGGGCGGCCCAGTGTCACATGATGGAGGGTTTTATGGCACTAATGAAGTCCAACAGATTTCCTTCTCCACTGTAACCTGGAAGGCCGGCCGCGTCCGACATCTATGAAATAGTCTCAGGAGGCGGCATTTCTGCTCAGGCTGAATTTAATGCTCGGTTGCATTGACACACGCTGTGCTGCGCGTTAACATGCTTAGATGGGTCTTTATATAAGTACATGTGTGCTCCTTTGTACTGTGTAGTTGCTTAGGCAAACTTGAAATGAAACAAAAGTGTATTACCATAATTTTCTATCATTGTTTTTTTTACTATTAACCTATTTATTTTTACTTATTTGATTGTATCATGTATACTATGTATGTAAAGAGTGCTGTTCTTTACATGTTTCTGGAAAACGTTTGTCCCGGAGCGTCTTTGTTGTGGTCTATCAGGCATCTAGTGCGAGACGAGGAAGATGACTTACAGACCACTGTATTCATTAATTATCGCACCCTGCCATGCACAAGCTTCACTTCCAGATGGCCCTGTGGCCAAACACGACTGAATCACTTCCTTTCTGCCTAACAAAAGGCGTAGAACGACTTCAGATCGCCTTTTCGTGCATCTTATGTGTGATTCTGTCACTTTTGATGTGATGTTGCAGCTTGATATGTTTGTTTCAACTGAAAAACAAGAAATAATGTTAGCACTTCAGGTGAATAGGGTAAAAAATGTAACTAATAGACATCACCACACTGTAAATTTTTTTATTTTTCTTTATTTTTAGGCAGCTATATAATGATTCCTAGTAATATTCAGAAATTGATGTTGAATTGAATAACAAATGTTCATTTATATTATGTGCTAATTATGTGTTAATTTTGTCTACTAATGTTTAATATTATTGCCCAAACTATTAATTAAAAGTGTTATTTTTATATTAAAATGAAATGTAAAAATAACACCGATACCTTTTGATTTATTTATCACTCTTTTTAAAATCAGATAAAAAAAATTTAGCTCGACGAACATTATTGTGAATATTCACATTTGGCACAGCATAGCACCTGCTATAATTTAATTATATTTTCTGTTTTGAAGTTGTAAATAAAAAAAGATTGTTGGAGTACATTTCACAAAAAAATGCTATTTCGGTCTTTCTACTTCAAAATTTCATGTTTAATTCAATGTGTTACTTGTCGTTCCTTTGTAATTGTGAAATTTACTAGCGATTGTTGAGTGAAAATTGTTTCTACACATTTTTTTTTTGTGCGTACTTCCCCAGTTGATTGAATACATTAAGAATTGCAAATATTTTTTGTTTTATAAGTTTTCTGTTATGTTTAAATATACAAGCACAGCATTCTCTAGTTCTCAGAGTTTCTAAATGTACTCTTACAGAATGTTCCAAAACATTTGATAAAGCTGGGTTTAAAAATTCTTGTTTAATTATATTAGTCGAAGGTTTTTATAGAGGGGATTTTGGATATCTCTTTTTATCTCTCCATAAATCAGGAAATACAGCTAGTAGAAAAAATTTGCATTTTAACCATGTTTTTAGGAGTAAAATGTTCTGAAAAACCAGGCGAATGTTATATGAGCAAACCCCTCAGTAAAATCCTTCAGAATATAAACAAGAATAAAACTCTAAGTCTTGGTGTACGGGAGTGCCGTTGAAGTGGAGAAAAAAACGCTTGTATTGTGAAAAAATACAAAAGTTGAATTGAAATCTACAGATAAACTGTAAAAAACAAAAACAAATAAAAGGGCATTTTAGATGTTTTCCTTCCACTAGTCTGAAACATGTTAATGAATAAAGATCTCAAAATTGACCAGTGTGTAAAAACAAAACAAAACAAAACAATGTTTTTACCTGTATTTTGCTGCATTAAACAAAATTAATCTAACAAGTTCTTTTCTCACTCTTTTTCCCCTCACAGTTTGCCCTTCCGAATGCGTCCACAGTGCTTGTACCCCCCATAAGGAGTGCTGTCACGACCAGTGTCTGGGCGGCTGCTCCATGCCAAGGAACTCGACCAAATGCGTGGCTTGTCGCAACTTCCTGTTCGGAGACACCTGCGTGGAGCGCTGCCCGCCGGGCTACTACACCTTCAAGGGATGGCGCTGTGTGTCCTTTAAATTCTGCCAGGACCTCCACAACCAGTGCAAGGGCAAGAGCGGTGACTGCCATGCATACGTCATCCACAACGGAGCCTGTATCCCAGAATGCCCGTCTGGATACACCACCATGAACTCCACCTCGTATGTACCGCATTTTATTTTTTAAATAAATGCAACTACAGCAGCCAGACTGCTGCCTTTAAACAGTATTACACTTTCCAATCCACGTTAAACATGAGTTGACTAAAAACAGCGGCAGAATGAGTTAGACGACAAATCACAAAGTTGAATTAAAGGGCCAAGACGTTATGTTTGTTTTGTTTTGTGTTTTTTTTTTTCATGACAGGGAATAAACTTTATCACGGGATGTTAATGAAAATCAGTCTAACATTTGGAAGTGAGTCTCAAAAGGTCACAGGCCACATTTCACCATGAAATCACAAGAAAAAGAAATAAATGTTCTTTTAAAAGAATATTTTTGTTTTTTTGCATTGACATTTTCATCAACTCTCAAGTCTTATTTACACAATACATTTTATTTTATAGGGTTATTTTTAAAGGGTTACTCCACCCCAAAATGAAAATGTTGTCATTAATCACTTACCCCCATGCCATTCCAAACCCGTAAAAGCTTTGTTCATCTTCAGAACAAAATGTAAGATATTTGGATGAAAAACCGGAGGTGTGACTGTCCATGGACTGCCAAGTAAAAACACTGGCTAAGACCCAAGAAAAGTATCTCTCTCTTGCTTCTATTGAAAGACATCGTCAAAATAATCCATCTGCCATCAGTGGTTCAATCTGAATTTTATGAAGTGACGAGAATACTTTTTTGTACACAAAGAAAATAAAAATAATGACTTTATTCAACAATTCGTCTCCTCCGCATCACCGTAGCGCCATTTGGGAGAGTATCCACAACCTATATTATTGTCAGTGGGAATCTGCTACATACATTTTGAATTTATAGCAGTAAACAGTTCATAAAATTTAAAATGAAATGATTGAAGTAAAATATTAAATAGGTTTTACAGAATAATGATTGATAGTATAAATGAGAGGGAATATCATGTAATTGTCATGAAAATTTCACAAAACAAAAGTAATATTAAAGAAAACTTTAAGTTTAAGCAATATTTTAGTTTTTTGTGCTAATCTGAATTATTTTGAAACACATTTTCCCTCTAAATTGTTTTAGCATTATAAATTCAAATTAAATATTTAATAATATTTTATTATTTTTAAATGCGGAAAAAGATGACTCTAATTGTATATAAATATAATCTAAAGAAAAATAAAGACTGAATTTTTTGCATTTTTGTATTAAGTAACAAATATATATGTATTAAAATGAATATAAATGTAACTCCAAAATAAAGTTAAATGTTATAAAAGTATTATAAAAATTATTTTAAATAATTATTAACATACAATTTTAACTTTATTAAAAAATATAATTTCTCTTTTGACACTGTTCTTGACAGGTTTTGTGAGACTTTTTCCCTCGTTCTATATAAATGACTGTTTAAAGGGTGAATCGTGTGCTGCAGGCATGAAGTAGCAGTTTCTGGTTAACGCTGTGATTTGTTTTGGTCGTTTCGAAAATTAACGAACCGGTTGTCGCGCTCAACTGACCGAGGGGGGGGGAAAAAGGAGGGGGGGGGGGGGGGGGGAAAACGCTTCGGAATATCAAAAATCATTTAGTCTTTTCGTCAGTCACGGCTAATTGAAAATGAGCAGATTATAATGGCCGGTGTCGAGTGTTGAGAGCGTGATAAAATGCCACCCTGATTATTCCAACCGAGTCATTTGCAGTCGGGCTGAATTTGTCAAGCTAAGCAGAAGTATAATGAGCCAAACCAAAACAACATTCCGTGACTGAAAGCGACACTAGCGGCCCTTTTTTTGAGCCCGAGTCCGTTTGGCTGCCTGGGAATGTCCGGAAGCTTGCGCACATGCTGGTTTGCACGTCCAGCTTCATGTGTGGGAATTATTAACGCACACATAATAAACAGAGAATTAACCCTGCGAACGGGAGTAAAACGCAGCCTTGCGGGAACAATGGCAGCCTTTGTTTGCGTTCGCTGGGGTCTCGGGGGGCTTTAAAAAGGTGGCCGTTTCACTGGCCTTTTGATTCCTTTGTCTCCACGTCGGAGCGTTGCAGTTGTGGAAGCTTGATGGGATCTCGGTTTTCCAGGAATTTTGTTTTGAAGCGACGTCATTGGCTTGTTTTTCTCATCCGGCCACCTTTCACCTTTGTGAGAGGCAGTCATGCGGCAGTGAGTCCCGTTTCGTAACTGGGCGCCCCATCCTTCCCCCGCTGTTATTTTCGAAGGAGAAGACAAAGCAGTGTGAACGAAAATTCAGCGGCACGTGAATGTCGTTCGAAGGGCTTAAAATCGAAAAACCGTGGGTTCACGGCGTCGGTGTGCATTTGAAACGAGTCTGCGTGGCTTGGATCTCCAAAACTGGAAAGGGACTTAAAGAGTGAGTTTATGAGCTGAAAAACCTAAGAGAGAAAACGCTCATTTGAGAATGAACTGCTGAGCATTTCTGTGGGTTTTCAATTAAATTAATTCCTGAAATGCGTGATGCTGTGAAGTGTTTTTGTACCAGTTCAATATGATTCAAACAAGTGATTCAACAGCTGATTCTTACAGCGCGACCACTGAATCAGATTCCCGAACAAACAACTCTTACGAATGTGAGTGGATCAAGCACATACAGTTAACAACTTATGAATCAAATGACAATGTGTAGTTTAAGACGCTTATTTTCTTTTTTGACTTGCTTTTAGTGGAATCAGAGAAGAAAGAAAGCTGAAATCTCAATGTTGAAACTCTAAATGAATTTAGACAAATAGCTGCGAATTCCCCTCCCACCCACTCCTGCAACATTTCAGCAAGATTCAAGCGCGATTACGTAACGTTACTCTCTCGTTTTGTTAAAAAGTGATCAAATTAAGCAACAGAATTACACAAATGCTCTGCGCCGCAGGGATTCATCACATTCCCGTTCCACGATTAGATGGTTCCACAGCATCTTTCAGCGCAATTGCCGATTCTTGCATCAAAAGGCCTCGTCTCCAGAGTCGTGTCTTCATACGGGATGCATGCGGAGGTCGCGTACTTCAAAGCCAACGCAGCTATTCGTGGTATTTAGTTGAGTCTCAGTGGGGATTGTGCCCTCGCTGACCCTTTCCATTCAGATGCACTGCTGCATTGCAGCACACAATCTATTCTAGCGCGTTTGGGCTCGTTCCAAACACAACAATGACAACCGCGCAGGTGACATGAGACTTCAGCGGGCAGGGAACAATATGTTTGTCCCCGAGGCAATCGCAATCTCGAAAAGTGCTGCCAGCTGCTGACATCGTGGCGAATGCATGCATAAAGCGATGCTTATTGGCTTTGAGCGTCTTGAGACTTCGTTCTTGATTCAAACCCGTCGCTGTCATTCATTCAGGTTGAACTGCACACCGTGCACCGGTCGGTGTCCCAAACTGTGTACGGGGGTGAAGACGGTGGACTCTGTCACCGCCGCTCAAGCTCTGCGCGGCTGTACGGTGCTCAACGGCAGTCTGACCATCAAGATCAGCAAAGGAAGTGAGTATTTTCCATTCGAAATGCAAGCATATTGATTGTATTTACTTGCATGTTGTCTTTTTTTTAAGGTATTGTTTTAAATATTAATATTGTTAAGTAATATTATTTCAGAATGTTAAGAATATTGTTTAAAGTGAATATGTATTTCAGAATGTTTAAGAATTGTCATTTTTTATTTATATAGATGCATAAAATGGTTATTGTGCAAGTTATGTGAAATTTTCCTTTCTGTAAGATTTACTTGTTATTAAAATACAAAATAGCACATGACATTTAAATAAATAAAGAGATTTATTATCATAGAAAATCAAAGTATACTTTATATATTTAAAAAAATAAAGACTACAAGTACACTACTGAAATAATAGCAAGTTATTATTAGTTGACCATCATTAAGAACACATTTATATTAATAACATAATTATAGAGGTTTTAAATCAATTAATATAAGAATAGACAAACCGCCAAATATAATATTAAATGGGCCAAACATTAAACACACAAAATCATTTTTTTATTTTAAATACATGTAATTAATTTTGTATTATTTATTAACCAATCTATTTAAAATAGAATAATTAAAATGATTAAAATGTTAAATTACAGATATAATTATAGAGTATTGAGAATTGTAGGTATGAATGCATGTCATGTTTCATATTTGTCATATTTAAAGCCAATCCTATGTAATATGTATTTTGCCTTTTAGTTAGTTTTAAAAATTCTAAGAATGGTAAGTTTATTAACCAAACAATTGAGTATAAACCTTAATGTGCAAACTTTTTGAACGTAAGAATGTGTTATTAAAATACATTTTGTGGTGCTGTTCAAACGATTCATCGTGATAATCACATTTCAAATAAAAGTTTTTGTGTACTATAATATTATGTTGGTTAGTACTTGTGTATATTCTATTGTATTGTATTGATTTAATACCACGAAGGCAGTAAATTTAAGAAGAAAAAATATGTTATATTTGTTATAAAGTATATTATATATACTAAATTATAGAAATATACATGTAAATCTTTTTTTTAAATATTACTGTATATGTGTGTATTTATTATACAAGTAATATAACAGTACACACACGTTATGCACCTAAACAAAAACTATTTGGAGCCATTTAATCATGTTAATCATTGACAGCACTCTGTATTAATCAATTTTTATGTCATCAAATGTCATTTTATACCCCATTTCATTTTATATAAATAATAATAATAAATAAATGAAATGAATATAAGTAGACACAGACTAAAGAAAACCAAATACCTAGAATAATATAAAATAAAAAGATTTATTTGATGTTATACATGTATATGAGAAGTATAAAGTATGACATGTTATTTTAAACCTTTTTACATGCATTGGTATTAATCATTATTTTTCAGTTATACGTTATGTACATATTATTTTCATAAATGTATACAAGTATAAATGCTATTCTCTATATTTATAACATAAAAATAGTAAACAATATCATAATACAAAGTGCAATTGTTCATTGAACAAAAAAAAACATGTAAAGTAATAAAATATACATTTTACATGAATTAATATAAAAATTATACAAATGAAATGTCAAATGAACCCAAATAATTAAAATGGGTATAAAATGATATATTTTTTAAAATAAAAAAAGTATTAAATAATAAGTCAATTATTCCGTTGAGCATCATTATATAAAACGATTTGAAATATCTGAGTGCTATGCTTGACCAATCAGTTTTTCAAATAGTCATGTAATATCTTTTTAGCACATACAGTAATAAGTATCAGTATGTGTGTGCGTGAAATGAAGTATGTGAAGTCCCTGGCGCATATGAAGACACATCTTGTGTTCCTCAGACAATATCGCGGCCGAACTGGAGTCTAGTCTGGGTCAGCTGGAGGAGATCACGGGCTATCTGAGCATCCGCAGAGCCTACGCTCTCGTCTCGCTCTCCTTCCTCCGCAAGCTGCGCGTCATTCGCGGAGAAACGCTGGAGAACGAGTACGTAAGATGCCGCCGCCGCCGAGCTCTAGCGCTGAGCTTACAGCTTGCTTACTTTGTTGTTTCTGATCTTCGCAGGAACTTTTCTTTCAATGCCTTTGACAACCAGAACCTGCGACAGCTGTGGGACTGGAACAAACACAACCTCACCGTCCTCAACGGCAGGATGTACTTCGGCTACAACTCCAAGCTCTGTAAGTCTGAGATCCTCCGGATGGAGGAAGTGACCGGGACCAAGCACAGGAAGAACGACATCAACATCCCGGCGTATGCGGACCTGGCCTTCTGTAAGACCCGCCGCACTTTGGTTTCAGCGCAGCTTGAGCTTTACGTCAAACCAGATCTGATTATCAGTCCTCTCTTCCAGGTGAAAACCAAGTTCTTCATTTTACGCAAATCCGTACGACATCTGACAAAATCCTCATTAAGTGAAAGGTGAGGCCCTCGGACTTCAGAGACCTGCTGGGATTCATGGTCTTCTACAAGGAGGTGGTGTGCAGATTGCCTTTAAATTTTCATATGTTTTGAAAACTAAAAATGTATTTGATGATTTATTTATTTTTAATTGATGGTTGTAGTTTGATTTATTAATTTCAGTTTAATTGTAATTTTTATTTATTTTACTGTACAGAGTATTATTTGTGTGCATGTGGGATTAGTTTTATTTGGTTTTTAATGTCTTTAATATAAATATTGAAAAATAATTTTGCTATTTATTTAACTATACTAATATAAATATAATATATATATCGCTTGGGTGTGGTGTATAAATGGTATAAATTAGTATGTATCGTATATAATGAATAATTGTTTTCATTTTAGGCAGCTTTTTTAATTTATTGTACTGCGGTAAAACATTAAAATGAGTTACAACTTTTGTTAAAACTAAATGTGTGAATGAATTCTAGAAAGGACATCGAAAGTACTGTGTAACTATGGTCTCTTCCGTGTTCAGTTCCTTTATAAGCTAAGTGACGAATATGACGGGGCAGGTGACGTGGCTAACGGTTTGGGCGAGAGCGATAGTGGGCCTCCTGAAACGCACGGATCGAGGGCAAATGGCAGACGCGAGCCGGTCTCACCTCATCATAGCCTCTGAAGCCCTGGACAGTACGCCATCATGGTTCAAACCAACTCGCCGCCTCTGACGACCATACCTGCCGCTTGGGGCAAGAGCGATGATCATCTAGTCGCACCAACGCCACGCGTAAATGTCACAGCCACGTTCCGACGTAAAGAGAAGCTCTTTTCATATTTGGTTATTAAAGGGACAGTTTACCTGTAAAAATAAAATGTCATATCAAATGTACTGCTATATTGTCCATACCCAGTATGAGTTTCTGATTTGTTGAACACAAAAAAAAGATATTTGAAGAAATGTTGGTCACCCAAACCGTTGGATGGTCCTTATTGGGATTCCATTGAATGATAGGGAAAAAATAAATTTCTCTGTCATATAACCATGATTTTCGATATCATTTAGTATAAATATTAAAAACTGTGCATATTTGAAGAGATTAAAAAGCTACATTCTCGCCTGAAAAACTGTAAATGTATCTTTGTTGGGTGTATATTATACGATCAAACGTAAATACAGGTTGGGAAAAAATATGATGATGTTAATTTTATAACAAAATGATTTTTCATAAAAAACTAATGGCTTAATTGTATTACAATTATAAGGAATGATGTAAATTCTTGTAATATAAATAATCGTATAGATATACATGCATAAAGTATATAGATTTATATGCTAAAAGCACCATATTATTTTCTCAGGTACGTATATTGTATGCTTTTTCATGTACATTTTGATAAAATAGTAAAGTATGCAAGTAGTAAATAAAACTAAAATATACAGGTGCATCTCAATAATTAGAATGTCATGGAAAAGTTCATAAATGTTTTTATAACTCAAATTGTGAAACTCGTGTATAAATACAAATGCACACAGACTGAAGTAGTTTAAGGTCTTTGGTTCTTTTCATTGTGGATTTTTGGCCCACGTTCCAACAAAAAAACCATTCACTATCTAAACCAATTAGGAATATGGGACCATTGCCAATCAGCTAATCAACTCTCAAAATAGTGCCTGCCAAAGGTTTCCTGAGCCTGCAAACACCCTGCCCGGCCCCTCTCAGTTTGGTTCAATAGGGCCCCCTAAACACCACCGCATCACATGGGGAAGGATGCGATCTGACAGGTGTCAAGAAGACACCTCGCATGACCCCTCACAAGGAGGGAAGCACAAACATCATTGCCAAAGAAGCTGGCTGTATCCAAGAGTGCTGTATCCAAGCATGTTAACAGAAAGAAGTTGAGTGGAAGGAAAAAGTGTGGAAAAAAAAAGATGCACAACCAACCGAGAGAGAGACCGCAGCCTTTTGAGGATTGTCAAGCAAAATCGATTCCAGAATTTGAGTGAACTTCAACAAGGAATGGACTGAGGCTGGGGTCAAGGCCATCAAGAGCCACCACACACAGACGTGTCAAGGAATTTGGCTACAGTTGTCGTATTCCTCTTGTTAAGGCACTCCTGAACCACAGACAACATCAGAATCATCTTACCTGGGCTAAGGAGAAAAAAAACTGGACTGTTTCTCAGTGGTCTAAAGTCCTCTTTTCAGATAAAAGTAATTTTTGCATTTCATTTGGAAATCAAGGTCCTGGAGTCTGGAGGAAGAGTGGAGAAGCTCATAGCCCATTTTGCTTGAAGTCCAGTGTTAAGTTTCGACAGTCTGTGATGATTTGGGGTGCAATGTCATCATGGGTGTTGGTCCATTGTGTTTTGTGAAAACCAACGTCACTGTACCCGTTTACCAAGACATTTGGAGCACTTCATGCTTCCTTCTGCAGACAAGCTTCATGGAGATGCTGATTTAATTTTCCAGCAAGACTTGGCACCTGCCCACACTCCCAAAAGCACCAAAAAGTTGGTTAAGTGACCATGGTGTTGGTGTGCTTGACTACCCAGCAAACTCACCAGACCTGAACCCAATAGAGAATCTATGGGGTATTGTCAAGAGAAAAATGAGAAACAAGAGACCACAAAATGCAGATGACCTGAAGGCCACTATAAAAGCAACCTGGGCTTCCATACCACCACAGCAGTGCCACAAACTGATCACCTCCATGCCACGCAGAATTGAGGCAGCAATTAAAGCAAAAGGAGCCCATACAAGTATGAGTACAGTCAGTAAATTAGAATACTTTCCAGAAGGCCAACAATTCACTAAAACTGTTTTTTATTGGTCTTATGAAGTATTAAAATTTGTTGAGATAGTGAATTGGTGTATTTTTGTTAAATGTGAGCCAAAATCAAAAAATTAAAAGAACCAAAGACTTAAAACTAATTCAGTCTGTGTGCATTGAATTTATTAAAACAAAAGTTTCACAAAAGTCGAGTTGATTACGAAATGCACAATCAACTTCAACGAGCGTTCTAATTATTGGATGCACCTGTCATATATACATCAAAATTAAAAAGTCATTGCATTACACATGATATAGCATCCATATACTTTTTTGGTTTTGGATTGTAATGTAAATTAGCATTGTTAATGAAATAGTGAAGTGATATGTAAAAAGTTAAATTTTTTACATTTTAATAAAACTAAAGTAAATAATTATTTACATACAGGCATACCTATTTTATTAATATATATATAAACATTAATATATATATAAAACATTAATTCTAATATAATTGATGATATTCTTATATTATGATGTTAATTTAGTAATTATAATTAGTGATGTCAAATAATAATCATGATTAATCGCATCCAGAATAAATGTTTTTGTTTACATAATATTTGTGTGTGTACGGTGTATATTTATTATGTCTATATAAATACACAAACATGCACGTATATATTTAAGAAGAATATGTTATGTCTATATATTAAATATATTTATATATAAAATAAATTATATGAATACAAATATATACATGTAAATATTTTCAATATATAATAATGTATGTGTGGCTATTTAGAGTATTACATAATAAAAATATACACAGTTCATCCCTGAACAAAGCCTCAAGAGCTGCTTTGCCTCGAGACCCGACTTGTTAGGCCTTCACTGGTGGCTTTTTGGTTTTTGGCGCCCGGCCCCCCCCCCTTGGCGTTTCGCTCACATATATGATGTAAACAAACAACTTTTTTGGATGCGATTTTAACATGAGTATCATGGACAGCATTAATGTTAACAGAAATTTGCAGGGAGCACTGTAATTTCAATTTCAGTTCTATATAGTTAATCATATATATTATAGATTATACAACATACACACCTCGGCTGGATGGTAGCCATGACATCGTGACACCAGCAATAGTGCCATGCCTTGTGGCCGTACAGCACTCTATACATGCTCAATAAGACATTAAATTTTAGGTATAAGTTATGGTAGGCCTAATTCACAAATTAATATCGGCCGATCGGGAGCCATAGCCATATTGTCACCAATCCGGTTTGTAAAAGTGTATTTCCAGTTCCCTGTCCCGATCGCAATAAGCCTGGTCTGGTCAGGTTTGGGTGGGGCTTTCTCCAAAATATGGCAATACAAGACGTAGGACAAAGACCGCGAAATATATAAATGAAATGCCCACTGTTGTGAGGTCGAGGAGTTAATGCGCCCACTTGCTTGGCGGCTGAACAGTGAATCGTGTCTACACCGGACACGACACCGCCACGTCGCAACAGGTTGAGTCTTTATAGTGTCTACACAGGACATTTGAACTCGTGTCGGGATTTGTCATGTCATGTTTTGTGCCTTGTCCAGTGTAGATGGCATCGAGTTCTATAGCAGTCACCTAAATCTATATAACTAATTAATTATTATCTGATTAATATATATATATGCCTTATCACCGCTGGTGGAAAAATCTGCCACGTCCAGCCTTAACACACACAGCTTTGCTTTGAAACATGCAGTGCAAACAGACTTGATAAAGCCATATTGCGCTTTCGGTTTTAGTTCGTTTGTCAGATACTTTGCCAAAGCAGTGGCGCAAAACTGCGTTAAAGAGCTTTTATGTTACAATGAGAAGTTTAAATATATTTTGGGTTTATTATGAAACTCTGGCAGGACAGATTAGACTGAGGCGGGCCGCCACAGTCCAGTTAATGAATGGGAAACAGTGTGTGTACATGTTAAGCAACAGTTTCCTCTCAATTGTTGTCAGTCCATCAGCCCTGTAGCGTGCTGTGAATGAAATGACTCGTGAAAGCTTGTTATCTGAGAACAGAAAGCTGAAGCGACATTTTCCTGCTCTGTTTCTGACGTGTAACAGGACCCTCGGTACCACTGGACCCCATTTCCTGGTCCAACTCCTCCTCCGAGATCATTCTCAAGTGGAAACCGCCCTCCGACCCCAACAAGCCACCTCACACCCCATACAACAGGTCCGCCCGCAGCGGAGATCGAGGTACCCCACGCACCTTACACGTTCGACTACCTGCCCGACCCCAGGATCCTGATCACAACAAAGCGTCTGTACCCCGCTACAGCCCCACAGCTTATATAGGATTACTGTCATTCTCTCCAAAAACTAGGGATTGAACAGTGCCACGCTACCCACGTAACGCACCCAGACATCGCGAAGACCCGACGGGGCACAACCGACGGTGCCCGACCCGCCAGGGGCGCTGCTGCCGCCGTCCCCACAACAGCGCCCCGCCGCGTGGCAGCCCGCGACGGCGACCGACCTGAGTTCCGCCACGACCATTTGCGACTACCTCCCCATGCCGTGTTGCCAACCCACGCGTACCCAAGCCTAGGTGTGACGCCGCCACGATCCGCCCTGGACCCACGGATCCGATACCCCCTATCCCCCCTAGACACGATCACACACCGTACCTCCCCCGTTTAGCTGTTTATTGTCGTTTTCCTCTGCCTTTGATCACAGTCACTTTATTGACTATTTTCCTTTCCGTTCCTTCTCGCTCCCTTTTTGTCCCTACTGTCTGTCCTTTTGTCTTTTGATTATTTTGTCAATATTATAGATAGGTGTATTTATTTCCAGATTTAGTTTTTATTTCAAGTTGGATCCGTTACATATAGATGTCCAGTCAAACGATCCACGCCCTATATTACACAGGGCCTGCGCTGTTGAACACATACAAGCGCGTCTCATCGCGCCATCCTGATCTGTAATGCTTTGCACCGGCCACACTGACCGTTTCCTCAGTCCAAGAGCAGGTTCTTTTACTTTGGTATCCGGATACTACGTTTTTATAGCGTCTATTGAGATTACTATCCGTCGGTCTTACTACAGTAACCTGAAAACGCATTACAGTACCCTGCACAACGCGTACATTTCAGTAACACCTTCTAGCGTAAGACCCTGCCCGGATCGTTCTCCCCAATTCAGTCAAAGATAGGCACGATGAACAACAATTTTCCACAGCCCACCAAAACTGGCATCCAAGTGATAACCACATTAACACTGCTTTTTTCACCTGCCTGTTTTCTGTTCTCGTTGGACTTTAAAATATAAATATAACTAATTTGGACTAAACTACAAATAATGATGTAGTACATTAGACCAGGAAGAAGCACTTTCAGGCTTTCCAGTTTTCATCCAAATATAAAACCGAAAGCTTGGACTGTGATTCATTATAAACTTCTATAATCATTAGTTCAGATCTATTTACACACCCACCCACACACATATATACTCTATTCTATAATGTATCCTATCTATACAAACCTACCCACTACAGCCTAATATATAACACCACACCCACTGACGAGATGGACATAAACCTTCGGCCAGCGTTACCTGCAAGACTTTCACTCACAAAGCAACACACTCACAAAACCAAAAACCTTGAATGCAATATACGTTCAATCAAGTTTATTTCTTTAGCACGACGACAACAAAACCCATAAATATCTTGCACAATGGACCTGAAGATTAATGCCATACTAGTCTACTCACTCCTTAACAAAGACGAACCACGCATCTGCTAAACAAGTTCCCATTATTCTCTGGCAGAAGTTATAAAATAAGCCCCCTCAGATACCTATAACACACATTTCTCTGCATGCACAACAACTGCGTTTCTAAGCTTAGATCTATTGTCTTGTTTATTATCTGCCAATGGGGTAAGAAAAATAATCTTGTTTTCTGTTTGAAACACCCAGATTATTTTTCTTACCCCACATTGGACCCTTATATTTGCATTGTTTCAAGCAAAAACTCGCTTAATTTTGACTTGTTTTTTCTGAAAACAAGACAATAATTTTTACTTGTCTAGAAAATCCTTCTTGATTTAAGAATTTTTAGATATTTTGACTGGAAACAAGACAAAAGATCTAAGCTAGAAAAGCATTTTTTTGCAGTGTGCACTTCATTAATGTGGCATTAGAACTAAAATCATTGGGTGTTTATTTTGGTCCAATGGCTACAACTGAAACGTAGTCTTCACTGTTAACCCGCAGACCCCACCGACGGCGGCGCTCAGTTGGCGTGGCCAATGCTTCTTTGCCGAATTTTGCAAGCACATTATCCAGCCTGCCCAACTTTTCCACCACGTCAAACCCAGAGAAGGACGAGAGTCAGAAGATGGTATTCAAAACCAACTCCAAAGAGTTCATGGTCATCTCCAACCTGGTCCACTTCACCAGCTACCAGATCGAGATCCAGGCCTGCAACCATCCCACGGATCCGAACCGCTGCAGCATGCCGACATACGTCAACGCCCGCACCCTGCCTGAACGTAAGACCGCCGGGCCACTCTTTTCTGTTGTTTTGGTTTGGATTGATGCTCTAATGTGTCGTCTTCCGTTTGTGTTCTTAGTAAAAGCTGACAAGATCGTTGGGCAAGTGACTCACGAATTTTTTCCCGATGAACCGGAATTTGTCTACATCAAATGGCAGGAGCCAAAAGCACCCAATGGCATGATCATACTGTATGAAGTCAAATACATGAGGATGTCAGATAATTATGTAGGTGTTCAATTAATTCTAAGAAATTTGCACATATTAATATGTGTATATTTTATCTTTTATATTATAATTTTTCTGTATTTTATCTATATTGTTGAATAAATATTTTTATGATTGTGAAACATTTATATTTTTAGAATTAAAACTAGACCAAAATGTATACAATAATTTATATTAGTCATTTATATTTTTGGAAAATAAAATTTTTATTATTTTTTTCGTTTTTTTGTTCTTGTGTTAAAAAACTGTAAAATATATTTCGATGAAGTATTTAAATATTATGCATTTATAAAAGTATTTGTATTTAAAATATTATACAACTATATATTTTAAAAATTCATTTGTTCAAGAAGGTGTATATATATTTTTCTTTATTTTTTTCCTCAGGAGGATCAAATCTGTGTGTCCAGAATCGCTTATGAAAAAATGTACGGCTATCAATTACGAGTAGGGCATCCTGGGAATTACAGTGTGAGAATACGTGCCACTTCGCTGGCCAGTAATGGCTCCTGGACGGAGCCTGCATACTTCTTTGTTCAAGACAGTAAGCTTCACTGTATTTATTTATTTTTTTACTGTTATTTTGGCCACTATGGTCTCTAATATGCATGTTTTTCAGGGGATATGAACATGAAAGTCATCATCGGCCCGCTTATCTGCTTCATTGTACTGCTGTTTCTGGCCAGTACAGTCTTCATTGTCCTTAGGAAGAAGTATGTGTTAGACACTCTTAAATAAAGTCCTTATTTATCATCTAGACCATGCTCTCATTTATAAATATCTTTTCCCTCAGACAAACTGAAGGACCGACTGGTCCACTGATTGCTTCCTCGAACCCAGAATATATAAGTGCAAATGATGGTAAGATATTATAGATGTAATCCACTTCATTAAATTGATAATGAAAGATTGTGAACTAATGTTATTGTCAATACCCTTGTGCTTATTTTAGCTAATATTTACCCCTTTTGTTTTATTTTATAGTTTTCAATTTGCTTTTTTTTTTGTTGAAAGGTAAAAAATAAATTATAATTATTGAATTTGTGTATTTGTAGTGTACATCCCAGATGAATGGGAGGTGCCTCGAGAGAAGATCAGTGTTCTGAGAGAGCTCGGTCAGGGATCGTTTGGAATGGTGTACGAAGGCATCGCTAAAGACATCGTGAAGGGCGAACCGGAGACGCGAGTGGCCGTTAAAACCGTCAACGAGTCGGCAAGCCTGCGCGAGAGGATTGAGTTCCTCAACGAGGCTTCGGTCATGAAAGCCTTTAGCTGCCATCACGTGGTGAGTGTGGATAACCTGGAGAACCAAAATAATCAAGGCAAAAACAACCTTGTCTAAATGTTCAACGTGTTCGCCTAGGTCCGCTTGGTCGGTGTGGTATCTAAGGGGCAACCGACATTGGTCGTCATGGAACTGATGACACACGGAGATCTGAAAAGCTACCTCCGTAGCCTGAGACCTGATTCTGAGGTAAGTCTTCATATTCCTGATGTAGAATGAGCCCAGTCCCCAATCGTTGTATCCCGGACGAGCCCCCAATTTCATTGCACCTCACTTGAGGTTGCTGTAACAGTAAAATGGGCCAAATGCTGTCATTTGATGCTAAATAATCCAGTTTTCCTTTATCTTCAAGGGCTGTGTGGGTCTATGAAACATCACAATCAATAGCTAACAGTAGCCTGTAGCTGTGACCATTGATTTCAATTGGGTTTTTTTTAACAGAATAACCCAGGTCGTCCACCGCCAACCCTGAAGGAGATGATCCAAATGGCAGCTGAGATAGCAGATGGCATGGCGTACCTCAACGCCAAGAAGTTCGTCCACAGAGACCTCGCTGCCAGAAACTGCATGGTGGCTGCAGATCTCACTGTGAAAATTGGAGGTAAGAAGACCAGAATCAAGCATATTTAGTGTGAAACTCAGGATTCGAAGGACGAAAAATCATGATTTCGTTTTTTTGTTGCAGATTTTGGTATGACACGAGACATCTACGAGACTGATTACTATCGCAAGGGTGGAAAGGGCTTATTGCCTGTCAGATGGATGGCGCCAGAGTCCCTAAAAGATGGCGTTTTCACTGCTCACTCAGACTGCTGGTGGGTATATTTTGGGGTTTCTTTGTAATTTTTTGCTAACCAGGTGTCTAGAAGAACATTCAGATCCCATGTAAGAAGCTAGTCAAGAAGTGCTTTGCTAGTCCTTTTGGGTGTCCAATCCTGTTCTTGGAGGGCCCTTATCTTGCAGAGTTAAACACACCTGAAACAGCTAATCAAGGTCTTCAGGATTACTATAAACTTCCAAGCAAGTGTGTTGAAGCTGGTTGACATTGGCCCTCTAAGAGCAGGATTGGACATTCTTGGGTTACAAGACAGAGGGTCCACCAAAATAAATACACACCCAGCATAATGAGCTGGCAGTGCTGTAATAAAAATTTCTGTTGACTCTTAGGTCTTTCGGAGTGGTATTATGGGAGATCAACACGCTTGCCGAGCAGCCTTACCAGGGCCTGTCCAACGAGCAAGTGCTCAAGTTTGTCATGGACGGAGGCTACCTGGACAGACCAGAGAACTGTCCAGAGAGAATGTAAGTACCGATGTAGAGATAAACCTTGCTAAGACCATATTAGACCATCATTTGTAGCTGGTTGACCGAGTAAGTTTGAATGGCTTAGCAAGTTAAGAAACCTGTTGATGTCAATTTTTGGCTTCCAGTATCCAAATTGAGTGAATTTAGGTTATTTAGGTAAAAAAAGTCAATTTAGTTAATTGAAAACATCCTATCTAGTATTTTGTGTTCTTAGATGATAAACCAGAAGTAGTAAAGTTATTCAGCATTATTTTAGTTAATGATTTCAGTCTCCAAAGCCATTTTGGCTGAAAGTGATAATGACGTTCTTTTTTGCTTTTTCAACCAAATATTTCTGGATTCTGAAATTTAGTGCATCACAATTGAAATGGAATGTATCCTGATCTTTTCAGCAAGAAAGCATGTCAGTCCTTTCTTGGTTGACTAAGTAAGTTTTGCTGTTGACGTTCCTTCTTGGCATCCAGTATCCAAAACAAGTGCATATATTTTTTATTCTTTTTACTGAAAAACAGAAATTCAAGGTTTCATTTAGCTGAAAAACAAAAGTTTCATTAATTCAATTTGGGTTACTGGGTATTTGAACTTATGCTGTTCATGATTTCGTTTTTCGGCGTTGTTTCAGTCAACGATTTCGATCTCGGAAGTTTTTTTTTGTTTGTTTTTTTTGGTATATCCCTATCCAAAATGCAATATAATCTGATCTTTCAGCAGAAAACATGCCACGTAGATATTTTTCTAGAATTCAAAACTCCAAGTATGTATGATATTGTACTATATTTGTCTTCTATGATAATATTGTATCTGACAATATCGAGTATGTCACTCACTTTCAAGATAAATACATCTAAATGCCACTTAAGATGCAGCTTCTTATCTTATTGTTCTAATTGAACTTATTGATTAAATGTAACAATCTGACAAATGAAAAAAAAATACATTCTTGTTTCTGTACCCATCATGGAGACACATGGAGAATGAGGTTTTTGTGGTTTAAGATTGTCTTCTCTCGCTCTAACTCTTCTCTCAGGCACAACCTCATGCAGATGTGTTGGCAGTACAACCCGAAGATGCGGCCCACCTTCCTCGAGATCATCGAGATGATCAAGGAGGACCTGCATCCTACTTTCCAAGAGGTCTCCTTCTTCTATAGCGAGGAGAACAAACCTCCTGAGAGCGAGGACTTCGACATGGACTTCGAGAACATGGAGAGCATACCACTGGACCCCTCATCCTATTCCCAACGCGAGGAGAGCCTCAGTAGAGACAACGGCCCCTCGGTGGGCCTACGGGGCAATTACGAGGAGCACGTGCCCTATACGCATATGAACGGTGGAAAGAAAAACGGCCGAATTCTGTCTCTACCCAGATCTAGTCCGTCCTAACATTTGCTTCAGCTTTTTCTCTTCGTTTTTTTTAAAAGAAAAGTTTTTAATTGCGTTATTTTTGCAGAGGCCCTTAAAGATACAGATCTCAGGTCTTTTTTGTTGCTGTTGTTGTTACAACGACACTAGTATGGTTACAACGAAAACGGACGTTATTTCGCCCATCATCCGATGCACCATTTGCTTTTTGACACTTTTACACTTTTGCCAAGTTTCCAAGACAGTTTGGTTGGGCGGTGGGGAAAAGCAAACTGTGAACATGACTAAATCAACCAGAAAAGCTGCTTCGGCTACGTCACCTCAAAGTCCACTTCCTTCTCCCTTGGATGCTTATTTCCTGTCTCTTTCTCTTTTTTTTTTTTTTAAAGTGGAAATCTTTTAAGATAGTGGCCTTTTATTAAGTGGCCTATAAAAAGAGAAGTGTCTATCAATGCTTGTGTTAATGTCTTTAGAACAATGACTTTACAGTGTGGAACTATGGGATGGCTTATATTCTTTTAGAACAAACTTTTGTTTTGTAGAGGAATGACTTTTATTTTGTCCTGGAGAATTCCTAAATTCACATAGATGATATTCACGAGGTGTTCTGGTGAATGAGTTTTAATTTATTTGCTTTCTTTTTTTTTCTCTGAGCTTTTTACTCCTGTGTCCTTTTTACCGGCTGAAGGATATTTAACAGTTATGAATTGGACAAAAGAGTTCCTCAGACTGACCAATAGCTGCTGCTCGATCTATGTGGGTATTTTATTTTTATATATATATATATATAAAGTATCTATAGTATATCGTATGTACGTATATTTAAATATTGCTGGTATCAGTATTTTAAATTACTATCACACATTTGACTTTTTGTACGAATTCTAATGTCTTTTTCTAATGTCTCCATCAGCTTTTGCTTAAACAATATGTTGTGCAACTGTCTCGTTTTTGAGCTGTTTTTTTATGTCCTAACCAAAAAAAAAAACTCTCATTATTAACATGCAAGTTGACTCCCAGTGTGTTTCAGGGTACATGGCGCGTTGTTGGTTTGGCCTCAATTCAACTGATTTTCATTCGGAAAATAAGATAACAATATTAAATATTATTGTTTATTATTATTTAAAAATACAATATTTGATTGCTCATTCCAAGGGCATAAACATTCAAATGTTCTGTCAAAAATTGGATTTTGTAGGATGTTCCTCAGTGATATTTTGGGGATTCCAAAAGCGGTTGTGGAGAATATTTTGGGAATGTTTCGGAGCGTTTTCTTTTTCTTTTCTGTGGGATATGAGAGGTTGTTTTTGGCTCGATTTACTATTTAGGATTTAGGATCTTATTGTGAAAGATATGCTTTACAGAGGGATTCTACGTTGTTCGTTTTTCGACAGCAGAAATATTCGACCTGGTAATATTTAAATTGGATCATTAAAACATTCCTGTAATCTATCCCCGATCAGGCTCCGGTACCTGTTAACGTATCAAAAGTGAGTGTAGTTCTCGCATGGCTTCGCATAATAAAGATGTTTACGCTCTAGTTCTGAGAAAGGGAAGTCTAAGAAGACCACTTCCTCCTCTGTCAGAATGATGCCGCTTTTTCCCAAATAATCCTTTAAAGATAAAACGCAGACAGCTTTGGTAGGCAGATGCTCAATTCCTCAACTTTGTGCCTTCTCCGATCGCCAGAGGCAAGAGAGATGGCGCTTTTACTGGATCTTACTTGTCATCATCAAAAATGTGCACATTTCCTGTGTGTGCGTGCATATTTGTGTCTATGTATATTTATTTGTGGGTAGTTTGGGAGGGAAATGACAGAACGAGGCTGAAATTCACACGTAAGCTTTAGTAAGCGTGTTTGCCATTTCATGTTTTTTTATTTTTTCTCACCTTGCTCTCACCTTACCGTAGCCTTTTAACATAAATGTTCCCTTTCTTGGTCCCATTGGCTTAATTTTAATTGTACATAGCAGAATCAAAGAAATCAAACGTGCTTGTAGCTTTTCTTACACTATTACAAAGAAAAACTTCTTTTTTTTTCCTGTAGCAGTGAGCAGATTTTTTTCCCTAAATAACAAGATTACATATCTTTGAAAAGGCAAATATTGATATTTTATTTATTTTATGATCCTCATAATTATGTAAATCCCTGTTAGCTTTTATTACAATACTCTAAGGCGGGTAAAACTAGTCCTTTAGTTGTTTATTTTTTGTTAGAGAGTAACAGCTGGCGAGGTTGGTTTATTAGCGCTAATGTCTTTCTGTTGGTTGTTTGGACACAGTCTACCTCAGTATGTTGTTAGAAATGGTTTAGTGCCAAGTGCATCTCTCTTTAGTTGTTTGAATTTCTTTAACAGGCTTGTTTCGGGGCAGCAAAAACCATGTCCGCAATCCCAAATTCGGCCACTAGAGGTTCTCTCTCGCAATTATGATTACGGATCACTTCCCATGCTCTCCTTTATTTGATTTTGATTTTGGAGAAAGCTTAGAACCCAAAGATTCACTTTAACGGGCGATGTCTTTCTTTCGAGTCGTTTGAAATACGCAGAGCAGTTTAGTTGTGAAAAATGAGATAAAACGAAAGTTTATCCAAATGAAAAAGTGTACGAAAAAGAGTATCACTAAGGTACAACCTTTGGTGTGCGGAACTGGTTTTTAATTTACGGTACATTGTTTGGCTCTGCTAATCTGAATGAGGTATTATAGAGTTTTATTTCTTTGTCTATTACATGAAGCACTTATTTGAATAATACTATATTTTTCGTAAAGCCACTTGTTAATTCGCAAACATTTTAGTATGTATGTTTTCTGTGATTTAAGCTCAATTTAACCTTTCAAGTCACTTCCTGAGAGACTACTGAATCACAGTTTTTTGTGCAAAAACGGCCACAAAACAATTTGCAATTATTTTTTTTTGTTTTTTTTGGGCTAGGCTATGTATTTACAGTGGGCGTACAACCCTGTTGAAAAAAACAGCATATGCTGGTTAGGTATGTTTTGATGCTGGGTTATGCTGGTCCTTTGCTGGTTTAAACTGGTCCTTTGCTGGTTTAAACTGGTCCTTTGCTGGTTTATGCTGGTCCGTTGCTGACTTTAGAGCGGGTCTTTTGCTGGTTTTTGCTGGTCTTTGCTGGTCCTTTGCTGGTCTTTGCTGGTTTATGCTGGTCCTTTGCTGGTTTATGCTGGTCCTTTGCTGGTTTAAGCTGGTCCTTTGCTGGTTTATGCTGGTCCTTTGCTGGTTTAAGCTGGTCCTTTGCTGGTTTTTTGTTGGTTTATGCTGGTCCTTTGCTTGTTTAAACTGGTCCTTTTGCTGGTTTAATCTGGTCCTTTTGCTGGTCATGTGCTGGCAAAGGACCAGCATAAACCAGCAAAGGAAACCAGCATCCCAGCGTCAAAACATACCTACCAGCATATGCTGTTTTTTTCAACAGGGAACCATTTGTGATTTGTGAACAGCTCTTCTTCGCTCACTGCAGTAACTTTCTGATGCCCCGATTAAGTAGTTTCACATACAAAAACTTGTTCACTGTTTTTTTGGTTTGTTTGCACCAAATGTGATTGTCAATGTCTTTTTTTTTTTGTTCCCTTGTTTTCTACTGTGAAAATTTCTATCAATGCCATAGTTTATAGTAAACACGGACTTCACCTGCCTCTCCTTACACATGCGTTCATAAATACTCTCGCGGACAATCCTATGTGCCATAGAAACGTTTTATTTTCCTCAGGGAGATGTGAGCGTTGGGTTTTGATTACCGGAGGAGCGTAAATTTTATCCACGGCTAGCTTAATCGTACGAGAAAAACGGATGGGAAAACTGCAAAAACTATGCCTTTGGATGCCTGTCGTGCATCTCTAAAGCATTTCACATCTTTCGTTGCCTCTCAAATGTGATTCGGGGAATAAATGGAGCGCCCCCTGGTGGATCCATAGTGCCTTGCACAAACCTAAGTATCCTCCAAGCCAACCCTGGCCATCAAACTCCCTGGACCGGATTATTTTTCACCCAACATCCTCAAAATGCTGAAGCCTATTGTACAGATTTCTGGACAGGTTAGCACATCTTTGGCTCAATGCTTGGCTCGGTTTTTACTGTATTGGTATATGTGAATGATATTCTTTTATTTTTAATTAAGCTGAACGTGTCTCTTCTTGGATATGCTAAGGCTTGCTTTGTGGCTTGACAAACCACCCAACGTTGTACGATTGATTCACTGTTACCCAAAACAACAACTTTGGCAGCTCCCAGTGTAAAAATCTAAATTAAGAGAATATAATTTTGATAAATGACCTTAAATAACCTAGTAACAAAAACCCTAATACGGTTTTCTACAGCAAGCTAGAAAAGCAGAACAGGTCGAGTGCAAGGCATTGTATGTATTTTATTGTTTTTAAAAGGAAAAAGTATTACACTTAGAGATATTAATTTCTATTTTTTTAGTCAAAATAGGGGGGGCAGATTCGATTACTTTTTTTGACTGTAAACTTTTACTATTCATGTACATTACGGAATTAACATTATCAATGTATATAGATTTCTTTTCGATAAAATTGTGATGTCTTTTGTTCATGGCATTACACTGTGATTCAGAGATATAAATGACATCGATTTTACTCCACAAACTGATCGGATGACAAACCGTTCAGAGGTTTGGCCTA
The DNA here is from genome assembly GCA_018155175.1 of Sinocyclocheilus anophthalmus. Classification (NCBI taxonomy): domain Eukaryota; kingdom Metazoa; phylum Chordata; class Actinopteri; order Cypriniformes; family Cyprinidae; genus Sinocyclocheilus; species Sinocyclocheilus anophthalmus. Next base: position 319,612 of record JADLZN010008191.1, on the reverse strand, counting down.
CAATGATGTTCTTTGTATGACATTTTCTTTCTTTTTTTTCATGTACAGCTACTTGTTTGCCATCCAAGAAATGATTGCATATCCTTTGTCAGCATTTTGTATTTGTAAATTGTTACCCTTTTCTTTGTACAATACGGACAATTCCTCTACGTTCATGAAGGTGACCGTTTGAATAAACAATTGTTTTTCAATGTGAAAAACTGGAAAAGACCACTGCAGACTTTATTATAAGCTATACAATCACGCAAAAATAAAGGTATAGTCGACATCTGAAATGATTGAGAACTTACACAAACAGGTTAGGCTACTATGGAAGCTTGTTTCCGCCACGAGATTAAAAACAAAAATGTAATTGTACGTTTTGTTCTCACATTTCTGAGATTCTCAGATATAAACTCACAATTCTGAGAAAAACTAATCGGAATTGTATTATATATATATACCCGCTATTGTGAGAAAAAAATAGTCTGAATTGTGAAAAGTCAATTTTCAAGATGTAAACTAGCAATTTTGAAAACAAATTCCAAAATGTGTGGAAAAAATTTGTAGGATTATAAACTCACAATGGTGAGAAAAAATTCAGAATTGTGAGAAAAAAAAGTCAGAACTGTGAGATATAAACTCACAATTGCGAGAAATAAAATATTAAATCAAAAGAATTGTGAGGTATGAACTTTCGAGGTATGAAAAATTGCGAGATGAGATAACTTGGAATTGCTAGAAAAAAGTCAGAATTCTGAGTTTAGATCTCGTAATTCTGACATTTTCCTTAATTGGGAATTTATATCTTGTAATGCGAGTTGATATCTGAGTTGATTGTTTGTTTTTTAAGCGGAAACGAGCTTCCATAGGTTACAGAGAACAACTTTGATTAAAAAGCATCATGTCAGCCTCAGATACAGCATCAATTTAAGTTTTTTTTTTTTTTATATTGAATGTGTAAAATGTTTATTTCTTCTGTAAATCTGACATCTTTTGGGGTCTTATATATGATGGGCGTTTCAGGTTGTCTGGCCTGTTTCAACATCAAATAATCAGCGCCCTTGTGTATTTTTTTTTCAACTGTTGTCCTGTACAATTTTCTGTTTAGTTGAACGCTTGATCATTTTGTTTGTTTCGTTTATCCTTGCGGTTTCGTTTTGTTTGTTTTCTCTGTGCACATAGACGGTCCCCACGGCTGTTTTTCTGTCCCATCATTCTCCTTTATTGTAGAAAATGTTATTTAATCACCAACACACACCTTCCCATCAAAACTTTCCCCTCGGTGGTTGAATTTGTGCCATTTACGTTGCATATGGAAACCACCGTCACTTATTTAAACAAACCAACAAATCCACCAGACCAGGATCAAACTGTGCCATGATTAACTAGTACGAATAGACCGTTTTAGTTTTTCAAGGAAAGCCAAGCAGTGACATGTACAGTAAATGTTGGAATGGAATGAAAATGAATCTTGCTGTGTGTAAATTATTCAACAATTAACTGTTTATATGAAATTTATGAATTAAAAATTGAGAAAAGAAATGACTTGCAGTTGTGTCTGTTCCCAAGATAATAAATGGTTTATTTGTGTACGTTTAAGAGAGATAAAGGCAACAGTCCTTAAATGCAAAAGAACAACCAAAATCAAAAATTGACATTTAATTTTCCAAAAGAAAACAGAAATTAATGAAAAGACATAAGGGCGAGTAAATGATTTAAAATGTATTTATTTAAAGTTTTTAGCTGTTATTTAAAAACATTGTAAACCTGTAAATGTATGTTATTTTTCTGAAATGTTTTATTTTCTTGCACCACAGAAAGCACCTCTTAAAACGTAAATATATCATATTAAAAACTTTTGGAAAGTTCTGACATGCCTTTTATGAATAGATGTTCTTACCGTATACTCTATCCTTACATCTTAAACTATGAAAGTCTGTTGTAAAAATATGACAAATTAAGATTGTTCCTAACTTTTGGCTTCATTTTACATATTTTCTCCATAAAATGTCATTTCCTTCATCGTTTCCATATCAGATGATACGATCTGAAATGTGGTAAAAATGACTGGTGGAAATGTTGATGATTTTCTGAAAAATTACAGAATTTTCCTGTTTATCATGTATTAAACAGTAACACTTTTGTTAAAGAAAGATCAGTTTGCTCCAGTATTCATTAATCATTGTAGGCTAATAAAAAAATGCAGTTCAAGTCAGCTCAGGTCTATTAACTTTTGATTTTAATAATGTGTTAGTAAATGTTAAGAGTAACATTTACTCTCATAGTTTGTCTCCCAAACAGTGTTGGGCAAGTTACTCTGAAAATGTAATCAGATTACTGATTACTCCTTTTAAAAGTAATCACGTTACTGTTCTGATTACTTTATTTTAAAAAATAATAAGTAGTTAATTAGTTACAGTACTAGTTACATTACTTTTTTCTCCATGAAATTTATGAAATCCCAGCATACACGCTCCCGATAAATATTTGTTATTAAAGCATCAACATTCACAGAACACTGTTATTTTTAACTAAAGCAAGCGGCTGTGCGTGCCTGGTTTGGATTTCATCGCGATCTCACAAATCTCTGTTATAACACAATAAATATATGCATAATGAATCTTTCATAATGTCTACAATTCGTGTGTTATGAGAGGATTGTTACACTTGTTATAGCCTAAATAGAAACTCTGCATACGCTTGCACCTGTTAATCGTTTATATTTTATATTAGTTCATGTTGCTTTTGTGCAATAGATGAATAACAATTTATTGTTTTAGATATTTTATGTTTAGATATTTCTATTTTGCGAGAGTCCCGTGAATCATTTTATTGCACACACACACGAGTGTCTACCCGCCCGCACCAGCACTCGCTCATCTTGTCCCGCGCTCGGGTCTCGCGGGAGCAGGCCTCTAATCCACTGGCACTTGACCAACACTGCTCCCAAAGTACCAGAAACAAAGAAACACCCATATACTGTTGAACTGAATGGTTGCCTTATTTATATACTAGGTATTTACATGTATTTACATGTCTTTTAAAACCATAACAAGACACTCAAGTCTGTAGAGACTCACAGTTTCTCTACACTGGGTCGTCATAAGAGCAATAGTACAGTTAGATAGCAGGAAATGGCACGTTTTATCTGTAGTAGTCAGTCAAGTGTGAACAGCAGCTAGTTTAAGCAAAACAAGCTCTTCGAAGGGGTTCGTTCACCACGTTAACCACCAGCGTTTCTGCTCATCTCCTCCAAACCCCTGCACAAGTGCACTCATTAGTATGGGAACTATGCAGTCATCACATCATATGCACAAAAAGGCTGGGTTTTTCTACAGTTTGAATTAAAGCGTCCACCATCGACACGTTTTGATCGTACCACCTCTGAAAGAAGGGCCTCATGTGTGTGTGTGCTCATGTAAAGGCCATGTGTCTGCACTGAGTGTCAGTCTGAAGAGGAAGCTGTAGCAGTGTTGTGTGTTTCAGGCTGTGGTTAACGCAGCACTCTGCTCTTTTCAGACGCTTCAGCTGCCAGAAAGTGGTGTGTTAGATTCAGAGGAGGACGTTTTTGCTAGTTGTTGGATTGTTGTTTGTACTTCTGGATTGGGGTGAGTACGTAAAACGGTTTGTTTTAGTTAATACACAATAAGAATGCTAACTTTGTATGATTTGAACTGAATCTGTGCCATTGTTCTGGTGAGGCATTATCTTCTGCAGCTCCAGATAAGCTATCATGCAACCTTTAATGTGTTTAATCTTGAGTTTTGAATGACGGTTGGATGTTTTGGGCTATAAGAACCCAACTTGAGCTCGACTTGATGGATTTCACTGGTGCTTTCAGCCATTATTGCTTCACCGGTATCATTTAAGGAACTGCCTAAGCAGAAATGCAGTTCACTGTGGTGCAACTCAATGACTATGTGTAGAAAATCATACTTGGTGTTGGTTGCGTCTTCTTTTTCTTAAACAAACCTGTTGTTTTTCAAGAGCAACCGTTATGACGCTTGTTTGTGCTCTTCACAGATGGTGTTTTCCACTTTCACTATTATACACCAGATCACGCACACCGTTATACATTTCATTGTAGTACATCTTGCAAAACATATCATGGTTTTACTGTGTTTTTTGGGGCATGTGATGGTATTATACCATGTACCATAGTAAATGCTACTTTCCAAGAATACCATGATATTTTTGACAGAAAACTATGGTGGCTGCATGAATATGTCAGTTACACAATAACATGGTTTATACAGTATATTAGCCTCAAAAGTAATTGGGTGTTTGAGCTACACAGGGTTAAATGTTTAACCCAACCTTCTGGGCAGTAACCCAACCACTGGGTCAAAACATCCCAATCGCTGGGTTTGTCCGTATTTTACCCAGCGCTGGGTTGTATTTAAACCCAGCATTTTTTAGAGTGTAATAACAGTAAGTTATGCAAAATTACAAAAAGTCAACCCTAAACTTAGTAAGTACATGTACTGTAGTAAGTAATATTACTCAGAACTTATTTGTGTAATTACTGTAGCATCTACACCTTAAAACAAAGCGTAACCAAAAAATTATATAGCGCCATTATTAGGGATTAATAGGAGGGGAAAAGTATCTCTTTATGGAAGGTTACTGAAGGGAGGAGTCTTAAAAAATAAGTGGCCTTGATGATGTTAGCAACAAAAAAAGGTTGTTTGAGGGGCAGAGCAAGTTGAACATTTCAATAAAATGTTATTGAATAGAAGGAGTCTAAAAATAAGTAGCTTTGATGATATCAGCGGAAAAGGAAAGTAGTTTGAGAGGCGGAGCAAGTTATGTTTTGATAAAAGATTACTGAAGGGGAGGAGAATAAAATTAAGGGGTCTGATGATGTCATCAGAAAAGAAAAGTCGTTTGGGGGCGGAGCAAGTTGTTACGTTTTGATAAAAGGTTATTGGAGAGGAGGAGTCTAAAAATAAGTAGCTTTGATGATGTCAGCGAAAAAAGAAAGTTTAAGGAGTAGAGCAAATTATGTTTTGATTAAAAGGTTATTGAAGGGGAGGAGTCTAAAACTAAGTGGCCTTGATGATGTCAGCAGAAAATGAAAGTCATTTGAGGGGCGGAGCAATTGGTTACTTTTTGATAAAAGGTGATTAAAGGGGAGGAGTCTAAATATAAGTGGCCTTGATGTCAGCAGAAAAAAAAAGTTGTTTAAGGGGCGGAGCATGTTGTCATGTTTTGTTTAAAGCTGCAGTCCGTACGTTTTGCCTCTTTGTTGCCATCTCTGTTTGAAAACCTGGAATTGCAGCTGTTTGCGTAATTATCTAGCTTGTGTGGGTTGTGCTCAGGCACGGCTCCAGCGCGGATGAATCTAATGTTTTGAGGAGTATGTGTGTTTGGCAGTCAGTCACCGCACCGGTGTGGCTATTTACTGTACTTCACAATCACAGATTCTAGCCTACGTCTTGGAATATGATCCAAATAAGAATTTTCACTGGATATTGCCATCTGAGCATGCAAGTAACAAGTCTGCCACGTTTGTTCTGACCAACTGAGGAAAAAAGCATTACCATAAATCCCGCTACCAATTTTGATTAAATCTAAAGATCGGTTAGCTCATATCACATCAAACCGTTCAAATTATTATTATTGTTATACTTTATTCTCAAATGATTAATGTTAACAACATCAGCATTGGTGACTATGAGTATAGTGTGTATAAGCGCGTAGATTTCAATTTCTGCACAGTCTAATCTAATTGTCAATTTCATATTAAGAAATTATTGTAACCCAAAAAGCAAATTTTGCTCCCTTCGAACTGGTTTTCTTTAAAAATACAAATCTTTGTAATCCCAGGCTATCTGTAATCAGAAGCACATTTAAAACTGGAATATAATTTAATTTCATTCACATGTGTTTCTTAAAATCCGCCATCAAAAGGATAAAGGAATTATTCGGCTGGGAGGCTGTGCTAAAAAGGCAATAAACGATCTGTCACCTGCAGGATCCTCACATGCGATAGCCTAGTAGCCGGGACAACTTCTTTATGTTTACAGACGTGATGTAATGACATGGTAGCATGCTCGAATTTCCCGCGAAAACTTACCTGTACCACTCAAATTAGAAAACATTATTATAAGATAACCGTTGTGAATCTGGCTAAAGTAAGGTGATAGTTTTGAACGCTGGCTGGTTATGTGCTTGCTCAAATATTGATTTCGGATCATTTTTAACCAAAAAAAGTTACGGACTGCAGCTTTAAAAGGTTATTGAAGGGGAGGAGTCTAAAAAGAAGTTGCCTTGATGTCAGCAGAAAAAGAAAGTCCTTTGAGGGGTGGAACAAGTTGAACGTTTTGATAAAAAAGTTATTGAAGATGAGGAGTCTAAAAAGTAGAGGCCTTGATGATGTCATCAGAAAAGGAAAGTCGTTTGAGGGGTGGAGCAAGTTGTTACTTTTTGATGAAAGGTTATTGAAAGGGAGGAGTCTAAAAATAAGTGGGCTGATAATGTCAGCAGAAAAAGAAAGTCGGTTGTGGGGCAGAGCAAGCTGTTATGATTTGATGAAAGTTTCCAAATAAAGTGAAGTGTCCAAATTTCTGAAGGGACAATACAGTGATATTTACCACCTGATTCCATCACTCTACCATTTTTTGTAGGCGTAGTATTAAACACAATTCCCGCCCCTTCAGATCCAGACCGTGTTCCTTCTCCTCCGTCTCCTCTCTCTCTCTCCATCTCCCTCCATCTGTCTCGTTCCCCCTCTCTTCTCTCCTCTCTCTCTCTCTCTCTCTCACACTGTGAGCCCCCACCGCTGTGCCTCTTGACTTTGAATCATATGTTAGATAATCCCCACGGTTCCCTCCTCTGATCGGCTGATGGGCTCTAGTTCCGGATTCTTGTTCACTAACTCCTCTGGGAGAAATTCACACCATCCACATGGCAGATCCATCTCTCCACAACTCCTGGCCCTCGTTCTCACTGGATGTCAACGATGTCCTCAAAATGATTTGACAGCAATGATTTCGTTCTTTCTGGACTCTAGCATCTTTCCTTTTTTTTTTCTGTGCACCCTATATATATATATAATTATTAAATTATGGACTATAAAATTAAAAATAAAAAAACATGCAGGGCAATATTTTTGTTACGTTTTTCTTATTTTATATATAACTTTACTGATACATAATTTATCGATGTTTTTGTCAGTAAATATTCTGCGCTGAAAGTCTACCTAGTGTTTTAGTTGTTATCTTTCCTGAATTGGCCATTTGTTTTTCTAATTGTGTTAGTGGAGTTTTTTTTTTGCCCCCACCGTTTCTGTCTTAAACTATAATAGCTGAGGAGTTTTTTGTTTGTGCTTGGGTTGAGATGTCAACTGATGTGATGGTATCATTCAGTTAGCGGTCTGCTCAAGAGTCGGTCACATGTAACGAATGAACTTTTGCTGCGCTCTCTGACCCGACTGTATCGTTGCGCACATACAAAACCACATTTCACACTTAACAGGTTTGTTGTGTGATTACTGTCTTGCTGTATTTTTTTTTTTTTTTGAGACATAAAAGACAGAATAACTGTGAACCACCAACCCAAACAGGAATTTTGTATATGTATGTAAATACTGAACCCAGGCGTGAGCGGGTTATAACTCTTGAGACATATTTGCTCAATAAGTGATGTAAGTTTGATTCTGATGTGCAATTTCCTGATCCTATGTAATTTCCTCTCTTTGCTCTACTATTCTTTAAATAAAACACGATAATAAAAAAACATAATGCTCTTTTTATTTAGCACATTAGCACATTTGCTCTCAAACAGTGAGCTTCTGACATTTCCTGATTCTGTTCCCCATCTTTCTCTCATTAATTTAGTTGTATCGTCTATATACAATGAAGCCGTTAATATTATAGATAGATAGTATAGCAGGATGATATTTATGCGATAGATAGATATGATAGATAGATAGATAGATAGATAGATAGATAGATAGATCAGCAGAAGTCACAATTAGTGTACTTGAGTTGTTTTTAAAATCATCTGTTAATGATGCTCCAAATATTGCATGCGTTTTCAGAGATTACCTTCTCTGATAGAGCTTTGAATTGCTTTACAGCTTTGGGGTTGCCCCTGTAATCCTCTTGGAAAAGCTCAAGACTCACATAACATAATTCTGCAAATTGCAATTGGCAAACCTTTAACTTCCTCCAGGGATTTGGCTACTCGAGTGCATGACACGGTTTAGGCTATTTCGAGCCTGTTTCCTTTTACTTAGACCAAAATAAAACTTTGCGTCTTAGGGTGTGCTCCGACCTCAGAGTGTGTGAAAAAACAAATGTTTTCTGTGGTAGACCTACAGTAACCCTTGTAAAAGCTCAGAGGCCCCTTTGTTTAAGTATTAATGTTGGAGCATATGGTAAGAAGCAGCAGCCATAAAAGGATATTTGAACATGACAAGCATCATGGTGCTCTTATAGTTTACATATCACGTGTCTAATTCGGATACAAACAACCTCACTGCTCTCAGATTCTGTCATTCGTCTAGGGCCAAGATGATTTACGCCAGAAAGTACTGTACAGTTCATTTCTCCATCGTTTAAGGACAGGCAGTCGGTGAAGGAGAACGGTTCTGGATTGGACTTTGGTGTCTGGGTTTTGTCATAGTCTATATCATTATTGTCATAATCACCTAGTCACTCAGGTACTCTGAGTTTTGGAAGGGTCACTTAAGCAATGCCCCAATAGTGGTGGGCCTCAATTTAGCTCCAAAGAACGGTTCTTGAGTGTTGATGGCAAATCTCAAAAGATGGAGAACATTGAGTCTACATTTATAAAAATACAGGTTCTACAATGGTTCTTTTACAGTTGGTAATATGGTTCTTTTGGAGAACTTCTTTTCAGGTTCATATGTTCTTTAGGTCAGCGAATTGCTTCCAGGTAGAGGAAACATCAAGCATTTCTTGGTTCTTTTGAAGCATATACTTAGATGGCTTTCTGAAGAACCTTGGGTTCTCCCATAGCATCAGGCTGGAGGCTATTATATACCATATACTATCAAACACAATCTAGAGTTTTGCTTCTGTAAACTAGTGCTTCCATTTTACATCAGATTAAGATCTTCTGTTTACAGGGAAATGTTTCCAGCTTCAACTGACTCCAGCTGTGTGTTGATGTAACGTGCTGAAGTTATCGGAAGTCACCGATAAGTTCTGGCAGTAGCTATTGAGAGTATTTTATTTAGGGTGCGCTGTCATACTGGCTCTCCAGACCCGTATCTCTATTATTGCTATGTCACAGGAAAAAACACAATAGATATGATGTAATTAGATATCCAGAATGTCACACCACTCTTAATTTGTTTTGTCTGGTGCACAGCAACAATATGTTTGATAAGGCACCTAACCAAAAGCAACACTGCAAGTCTGAGATCAAAAGTTCACAATTGTGGATAATATTTCTTGCTAAATTCATGGTGGATTGTTTTGTGTTTCAGCCTCAGATTGCAAACCATGCTCTCAACTTCGAGCCCCGGTCTCAGCACCCAGCTCCTCCTCATCCTTGTCCCCGACCTCCATCCCAGAAGACGTCTTCTTTAGCAGTTCACCTGAGGACAAGGTAAGACCCTAACCATAACCTTACTCTTAATCTTGGGTGAATGATTGTTTGAGAAGAAGGATGTCCAAGCTCCGAATCGAGTCCTGAACGAAACCCCAACATTAGCCCTAAACCCTCAAACTGATTGCTTGGCAGGAATGTTGTTCTATAACCGTCAAGGATATTGACCCAGGAATATATGGAACTCTGCAAAATCAGTCCATATGACTTGTTCATTATGTATATGCCTTTTTGAAGTTGTATCATAGCTTTGTGTGAGGAACAAACTGAAACTGAATTTAAAAGAGTTGTGTAATATCTCAAGACCTTGACCAATGCACTGTACCACTGGTTTCTCTATTGGGATTGTCCTTGTCAGTGTACTGCAGGGGTCACCAAACTTGGTCCTGGAGGGCCGGTGTCCTGCAGAGTTTAGCTCCAACTTGCCTCAACACACCTGCCTGGAAGTTTCAGGTATACCTAGTAAGACCCTGATTAGCAGGTTCAGGTGTGTTTGATTAGGGTTGGAGCCAACCTCTGCAGGACACCGGCCCTCCAGGACCAAGTCTGGTGACCCCTGGTGTACTGTATTGGATAGATGTGTCTACTCGATGACTATGTGCTTAGCCCAGTGGTTCTCAATTCCAGTCCCTGTATTTATTTACAGATGCATTTATGTCACACTTCTCTAGTAAGTTTCGTCTGTGTCTTACTTAGTTGTGACTTACTTAGACTTCATATTATTAGTCATGTGACCTTTTTGTTGTGATAAATCAGCTGTCTATGGGTTTTTACATACAGAGAAATTTCTTGACTGAGAGCAACGAGTGCAGCAGTGAAGAGGACCTTTTAGACCTCTGCTCTTCTCTGAGAGATTCAGAATATTTCAGAGACCTGCAACTTGGATCCATTGAACCACTAGACACACGACATCCGGTTTTAATTGCACCTGTTTCTGCCCCTTTGGTACCTCCAGCATCCACACCAGAAAGTGGATCTAGGCAGAATTCCACAGAGTTCAACACCCATCAACTTTTCCAGACAGACGACACTGTGATTTCCACTGGAGGGGAAGCCATGGATCGCTTGGTTGCTATGAGAAATTCAGAACAGAAGGAATTCCAGGATTATCCGGAATCCGATCAAGATGAGGACTCAGACAAGGATAACTTTCCTATATTAGTTAGATCCATGTCCACGTCACGTAGACACAGCTGGGAAGTGCCAGTGTCGCCGATTGACCTGGGAAGAAGGTAAGACTCACTTTTTCAGTGGTCCCAAATAAAAATAAATGTCACTGCCATAACTAACTGTGATGTTAGAAAGTCTTTGAGCAGTGCATGAATTCTGCCTGGTAACAGAGTCACACTGATGTATGTGTGTATGTAAACATTGTATGGTTATGTTGTGTAGGTTCAGTCTAGACACTAACGGCATTGACAGTGATGGGGAAAGAGAGGTCCACTGTTTGGTCAAAAGTCCCCATCTACCATCTTCCTCATTCTCCGAAAGCTCAGTGGAAGAAACCACTAGCGCTGTGGAAAGTGAAATCCCCCAAACACCAGTAACTGTCCTTATTGTAATCTTTGTCTTAGTATGACCAGAACAAGACTTTCAGATAGCTCTATAAACCACACTCCTGCTCCTGGAGGGCTGCCATCCTGCAGAGTTTAACTTCAACCCTAATTAAACAAACTTGAACCAGCTAATCAAGGTGTTCAGGATTACTTGAAAATAACGTGTGTTGGAGAGTTGGAGTGGATCTACCATAAGGATACGCAGCTCAAGAGTGGGTTGGAGCTTCCTATCCGTAACCTCTTATTGATAACGTTTTCCCATTATTTGGTTTTAACGACAGAAGCCAACCACGCCAGCAAAGACAGTATATTCCAGATCTGATATCCTTGCGACTGATGAAAAATCCCAAGCAGACAGAGTCTCCCACATACTGGAGACTTCTAAGCAGGCTGCCAGAGAGGCTGGAGGTTAGTGAAATGATTCTCCAGTTAGGCAGAAAACTCCAGTCAGGTTCTCATGGGCTCTAGCTCTGAAGCAATCAGATAAATCCAATGCTAATTCTGTCAGGAGGAATTCTTGGATCAAAAGCAGCAAAACACACATTTTACCATTTAAATCTTCCAAGGAGACCTTCTTTATTTGGTAGTTCTATAAACAAACTATGTTCTGGTACTTTCAAAAACCCAGGGTGCTTTCACACTAGTACTTTTGGTGCGCACCCGGGTTCAATTGACGTCAGAGTTCGGTACGTTTGGATGATGTGAACGCTGTCTTCCGAACTCGGGTGCGCACCTGCGACCCGTACCCAAGTCCGCTTAAAAAGGGTGGTCTGGGGTACAGTTCGCTGCTGATGTGAACGCAATCGTACCAAATCACGGAAGTGAACTGCTATTAATGACGTATTATTTGATAAAAATTTGTGTTTTTCACTCACTTTCTTGACGAGCGTGACTGACGCGCTGCAAGCAGATAGCTGTAATTCTCATTTCTGTTCACTTCAGCATTCTTTAGAGAATTTGCAGTACATTCGTAAGACAGACGTAAGTGCCGTTATGTACTGAAGCTTTGGAAACAAAACCAACGGTTCAAAAGCATAAATATAAAATTGAAGAGAGCCTTGCTACTCCATTTTGAACATCGTCCTGGTCGGTACTCATCGTTACTAAGCAATGGGGTAAACAGCTGCTGGCTTGATGAATGGTCAATCCCGAACCGCTGTTCAGTACGATCGCAAAATATAATGTGAACACAGTCCAGCAGGGGGCAGGGGGAGCGGTGAGCAATCGAACTCGGGTTCGGACCAAGCAATCGAACCAAGTGTGAAAGCACCCCCAGAAACTGAATTTTCTGAACATCCAGGGAACTATATAGAAACTTCATAGTTCTATATAGAACCCTTTACAGCCATATATCTTTTTTGCTTAGAAAACTGATTCTAAAGTGCTGCAAATTACAACAGAATACATGTAATCCTGACTTGTGTTGCTTTGGAATTCCAGAAGAGCAGGAGTCAGAAGAGGGGCTGCAGTCTGCAGTGGAAGGACGGAGTCATGTGTAAGTTTTCACATCTTTGTTTTGTTTAAGAGCACCATGGCAAGGTTATTTTGAGTCAGTGAAGTTACATAATTCTGAAGGATTACTGAAGGACCTTGGAATCTGTCAAGACGATCAAGAAGCTTCCATGATGGCTTCCTGGTATGCATTTTGCATATAGCTGGATTAGCGAGACCAGTACTGTATAAATAGCTGGGTCGGGGTCCTGTTTTATTTGCATAAAACTATTAGTCCTCAAAATGCGTATATGCTAATTATTCTAATAACAAACACAAACAAGCATAGATTTCAGTCCTATTGATGTATTTCCTGTTGCAGGGTGGGACATATCGAAAGACTTCTTCCTTTTCTTAATTACCCAATAGCTGTTAGCTAAATCGCACTTGCTATTTGCAACTGCAGCTAGTATTGGGGAAGGGGCATTCTCATTCTAGAAAGCCATTTGATTGGACAAGTATGTAGTGCAGGATGATGTCATCAAGATTTTGGGTCTGTTTTCTTGAAAGAGACCTACATTTTAATTGATCAACTTTTATAGCATGCTAGCATATTGCTTAGCCTAAAAGCTAATAAACAGGAACTAAAGGGAAAAATCTAGATGAACTGATCTAAACAAGCTTTTTGTCTGTTTAACATGGGGGATTTGATTGTATCCCACCGTGGATGTGGTCTGCGCCTGAGCTAGGCAGTAGATTTTACTGATGGTTTTATTTGGACAGCGGCCCATCGTGTGCCCTGCCACTGCCACACATACTTAGCCTCAGTGTCTTGTTTGTCTCAGGCTGATGGTACAGAAAGTTCTGCAGGAGCTTAAGCAGTATCATGGGTAAGTAAACAGTGTGAAGGAGCCTGTCATGCCCACCTACAGACTAACAGAGTGGCCCACGTTTGGTTTGCAGGCCCGAAAGCATTGTTTCTCACTTGGCTGTATTGAACATGTTGTGTACGTTTGCGTATATTTATGCTGCATTTTATCTTCTATGTTTACCACTCTTGCTGTATTTTTAAACCTGGTGGGGCTTTTCCTGGTTAGGACGTTCTTGTTTTATCTCAAAACCTGCATGAGAAACCAGAGTGTGCTTTTAACAAGGTCATGAAACATCTGCACTGTAACTGACGCTTCTAATAGCAGACTAGCAAGAGGGTATGTTTGGAATGGAAAACTAGAGTGCATACTTCTTTTTGTATATTAAAAAGTAGTGTACTACATTATACACTAGAGCAGGGGTGTCAAACTCAATTCCTGGAGGGACGGAGTCCTGGCCGAGTTTAGATTTGCAGAGCGGCGCTAAGTAAAGCCACGCTGATCTGAGACCTGATTCAAGTCTTCCGGCCTTCTCGCCTAACTTGAAATACTAGCATGGTATAGTGTTTTTATTAGTCATTTGGCAACGCTTTTATCCTAAAAATCCAAAGCGACGTACAATTAGGACCATCAAAGGCAGTCAAAACTAACAAAAGAGGCAACATAGATAAGTGCAAAATGACAAGTCTGCGTTAGGCCCCTATCCGCATTACGTGACGTAGTCAAGGTGTATTATCCTAAGCTGTATTATATACACATATACATACACACATATAATATATATAGACATGTATGTGTGTTGGAGCAGGGTTGGAACAAAACTCTGCAGGGCTCCGACCCTTAAGGAATTGTGCTAGAGAGACAAGAAAATGTTAAAAAATTGCGGCTGATGCAGTTGCCACTCTAAAATGGAAGGTTTATTCAAACATGTTGCATTGTGGGTTGCAGAAAATTTGCATAATGCAGAAATAGTATGGTAGTATTCTGTTCCGAGTAGAAAAATGGATACTAGCATGCTGCTTACTGCATACTGAGCACTATGTATTAATGTATACAACATGATATGTTTAAGCAGTAGTATGCACGTTGTCACATCACCTCAATATGTTGCATGTACTTTTTAAATATTTTTGCTATAAAGGTTTTGTATTGTTATTTTAAATTCCATTAAAACTTTTGCTAGTCCAATCAAATAGGTCAAGTATGCAGTAAAGAGGCAAAAATGCATTGGAGAATCAATCGGTAGAATGGAAGGTTGACAATTTTGCAAAGTTGTATGTTATCCAGATACTGCATACTGTAAAAACAATTAGGCTAGTATGGTAGTTTGCCATTCCGAACATATCCAGCATAATTTTGTAGTAAGCATGTATAAGTTGCCAGTGGAGAGTCTTATACTGAATTTATTCTAATCTGATCATGATTATCTTGGATTCTCCTCAGAGCTAAACGCAGAACTTCAAGCACAGAAAGAAAGGAGGTGACAGGGAATTTTACGTGGTACGAGTTTCTTGCCAGCAAGTAAGTCATTGACCTTTTAATGTTGTTCTTTATATGATAATCACTTGGATATACTCTTGTTCTTTTGAATTTTAAATTGGTTTGATGTTGTTTTTTTGTAGAAATGATGAGGAAGAAGAGGACAGACCAGAGCGTCCGGAAAAAGGCACCAAAGTCAAGCGGACTCTGAGCTCACTGAGGAGCCGCGTGACCGGATCCTTCAACAAAGACAAAGTAATCACACACAGACTGTCATCATCACGCATGCTCGCTCGGACTGTGGGAAAAAAATCATGCCCATTTCTGCTGAACTTCGCAGCAACTTCTGCACCTCTGCAACTTCCTCCTTTTCTTGAATGTAGAGAGACACTAAGCTCGCCCATGCAGACTACTGGGGAAGTTCTGACCTGATCTGTGAACTAGACAATGTGCCAATTGTATACTGTCTTCTAAAAAATAAAACACAATAAGTTAATTAATCAATCAAATGATTTTTAAAACACAGATCAGCTGATACAGATATATCTAATTATTTTGGTTATGTAGCTGATATATTGTAAAACGTTAGGGTTAGTCTATTTTTAGGACTTACTTATATGCTTTTCCTATATTAGTTCAGCAAAATAAGAATAAAGAGTAAAATATTTACGAAATGCACACAAAGTAAATTTCAACAAATTTCTTAATATAAATTAAAATGAAGGAAAATTAAATAATTCCATTAAAATTCAGCTAAAATTACATTCACTGAAACAAATGTACTTTATGCTGTATATTCTAGTATATATTTTTATGTTTATTTTAGTGCTGACAAATGATTAATCATGACTAATCGCATCCAAAATAAAAGTTTTTTTTGTTTACGTAATATATACTGTGTATATTTATTATGTATATATAAATACACACACATGCATGTATATATATTTTTTTTTAATATTTACATGTGCATATCTATTTTTATATTCATACTATAATTACTATTAATATCATATTTTTCTTAAAAATGTATCGGTGCATGTGTGTTGAATTTGTATATGCCTTATAAATCTCTAGAAGATTGACAGATCACATACGACATATTTTATTAAACAAAAACTTTATGTTTGGATGCAATTAACCGCGAATGGGGCTTTTGGGGAAAAAAAAAAAAAAATCTTTAAAATTTAAATAAAAAAAATGTCTTAAAAAAAAATTGGTGGGTGGGGGGGGGTGGGTTAAAAAAAAAATTGGGGGGGGGGGGGGGGGGGGGGAATGGGGGGGGGGGGGTTAAAAAAAAATAAAAAAAAAAAAATAAAAAAAAATAATGTTCACAAAAAAAAGGGGGGAAAAAACCAACAAAAAAAAAAAAAAAATGAAAATAAAAAGAAAAAAAAAAAAAAAAGCGAATTTTACTTTCTTAACAAAATCCTTTGACAGTACTCATTTTCTTTATTTGCGTCCTAGTATTGATAATTTCGTTGAAATGGACTATAATTGTCAAGAAATATAATAAAGAAACGCTTCATTACTTATATCCAACTGTATCCACGCTGTTCCCTAAAATGTATAGACTTAAAATGATTGAATCCCTTCCATTAAAAATTTTTTCAGCATGGGGAATTTAAACATTTACATTCGACTGAAAAAATACTAAGCATGATGTATGTTCTGTGCAATCATTATATATATAGTATATCCAAAGTATTTGTTTTATTTTTGTAATAAACAAATCGTAAGATCAATTATAAATATCTACAAAATCATATATAAATGTATTTATTTGTTTATTTAACTTATAGTTTACTTAACTTTTAGGGGAAACACGACCTGGTCATGTTTTGTGAAATAGTTTCTTTTTTCTGTCTTTTTGCTAACTATCACAAGGTAACGCTACACGTCTCTTGATTCCTCTGTTTTCAGGGTAAGACCCGAGACAAAGAGCAGCAAAAAGAGAAAAGCAGAGAGAGAGAGAGATACAAAGAGAAGGAGAAAGAGTTGCGCGAGTGTGTGAAAGTGCGGCGGCGCAGCGTGAGCGGCCACCAGCTCGTACCTGGCTCGTTCTCCTCCTGGGCAACATGTTCACTGTGCAGCAAGACCCTGCAGAGGAAGCATGGCATGCAGTGTTTAAGTGAGTAACACACGACCACAAAACACAAACTAACACCTGCTCCACACGGTGCTCCGCTTCCACCACAGCGCATGTCACAGTCAACCCCAGGCTGCTCGCAGTTTTCACGGGGCTCTTGCATCTTTCACTGGGTTTCTCTAGATTGTGAGCTGTGATAAACTATCAGGCTCTTGACCCACTGACTCAAACTGTCACGTGACGCAGTGTAGCTCGAGCTTTATAGGCTTAGATCTCTGCCACAATTCTGCGCGCGAAAGATCATATTTTGAGCGCTCAAAAGTGTATTTTGCACGGGCGCAATCTGAGTTTTGTGGAGAAAATGTTCGTTTCGCAAAGAAAAAAGTATTTAGAGAGCACGAAAATCAATTATTTAAAATATTTTTTGGGATGTGCTCTCTAAATGCCAACGAACGGCTCAGCCATTTGTGCTCAACACAACCGCAAACCGTCGTTACATATTCCATAAATTCCACGCCAATCATAGAAGAGGCTGCAACTTCTGATTGGGCTGCCTTGACAACGCACTAGCCAACATTTCTTGCATCGACGCCCCTGAACCCGTACAGGCGAGAGGAGCTAATTAGCGTGCTCTGCATAATTGTTAGGTAAGTTGATATTCTGATCATATATTTTTTTCCAAGCACATTTGACCAATTACAAACAACATCAATCTTAATAACTACAATTAATCTTGTATTTAATCACTTATAATCTATATATTATTGTTCATGAATGCTGAAAGCTGAAGTGAAAAATGTCTTATATTCAGGTGTGCATAATTATTTAGCAGGTTATCTTCTACAGATAAAATTTCAAGATGGACTAAAAATGAACTCCCAAAAATTACTGCCAGATTCTGAAAGACAAATTCTTCAAACAGTGGTACAAGAGAATGTGGTGCTGGTCCTTCAAGAGTCACTCTCAACTCATCTGTCTATAAAGCATATATACATCTATAATTACAGTGGGGAAAAAGTATTTAGTCAGCCAACATTTGTGCAAGTTCTCCCACTTAAAAAGATGAGTGAGGCCTGTAATTTTCATCATAGGTAATCCTCACTATGAGATACAACAGGAGTAAAAAAAAATGCTACGCGAGAAATAAATCACATTGTAGGTTTTTTAAAGAATTTATTTGCAAATTATGTGGAAAATAAGTATTTGGTCAATAACTAAATTTTCATCTCAATACTTTGTTATATACTTTTTGTTGGCAATGACAGAGGTCAAATGTTTTCTGTAAGTCTTCACAAGGTTTTTCACACACTGTTGCTGGTATTTTGGCTCATTCCTCTATGCAGATCTCCTCTAGAGCAGTAATTTTTTTGGGGCTGTCGCTGGGCAACACGGGTTTTCAGCTCCCTCCAAAGATTTTCTATGGGTTGAGATCTGGAGACTGGCTAGGCCTCTCCAGGACCTTGAAATGCTTCTTACGAAGCCATTCCTTCTTTGCCCGGGTGGTGTGTTTGGGATCATTTTCATGCTGAAAGACCCAGCCACATTTTCATCTTCAATGCCCTTGCTGATGGTAGGAGGTTTTCACTCAAAATCTCACGGTACATGGCTCCATTCATTCTTTCGTTTATACGGATCAGTTGTTCTGGTCCCTTTGCAGAAAAACAGTCCCAAAGCATGATGTTTCCCCCATGCTTTACAGTAGGTATGGTGTTTTTTGGATGCAACTCAGCATTCTTTCTCCAAACACGACAAGTTGAGTTTTTTCCAAAAAGTTATATTTTGGTTTCATCGGACCATATGACATTCTCCCAATCCTCATCTGGATCATCCAAATGCTCTCTAGCAAAACTTCAGACGGGCCTGGACATGTAATGGCTTAAGCAGGGGGACACGTCTGGAACTGCAGGATTTGAGTCCCTGGCAGCACAGTGTGTTACTGATGGTAGCCTTTGTTACTTGGTCCCAGCTCTCTGCAGGTCATTAACTAGGTCCCCCCGTGTGGTTCTGGGATTTTTGCGTCACAGTTCTTGTGATTAAGCATTTTGACGCGCTTAAAGCAAAACTCCGTCCCACGGGGTGAGATCTTGCGTGGTGTCCCAGATCGAGGGAGATTATCAGTGGCTTGTATGTCTTCCATTTTCTAATAATTGCTCCCTCAGTTGATTTTCACCAAGCTGCTTACCTATTGCAGATTCAGTCTCTGGTGCAGGTCTACAATTTTGCTTCTGGTGTCTTTTGACAGCTCTTTGGTCTTGGCCATGTGGAGTTTGGAGTGTGACTGTTTGATGTTGTGGACAGGTGTCTTTTATACTGATAACGAGTTCAAACATATGCCA
The DNA here is from genome assembly GCA_018155175.1 of Sinocyclocheilus anophthalmus. NCBI lineage: Eukaryota > Metazoa > Chordata > Actinopteri > Cypriniformes > Cyprinidae > Sinocyclocheilus > Sinocyclocheilus anophthalmus. The sequence goes on along the minus strand of JADLZN010008191.1, from coordinate 300,288 downwards.
TTAATACAGGTAACGAGTGGAGGACAGAGGAGCCTCTTAGAGAAGTTGTTACAGGTCTGTGAGAGCCTGAAATCTTGCTTGTTTGTAGGTGACCTAATACTTATTTTACCGAGGAATTTACGAATTAATTATTTAAAAATCCTACAATGTGATTTCTGGATTTTTTTTCCCCGCTCATATTTGTCATCTCATAGTTGAGGTATACCTATGATAAAATTACAGGCCTCTCTCATCTTTTAAGTGGGAGAACTTGCCACAAATTGGTGGCTGACTAAATACTTTTTTGCCACACTGTAAGTAATATTATATATAATGTGTAGATAATAATCATGTATTTTACTACACTTCAGTATGTGATTCTTATTAAGTAGGGGTAATTTTTTAGGATTCTATACTTCTCCTAAGTCTCAGAGAACCTGACACCTTGTAATTCTGGACACTCCTGAAGTTTGCAGTTCTGGAAAATGGTGGCGCTGGAGACTAAATGGTTCCTGGTGATTTCACTCCTAATCTTCACCGTAATTCCTAATTCTTTTGCAGTTAACATGCATCTTTTTTTCTCCACATGTTTTTGACTGACCCTGTTGACCCACTGAGCATTTTGCTGTCCAATGTTTATGCATTAACTTTGCAATTTCTAGAATTGTATTAGTTTTGAATATTTATCATGGGCATTTAATAATTTTTGACTTTCAGCCTGAGTTAAATCTCTTTTTTGGCTCATTTTATCTGTAAAAGAAAATTTGCTTAATAATTATGCACACCTGAATATAAGACATTTTTCACTTCCAGCCTTCATGAATAATTATATATCAATTATAAATGATTAAATACAAGAGTAATAGTAGTTATTAAGATCGATGTCGTTTTGGAATTGGTAAAATGTGCTTGAAAAAAAAATATATGATCAGAATATCAACAAATGATGCATAAACTGTATTTGTCCTCTTCTGCTGTCGAGATAATGCAAGACATGCTGTGATTGGTTATCAAGGCAGCCAATCAGAATTTAGCAGCCTCCTCTCTGATTGGCTGGAATTATGGCACATTGTAACCCTGGGTTGTGTTGAGCAAGCCAGCTGTCGGCATTTAGAGAGCACTGAGGGCAGGCAACAAGGGAGCAAGCTAGTGAAATGTTGCACACGCAAAAGAGAAGGTCTGCACACATCCACAAACTTATTTTAAAATGGGCAAAATTGATTGTCCGTGGGCGCTCTAATACTTTCTTCCTTTGGCGAGACAAAGCATTTTTCTGCCACAAAACGCACTTTTGCGCGCTCAAAATATGATCTTTCGCGCGCAGAATTGTGGCAGAGATGTAATCCCATAGAGCTTCAGCTTTGCGCTGCGGAGAACTGCAGGTCTGCGTACAGATGAACTAATTAGATTTTATCCGGTTTCTAGTGACAGAGGGAGTCTACAAGAACACTCACAAACCCACTACACTGAGACTTAAGGGAACAGTTCACCTACCGCAAAATTCGATGGTCCCTTATTAGAATTGTTTTTTTTTATTTATTATTTTTATAAACATATTTAAATTAGTGCTGTCAAATGATTAATTGTGGTTAATCCCATTCATAATAAAAGTTTTGTTTACATAGAATATGTGTGTACTGTGTATATTTCTTATGTATATATAAATACAAACACATGCATGTATATATTTAAGAAAAAATATGTTATGTTTATATATTAAACATATTTATATATAATATAATATTATAGACTTATATTGTAATATTTTCAAAAAAAAAAATAATAGAACGGTATGTTGTGTGTATTTATATTACATAAAAATTATCCATATATACATATACATATACATACATATCATACAATATTACTCAAAAAAAAATGTCTATTTTTGGATGCCATTAAACTGAAATACAAAGTGATTAGATAGATAGTAAGAGTCTAGCATACAGATGTATATACGATCACTGGAAAATAAGGAAAACGATTCATATCAACCTGAAGAAAAAAATATATATATATAATATATACTAAAGACGATGATGACTGGAGTTGTCAAGCTCAAAAAGTAGCATTAAAGTGTCATAACCATAGTCTAAATGACTATATCCAAGTCTTTTGAACCATAGTTACTTTGTGAAAGCGAACAGACCTAGATTTGAGAAATTATGACTGCTTTGGTCTGGTGTTATTTGAGAGCGCCCGTCCGCCATTCCCATTTCATTGTTATGGAATAGGCGGCCTGGATATTCTTCAGAAATTCTCCTTTTGTGTCCTACTTAAGAGAAAAGTTTATATGGGTTTGGAATGCTATAATATTCATGTTCATGGAGATCTGTCCCTTTAAGAATCATGAGTTACAAGCTATGGTTACAAAGATACTCCTGCTGCTACGGTAATTCAGCACTATCATTCGGTGTGTGCCACGAGTGTCACTTCAGTCAAGTCCTTGAAGCATGCTTATTTTCAAAAGAAACTCTGAGTTCATTTGTCGTCGACAAAGTAGAACTGTTTTATTTCGGCCTATTCTAAGAGCTGAAACATCGTTTTATATATCAAATGGCTTTTGGTCTTGTCAATGTCGGGCTTTGCGCCGAGACTTTACAGAAAAGGAGGTAACAAAGTGTTTTTGTGAATTAATTGCTTGTTTAGCTCCATTACTTCAGCCTGTAATGCTAGTGGGAAATCCCGTCTATTCTAATTTTCAAATAAGAACGCTCAAAAAAAAAAATAATTGTTTAGGATACATTAATTGGTGGGCATATTTCCACTTCATTTGTGTTCTTGAATCTTAAATTTTATATCATAGTATATATTTATTTATATTATTTATTTATTTGTTCATATTTGTTGTATGTGTGGTGTCTCCTGGACAGTGTGCATGTCTCAAGAGTGACTCATATCATGTGTTTATTCAGAGTGACAAAAGCACACTCATCAAGTCCAAGCTGGTCAATTTAAAGCCATTCGGCAGCGCCTGGGAATATTATAATGACGGCCCTCTTGCGTGGCAGTGGGGGGGGGGGGGGGTGGCTGCTTATTAACAAGTCATGCTGATAGTTTACTTAAGCTTCAGGCTTCAAGGAGGGATTCTCTCTTTAAACCAGATCATGACTCATTCTACAGCAGCTTCAGTTTAATTACAGGAGACAAAGTAATATCACTATGTTTGTTACAGTGAAACACATTACACAATGTCACTAATGCACCAGCATATGCCATCAACTGACTTCTGATGGATGTTATAACAGTGGAAATGTATTGCAGCTATATGTATATTTTGCATTTTATATTTATAGGCTACTATAACAGAAAAAATTAAATATTTTTAAGAAAATCCCAAAAAACCATACAAGGATCACATTGGATCAATATTTATTTATTTGTTTGCTTACACTTAAATAAAAATGCCAGAATTTATTATTTTTAATATTCGTCCATATTTTAGTGATCTATATTGGTAGATAAATGAAGATATAAGCTTTATATTTTATCTGTGGGTTTTGAGTGAATCAATAAACTTTAAATTATATTTGTATATACCAATATAAGTAATTCGGCAATATCCATATAAAGGATCGACATTTCTATGTGTATTTCTTTTGGCTCAAGGAAAAAATTTGTTATAGTTTTCACCGTTTTAAAATACTTATCTCCATTGGTGAGATGATACCATGATGGATGTTATGGTTGGCCTGATATCTATCTCTAGTCATATATATATATATTCTATCTATTATATACTTATACTATATTTAAAACTATATTTTTACAAACTGAAGTGACTCGTTTTAAATCTTATGGCCAGTTATTATTAGATGGAAATAGTGACAATATATCCGTGTTTGATACCTTTATTATGTAATAATATTCTAGACATAGTAAATCCGCCTCAAAACCCTGCAGGGATCAGCATTCCATATCATCTCTGTTCTTTCGTTCGTTCGTTCGGTATGATTCTATTAGTTACAACAGCAACAAACACTATCCTTTGTTTACATATTTTCACCCCTTTTTACAGTTATCTTTTTGTGAATGGAGAAATGATGATGGATGACACCGATTTTCATTCGATGATTGCATTAAACTTCATAGAAGATGTATAGAGATTAAAATGAGGAAATACAGTTTTACGGTATTTTATATTTATAGAGTATTACTTTAAACAAATTTGTAGTATATATCATGCAGAGTATATATAATATATATATAATCTATATATCATATATATATATATATATAACAAAAACAGTAGCTGATATATATATATTTTATATTTATTGACTCACAACATTGAAAATGCCAATGCACTCCAAAATCGCGCCTGTCGCTTTAAATGTGGGACTCAGCCTGTGGAATGCGCCTCATGTCCCATAATCCCGCGCGGCGCAGTGCTGCTGGGACAGTCAATCTACATCCAGCAGTCGCGATTGGCGCTGCTTTTTTAGGTTGCCAGGTGATGTGTTGTGTGTTTTTGTGCGGCTGTCATAGAAACCAGAGTGCTGTCTGAGGTAATGAGCTTGTAACAGGCGAGAACATAAACGGTGAGTTAGTTCAGAGCAGCATGTGTTTGCTAACAGAGCTAATAAACACTGAGCAGCTAAAACACGTTCAAACTCACTGCAAACGGCTACTTTTTTACGTCGCGTAGGTAAATGTTCAGCTACAGGTGGCTCTTTTTAACCTTATAACTGACAGTTGCGTTCAAATAAGTGAAGGCTGGCTCAGTTGCTGGCTCTGAGGTCAGTTTAGGGGCCATTGTGTTGAGTTTCATTGGCTAGTCAACCAGGTCAGTGTTATGCAGGACTTGAGGAACTTCAGTCACACTCACAGACGTTTTGTTTTTCATACTCGTTCATTTTTATCTAGTCGTTCATTGGCTATTGCGATACATTGAGGAGTGGTGTAGCAAAAATATTAACAGTTAGTTAAACATTACAACGTAAACTCCCAGCTAATCAAAATGACGTCAAGTTACTACTAGAATGGGCTGCTCGGGTGTTCTGGCTGGTGGTTATGTGGTTGCTCGGGTGTTCTGGCTGGTTGTTATGTGGTTTGCTCGGGGTGTTATGGTGGTTGTTATGTGGTGTCGGTGTCCTCGTTTCTTCTGGTTGTTGTTATGTGGTTGCTCGGTTTCGGTCGGTTTGTTATGGGTGCTCGGGGTTCGGCTCTGGTGTGATGTGGTTTGCTCGGGTTTCTGTTCGGGCTGGTGTGTGTATGTGGTTGCTAGGGGGTTCTGGTGGTTTATGTGGTTGCTAGGGGTGTCTGGCTGGGGTTATGTGGTGCTCGGGGTGTTATGGTGGTGGTTATGTCGGTTTGCTCGGGGCGGTTCCAGGTCAGTGTTATGCAGGACTTGAGGAACTTCAGTCACACTCACAGACGTTTTGTTTTTCATACTCGTTCATTTATTCATCATACTCGTTCATTTATTCATCATAGTCGTTCATTTATTTATCATAGTCGTTCATTTGGCTAATTGCGATACATTGAGTTGATTGTGTGTAGCAAAAATATTTAACACGTTAGTTAAACATTACAACGTAAATCCCAGCTAATCAATAATAATGACGTCAAGTTACTACTAGAATGGGCTGCTCCGGTGTTCTGGCTGGTTGTTATGTGGTTGCTAGGGTGTTCTGTGTGGTTGTTAGGTTGTTGCTATGTGGTTTGTTCTGGCTGTGGTTATGTGGTTGCTAGGTGGTCTGGCTGGTTGGTGTGAGTTGCTAAGGGTGTCTGGGCTGGTTGTGTTGGTGCTAGGGGTTCTGGCTGTGTATGTGGTTGGCTAGGGGTTCATGGATGTGTATGTGGTGGTTGTTATGTGGTTGCTAGTGGTGTCTGGGGGCTGGGTTTGTTATTGTGTGATAGGGTTTGTTTTATGGCTCTGGTTTATGTGGTGCTAGGGTGTTTATGGACTGGTTGTATGTGGCTGGTTGTTGTGTGGTTGCTGGGGTGTTCTGGCTGGTTGTGTGGTTGCTGGGGTGTTCTGGCTGGTTGTTATGTGGTTGCTAGGGTGTTCAGTGTGGTTGTTAGGTTGTTGCTATGTGGTTTCTAAGGTGTGGTTGTTATGTGTGTTGCTCGGGTGTTCTGGCTGTTGTTATGTGGTTGCTCGGGTGTTCTGGTTGGTTGTTATGTGGTTGCTAGGGTGTTCTGGCTGTTGTTATGTGGTTGCTCGGGTGTTCTGGCTGGTTGTTATGTGGTTGCTAGGGTGTTCTGGCTGCTATAGGTGTTTGTTGGGTGCTAGGGGTTCTTGCTGGTTTGTTAGGTTGGTTGCTCGGGTGTCTGGTTGGTTGTTTAGGTCGTGTGCTAGGTGGTGTCAGGTCAGGGTTTTATGCAGAGACTTGAGGAACTTCAGCACACTTCCACAGGACGTTTTTGTTTTTCATACCGTTCATTTAAGTAATCATACCGTTCAGTTAGTATCATAGTCGTTCATTTTTTATAATAGTCGTTCATTTGGCTACTTGCGATTTTACAATTGAGTGATGTGTGTGAGCACAAAAATTTAACACGTTAGTTTTTTAGAAAACATTACAACGTAAATCCAGCCTATCACATAATGACGTCAAGTTAAACTAGAAAGGGGTGCTAGGTGTTCTGGCTGGTTGTGTGGGTTGCGTAGGGTGTGTGGATGGCTGGTTGTGTGGTTGCTAGGGTTGTCGGCTGGTGTTATGTGTTTGATAGGTGTGTTATGGCTGGTTGTGTGGTTTGATAGGGTGTTCTGGCTGGTTGTTATGTGGTTGCTAGGGTGTTCTGGCTGGTTGTTATGTGGTTGCTAGGGTGTTGCTAGGTGGTTTCTTTGGGTGTTGATTTGGTATGTGGTTGCTAGGGTGTTCTGGCTGCGGGGTTTGTTATGTGGTTGTCTTAGGGGTTCTTGTGGGTTTGTTATGTGGTTGCTAGGGTGTTGCTATGGTGTTTTGGGTGGTTGCTAGGGTGTTTTGAGTGGTTGTTGTGTGGTTGCTCGGGTGTTCTGGCTGGTTGTTGTGTGGTTGCTAGGGTGTTCTGGCTGTTTGTGTGGTTGCTAGGGTGTGAGGGATGGGGGTTATGTGCGTTGCTAGGGGTGTTCTGGCTGGTTGTTTGTGGTGGCGCGGGTGTCTGGTTTTGGTGTTATGTGGTGCTAGGGTGTGTGGGCGGGTGTTATGTGGTGCTCGGGTGTTCTGATGGTTGTGATGTTGGTGAAGAGGGTGTTCTGGCTGTTGTTATGTGGTTGCTTGGGTGTTCTGGCTGGTTGTTATGTGGTTGCTGGGGTGTTCTGGCTGGTTGTTGTGTGGTTGCTGGGGTGTTCTGGCTGGTTGTTGTGTGGTTGCTGGGGTGTTCTGGCTGGTTGTTGTGTGGTTGCTGGGGTGTTCTGGCTGGTTGTTGTGTGGTTGCTGGGGTGTTCTGGCTGGTTGTTATGTGGTTGCTCGGGTGTTCTTGCTGGTTGTTATGTGGTTGCTAGGGTGTTCTGGCTGGTTGTTATGTGGTTGCTCGGGTGTTCTGGCTGGTTGTTATGTGGGTTGGTTGTTTATGTGGTTGCTAGGGGTTCTGGTGGTTGTGTATGTGGTTGCTCGGGTGTCTTGCTGGGTGTTATGTGGGTGCTAGGGGTGTTTGGCTGGTTGTTATGTGGGTTTTGCTGGTGTTATGGCTGGTTTTGTTAGGTGGTTGCTCGGGTGTGTTCTGGCTGGTTGTGTGGTGTTGCTAGGGTGTTTCGGGCTGTGTTGTTATGTGGTGCTAGGGTGTTTCTGGGTGGTTTCTGTGCTGTTGATGGGGTGTTCTGGGTGGTTGCTGGTGTGTTATTGGTGGTTGTTATGTGGTTGCTAGGGTGTTATGAGGGATTGCTAGTGGTTGCTCGGGGTGTTCTTGCGGTTGTTATGTGGTTGGCTAGGGCTTCGGGTTCTGAGCTGGTTGTGTGGTTGCTAGGGTGTTTGGGATGGGTGTGTATGTGGTTGTAGGGGTGTTATGGTGGTTGTTATGTTGTTGGTTGACTTTTAGGGTTGTTCTGGCTGGTTGTAGTGGTTGTCGGGTGCTTGCTGGTTGTATGGGGTTCTAGGCGTTCTGGCTGGTTTTATGTGGGTTGCTCGGGTGTTATGGCTGGTTGTATGTGGTTGTGTTATGTGGTTGCTCGGGTGTTCGGGATGGGTGGTTATGTGGTTGCTAGGGTGTTTGGCTGGTTTATGTGGTGCTCGGTGTTCTGGCTGGGTTGTTATTGTGGTTGCTCGGGTGGCGGGCTCGTGTTATGTGGTTGCTCGGGTGGTTCTGGATGGTTGTTTATTGGTTTCTCGTGGTGTGTGTTCTGGACGGGGTGGTTATGTGGTTGCAAGGCGTGTTATGGCTGGTGTTTATGTGGTTGCTCGGGGTTCTGGTGGTTGTGGTTGTTATGTGGGCGCGGGTGTTCTGGCCTGGTGGTTATTGGTTGCGGGTGTTATGGCTGAGTTGTTAGGTGGTTCCTTTAGGGTGTCTGGCTGTTGTATGTGGTTGTTTGCTAGTGTTTGGCTGGTTGTTATGTGGTGCTAGGGGTCTGTGCGGGCTGGTTTGAGGTGGTTGCCAGGGTTGTTTCTGGTGGTTGTATGTGGGTGCCGGGTGTCTGGCTGGTTGTTATGTGGGTTGTTGTTCTTGTGGGTGCTCGGGTGTTCTTGGCTGATGGTTGTAGTGGGTGATAGGGTGTTTATTGATGGTGTTATGTGCGGTGCCTAGGTGTTCTGTTCTGGCTTTATGTGTTGCTCGGTGTGTTCTGGCGGTTGTTATGGGTTGCGGGTGTTCTGGTTTGGTTGTTATGGGTTGTCGGGTGTTCTGGGTCGTTTTATTGGTGTGCTCGGGTGTCTGGCTCGTTTGGTATGGGTGCCTAGGGTGTGAGGGTGGGTATGTGGTGGCTAGAGTGGTCTGGGTGGTTGTATGTGGTTTTGGCTAGGGTGTCGGGCTGGTTGTTATGTGGTTTTGCTCGGAGTGTTCTGGGTGGTTGTTATGTCGTTTGCTTGGGTGTCTGGCTGGTTGTATGTGGTTGTTTTAGTGGTTAGTTAGGTGTTTGGCTGGTGTATGTCGTTGCTAGGGGGTTCTGCTGGTGTTCTGTGGTGCTAGGGTGGTTCGGGGGTTGTGATGGGGTTGCTAGGGGTGTGTTCTGGCTGGTGTTATGTGGTTTGTAGAGTGGTTCTTGGCTGGTTGTGGGTTGATAGGGTGGCTGATGGTTGTGTGGTTGCTAGGTGTTATGGTGGTTGTGATGTGGTTGCTAGGGTGTTCTGGTGGTTGCTAAGTGTTTTTTTTGGTAGAGTGTTCTGGCTGGTTGCTAGGTGGTTGCTGGGTGTTCTGGCTGGTTGTTATGTGGTTGGTTGTTATGTGGTTGCTCGGGTGTTCTGGCTGGTTGTTATGTGGTTGCTCGGGTGTTCTGGCTGGTTGTTATGTGGTTGCTAGGGTGTTCTGGCTGGTTGTTATGTGGTTGCTCGGGTGTTCTTGCTGGTTGTTATGTGGTTGCTGGGGTGTTCTGGTAGATTGCTGTGGTGTTGCTATGTGGTTGCTAGGGTGTTGTGTGTGGTTGCTAGGGTGTTTTGAGTGGTTGTTGTGTGGTTGCTAGGGTGTTCTGGCTGGTTGTTTTGTGGTTGCTCGGGTGTTCTGGCTGGTTGTGTGGTTGCTCGGGTGTTCTGGCTGGTTGTTAGGTGGTTGCGAGGGTGTTTGGTGGTGGTTATGGGGTTGCTCGTCTGTGTTCTGGTGGTTGTTATGTGGTGGTTTATGTGGTGCTAGGGTGTGGGCTGGTGTTAGGTTGGTTTTGCTCGGGTGGTTCTTGCTGGTTGTTTTGTGGCTGCTAGGGTGTGCGGGGGTTGTTATGTGGTTGCTCGGGTTTGATTTCTGGCTGGTTGTATGTGGTTTTCTAGGGTGTTCTGGCTGGTGTTGGTTGCTAGGGTTGTTCTGGATGGTGGTAGGTGGGTTTGCTAGGGTGTTTTGAGTGGTTGTTGTGTGGTTGCTAGGGTGTTCTGGCTGGTGGTTATGTGGTTGCTCGGGTGTTCTGGCTCGTTGTTATGTGGTTGCTCGGGTGTTCTTGCTGGTTGTTATGTGGTTGCTAGGGTGTTTTTGATGGTTGCTATGCTGTTACTAGGTGGTTGCTAGTGTGTAATGAGTGGTTGCCAGGGTGTTATGGATGGTTGTTCTTGTGGTTTGCTGGGTGTTTGGCTGGTTGTTATGTGGTTGTAGGGGGTTCTGGCTGGTGTATGGGCTTGGTTGCTCGGGGTTGGCTGGTTGTATGGGTTTTTTGGGGCCCCCTCGGGTGTCTAGCTGGTTGTTATGTGGTGGCTCAGGGTGTTTATGGCGGGTTGGTATTGGTGCGATACGGGTGTTGCTGGGGTGTTCTGGCTGGTTGTTGTGTGGTTGCTGGGGTGTTCTGGCTGGTTGTTGTGTGGTTGCTGGGGTGTTCTGGCTGGTTGTTGTGTGGTTGCTGGGGTGTTCTGGCTGGTTGTTGTGTGGTTGCTGGGGTGTTCTGGCTGGTTGTTGTGTGGTTGCTGGGGTGTTCTGGCTGGTTGTGTGGTTGCTCGGGGGTTCTGGCTGGTTGTATGTGGTTGATAGGCGTGGTTCGGCTGGTTGTTATGTGGTTGCTCGGTGTGTTCTGGCTGGGTTGTTATGTGGTTGCTAAGGTGTCTGCTGGTGTTATGTGGTTGCTAGGTGTCTGGCTGGTTGTTATGTGTTGCTAGGGTGTTTGGCTGGTTGTTATGTGTGCGGGTGTTCTGGTGGTTGTTATGGGTGGTTGTTAGGTGGTTGCCGGGTGTTCTGGCTGTTGTTATGTGGGGGCTAGGGGGTTCTTGCTGGTCGTTATGTGGGTGCTTAGGGGTTCGGTGGCTGTATGTGGTTGCAGGTGTCTGGCGTGTAAGTGGTTTGCTCGGGTGTTTGTTCGGGTTGTTGTTATGTGGTTGCGCGGGTTGTTCTGGCTCGTGGTTTATGTGTTGCTCGGGTTGTTCTGGCTCGTTGTTAGTGAGTTGCTCGGTAGGCTGAGTTGTCGGGTGGTGTTATGTGGTGCTAGAGTGTTCGGCTGGTGTTATGGGTTGCTAGGGTTGTTCTGGCTGTTGATTATGGGGTTGCTCGGGTGTTCTGGTGCGTTGTTATGTCGTAGGCTATTCGGGTGTTTGGAGTTTTATGGCGTGCTTCGGGTGTTCTGGATGGTGTTATGGTGGTTTGCTCGGGGTTCTGGCTGGTTGTTAGTGGTTGTTGCTAGGGGGTTCTGAGTGTTGTTCTTGTGTTTATGTCCACTGACAAAAAAACTTGTAAGCTGGCCAAGTTTTAAAAAGTAGGGTTACAACCTTAAAATACAAAACAATTAAACATTTATATAGTCAAAGTGATGAAATAGAGTTTCACAATCATAGCCTTCGTGTACATTGTTGGTTTGATTTGTTATAATACATCATTGGGATTTTCTGTATTTTAAAAATAATTTATTTTTATAGAATAAGTTTATATTATTTAGCAATATAAATCCTGACATATATTATATCTATTGGCAGTACATATAAAATAATCACAAGGCATCGTCTGTTCTTTATCGTATAATAATTGTTATTGTAAAAAAAACAAGGTATCAATAAATAATTTAGTTCGGTTACTGCACAAATAATACATTATTTTATATTTTGTTTAATTAAATGCATTTGTTTTGAAATAATATGGTTTAGATATAATATGTAGATATTGCATTATACTTCATAAAACGTTCATTATATTATGAGGGATATATATTACATTATGTTAAGTTATGTATATATAGTATATTATTTAAAGTATTGTATTATTTAAGTTTTATACAAGCAGATTTTTTCTCCAGACAGAGATATCGAACTGATTTAGTAAATGATTAATACTATATCATAGACATGATCTTTTTTTAAATTATTTTCTTGTAATTATTTATTCCATTATGTTATGCAAAATCCCCCCAAATTTTGTTTGAAATCTGAAAAATAAATAAATCAGAGGCAACTACAAATAAGAAAATGTGATAGTACTTAGCGTTAGCTTGCGAAATAAACAAAATCAAGCATATTTAGAATATTTTGGGTCGGATTTAACATTAATTAGTTTTTAATACAACAACTTGTTTGAATTATTACCTCCTCTTTACAATGGTTAATTCAGTCTGCATGTTCTGGAAATGTATCTCTGTGGATACAGAAGATGTGGAAACAACAAATATGGTGAATAATACTCAGAGTTTGTTCATAGTTCTAGTGACCGGGTAATTGACTGTGGTTTGAGTGTTGAAGTTTAGGCACGTTCATAAGGTTGATGGAGGAATAGCTGGAGTTGGATGCTGGAGCTGTTCCTTAAGCAGGACGGGCAAACAGGCTGTAATGCGTTGTCCAGATCTCCTCCTCCGATGCCTGCGGTCAGGTGCACGTCCGTCGGCTCTATGGAGCTGCGCTTGATGACCCAGGCTAGAGCGGGAGATAACTAAACACTCTGAGTGTCGGCACACGTCACATTTCAGCGGGCGGATCAGGATGTGATAACAGGATTATAATGATCCCGTTTTCAAGCCGTATTGACGTCCAGAAAGTCATATTAGACGTTTGTTTTGTCTGAGGTTGAGCTGAATGAGCTTTTAATAAAAGCCTTTCTCGGAGCTTCCTACTGTGGTCACAGGCAGAAGTGGTTTTTTTTGGATTTCCGTTTTATTTTACTAAAACCCTCCGAACCGAGAGAGAGATTTGGCTGAATTGCAAATTTTAGATTTTTAAATGATTACAGGTTTAAAATGCTTCATTATGCGGTCTGGACTTCACTGGAAATTATTTAAATGTGATCTGCTAGTTTATTTTTAATAAGATATTGTTTATCATTCTCAGAAAAAATTAAAAGAGTAGTTATTTAATTTAATAAATTTTTTTTTTAAAATTTATACATTATTTATTAATTTTATAATTAAAAATAATTGTAATTAATTTTACACAATGACTATTAAAGTATAGAGCTCAACTACGATTACATTTTATGATTGTTAATAGATAATTTTTGTGCCTGATAACTGATATGGAGAATATGTTTTATTTTTTTTACTTTTGTTTTATTGTATAATTGTGTGCATTATAATATTCAATATAATAACACATATTGTCTAATAACTAAGGCCATGATGTCGTATGATATGTATGGAGATGTCATGATATTACTAGATTAATTTTGTGTCTGATAAAATGATAGATTTAATGGTTTTCACTTCTGTTTTATTTTAAAATATTGCATTCTGAATATTCTAATAACATTTCTACTAATTGTTTGCTTATTGATTGAGCTGTGTTTATGTGGATAATGATACGGAGACTGGATATTGGTTTTGTTTTTTCTGTTTTATTTGTATTAATTTGTGTACATTATTAATATTCTAATATAATTAATTTGAATATAACAATATTTATTATCGACTATAATTAAGGCCATGTTTATGTCGATAAATGATATGGATAAACAGAAGTTACGTTCTTTTTTATACCTCTGGATTTCATTTATTTTGTATAGTTATTAATTCATTTTGACTCGATAACAAAATTATATTTATGATAACTATACAAACAAGTCTTATGAATTATTTAATTATTAATAACAACTTATGAACTATTTAATTATGAATATTTTAATAACAATTTTTTTTTTTCAAATAGTAGTTGTAGTAATAATAATAATGATTATTATTCATGCCACTGTTTATGCCGAGTTGTTTCATGATCTAAATAATGCAGTGATCAAATACATTTTCATCTTTGTTTTGAGCTTTTTAATTAATCTACACATTTCTTACGAGTAGAATGATTGTTGTTTGGTTGTTGAGTAATTATCCAAGCAACGTGCTGTGGCTAGATGCTAGCAGTTAGTATAAACTGGAGGGACATTTTCATTTTTGGGAGCATTGTATTGGATACAAAATTATATATGCCCTTGCGAACTGGATGAGAAAGAATGAAAGTACATTTAAATGTATACGTCTACTTGAGTTGAAATTCAACATTCATGCTAGCATTTCTATAAACGCTCTCAAAGCAAATAGTCATGGACTAATGGATGTTACATATTTCTATGGAATAAAGTGTCTTAAAGTTATGTTGCACAACATGAAGTTTGTCACATATCAGTGTTTTCTGCTCTGGAGGTCCTGTGAAGCAGTAGGCATTGATCAGAGCCTCAGTTTGCTGTGTTTCTATTTAGGTTTGTGGCTAAATGGATGAAATCGGTCACTTTGCGAGGTGAAAAGTGGAAAATGGCCTGCAGGGATGTGGCAGAGGTCTTTTGAATGGATAATAAGCACTTCTGAAAGCTCTTTACCCCCGATAAACCTGCGCAGATAGTTGGTTTGCTGGCGTTATCAGATCTTTTTGTTGCAACGTTATGGAGAAAAACACTATGCTCTTAAATACAAATATCTCTCAGATTTATTAGTGCATTTTGACTTACTTCTTTGATATTTTTTTGACAATAAAAGCAGCATTGTGAAACAACTGTCCCGTAGTGTTACGACATCCGCCCCTGTTCTTCAAGTCCTCCCCTTCACATGCAAATTCAGTTTACGGGACAGTCTGATAAACTGGTTTTGATAAGGAAAGCTCTAACCTGTCCCTCTCTCCACCATGATCTGTGATCTGCGTTTGGACGTCAGACTGCGCCGTCAACGTCCACAAGAGCTGCAAGAACCTGCTGCCCGAGTGCAGCAGCAAAAACAAGGTAAGATTCGTTCACATTTAGACTTTGTTGAACAGACTTCACTCTGTTTGTTTAAATCAAATGAATTGGGCTCCTACAGAAAATAAAAGAGTTTGTCTTTGTTCAAAGGAGTGGCAGAGTGCGGTTTGTTGTAAATGATAAACTAAGCTGGTCTCTGTATTAGTAAAAACGTGTTTTTGTTTTTCGCAGACAAAAGACTTGGCGCAGAAGACATCAAACGCTGCAGCTCAGTCACATAGTCAAGGTAAGCAGTTTTTTTGTGTGTGTGTTGTATTTGATGCTTATTGAGTAGATGATCAAATCAGTGTTTATTTGCTCATCCGATGACATGTTGATGCCAAAGACTATTTTGTAGTAAATGTTTGTATGTGATACTGAAAGTAGTTCAACTGCAGTCAAGTCGCTATTGAAAAACACTACAAGGTAATGGGGGTTAATATTGGATTTGTTTAATGGGGCGTTCATTTATTTAAGGGACACTGTGGTTTCAAATCATGTTATCTGAATTGTTTTCACAGCAATTGAAACTAAAGTTGCAGTTATTTACACTAAATATCACCAATGAATCAGAAGACGTAGAAATGAATGATAGAATTTGATCAAATATTATGTATATTTAAGAAAAAACTTATTTTTTTTACGTTTATTTATGCTATAAAATTGTAGTTTAACTGTAAATAGTCACACAGGCGTCAGGATTGGGAGACAAATGAATCTGTGAATCGTTTTTGAATTGCTCAATCATTTTTGAATTAGTGAATCGTTGTTGAAATGGTAAATCGGTTTTTAATTTGCGCATGTTTTTTTTTTTTGCATCAGTAGATCATTTTTGAGTCAGTGAATCATTTTTAAGCGAGTGAATCATTTTTGAATTGGCTCGTTTGAAGTAGTCACTCGAACAAATCAATTTAGTAAATTGAATTTCCCAAATGTTTTGTTTGCGAGAGAGTGGGCGTGTGTTCACTTGCATGTGCGACAGTTTTATTTTAGTAGGCTATTATTTATAAGGGTGTTGAAATTCATTTATGTATTGCGATGCGGATGTTGACGATTCTGCATTGATGCAGTCATAGACCATAATCGATTATAGCCTATGACGTCATTCGCATACACGAGTATTAAAAATGCACTCTCTATTTTTAAATCGGAGCTTGGCTTTTTCGCGTATATGGCACGTGTGTGTGCTAGAGACAAACACGGCGGGCTTCATTGCACAGAATATGCGCTGTGAGACACGTGCGTATTGCTTGACAGTCCTTCCACTTGCTGTTATTTTAGTCTTTTACTTTAAATACGCTTTCATTTCTGCTGTTTGGAATGCAGTACGTATTAGATGCACGAAACTTTCACGTGCGCTTTGTGCTTGTTTGTCCTGAAGCTCGCGGCTGTGGGTAAATGCACTTGCATCTACTTTTATGATACGAAATTGATGTAAACAAAGTCAGTTATGTTTTCAGAACAGGACAAAACATCTGATATGTGGAAATAGATTAATTTAATTTAATTAATAATAATGATGCATTTAGCAGACGCTTTATCCAAAGCGACTTACAGTGCATTTAGGCTATACATTTTTTACGAGTATGTGTGTTCCCTGGGAATTAAACCCACAGTTTTTGTGATGCTAACGCAATGCTCTATCACTGAGCCACAGGAACACTTATAGATCTATAATAGTGTGAAGCAGTCTATTAAAAGCTGCCACAGTGTTTGAATACATCGTATACTTGCGATTGAGAAAAAAAAAAAAAGAAAAACTCATAACTATGATTATCTGTAAACTTCCGATACTTAAAGCACTCTTGATACTAAAAGTGCTTTTTGTTTATCACTTGTAATTGTCTTTCCCCCCTTTATTACTTTATATTTGCTTGTATATTTGAAGTTATATTTACTTTAATTCTTAACAATAATTCATATATTAATTAATTAACGTAATTCATTTAAGAAGTAGCCTGCTTATATAATTTAATAAAAATGCACAAAATAAATTTGATATAATCGTGATAGCAATTGAATCGATATGCTTGAATTGATAATTGTAAATCGAGGATCAGGAATCAGTTTTATTCACACCCCTGCTGTAATAATTCCACCACTCATGTCTTCCAAAACCCGTAAGACCTTCGTCATCTTTCGTGACCAAATTATATTTTGATAAATCGAGTGCTCTCTGACCCCTGCATGTGCGCCCCTTTCCCTGAACGTAAACAACACTGATTAAAAACCCCCGGGGGGGGGGCATACGTCATGCTACTCTCCAAAATGGCGGAAGGCGGTAACTCAGGGGAGAAGAAATGTTGAATAAAGTCGTTATTTTTGTTTTCTTTGCGCACAAAGTATTCTCATGGCTTCATAAAATTAAGGTTGGTGGACTGTTTTAACGATGTCCTTACTACGTTTCTGGGCCTTGAACGTGGTAGTACCCTTGCTGTCTATGCAGGATCAGAGAGCTCTCGGATTTCATCAAAAATATCTTAATTTCTGTTCTGAAGATGAACAAAGGTCTTACGGGTTTGAAACGACATGAGGGTGAGTAAATTATTAAAGGACATTTATTTTTGAGTGGACTATCCCTTTAACAATAACAACACTGGCATATGATACAGTATTACAAAACATAATAACGTACTACAAGTGAGAAGCGACCAGTGAATGATCTCAAAAACAACAGTTTCTTCTGCTAATCTGCTGTTTGGTCCAGTCTCGCAGGTGCACGAGGAGCTTGTTTTGTTTAACAGACGCTGGGCGGCAGATGCTGATCGGAGTCCCCTGATAGCAAATTAAGGTCATTTGGCTGTTGTTCTCGTTTTCACCAGCACTCAGAGAAGCACTTAAGAGGTTAATCACGCTTCTCCAATTAATTAGCGCACAAATCTGATCAAGATTTACTGCTCGTGCTGAGGATTGAACACAATAGACAGCTGCACAATTCACTGTTGTGCTTAGTAGTGGTAGTAGAGTAGCATTTCAAGATGGTGACTTCTGCGTTCCCAGTCATTCTGTTTGTCTTGTTTTGTAAGATTGTGCCATGAAATAAACCGGATGACCCTCTGTCTACAGAAGATTTGCAGTTTGCTAGTGTAGTGCAGTGCTGTGATTTACTCCTGAGCTCTGGACGTCTCGTTAAACAGCTCCCGCTGTGACCGCGGCCGAGGTGGTAATTGCTTTAAGAAGCGCGGATGAAGCCTGTAATGCTTCCCTTCCCAGCGGAAAACATGCTTCATCCAGAGCCTTCTGGAAGCACATCTTCCTATAAATGCATAAAGGGGCTACAGCTGAATATTGGTAATTTTACCGCATTTATGTCTGCTTTGTTTATATTGCTGCTGAGATAGGATAGCTTGATTTCTGAGACCTATAGTTTTTTTTCTCATGTTCATTTAAAAAAAAAAAAAAGAATTAATTTCACATTTTATATGGATGTTTAATAAATTTTAAACTAAATGAGTGAATTATACAAAGTAAATAGTATTAAAGTATAAAAATACATATGTATGTTTCCATAATTTAATCATTTTTAAAAATAAATACAATACATGTTGGAATGTAATTACATATGCATAGGCCTAAATAAAGTTGTTTGATTGAATAAGTGCAAATACTTAAATCATTTAAACGTATTAAATTAATGTTATGATAATAACAATACTCTATAGTACTACTAATAAAATTATATTATTTAGGTTTGTTTAATAGGCTAAAAAAAAAAGTAAATATTCTTCAAAGTATTACTATAAATATTAAAAGTTATACACTTTGTAATAATAAAACACGGTTACCTATATGATGTATTGTTTATTGTAATTTTATTTAATATGTATGTAGAGTTAGTATTTTGGTGTTAATTTGAAGTAGTAAATGTATCCTATTTAATTTATATATATAATACGTATTCATAATAATATGTAATATATATATACTATATATATATAGTCGTATCCCTTAATATAATATTAGATCATATTATAGATATTCTAAAAAGCAATGTTATTAACGAAAAGTATATTATTATTATACTATATATGCATATTTTTTAATACTAATAGATTATACAATTTCTATTATAATTAGTATATTAATTTCATATTTTATTACTGCATGTTTAATTGTAATTTATGCAAGATAAATGCAGCTTTTTCAAAATTGACATTTTGGAGCTGAATGTATTATATTTCTTATTCAAATTACTATTTATTATTATTAAAAAGATAGGTATATAGAAAAATAGATATAATAATTAATTTAGTTTTGTATTTAAAATGTGTAATAAGAACATATTATTATTATTTTTTATTAGCTGTCAGTCTCTCTCTGGAGATGATAATAGATCTTGATGGTTTATACGCTCACACTAATCAGACGGTGAGACACAGACTCTCGCCTGTTGCATCAAAACCTCCTCCGGCTCAACAGGACAGTGATGGGAGGGTGGTGTGAGGCAGGAAGGAACATGGTGTGAGTTCTAGAAGGCCACTTCACGTTATAAAGCCCACCGTCTTCCTCTCCATCAGTGTTTTCTGCTATCCAGCGTGGAGCAGACATCATGGCACTGGCTTCACCCAGAGTCCGTGGCTCTCAGAGGAAGGGCGCTCGTGTCCCGGTCTCCTGGGGTCTGTCCCGTAGGCTCGGACTTCGAGTCCTGCTCCGTCGTGACTTACTCACCTGCCGTTTCCTGGACTCGATGCCACGCTCGTTTTTAAGGCACTGCTACCGCACTGACCCGTCTCGTTTCTCCACAGGTCTGAGGGAACCCTGCTCTGCCCTGACCCCTGTCGATGGCTCGTCCCGGACATCTCGCTGTGCTTCAGGTATGACCGTTCCACCCAAAGGACACAACGCCCAACCTGCCGCCTCCAGCAACCCTACGGTCAGCCACAACAACAGCAGCGGGTGAGTCCCGTGTGCCTTCAGTCATACATGCTGTGATTTACACAAGCTTACATGTGTAAAAAAAAAAGTGTATATATATATATATACACATACTTAAATGTTCAATGGATACCGCTTATACCGTTGGTACATGCCTTTTTCCCAATAAATTGTCATTCTGATATGATGTTGATGTAATTTGGCTTATACTAATTGTCTATTTTTTCTTTCTATGTATACATTACCTGTATAACCTGATATTGTGCTGTTAATGTAAAAAATTTGACCCATACCTGCTTATATGTTATTGACATGTTGTGATCAATGAGTTGTACAGGCACTTCAGTAACCTTAATTATTTAACATATGTATTGAATAATTAATATGTATTGATATTGAATCATACGGTTTAAAATAAAACAAAAATATACAACCAGTGTATTTGAGAATCATTGATATTTCATATATGTTTTGTATTTTGAAATAATTATTTTTGAAATTGTGGCATTATATTTTAGCTAAAGTTTTAGTAATTTTGCTGTGTTTTTGTCATTTTATTATTATCATCATTTTTTAAGTATGTTTTAGTTTATTTAGTTTTTTAGTTTTTTTTCAGCTATGTGAACTAAACAAAAATGGAAATGTTGCCTTGGCAACTAGATGAAAAAAAAATAAATGTAAAGTTGATTATTATTTTATTCAGTTAAGTTATTTATTAAAAGTAGTAAGAAAAAAATGTATTTAACCATTAAATAAAAGGTTTAATCTAACATTGGTTATGGTTTTAGTTTGTTTAACGATAGTACCCTGATACACATGTTTTATAAAAATTATTAACAAGCTATACTATAAATAAAGAATAGCTAATATAAAAACAAAATAAATTCAAATATAAAAAAAATTTACATTTATTTATACACATTATTATTTTTAATTAGTTGTATTTTTTTACTTTATTCTCATTACTCTTAACTACAGTAATTATATTTACTATAATATAATGTAGCATTTTTAACATGCATTTCTGTCTTTGCTTTAGTGTTATTATTTCTGTTGGTCATGATGCAGTTAGGTTGTGTAGAAGTGTGAGGCTTATAAATCAACACAAATGAAGAATGTTCTCTTGTTTCTCCCTCATAATGACTGCGGCGTTTGCATGCTCATGTTCTCTGGCAGCTCTATCACAGGAGAGATGAATGAGGTTGACGCATTCAGGATGAAGCGCCCCACTGACGACACCGTATCTCTCGCCTCCACCACGCCGGAGTCTCTCATCGTTGAAGGTGAGGGCTTGATTTTCAAAGCCAAAACATCGAGAACACCCAGAACGTTTGATAAAGCGGCATGGGTAATTTATGATGGGGTTTTTTTTTTTTAAGCATTGAGCAACACTTTGTACTGAGTTTTATCATTACTGTGCACAGATGCGTATTACGCCACAGTACGAGGGGAACTGGAAGCCATCGTGCAAGATTTCGAGGTGGAGTCCTGGAGTCTGGCTGTGGATCAGCACTTCTTGAAGAAACATTCGAAGGAAATGATCAAGAGACAGGATGTTATATACGGTTAGAGTTGTTTAGCTACCCACACTGCTTTGAGAACTTCGAAAAACTGTTTCCAGATCTTCTTTAATGCGTTTCCTGTCTCCTCCAGAGCTCATCCAGACGGAGATACACCACGTGCGGACGCTCAAGATCATGCTCCGCGTTTACGCTCGAGACCTGCGGGAGGCGCTACAGCTGGATGACAAGAAGCTGGACTGTCTGTTTCCTCGGCTGGACAGCCTGCTGGAGCTGCACAGCCTCTTCCTGTCCCGCCTCCGGGAGCGGCGCGCAGAATCCCTGCAGCCGGGCAGCGATCGCAACTATGCCATCCATAAACTCTCAGATATCCTTATATCCCAGGTACATGCCCTAAATTTAGCACCATACTTCCTGCTTCACACTTCCTGACCTACATTTCCTGCTTCCTGTTGTCAACCTTTTGCCCTATGCTTTCTACTTCACATTTCCAGTCTTTTGGTTCTTGCTTCAAACATCCTGTTTTTGCCCCACACTTCCTGCCGTTGGCATACTTCCTGCTTCACACTTCCCTACATTTCCTGTTCTCACACAATTTCCCTAAACTTCCTCCATCACATTTCTTGTCTTACTCTTCTTGCTTCAAACATCCTGTCGTTACATTTCTTGCCCTACACTTCTTTGCTCACATATCCTGTTGTTACACTTTCACCCCACAATTCCTGCTTTTATAATACTTCCTGCTTCACACTTCCTTCCCTATACTTCAGACTTCCTGTCCACCCCACCTTTTCCCAACATTTCCTGCTGTTGGAATACCTCCTTGATTCATATCACCTTTCCTACATTTCCTGCTTTATACATATCCTGTCATACAATTTTTGTCCTTAACGTCCTGCTTCACATTTGCTGTCTTATGCTTCCTACTTCAAACATCCTGCTTCACATTTCCTGGCCTACACTTCCTGCTTCACGTTTCCTGTCTTTCGCTTCCTGCTCCACACATGCTATTGTCACATTTCCTGGCCTACACTTCCTGCTTCACGTTTCCTGTCTTTCGCTTCCTGCTCCACACATGCTATTGTCACATTTCCTGGCCTACACTTCCTGCTTCACATTTACTGTCTTTCGCTTCCTGCTCCACACATGCTATTGTCACATTTCCTGGCCTACACTTCCTGCTTCACATTTCCTGGCCTACACTTCCTGCTTCACGTTTCCTGTCTTTCGCTTCCTGCTCCACACATGCTATTGTCACATTTCCTGGCCTACACTTCCTGCTTCACGTTTCCTGTCTTTTGCTTCCTGCTCCACACATGCTTTTGTCACATTTCCTGGCCTACACTTCATGCTTCACACATGCTATTGTCACATTTCCTGGCCTACACTTCCTGCTTCACATTTCCTGTCTTTCGCTTCCTGCTCCACACATGCTATTGTCACATTTCCTGGCCTACACTTCCTGCTTCACATTTCCTGGCCTACACTTCCTGCTTCACATTTCTTATCCTACACTTCCTGCTTCACATTTCCTGTCTTTCGTTTCTTGCTTCATACATGCTATGTTGGACAGGAAGTGTAAAGAAGAAAATATTGAGAAGGAAGTAAGAAACAGGAAGTTTTGTTTGTGTCTGGTTTTAGTTTTCCGGAGAGCTTGGAGAGCGAATGAAGGAAAGTTATGGGGATTTCTGCAGTCGGCACACTGAAGCGGTCAACTACTACAAAGAGCAACTGCAGAGCAACAAGAAGTTCCAGAACCTCATGAGAGTATGTTGAGATCTTATGTGGCTAACATTTGCTAGATTGTCCTAAGCGCTGCTTTAAATCATTTTTTCCTCTTACTGTGTTTCAGAAAATCAGCAATCTGCCAATAGTGCGGCGGTTAGGCATTACAGAGTGTATCTTGCTGGTGACGCAGCGAATCACAAAGTATCCTGTTCTTCTGGAGCGCATCCTGCACAACACAGAAGGTTGGTAGTTGCAGTCCAGTGAAACAATCCAGATATTATGGATTTGCAAGGTTCTAAATGCTTTCTTCTCATTGCAGCCGGGACAGAGGAACATGAAGGATTAGCACAGGCTCTCACTCTAATCAAAGACGTCATTGTTCAGGTGGATGCCCAGGTCAGTCTCTATGAGAAGGAAGCACGGCTCAGGGACATCGCCTCTAAGGTGGAGCCCAAGTCCCTTGGGAAAATCAAAGATGGACGCGTTTTCCGGAAGGAGGACCTTTCTCAGGGGCGACGCAAGCTCTTGTATGAGGGCATGGTCAACTGGAAAGCTGCATCTGGTCGACTTAAAGGTATTATGAGAGCATTAATTCCCATGCATAAGTACGGAGCCCATCAAGGGATATCGTTTGTGTTTCCCCAAAAACTTGCAACAGTTTTGCCAAAGAACGCTAAAGCATCAAAATATATTTTTTCCTCCATTTTATTTATTTTTTGTCCCCCTTAGGGGTTCCATATACACAAGTTTGTTTGGTGCACAATTGAAGTTTGTGATTCTTCTGTTGCAGATATTCTAGCTCTCCTTCTTACTGATGTTCTCATCTTGTTGCAAGAAAAGGACCAGAGATACGTGTTCTCCACTGTGGTAAGTGCGAGAACTTTGTTTTTGGTTTATACAAGAAGAGAAATTGTTTATCTTAACGCACTCATCTGTGCTGTTTTTCTGCTAGGACAACAAGCCATCTGTTATTTCACTGCAGAAGTTGATCGTCCGTGAGGTGGCGCACGAGGAACGGGCCATGTTCCTCATCTGTGCCTCCTCAAACGAACCTGAGATGTACGAAATCCACACGGCCTCAAAAGAAGATCGCAACACGTGGATCACCCACATCCGTCAGGCAGTGGAGAGGTCTGTGTCAGACGGTACTCACATTTGTGTCTGTACTTCTGTCTGCATTGTTTTTTAAATGTTCCTCCTCGGTTCCTGTCCATCAGCTGTCCACATATAGAAGAGAGATTGTTTAGCGAGGAAGAGGAAGCCAGAGTCGCCCGGTTCCGAGAGTTTCAAGGTAAAACGTAGCTTGTTTCGTAATGACATTCATGGTTTTTCTGCTCATTTTGATGTTGTGTGATGGGGTTTTTTATGAGATTTGAAGGATCTTTTGTCACTAGAGGGCGCAGTTGTGTTTTCATACTGAAACCTTGCATTTCCTTTTGTCAAAAATAAGTATTTTAAGCTCATATGCTTATAATATTATGTATTATACATATCATATATTATATACTTAAGACTATTTACTTATATGATAGGTAATTTGTATAATTATCTTAATATAGTTATATTTAGTGTGTGTGTTAATCTATTAATATATATAAAATATCACTCTCACACTAAGATGTTTGAGTACACTAATTATAATAATATAAAATATATATAAAAATATGTAGTATATGAACTATTATAAACGATATGTGGGTATGTTGTGTGTGATGTGTCAATGTCGTGTGTTATTAGAAAATTGTGTAATTTATATTGATGGAATTAGTATTTTATAAGAAATATTTGTATCAGCAGGTAGCATTAAAATTAATCAACGTAACAATATAATTAGTTATAGGAAAAAATATATATAATTAGTTATGAAAAAAGTAAAAAAAAGATTTTTAGTAATGAATTGGTCTTTTGGACAAAATTCTAAAAAAATCCTGTAATTAAAATACATTTCCCCAAAATATGTTCTTGCATGGTTATGGTTTTGCTTGTTACATTTTATAATGTATATGTTGAAAATTGTAATACTACAATGTTTGTTCTTACATTATTTTACTCCATCTACGGCAACTCTTTTGAAGACATTTTTAACCAAGTTAAGCCAAATACAGTTGTGGAGTTTTTAGCATAAAGGAATTATAAAAACATGATAAAATTCAGCCATAATATTTCTCTCCATGAAAATAGCCATAGAAGCTGTAATGGCATTAAACAAACAAACAAACTCCATCTACGACTCTTTTCTGTAGATCGCCTGATGTTGAAGGACACTCAGATTGCCCAGAGCCTCACAGAGAAGCTGCAGTTGTTTGCAGAGCTGGCTGAATCTGTGGCCGGTTTAGAGGACGCCAGCTCTCGCTCCCGTCTGCTGCTGCGGGGCGATGCCGTGGAACTCCAGCAGGGGGAGCAGCTGCTCAAAGGAGCCATTACTGAAGGTAACATGTCAGGTTGATGGCCTGATGAATCAGTTAATTGTCTTAAGTATTGGCGTCATGATGTAATCTTGCACCTGGTAGCAAACTAGATTATTTGAGCGCTAAATGTAGATAAGGAAGTATATCTCTGTGTTTCTATAGTGGAGAACCTGCAGAACCTCCTTGCATCTGGAGCTCGGGAAGCATCTTCACAGACTGAGGGGAACCAGAGTCCGTCCTTGAGTTTGCTGCCACGCAGAGCGGACACCTTCGGCGGCTATGATAGCATTCCTAGCATACTGCCTAAGAGTAAGAGTCAGTACATGTGATTAGACACTAATTATACACGTCATTATTATACACATTAACATAGATTTGTTGGCAGTATTTTAATGTAAGACTCATTGTTGCATAATATCAGATCTTTTTATCCATATTCATTGCATATTTTAAAGGCTGTGCATCCCGCTATCTGTACTATGCAGTGGGGATGATTACGATTGATTAGTCTTAAATTATAGTTGAAAATAACACATTAAAGATTCATTCATTTTTGATTTTCCTTTGTTGTTGTTCTCTTTCTCTTTTTTTGTCTTTTTTCAATAATTTTGTTTGTTTTTTCTGTCTTTTGCTCTTTTTTTCTTTCATTTTATAGTTTTGTCACTCTTGTTTGTTTTTGATTTTTGCTTGTTTCTTTCTCTTTTGTTTGTTCTGTTTTGTTTTTATTCATTTGCTGTTTTCTTTGTTTGCTCTTTTTGTTTAATCACTCAATTCTTCTGTCTTTTGTTGGATCTTTCATTTGTTTGTTTGTTTTTATGATAGCCTTTTGTTTATTATTTAGTTTCATTCTTTCTTTTAATTGTCCTTTTGTTTTCTTTTCCTTCATTCTTTTATTTGTTTGATTAGTTTTTTGTTTGTTTATTATTTTGTTTCTTAACGTTGATGCTTTCATTTGTTTGTTCTCTGACCTTGGTTCTTTCTTTCTTTTCCTTCTGGCTTGCTTTCAGTTTGCACTGCATTCTTACCAGACACTTACTTACCAAAGCACCTTACAGTGCAGTACACAAATCATGTTTTAGCAAATACAAGGACAGCCTACGTCTTAGTTGTCTAACTTTTCATTTTTAATTTAATATTTTAGAGGCTCCATCGCAATTCACATACTGTCTGTACTATGCAGTAGGTCAGCTGTTCCCAGACAGTTTTTAAAGTATGCATGCATATACATGCTTTTTTTTTTGTTGTTGTTGTTGATAATTATCCACAGCCCCCTGTGTTACAGGATATGGTTGGTTTGTGCTGTTTATGTGCAGGTCTGCTATGTACCTCTCCAGTTTAAGTTGTAAATCAGGTGTGTTTGTGTGTTAAATCAGACGGCAGTATTAAGAAGAAGGTTGCCGGAGCGGCCGGCAGGTCCAGGGACAGGAGTCAACGGGCCAGCTCTGATCCGCAGCTCAAAGAGGTGTACGCATGTCAGGACCGGGATGAGCTGGTGAGAGAACACACTCATGCAGGCCTTTGTCCCACAGATGACAAGAACATGGCCGTGTTTACTAAATGAGAATGACATCAGATGTTTTGGACAGGAAGTTCACTTTTGTCAGTTTTAAACTGTCACACTAGTCATTGTCTAGCTATAGATCTGGTAATTATATGATTATTTGGTTATATTATAAAATTATACGATTATTATGATTATAGTATTTAGTGTATTACTATTGTTAAAATATAATAATAAATGTATATAACAGTATTTACTAATTTATAATAATATGTATTTGTTTATTTATAGTAATGTATATTATGTATGATACATTTATATAAAATAATAATTACATATATGTTGTATATATACTGTATATATATATATTAGGGCTGTGCGATTTGGGGGAAAATATCAAATTGCGATTTTTTTTTTGACAGATATTGCGATTGCGATTTGATTTTTGATTTTAAATTTGCAAAGTCAAGCTTTAGCTCAATATTGCCAATAATGTGCAGTACAGTATTGGTATCATTACCCTGCTGAAAAACACTATAGAAATTCTTATAGTTTCCGTTAACCCATTACAAAATTCCTTTTTGTTTTGGGCATTATTCCAATAGGAATTACTGTTGTTCTTTTGGTTGCCATCTGCCAGATTACATCACACCAATAGAATCCATCAAATAGACACCATTATAGTTTACATTAAAACCAATACAATTCCCATTATAACCCTGAAATCCATTACATTTGTTATTGTGTTTTGGGAGGGGTTCTATTGTTTGTTTGTTTTTTCTTCAGCAGGCAAGATTATAATGGATAAAACTACTTTTACAGAATTTAATTAATTACTGAGTTTCACAGGAAAATATTTTTTTAGGTTTTTTATAATAAAACACCGGTATTTCTTAAGGCAATTATTAAAGTATTACATATGTTACATAGGCTGATTTATTCATTTTAAGTATTTGGGATTTTAAGAACAAGTGGAAAATGTGCTGAATGTTTAATTTCATCCAAGTGAAATTAGCAAAGCAGTTAGACTGAATTTACATTCGTTTTAAACGCGGAGCCAGGCGCGAGTCGACACAGGTTGCGCGCGTGCATCAAGCCTCATCCATACTGCCAGATGCGCTCGTGAAGACTGTGCGGTGCGGAGCCGGGTGTACTTCTGCGAGTATATTATAAACGCCAGCATTACGAGACAGCTGCCCCCCCCGTGAGGCGAAAGCGTATGACACGCTCGTCCCGACGCGGGATTCGCACCGCGTGGGGCAGAGAGGAGCGAGTATGAGAAGCATTCACAGACACAGGCTGTGTGTGCGCTCTTCTGAATTAGGAATAGCCAACATGCATTTGAACTTATTTTAAATTTATTTCAAATTAATCTGTTGGGGAGATGAAATGTGTAAGATAACGTTCACGTACTAACAAAAACATCTAAGAATGTATCTTTTATTCTCCAGTACTGAAAACAGAACCGATAAGGGAGCTTTTGATATGGGCTGTGACGCAGCTCTTGCAAATTATGAATGTTCGTTAAAATGTTCGTTGTCTGTCATTTCGAAGCTTAAGTTGCATACGTTTTTCTTTAGTTTTAATTTGCCTAACTATCGATCTGACCCAGTAGACGCCATAATCCCACTCCGTCTCTCTCCCGTCCCGGGAGAGTGTTGTGGGTGTTTACGCAGTTGGCTAGAGCGGTGCTGATTGGGGAGAACGGAGGTGCGCTCACTCTTGCCCAGGGCAAGTAAGGCTGCAACTCAAGGCTGGCAGTCATGCATATGCTCTGGAACAGAGTAATATCGCGTCCACATCGCAGGCTTTGCGATTAGCAAATCGCAACGTCTCAAATTGCGATTTCGAATAGATTTCGATTAATCGCACAGCACTAGTGTGTATTATATATGTATATAACATTTAAAACAGTATTGTTTACTAAAATTATATAGTATGTTATACACACAACATAATATTATATTTGCATATTATAGTATGTATGTATAATATAAAAATTGTATAATTAGTGTGTATTTACATTTTATTTTAATCAAATATTTATTGGCAAATATTACTTATAGTACAAATATATTGAAAGTTTTCAATAGATATAAAATAGCTATTATATTATAACATTTGAACATTAGTTTATCACCATTTTTATTAATGTTGGCAGTTTAATGTGTTAACAGTAGAATTAATAAAAAATAAATCAAATACAATAAAAAAATATTAATCAAGGTTTAATAGAATATAAAAATCAATAGTGCATTATACTTCTTTAACTCTTTCCCCACCCGCGTTTTTTTTTTTTTTTTTTTTTTGAAAAAAATTGGCCAGCCAAGCCAGAATTTTTGATCATTTTCACTAAAATTTTGTGGCCCCTAAAATATTTTGTTGTCTGAACATGCAATACATCAAAATAAAGAACAGAGCCTCTAATTTTAAACAAAAAAACTGTTGTATTCTAGCTTCAAGCATTCTTTTTTATCAACGCTGGATGCAAGTAAGTTTCATAAGAAAATTAGTTTTCAAAAAAATATTGAGAAAAAAAGCTGAGGGGGAAAAAAAATAGCATTTTTAATCAAATACGTATCATCGGAATCATATTCAGTAATATTATCAAAACAAAGATGCAGTAGATGGCTTCCATCAGCACTCCCAAAGCTTCATAGTCCTTTACCACTTCCTGGATAACATTTCACAAAACAAGGCAGTTTTCATTTATATGCCTTTATTGTTGATGATCACATTATTTTTCATATGCTTCTGCTTACATATTTGATCGCATGTTTCTGTGTCTTCCTCGCCTCTGTTTTTGATCGGGACATTCTGGACTCATTCAGGAGATGTGTAATAGCGCCCTCGAGTGTATAACAGTGAAAACACGGAAACCCGAAAAAAATTCCATGTTTGACAGGGAAAGAGTTAATGTTTGTTGCTATAATTAACTATAAGAAAGTAATGCATTACTCATCTACCATGATAACCTTTGAGTAAGTCTTTGAATTATCTTAATTTGGGGCTTTTCTCATGAAACATTGATATGCATGAATAAATCCAAACAACTTTTTTATTTTTTATTTTAATATGTCATCTCTCTCAGGACGAGGCCTCTTCACCTGGCTTGCGCAAAATGTGGTCCACCTGTAAATTTCCAGAGTCAGAGGTAAGAGCGCACATTGGATTGGAATTGAGGCGATTATGTCTCACTTTGTTTCCCACGAGATAAAAGGCACATATCATTTTTCACACCCCTCTCAATACATATTTGAAATGGTAACCTTTGCATTCACCGCACCTAATCGGCAGTTAATGCAGCGATACTTCACTTGGCAGGAATGTGGCATTGTGTCTCATGAGAATAATGTCTCTGAATATTGAATCATCCTGCCAGTAATGTTGCCCTTGTCTTCCTGTTTTTCCAGTTCTATGAGCAAGTTCTGCTGCTGTCCCAGAGGCTGTACAGTTTACAGGTACAACAGAATGACCACACTCATGTCTCACTCATAACGTCAGCCACACGCATCCTGTAATCATGACAGGATCTGCTTTAGAGGAATCTTCCCCTCTCAGGTTCCTCAGGCTGTGGTCATTTGTTTGCTCAGATGTTCACAACATCTGCAAAATTGTGGTTAAACAATAGCTACATATCTTGTGTTCATTAGTCCATTCTTTTATTTTCATTTTCCAATTGTTATTTTGTTCATTCGCTTGTTTGCTCCTTTTAATTTGTTCTTGTTGCTCCTTCTGTCTTTCATTTGCTGTTCTTTTTTTTATTTCATTATTTTGATAATTTTTTTCTTTCTGTCAGTTTCACTTTTGGGTTCTCATTTGCTCTTATTGGTTCTTTTGATTTTCGTTTGTTCTGTCATTCGTTCTTTCATTCATGCCATTTTCTTTCATTCATTTTAGTTTTTTTGTTCTGTCATTATTTGTTCTGTCGGTCCGTGTACTTTTGCGTCCATTCATTTTTCGTTTTTTTAACCATGCCTAAAAAAATGAAAAAAGAATTTTTAAATGCTATGCTGAAAACCAAAATAGAAATTAGAACCTAGCCTTAATGTACATCTATTTTGACATATTTTTGCCCTGTCCGCATATAAATGCTGCATTTTTATGTGGATGTCACTCCTGAAACTTTGCAGCATGTAAGCTGCTGTCACTGGTCCTCTTAGCATCATGATTAACAAAACTTTTTCAAATTCTAAATGGATTAGCCAAGAAAGAGCGCTCGCTTTATAATAATTATAAAGCTGTTTTTCATTTCAGTTTATCGCAATCTCACAGAGTTCCGATATAATCAATGAAGCTCTACACTGCTCAATGAATCTCTTATTTACATCACTTTGTTTGTTATCAGTGACTGCGCAGCACTGAACAAAACTGTCACGTGGAGTTGGTTCTAGCTTAAACGCTTGGCCACTGCATTCATAACAACAGAAAATGTCAGTGATTGGCTATTGATCAGTGCTGCAAAAACATGTTGAAAATAGAAACCTCCAGAGTTGAAACACAAATATACACTGGAGCATTTGGAAATACACGTTTCGCCAGTATCCTATTTCTACCACTTCAACCAACGTTCTCTTGCTTTCGTTTCCCTCTAGCACTCCCGTACACCTGCCCTGGATACAGTTAATTGCAAATAAATATCTTGAGTATTTCATGTTTTCAGGCATGAAAGATCATAAAAAAGGTGTTAAGATCATAAAAATATCGAAGCCAAAGGTTTCATAAAGCAGTAGGTTACTGGTAGCCACATCAGTAGCGCGAGACAGCGCTTATACTGTATAGAGATGCTAATAAGCAAAAAATTACATTTAGCCTTTATATACATTTTGTTTACAAATTTTTATTAAATACAAATTTTGAATAATGAAAATTAGTTTGTATCTTTTTATTCTATTCATCATTGTTTGGACCATTAAAGAAGAAATTGCATTTTTCATATTTCTTGAGTTCAAAAACAGAAAATGAATGGACACAAAGGTACACAGAACCCAGTCTTCAGTCAATTTGTTTAATTTATGCTTTCATTTTTGTTTTTTTAATTCTTTTGTTTGTTCTTTTTGTTCTTGTTCTTTTTTGTTTTTCATTTGTTTTCATTTTTGCTCTTTTGCTGTTTTCTTTCAGACTTTTGTTATTTTTTTGACACTTGTTTTTTCTTTAATTTTTGTTTAGTTTTTTTTCTTTTATTAATTTTCCATTTTATTTGTTCATTTGCTCTCTCTGTATTTATACTTTACTTTATTTGTTTTTTTTCCCCCCTGTCTTTCATTTGTTTGTTTTGATGACAGTTCATTCTTTGGCCGTTCGTTTATTCTTTTGTTTTTGTTTTTCGTTCCGTTGTCCTTTCATTTTCTTTCTTGTCTTTTTGTTTTTGTTTGCCATTGTTCTTTTTTCTTTTGTTGTTTTGTTTATTTTCTCTTGTTTGCTTTGTTTTTATTTTTCTGTTTTGTTGTACTCTGTCTTTTGATTCTTTCTTTCGTTTGTTTAATTGCATGTTTTGTTTTGTTTTTGTCTTTCATTGGTTCTTTTGTTTGGTGACAGTCTGTTCTTTCTTTTGGTCTTTTGTTTTTTCTTCTGTCCTTTTAGTTATCCTTTAATTTTCCTTGTTCCATTCTTTTGGTTTTGGTTTAATTCTTTCTGTATTTTTTTCTTCATTCACGCTTTTGTTTGTTCTTTTGACCTTTCATTCCTTC
This sequence comes from Sinocyclocheilus anophthalmus, assembly GCA_018155175.1. Lineage (NCBI taxonomy): Eukaryota > Metazoa > Chordata > Actinopteri > Cypriniformes > Cyprinidae > Sinocyclocheilus > Sinocyclocheilus anophthalmus. Next base: position 267,932 of record JADLZN010008191.1, on the reverse strand, counting down.
TTTTTTTGTACTTTTTTCCCTTTCTGTCTGTTGTCCTTTAAGTTGCTTGCTTTCTTTTTTGTGCTTTCATTCTCTTTGCATTGCATTAAATTTACTTTCTTACCAAAGCTCCTTACAATACAGTACACAAATCATGTTTGAGCAAATACAAGGCCAAGCAGCTGAAGCACAAAACTAAGCCTTAGTTACCAGGAAGCTCTTAACAACTATCCAAACATCAAGTCCTTTCTGTCTCCTTCCCCCTCAGGCCATAATCTCTCAGCAGGACAGCCACATCGAGCTCCAGCGGGCCTCTCTCCTCACCGCCGAGCGGGACCGTCCCGGCAGCCGGAACCGTGGCACAGACGTGCTTCTGGAGCAGGAGAAGCAGCGCAACCTGGAGAAGCATCGCGAGGAGCTTGCCAACTTCCAGCGGCTACAGAGCCAGCATCGGCAGGAGCAGGCACGCTGGGAACGGGAGCGGGAGAAGCAGCGGCGGCAAGAGGAGGCGGCCGAGCAGCGGCTGAAGGAGTGGGAGGAGGAGTGTCGGCGACTGGAGCTGCGTTTGTCCGAGGAGAGGCAGGAACTCGAGAGGCAAAGGCAGACGTATCAGCAAGACCTGGAGAGGCTGAGAGAGTCCACACGTGTTGTTGAGAAAGAGAAAGAGCGATTGGAGCAACAGAGGAAGTTGAAGAAGCACAACACGGTGCCAAATACGACAGCGCTGTATGCACAGGAAGTTGGACAGGTGAGATGCCACCTGACTGTAGTTGTTTCCATATCCCTCGCTTCATTATAATGTAACACTTTACTACTGGTCCCCACATGAATCTATGGTTCTCTTGGAAGGCCTCACAGGTTACTAAATAGATCCAAATAATCATACCAATCCAATGGTTGACACAAAAGTAGAATAAATATATAGGCTAAAATTGTTAATGCCACTTTTTATTGATCTACAAAAAAAGTTCACTTCATTCAGCATCCAAACGTTTAATTGTTCTTTTTTTTCATCATAGTACAAAATTTTGGACCATTTCGATTCTTTTGAAATCTTTGTCGTACATGTTTTGGGAAAATTTGCACTTGGGTGAATTTGCAGATGTAGGGCTACCGTTTAAAAGTTTTTTTTTTCTCTCTCTCTTCTGCTCACCAAGAGGCTCCATTTACTTGATAGAAAACAGTTCTTTTAAATTGTAATAATATTTCACAATATTATGATTTGTACAGTGTTTTTTTTATTTTAATACATATTTTAAAATTTAATTTATTCCTGTGATGCAAAGCTGAATTTTCAGCATCACTCCAGTCTTAAGTGTAGGGCTGGGTATCGTTCAAAATTTTTCGATATCGATATCGATACTGATACCGATACCTTGACTTCGCTACCGGTTCCTGAACGATACTATTTTCGATACCAATTTTTTTAAATCAATTTTAAAAACATTGCATTATCTAAAAAAAAAAAAACTTTGGCTTTATTTTTCAGCTTGTTGATGTTTATACAGACTCAAAGACTCATCTCCTGAGCCACTGCACAAAGGAACAAAATGTAACCAACACAATAAATCAGTGCATATAGTTTTAATAAAGCTCAAATAGTCTTCAGTTTACACCATTTGTTATTTAAAACGCATAGCTCAGACAGAATCATGATTTCTATTCATTTTCCACTGATTTACTGATGAGCATTAGCAGCTTCCAGCGCTGTCTGCTTGTTCTCTCTTCCATGATCGCTGCTCGGACTCAGAGGTAATAACATATTTAATTTCAGCAACATTACATGGCCAAAACACACATTAGACGGCAATCGGAAGTTATTACAAACACTCGATGGGGTTTTAAAATTAGTTTTGAGTAAAATCTTATTTATTGTCTTATATAGCATGATGCTACAGTGTGCACGAATGGTCACATAACATGCGCTTTCGGTCGCATAGTATGAATGAATGGACATCTGCATGATCGTAACTCCACGCAACTCACGCATTCTCCATTGGAAATAAATTACTTTCGGTCTGTCGTTTGTCAGAGATAGTGGAAAGCCGGCTTGAAACGCAGTGGAAACGCCAGTATGACGAGGATCGTTTTCATTTTAAAACAAAAACGCACCAGTGTAAATGTAGCCTTACATCTAAGGGGGCTGGGACGCATTCACACTACAGCCTCACGTGTACGCCATATCTCTGAGTGTAACCGGTGACGCGGACCAACTGTGCAGACCGATCGGTGTATTACAGTACCACGAGAGCTATAGAGAGCAGACTGCTCCGTACGCTTTCGAATCGCTCTCGCGGATGTCAAACACTGATCGATTTGCGCCGCACTGCGCTGCTTCTAGTCGAGCACACCTAGTGCTGCAGGCTTATTGGCTCACTGACATTGATGAGATTAACCCCTTAGGTATCGAAATTTGGTACCGAACGACGAGACGTTTTTTTGATACTCTATGGTATTGAGGCAATTCGGTCGGTGCCTAAAAGTATCGAACTCGATACCCAGCCCTACTTAAGTGTCACATGATCCTTTAGAAATCATTCTAATATGCTGATTTTTTTTTTTTGCTGATCAGAAGATTTATTATATTATTATCAGTGTTGAAAACAGTTGTGTGAGGTCATGTTTTTGTGAAAATCATTTTTCAGGACTCTCTGAAAAAACTATTTATAGCCTCTTAACAATAATTAATGTTTATCACAGTTTACGTTTTTTTTTTTTTTTAATCAAAACATCAGAAAGATTTCAACACTATTCTTTTTTTTGTGTTAAAGGTCCCATATTGTACACCTTTCTGGAGTTTTATTTTAGGTTTTGATGTCCTTAAGAATATATATTTGCGGTATAAGTACCAAAAACCATCTCAATATATTTTTACAGCTCCTCTCTCAGGAGCTCTGCTGAGAACAGGTCGATTTTGGCCTGTCTAATTAATATTCATGAGCCTCTCTTCTGATTGGCCTGTTGTTTTCTGAGTGACGCCCGGCCAGGCCAACCACAGGTAACTAGGGTCAGCGTCGTCACAGCGCTAGCTGGAGGCAGCAAAACAAAGGGGAAACTGGAGGCGGCCCATTCAAACCAGCACAGATTCGGCTACATAAGGAGCTTAAAATATTATCTTGTTGTGATGTTGGGTGCCAGAATCAACGTAATACAGCCTCAGTTTAGAAATTTGATCGCATATCTGCTGCCACTGCCAGACAAAAAAACGACGACAGCTGTGGTTAAACGCGATAAAACGAGCAGACTGGACAGAAAGGATTGTCAAAAATGCTCACGTTTGCAGCGCGCACACTTATCAGAAAAGGTTCAATAAAGTATTGTCTTTTGTTGTTATGGGCGTGTCTACAGATTTCTTGCCATATGTCTATGTTTCTTGCATCTCACGACTATGTCGTATATGAAATGTCTGTGTGCATGTGTGTAAAACAACAAACTGACGATTTATATATAATCATTTGTAATTGTATATACATTGCTGGAACAATAATGTAGCTGTAAAAATAGTTGCCTGCTGAAATTGAAATGTATATACATCTTCATCATGACTAGATGGACACGGAGAGTTTGTCTTTACTATACATGTTAGATGTGATCCACCTCATAGTAACAATCCTGTCAGATCGTCCATCCTTTGAGTGAGAGTGTAACGTTACAGGTCGGCCGATCTGGTTTCATGGTTAAAGTTAACCTTTTCGACATGTTTCCGTGTTGTCGTTGCTCAGCATAAGCATGGACGCAATGTTGTCTGGGGGTTTGGCAAAAGGAGAGTGGGACGGTGGGCGGTGCTCGGGGTGGTGACTGAAGGCGGTGACTGTGTAGTTCTGATGTCAACTTTTTACGGAAGTCTCAACGGTTTGTGAAAAATCACAGCTATTTTATGCAGGCTGTGTGCATTTTACTGTGGACTGACTGTTTTGAAACTTATATGGTAGTTAAATAGCCCCTAGACCTCAGTAATCGTGAAAAAAGCCAGGAAATTTCAGTTTTGACAATATGATGGGACCTTTAAAATAAGAATATGTGCATTAATGTTTATTTGCATTATTGTTTTCAACACTGACTTCTGAATCAGTTCATTGAAATGGACCGTTTGAACTGAATCTCAGAAATGAATAGAACTTTGCAACAATGAATTTAGAAGTCCAACTCAACTCTATCATTAATATTTGATACATCACCCAGCTATTCAAGGAAATGGGAGCTGGGGGGGGGGTGGGGGGGGGATGGCGCATACTTGAAATTAGCATGATGTCACCTCTGTGCTCCTTTTTAGTGCCACATGTTATTACAATTTCTAGGTATAGGTGTGCCAGCTGAGAGCATCTGCCTTTCCCACGCTCTCTTTTCAGCTGTGCTGTACCAGTACAATCAGAGGGAACAATGTGGCACTGTGAGGTTACATAGCAGTGGCTTTGCTAATCTACCTGCCACCCTGCCCTACCTGTTTGCCGATGAGCCTGCCAGATTACCCAGCTAGCTCTCTGGGGAAAATGCAAGACACTCGGACAAGTGTTGTTTGAACAGTATTAACCGCCTCACAAAAAAAGCCAGTCTCTGTGTAAACAGCGTATAACAAAAGCTACATATTGTGCGATTTCTAGCTCTAAGCAGTACTGAAACCATCCCAGAGATGACAGCACACTAAAAACATTGGTCGAACAACCGAGTTTTCTTTAGAAAATAGAAATACTTTGCATTTGGCATTTTTTGCTCATTTGCACACAGTTTGACTGGCTCCATCATCTGTTTTTCATCAAACTCAGGCGTTTTCGTGCTTTCCTTCAATCACGTTAAACTGATTTGAGCGCCGTAGCCTGTCTGTCCATTCACGTGTGCGTACTTGATGACTAACCCTCTCATTTTGACAGATTACTCAGAAAAGGATGTCTAAGGAGCCAGACAAGGCATCTTTCAGCTTTCGTTTAAACGTGCGTGTGGAACTAACAGAAATGGGGAACTTTCCTAATGTCCGTAATAGGCAGTGACCAAGCGAAATGCAAATCAAGCCAGGGTCAATCAGTATCAGTGTTAGTTATTTTATAGTATTAAGGAGGAATGTGCATTTAAAGTTTATGGTCTAAAATCAAACAGCCACAGCCGGGTATGTGTTTGCACTGCTGGGTTACAGATGAATATGATTCAGCGCTCGTGGCAAAGAGTTTGATTTTTTTCTACTATTATATAGAATGTAGGGATGTGAGAAATGGTATATTTTCAAAATCAACTATTATTGAAGTGTCAAAGGACAAGATCTTAAGGAGCCCTATATCGTAGATTTAGATTTAAAAAAAAAAAAAAAAAATGGTTAGGATTTCCTTTTACAACATTTTCACTCAGAATTCTTGTCGTTCTTTGTAATACTTGTGAATTTACAAGTAACACATTGATTAAACATGACATTCAATCAGCTTTCTTGTACAGCATATCCAGTAATCTTTGTTTCCTTACAATTGAAAAACCTTTTTTACCGTGTGCACATCGTTTTAAGAAAGACTAATTCAAAAACCTTTTTAAATATCTATATATTTTAAAATTATGTATAATTTTAGAATTGCAAGAAAAAAAAAATGTTTTTTAAATCTTGTAATATTTAACATAATCAAAGGAGGTGAATACGTTTTTCTCATACACTGTAAAATGTACATACTAATATTTCTATATATTTAAATCTAATTGTGATTTTCTCTGTTAATGTGTGATTGATGTGTCTTATTCAAATGCCGTTTAAAAAAAATCTTTAGTTTGCGGTGTGTAGGGTCCTGCACAATTTTGGCCAAATATTTTTGTGATTATCTATCATATATTTTTTATTCAATTTTTTATACATATAATTATTGCTACTTCTACTAAAAAATAAATATTAAACAAATTTAGAAATATTACAATTTAATACTACTTTAAAATAAAAATTAAGAAATGTTTTGTAGTACAACTAAAAGTATTGTCCAAACCCTAAAATAATGTGATTTGAAAATTTTTTTTATTGAATTTTACTGTATTTTTTTAACATTCAACGCAACACTGACAGCACCAGGTGCATGCATCATCAAAGATGTCCCTTTCTGCATGTGTATTTACCTATAATTACAAATTTTTAGATTCTGACATAAAAAAAAAAAAAACAAAAAAAAAAAAACAAAAAAAAAAAAAAAATAATTGTTAGTCTGTGAATGTGTTAGAAAAGCCCAGCTTTAATGGCTGTAGTACCGGAAATTAATTTGGACATTCAGATACTGTTACACATTATAGCATGTTAAACACTCTCTCAGAGACGTTATGTCTCTAATTTATTCCCTTTGTCGCCACCACTAAAATCATAAATCTAGATAAGCTCACTATTCAAGCTCAATCAAAAAGCCGACTAGTTGACCATCCTAATCCTTCCCTAGTAAAGTAGGCCAAGAATCACATGATTTTTTACATTTGTATATAGCGTTCTCTAATGTTATAAAGACACAAACAGCCCCAGACAGTAAGCTGTACTGTATGTACACAGCTTTGTTGTTAATTGTGTGTACTTAAGGTCATGGAGGCATGTCCGGTCATGCCCGGCCTTGTCAGATTTCCTGTGATCTCGGCTTATCTCAGGTTAGTACGGCTATCAGTACATAGTAACCATCTGCCCGTGGTGCCAGGCTACAGACCTTATTCAAATACACGCCATATACTGGAGATTTATTATGATGGTGTGCAGAAATGAAAGCATATGCATTTCAATTCGTTTAGAAAGTTCTCGCTTCAAAGAAGTGAATTCGTTATGAGCTAAAAATGTTTTTTACTAAATGCTAGTTGAGAGAAAGAATCAGACTAACAACATAGATGTGCGTTATTTGCCAATGTATTTTTTTACGATTTCACTACAATTTTACGGTTTCCTAATTGGGCCGTTTGTCTTTGTTTAGCATTTCCACCATTCGCTCGACTAGTTTTATTACGTGCTGTATTGTTTTATTATCCATCTCACTGTCAGCTTTAATGTCAAATATATTGGGGGTTGTTTGACCTGTTCTTTTGTTACTGCCTTAGTCACTTCCGTATGTTAAACCATGGCTCAACTCTTAAGATAACGTCGAATTCTGGTCTTTCATGTGCTACTCTCTTTCTCTTTCTTGCTCTCTCTCTCTCATTCATATATGCTCAACTTTGACCTCTAGTTCCAAAGAAGGCAACTTTTTATGGCCGAGTATATTTTACCTTTGAAAGATTTATATTCCACATTCCTGTTTCCAGGGAGTCTGTATTTGTGATGCTTCGTCGTGAGGTAAAAACACCCAAAACAACCCTTCAGAAACAGGTATTTAGCACCATGATTTAAGAGCAACGTTTTCAGCAGCGAGCCCTTCCGACCAGCCCGTGCACAGCAAATGTATATTTGCTCGAAGTATCCAGGGAAGTCTTGAGTTGGGAAATCCGCAACGTATAATTACCTGCCAGCACCCTTTCATTAATACCAGCGCTGGAATTTGGCCAATCTTAATTGTTTATGTGATGTCAGTCAAGTCTTTGTGCTGAAAATCTTGCACACCCCTCGCATTTTTAACGCTCTGGAAACCTTATATTTACTGAAGGCACTTTAAGGACTGGAAACAATGGAGCATCTGTGCTGGGATCCCAGCGTTTAGGAAAAGTACTCGTGCTCCACAAAGGCCACGCTGTGTGATGGTTCAAGAGGATGTCGCCCCGGGCCAGTCAGAGAAGTTCGGCCTTTTCCGACCTCTAGATCAGTGTTTCCCAGTCCTGTTCCAACACTACACATTTTGGATCTTCCTTATCTGACCGATCCATTTCAGGTGTTGGGAGTCTCTACTAATTGAGCTGCTGAGTTAATTTAGTTGTTTGATTAGGTAGAGTTTGAAAATATGTAGGTTGGGAAACACTGCTGATGATTGAGGATCCCAGAAGAACATCTCCCAATGTTTGAATGTTCTCCTTAACCTTTTTTTTGTAGAATGATGGAAATTAGAGGGTGCAATTATGACCTGAAGAAGCATAATGAACAGATTCAGAAGTGTGGCTCTAGTTTCCATTACATCTGCTTTGAGGTGTGGAAGAGTTTGAAAATGTGTGTCCAGAAACAGTGTTGGGAAACACTGCTCTATATCAGTGGTTCCCACGTTCCTGAAGCCCATTTTAAGTCTTTGAGTGATGACCTGAATCAGGTGTTTAATTTAAGGGGTCCTGTTATACCCTTTTTCAAAATTTTGAATTGGTTTTTGGGGTGTACTATTATAGGTTTTGATTGATTTTGATGGATCACTCTTAATTGTTCACATATTTTACATTGTTGTAGCACCTCTCTTCCCAGTCTGTCTCAAACATCCTGTTTACTTACTGTTTCTGTGAAACCCCTCCTTCCGAAATACGAAATGTGTTCTGATTGGTTAGCTGGCCCAGTGTGTTGTGATTGGTGAACCGCTTGGAGCGTGTTCCGGAAATGTAACACCACTTACCATAATTTCATCTGCTCAGCTGTAAATATTTACAATGGCGTCAATTTTGCCATTCAAATTTGAGTCTGATTCAAACCCTGGGTGCATCTCAATCAGCTCGCTAGTTCAGCAGTCAGGGCACTTGATCAGGGAGTCGGTCATTTTAAGGGTTGTCTCAATCGCAAAATCTTTCCAGTGCACTGGAACGTTCGCTCCCTGAAAAATCGCACAATGCACCACAAAAACTAGGGAGCATCGATGCCCATTATACTCCCTTACTGGAAATTACATCACATTTCTGAAGCATGAAACATAAACCACACGAGCCAACTCAATAAATATGACACGCGAAAGACGATTTGAAAAGACAAACCATTTTTAGAATATTTCAGCATAAACACATCGCTAGTGAACACATCTAATTGACATTTATAATTTATAAGATTCTGCTGAAATGTTGTAAGGACATGTAACAGAACATGTTTAAAGAGAATAAAAAATTAATTGATTAATACAAGTGGTGACATTTTACAATGTTGTCGATTGACGTTGTACGTAATTATGCCGCCTTAAAGGGGTGGTTCACTGGCTTTTTTCTAGGCTTGATTGTGTTTGTGGGGTGCAGTCTGGAACATGTGCTAATGCTTCGTTTTTTAAAAAACTCATTATTTTTCACATAATTTACCTTTATTCCACACCGCTCTGTCCCTTCTCTGAGAAACGGGCTAATCTTTTCCTGTTTTTATGAACGCCCGCCCTCAGAAATAGGCGGGGCTCTGATTGGTTAGCTAGACCAGTTTGTTGTGATTGGCTAAACCGCCTCTAGCGCTTATCAGTTTGAGCCCGATTGAGAAGCAGAGGATATTATTAAGAGGATCGTGCAGAACCTGTGCAAAAACACAGCTCTTAATGGTATGTTTTTTATTTGTTGTTGTCTCATACTTTTAGAAATGCTGTTATTTGTAAATTCTACTGCTTATGTTAGCTTTTAATATACAGTTTTGTCCTGATTAAAGCTTTAATACAGTACGGCAACTGCAAGCGCTTTTCATAGCTATGTGAAAATAAGTGTAAAAAAAATGGAACAGTTCATTGTTGGAGCTGATGATCTGAATGAGAGAGAGAGAGAGAGGCCGAGCAGGCGACGTGAGGAACAGTATTAAGAACCGCTGCTTTAGAACATTGATTTTGAAACCTGTGAATTCATTAGAATCGTTAGAAGACAGAATCACGATTCATATATGAACAGATTATTACGTGCACCTCTAGTTTTCTCTTCCTCTTCTCTAAAGCAGTGCAGCATGGCCCCGCCCCCTTTGCTGCCTTTTCCAGAGGGCGTGGTTTATCTGGGTTTGTGATGTCATGAACCCGGTAAGTAACTCGTTGTAGTCCCTACCAGATGTTTTTGTAGGCATTAATCTGCCAGAATTTTAAAAGACGATATCCGTTTGCATTGAACTTTCAGCTTCAGAACTTTGCAGATATTGTTTATGCTAAAACAGCAACATTACACACTAACTAACGTTAAAAAAGTGAAATCGCAATCAAACACCCCTTTAAATGATACACTGTACAAGTGACTGAGCCAGGATACTACCATGGACAGGATGAGCGTTACACAATATACGGATTTAGGAGCTAGGGAGCTGATTGAGACGCACCCCATGTTTATGAAAAAGAGGATCATGCAGAACCTTTGCAAACACAAATTTAAGGGGTTTTGGAACTGAGGTGGAAGAAACCGCATCTCTTCAACATGGCAACAACGCGCTACTAAAGCAGCTCCTCTTTGTCTTCTCTAGCGCAGCTCAACCAAGCATTGCCCGTGGGTGGGGATTATTTAAATTAGTGACAGGAATTCACACTATCGTAAGAAAAAAAAAAAAAAAAAAAGGACTGTAGTCCGAACAAACTGTTGTAATTCTTGAAACCACGGCTCTTGATGATTGAGGATCCCAGAAGAACACCTCCCAGTGTTTAGATGTTCTCCTTAACCACATTTTTTTGTGAAATTATGGAAATTGGGGGGTGTAATTGTGACTTGCAGAAGCATAATGTACAGATTAAGGAGGGTGGCGCTAGTTTCAATTCCATCTTTGAGGCGTGGAGAAAATTGGCCATTTTTACAGCTTTAAGTACTGTAGATGTTATAAATACTTATATGATTATCCAATCTTTTCCATGAACTAAGGGTGTTGGTAACTTCACGGTTAATTATTTGAACTCCTTGCGTACATTTTTAAGGTTCGCTCCTTGGTGCATCCCAAAAATTGCATAATCACCCTTGGGCCCTTGAGCAAGACTTGCTTGCACCAGGTGGACTTTCCCTCCGAACAGTGTACAGTATGTCCTTTGGATGAAAAGTTTTGTGAGGGAGGCTGCTCACTAACTGTTAGCTGCTGATGTGCATTAATAATCTTTACCTCATGCTTAACTTAGTCCTTTGATGTGGAGCTGTCTTCAATTTGTGATACATTTTATGCCCGTGTTGACAAAGTGTGCTCGAGCGCATCAAACGTCTTTGTTCTGCACGCAAAGCAGCATGTGTTTTAAATTTAGCTTTGTCCTGTAAATCCCAAAGTCTTCTGGATTTCCTACACAGCACATTATCTCGGCATTTCCTGCATGTCATGCTCAAAAATGGAAGTTGATCTTCAGAAGCGGAGTAAAAAAAAAAAAAGTTATTTAAATGCAGAAGGTACTTCTTAAACTTTTTGGCCCATAATATGTCATTTAGGCTTTATTAATTTAAAAGATGCATTCATCCAAAGTAATTTACAAGTAATGAAGAACAACATGAATAGCAAGTGATTTAACGCAACAGTATTGTCTGTTGTTTGAAGTTCTGCAGTTGGTACAATTGGTAGTCATTAATAAATCCATTTTACATACATTGTGTCATTGAGGTAGTGCTGGACAGTATACCGGTTCATACCGAATACCGGTGTTTATTTTTGTTATGATATGAATTTTTAAAATACCGCAATATATGTCGCTTAAACAACGTTCGGAACGCGACACTGTTTGAAAGGGGTCCCTTTTCACTGTTGCACTGTGGTGAGGGTGAGGTGTATGTGTTACTAAGCGTGAAAGTTCAGAAACTGAAGATGTAGAACTAATAGAACGTGATGACACAGAAGAACTCATCCACAATATCCACATTGACCGCCACAATTATCCACCGCCCCGTGCCATCAGCTCCCGCATCTCACACACTCACGAGCGCAACTTTAGCAAATTTCAGACCCTTTTAGCGGCTTTTTCCCCATTAGAAGATTCATATGAACAAAACCTAGCAACTTTTTGGATTAAACCTTAGCTACTAGTGCAGTTGGAAGATTTCGCCAGGGATGTGCGCGAAAGCGGGTCTGGACTTTCCCGGGAGAGTGCGCAATCTCTCCGGTGTATGTTGGAGTGAGGGCAGAGAAGCAGTGCATTCAGTTGGCCGCACTGCAGACGACTCGTCAATAAATGAGTACAAAACATCGTTTCCTAGCACCTGTCGCTTACTGTTTGTTTGGAATTATAAATATGAGCGTAGCCCTTCTGTTAATATCACATGCAATTTTTTGTTTGTTGTTTTTTTTAGTTACTCAGACGCAGGCAGTGCGCTGCATGAGACAAAAAAGTCATATAGCCAAAACAACCGCATAGCCACTCTTTATTGTAGATGCATGTTTTTATCAGAAGATGCCACGATTATAAATGAGAGTGAATCCTGGTTAACATGAAAAGCGGTCGTGTTTAGTCACTATTTAATGTTGTATTTTTTGACAATATTCACTCATCACAACAGTAAAATAGTGCATTCTAAGTCAATATACTGCAGTATTTCCTCTCTCAATCAGTAGAAAATATGGTTAAAACCCGTTCATACATGAAAAAAAAAAATACTGTCATGTACTGTGAAACCTGTATAGTTTTGAAAAATAACGTGATGTAAATTTTTGGTCCATTCTTGCGCAAGTTACGACATTTAGTCAAATTGTCAAATCCATTTTTGCTGAAGTTGTTGCATTAAATTCAGTTGTTCATAAATCTGTCATTGTGTACATTATATTGTTGCGCTCAAGTTAAATGTTTGTAAAAACGTTTTTGCAAATGATTGCAGTCAGTTGTTCGTAAATCCATTTTTGCATAAATTGTTGCATTTATTTCAGTTTTTCATTAATCTGCTGTGTATGTCGTTGCGTTCAACTCAGTTGTTCGTAAATCCATCCACCACATACGTCAGTCCTGGTACTGTTTCATTAATGATTGGATGGAGACATTCACCACATGTGGTGCTAACATTTGCATTTCGCTTTGTGTTTTAGCTTTCCAGTTCCTCCAGCTTCAACGGTGAGCTGCTGCTCGGCGGAGCTGGGGACCAGACACTTCCTCAAAAGTCACACCTGCGGGCCTCTCTCTCCGCATCCCCCGCCGACTACCCGGAGCGTCCCGAAGTCCATTCGCGCCGCGAGAGCTACTGCAGCACCCTACCGGCCAAGACGGAGGTTCCCATCCATCTCATCAGCACCACAAACCAGCTGCACAAGCAGGGCAGCGTCCAGCAGCAGATACCAACCAAACTCGCCGCCCTCAGCAAAGGCAAGGAGAAGAGCGGGAAGGGCAAGAGTTCGCACCGCACCGACAGTTGGGGTTAGTACTGGTCCGTTTGCGACCAACAAAAGACGTTCCTTGGGAGCGAATTTGCAGATTCCTAAATCCATCTTCGCTTTTTTTGTAGCTTCTGTTGACATGAAGCAGATGCTGCCCATCAAGCTGTCATCGAGGGATTCGGACGGAGGTCACAAAGCACGCCGGCCCATCAGCCCCCACCAACCTCAACATTCGCACTCAGGTAAGACAAACAACCGCACCCGACATTCCCGGCCGAGCCTGAACGAGCCGTATCCCGCTGTGTAAACAGTCATTAGGCCCAGCTGACAGGCCTGTTGTTTGGTTTGCTCGCCCTGCAGATTCCCTCAGCCCTCCAGACATGCATACGGACGCCCAGTCTAGCCTCGCGCCCGCCATTCTCAAAACCCACAACCAGACCTCCCAGCCCACCCTCCAGTACACTGTTAGCGACGAAGCCGCCAAGGAGGACGTTATCTTTTTCTGAGGTGTCCAATGGGATGCAAAGACATTGTGTTAACGTTTCGGACGATATTTTACTTTAGGAACACGTTTTAATCCTCCTAGTCTTAACAACTAACAAGTTTTATTGAAGCCTGTAAATTTACGACAAAGAAAAATGTGTTTTTGTTTATATGAAAAAAGTCTCGGTGTTTGTCCAGAAAACCCAAAGACTTTGACGGACAGCTTCAGGTGAAGGACATTTCTGTAGCACGAGCTCCGAAAGGGCGATATGAAGGACGAATGGATGTTTTTAGGTTGCTTATTGTTGTGGTGAGCAATTTTGCACAGCGGCAATGTCCCATTTCATTTCAGACTCAGTATTTGGGACGACTGTTTTCTGTTGGATTTGTTCAGTTTTATTTTTTGGGTCACTCTGGAACATTAACGCTTATGGAAAACGGCATACGTTGACATTTTGAAATTTAAGTCAGTTTTGACTGCACACTGTGTAAACTTTGCTGGATTTCAACTTGGATTATTTGATTTCACAAAAGCCAATTCTATTTCAGTTGCCATTTTATTCATGTGGTACATCTTTTTAGAGATTTCTTCCAAATGTTCACAAAAAATCATATTAAGCAGCGGACATGAAGAGAATCCAAGGTTTTATTAACCGTTATTCTGTTTTTACTTTATATGTTAGTAGATCTTCCAAATGATAGCGATTGATCTGAGTATTTTGGGATTACTCAAATAGAAATCAGACGATGGATACAAATGTCTTAAATGATAAATGAACCATGTTTTCACCTTTCCAAATGATCAAAAAGTCCATTTAAGACATGACTTGGCTAAAATACGAACGACTGAATCTCATGAAAACTATTAAGGAATGTCCAGGTTGTTATTTACCCTGAAAAATCCGTTACTGTATTACAGTAATGAGAATTAGGTTTGTTTGTTTTGTTTTATTGCATTACGATATTGAGAACTTTTAGGAGGAAAGGTTTAATTTCAAAATGTAAACAATCTTAAAATAGTTTTACTGTCTTTTTTAGAGAAAAAATAAATAAAATATGACATTAATGTACACAGTTCCATTTAAGATTAGTGCCAAATATATTTAAATATTGTGGTAGATATATACAGTTTTTATTTTTTGTTTGTTTGTAACAAACTTAACTTAGTTTCCTTACCCATCCTAGTTATTTCCACATTCAAGAATAAAAGCTTTGTTTTAATCTTGTTTCCTTTAAACACATTTCACATTTTTGCATTTCCTCCATTCTTATGACTCACATTCATTTCATTCCATGTCTAAATTAAGTCGCTAAAGTTGTCAAGCATTTCCTCTGTTCTAAAGCTGAACACACAAACAGCATGTGTGATGTAATACTTTGGATTTCAGAGTAATGCCACCAAAGACTAGGATTTAAACCACTCCGTTTCTAAATCTAACCCATGAGCTGTGAATATAACGTATCTCTGATGTCCGTTTCCTGCGACTATGTGACTTATATGTATATGTTGTACATAGTTTCCTTTTAACATAGACGAGATGTAGATATTATGCAAGGGATGTCTTATGGCTACTGAAATTACAGATGGATCATTTGGGTATAATTTGTTCGTTTCATTTTGTAAGCACTTTTTTTTTTTAATTACTTCTATAATCATTGAGTGTTTTTCAGTTCAAAAACAACCCATAATGCATTGCTTTTGGATAACCTTTGGATTCACCTATTCCACTTGACGGAAGAAGTATTTTTGATGTAAAAACGGCTTGATTTGATATCCATCCTACATTTTGAGTTTCTAGGTCCAATGCTTTTCCGTGGTGCAAGTGAAGGGATATTTTCACACTGTAGCAGATCGGTTTTGACTCTCAATGATGTGTAAATAAACGTCACATGATGTTGATGATCTAATAATGAAGTTAGTGACTAAATGCTGTTTGTCTCACTCCTTTAGCTGCAGCGCACTTTATCTCAGAATGAATTGTTTTCTTTGATTTGTTCAACTGTGAGTTTAAAAAATAAACCATCATGTCGCTTTAAATTGTCACTTGATCCGGCCGGCATTCATTGTGACTGTAGCTTCTTGGTGTCTGTGATTGTACGACATAATTGTATGACGTTATTCCTATGTGAAGAGTATTTCTTGTCAAATATTGCTGTCAAATTGCGTCTAAAAACTATGATTTTTCTGTTTCCAGTTACACTAGCCACTTTTCAATACCAGCGAACTTTAAGGGGGACCTCAAGTGTTAATATTTCTGATGTTTTGTGTCTTAAGTTTTTAGCACGCAAGGCCAGTTTTTTTTCTACCACAGCATTGTACTCACTCTACCGAAGAAAAATAGAAAAACTTGTGAACACTTAAAACTGCTGCCTTTAGAGACATTATAGTAATAAAATATGTGGGGAAAAAATCTGACTCAGAGTCTTTACTCTTATTCAAACCTCTGTGTATGGAGAAGAAAAAAAAAAACTTTTGAAGAGCACACTTCATAGAATACTGTATCCCACAATGCAGTGTGCCCAACCTGACCTTCCGTTTCCTGTGCGACGAATGAACAGTAAGTAATCAAGTGCAATGTCGAACTTATTTTTTGACTCCTTATTTGCAAAAACCTACAATATTTTTACGCAAAATTAAAAATGGAAACTAACAGTTTCATGTGCGAAATAACTTGGAGGCCACTCAGTTGATTAAACATAATATAACAAGGTCATGTGACAAAAATGTGGAATAATGCTTTTTTAAATGTTTACAAATGCATAATGTACAGTTTTAACCATATTTTCCAGAATATGAGTCGCATTTTTTATCGTCTGAAATGAGCAGACTAATAAATTATGTTTGTTTCATACTGATCTGTCTGAATACTGTATATCTGTCTGAAGGGAGAAGTTGTGGCCTAATGGTTAGAGAGTCGGACTTTGAGTCTCGTACTGGCAGAGATTGTAGGTGGAGGGAGTGAATGTCCAGCGCTTTCTCCCACCTTCACCTTGCCTTTGAGCAAGGCACCGAACCCCCAACTGCTCCCCGTGCGCCACAGCAAAAAAATGGATGTCCACTGCTCTGTGTGTGTGTGTTCACTGCTGTGTGTGTGCACTTTGGATGGGATAACTGCAGAGCACTAATTCAGAGTATGGGTCACCATAGTTGGCCGCTTCACTTCGAATAGTTACGTTTAAAGGATTTTTTGTGGAGTGAGGGGAACTAATCACGTTTGTAGTGTTTACAATGTTGTCTAACATTTCATTTTAAGGTATTTGACATTATTTCTTATTGTAATAAAATGACTTCTAAATTTATGTGACTTCTGTGTTTTTAATTTCTCACAACAATGCCATTTTTATTGTTGCAACTTCCAGAAAAAGCGCTAAGTATCTTAAGTATTTTTTTTAAATAGTACCCAGTGTCCACCTTATTATTCAGTGCAGACGTACGCTTTTTTTTTTTCTTCGAACGTGCGAGACTTCTGATTCGTTAGAAAACTGCAGTGCTGTAAACCGTGAAAATATTTGCACTACAGACCAGTGTGTTTATTATTAAGACAATTTATTCAAATACTATGATAAGAAATATCAGTTTGTATCAATATCAAGCAGTATAACGAGCAATTTTGTATCGCTATTAACGGCTGGAAGCGAATGAAACCGGAAGTCTCGCACATACAAGGTGCAAAATAAGGCGGATATAGTAGTATATACTGCGTAGTACGCTACTATTCCTTTTACGAACAGAGCCTATACCTTGCAATTGAAGTTGACCACAGAGGAAACTGAAAAGCATGTAAAACACTGTAGTGATCAGTGCTTATGTTATTCTAAGTTCTCTGCTGCGCGCTATCCTCGGACAATATGGTTTTATTTCCATCTCCCTCTCTGCTCGTGTCGCTTCTGTTGATTCTGGCCCGTGTCTCACAGGAAAACAGACGGAGCCCAACTTAACCGGACCTGGTGTCCGTCTCTCAGGCCATGCTAATTGTAGTGCTGTGGCGGAACACGGCTATTTTCAGGTGTTGTGGTTTTCCTTTTATCCAATCCGTATCTGACAGCCGCGTGTCCAGTAATTCTTTACCAGATGATGTCTTTAGCTTTTGTCTTTGGACATGTTTTTCTGTCTTCCGTCTGTGTCTTGTGCTTGGCTAAGTTTAAACGCTGTGCTACGAGACGACCCCTGTCTGGTTCACAAGTGTCTGTAGTCAGGTCACGTTTTTAATTGTAGTTATTTTCTTGCAAAGACCTCTGTCCGCAAAAGAAAACAAACCCGTGCTGCTGGCTAGTTGTCTTAGCTGTGAAAGTAGCCAGAATTTCACTGGCAATTTGAAGAATTAGTCACGCTAAATAACTGCTCCAGACAACAACATTAGTAGGGATTATGTGTAATGTAACATGCTAATATATTGTTTAGATTAGTTAATTTGATCATATCACTGTACTTGTTGTGCCATATTTATCACTGTCTTGATCACTTCGCTCTGTTGATTATAGACTGAGCATGTGAACGTTTTTTTTTAGAATACCATTATGCAACAAAAATATGTTTGTGTCTTTATTTGTAATTTGAACAACTGGTAAGGTCACATACTTTTTATATATATTTTTTTCTTTCTTTTTTTGTCACACTAACTTGCCACATGACAGTCGTTGTATGCTGTTCCCGCCTCTTTTTGTATCAAATGTAACCGAAAAGTGAGGGAATCTGATTCAAACTGCTAACTCACAAAACTTTAACTGATTAATAGGAGTCTTCTGTTCACTAAATTCAACATTTTAGCTTGCACCATATTTGCTGGAGCATGCAGGAAATGCTTGTGCAAGATGATGTTGGATTCAAGTATGGAAGACCATTTCAGCCAAAAAACAAATAGAAAGGTCATGACTGTTTTTCTAGCAGTTTTAAATCTGTATCACACAATTCTGAGTTTATGTTTTGCAATTCTGAGAATAAAACTCAAAAAATGTGAGCTATAAACTTAGAATTCTGACTTTCTCGTAATTCTGAGTTTATATCTCGCAGTTCTGATCTCTGAAATTTGAGTTTACATATCATAATTCTGTTTTATTTATTTCACCATAGAATAAAAAATAAATTGTGACTTTTTATCACAATTCGTTTTCCTCGCAATTACGAGTTTCTCTCTCAAAATTCCGGTTTCTCAGAATTTATATGCTATTTAGCATCTCACAATTCAGACTTTTTTTTCTCACAACAGCAAGTTTATTTCCACAATTCAGACTTTTTTCTTGCAATTCTGAGAAAAAAGTCAGAATTGTGAGATATAAATTCATAAATGTGATAAAAAGTCTGAATTGTGAGATATAAATCAGAATGAGAGGATAAGAGAGATAAACTCGCAATTGCGTGTTATAAAGTCATAATTGTGAGATATAAACTCAGAATTGTGAGATATAAACTCGCAATGCTAAAAAAAGTCAGAATCTTGAGATATAAACTCAGATTGTGAGACAACCTTCAGAATTGTGAGATACTAACTCAGAATTGTGAGGGAAATAAACTCAGGAATTGTAGATATAAAACTAAGATGTGAGATATACTCAGAATTGTGATAAAACTCAGAATGGAGTAGAAACTCAGAATTGTGAGACATAAACGCAGAATTGTGAGACAAACTCAGAATTGTGAGAGATATAAAACCGCATTGTGAGAAATAAACCAGAATTGTGAGACCATAACGAAGTCAGAATTGAGATATAAAGTCAGTATTGAGATATAAACTCAGAATTGTGATAAGAAGTCTGAATTGCGAGATATAAACTCGGAAATTGTGAGAGTAAACTCAGACATTTGTGAGATATAAATTCAGAAGTGAGAGCACAAATTCAGAATTGGAGAATAAAACTCAGAATTGTGATATATAAATCAGAATTGTGATTAAAAAAGTCTGAATTGCGAGATATAACTCAGATTGTGAGATATAAATTCATATTGTGATAAAAAGTCGAATTGGAGATATAAACTCAGAATGTGATAAAAAGTCTGAATGCGAGATATAAACTCGAATTGTGATATAAATTCAGAAGGTGAGATTATAAACTCGAAGTGTAGACATAAACTCAGAATTGGTGAGACAAACTCGAGAAGAGTGAGATTAAACTCAGGAATTGTGAGATATAAAAAATCAGGAATTGTGAGATATAAACGAATTGTGAGATATATATAACTAAGAATTGTGGATATAAAACTAGAATTGTGAGATATTAAACTCAGAATGTGAGACATAAACTCAGGAATGTGAGACCATAAAACTCAGAATGTTGAGAAGAAACTCAGAATTGTGAGATAAAAAACTCGATTGGTGATAAAAAAGTATGAATTGCGAAGATATTAACTCAGATTGTGAGATATAACTCAGAATGTGAGAATAAACTCAAAGTGGGAGAGATAAACTCAGAATTTTGAGATGTAAACTCAGAATTGTGAGAAATAAACTCAGAATTGTGAGACAAACTCAGAATTGTGTGATATAAACTCACAAATGTGAGAAAAAAGTCAGAATTGCAAGAAAAAAAAATCAGAATTGCGAGATATAAACTCAAAATTGTGGATAAACAATAGATTATGATATAAACTCAGAATTGTGAGATAAATACTCAGAGTTGTGAGATATAAACTTAGAATTGCGATATAAACTCAGAATTGAGACATAAACTCAGAATTGTTAGATATAAATGCAGAATTGCGAGATATAAACAAACACTCAGAATTGTGAGATATAAACCAGAATTGTGAGACATAAACTCAGAATTGTGAGATATAAACTCAGAATTGTGAGCTATAAAACTCAGAAGTGGGATAAAAAGTCTGGAATTGTGAGACCTAAAATCAGAATTGGAGATATAAACTCAGATGTGAGGATATAAACTCAGAATTGTGATAAAAGTCGGAATGTGGAGATATAAACTCAGAATTGTGAGATATAAACGCATATATTTGCTGGAGCATGCAGGAAATGCTTGTGCAAGATGATGTTGGATTCAAGTATGGAAGACCATTTCAGCCAAAAAACAAATAGAAAGGTCATGACTGTTTTTCTAGCAGTTTTAAATCTGTATCACACAATTCTGAGTTTATGTTTTGCAATTCTGAGAATAAAACTCAAAAAAAATGTGAGCTTAAAGTAGAATTCGACTTTTCGTAATTCTGAGTTTATATCTCGCAGTTCTGATCTCTGAAATTTGAGTTTACATATCATAATTCTGTTTTATTTATTTCACCATAGAATAAAAAATAAATTGTGACTTTTTATCACAATTCGTTTTCCTCGCAATTACGAGTTTCTCTCTCAAAATTCCGGTTTCTCAGAATTTATATGCTATTTAGCATCTCACAATTCAGACTTTTTTTTCTCAGAAATGCTTTCATTATTTGAGTTTAGCAATTCTGAGGAAAAAAGTCAGAATCACAAGATATAAACTCAAAATTGTGAGAAAAAAAAATCTGAATTGTGAGATATAAACTCAGAATTGAGAGATATAAGAGATATAAACTCAGAATTGTGATAAGTCAATTGTGAGATATAAACTCAGCAGTGTGAGTATAAACTCAGAATGGTGAGATATAAACTCAGAATGAGAGATATATAAACTCAGAATTGTGAGATATAAATTCAGAATTGTGAGATATAAATTCAGAATTGGAATATCAACGCAGAATTGTGAGATATAACTCAGAAGGAGGAAAAAAGTCATAATTGTGAGATATAAAGTCAGAATTGCAAGATGTAAACTCAGAATTGTGAGACATAAAAGTCAGAATTACAAGATAGAAACTCAGAATTGTGAGATATAAATTCAGAATTGTGAGATATAAATTCAGATTTGTGAGATATAAACTCAGAATTGTGAGATAAACATAGAATTGTGAGATATAAACCAGAATGTTGAGATAGTAAATCAGAATGGAGAGCAGAAATTCGAATTGAGAGGACATAAACTCAGATTGTGAGATATAAATTCAGAATTGAGAGACATAAATTCAGAATTGAGAGACATAAACTCAGAATTGTGAGATAATAAACTCAGAATTGTGAGAAAAAAGTATGAATTGTGAGATATAAACTCAAGAATTGTGAGAAAACTAAGAATTGTGATTAAACACGTCTGAATTGCGAGATATAAACGCAGAATTGTGAGATATAAAAAAAGTCAGAATTTTGAAATATAAACTCAGAATTCTGAGAAAAAGTCAGAATTGTGAGACATTAAACTCAGAATGGAGAATAATCTCAGAATTGTGAGATATAACCTCAGAAGTGTGATTTAAAAAGTTGAATGTGAGATATAAACTCAGAATTGTGCGATATAAAACGCATATATTTGCTGGAGCATGCAGGAAATGCTTGTGCAAGATGATGTTGGATTCAAGTATGGAAGACCATTTCAGCCAAAAAACAAATAGAAAGGTCATGACTGTTTTTCTAGCAGTTTTAAATCTGTATCACACAATTCTGAGTTTATGTTTTGCAATTCTGAGAATAAAACTCAAAAAATGTGAGCTATAAACTTAGAATTCTGACTTTCTCGTAATTCTGAGTTTATATCTCGCAGTTCTGATCTCTGAAATTTGAGTTTACATATCATAATTCTGTTTTATTTATTTCACCATAGAATAAAAAATAAATTGTGACTTTTTATCACAATTCGTTTTCCTCGCAATTACGAGTTTCTCTCTCAAAATTCCGGTTTCTCAGAATTTATATGCTATTTAGCATCTCACAATTCAGACTTTTTTTTTTCCAGAATTGCTTTCATTCTTTGGTTTATGCAATTATGAGAAAAAAAGTCAGAACTGTGAGATATAAATTCACTATTCTGAGAAATAAAGTCAGAACTGTGAGAAAAAAGTCAGAATTGTGAGATATAAAATCAGAATTTGTGAGATATAAACTCAGACTTGTGAGATATAAACTCAGAATTGAGATAAGTCAATTGTGAGATATAAACTCAGAATTAAGAGATATAAACTCAGAATTGAGAGATATTAAGTCAGAATTGTGAGTTATAAAGTCATAATTGCGAGATATAAACTCAGAATTTTGAGATATAAACTCAGAATTATGATATAAACAGAACTGAGATATAAACTTAGAGTTGTGATATAAACTCAGAATTTTGAGATAAAAACTCAGAATTGTGAGATATAAACTCAAATTTGTGAGAAAAACTCGACTGAGAGATATACACTCAGAATTGTGAGATAAACTTGGAATTGTGAGATATAAATTCAGAATTGTGAATGTAAACTCCGAAGTGAGAGACGTAAACTCAGAATTGCGAGACATAAACTCAGAATTTTGCGAGACATAAACTCAGAATTGTGAGACATAAACTCAGAATTGAGAGACATAAACTCAGAATTTTGAGATATAAACTCAGAATTACAAGAAAAATAAAATATAATTGTGAGATATAAACTCAGAATGTGAGATATAAACTCAGAATTGTAAGATATAAACTCAGAATTGTGAGATATAAACTCAGAATTGTGAGGAAAATTCAGAATTATTATAAACTCAGAATTGTGAGAAAAAAGTCATAATTGTGAGATATAAATTCAGAATTGAGAGACATAAATTCAGAATTGTGAGATATAAACTCAAAACTGTGAGATATAAATTCAGAAATTGCAAGACATAAAAATCAGAATTGTGAGATATAAACAGAATTAGATAAAAACGCAGAATTGTGAGATATAAACAAAATTGTGAGATATAAACTCAGAATTGAGAGACATAAACTCAGAATTGTGAGATATAACTCAGAAATGCGAGATATAACTCCGAAATGAGAGATATAAACTCAGAATTGTGATAAAAAGTCTGAATTGCGAGATGATAAACTCAAATGTGAGATATAATTCATCAATTGTGATAAAAAGTCTGGAATTGTAGATATAAATCGTAATTGTGGAAAAAACAGTCTGAATTGTGAGATATAAACTCAGAATTGTGAGATATAAATTCAGATGGTGATTAAAAAGTCTGAATTGTGAGATATAAATTACGAATTGCGAGTAAAATAGTCATATGTGATTCAAAAAGTCTGAATTGTGAGATTATAAACTCAGAATTGTTGCGATATTAAAAATCAGAGTTTTATTGTGATTAAAAAGTTAGTTGTGAGAAAAAAGTCTGAATTGTGAGCTATAAACTCAGAATTGTGAGAAATAAACTCAGAAATTTGAGACCAAACTCCGATTGTGAGATAAAAACCAGAATTGTGAGACATAAACTCAGAATAGTGAGAAAAGGCAGAATTGTGAGATAAAAAGTCAGAATTGTGAGTTTATATAATGCAGCTGCGAGAGAAAAAAAGTCAGAATTGTAAAATGAAATCTCATAATTCCGAGGAAAAAGTCAGAATTGCAAGATGTAAACTCAGAATTGTTGAGATAGAACTCAGAATTGTGAGATTATAAACTCAGAATTGTGAGAATAACTCAGAATGTGAGACACACTCAGAATTGTGAGATATATAAGCTCAGACTGTGAGAATAAACTCAGAATTGTGAGATATAAACTCGAAATTGTGAGTTATAATGTCAGAATTGTGAGATATAACTCAGAATTGTGCGACATAAACTCAGAATTGTGAGATATAAAAAAAGTCAGAATTTTGAAATATAAACTCAGAATTGTGCGAAAAAGTCTGAATTGCGCGATAAAGAAACTCAGAATTGTGAGATATAAACTCAGTATTGAGATATAAACTCAGAATTGTGATAAAAAGTCTGAATTGTGAGATATAAACTCAAAATTGTGAGATAAAAGTCATATATTTGCTGGAGCATGCAGGAAATGCTTGTGCAAGATGATGTTGGATTCAAGTATGGAAGACCATTTCAGCCAAAAAACAAATAGAAAGGTCATGACTGTTTTTCTAGCAGTTTTAAATCTGTATCACACAATTCTGAGTTTATGTTTTGCAATTCTGAGAATAAAACTCAAAAAATGTGAGCTATAAACTTAGAATTCTGATCTTCTCATAATTCGGAGTTTATATCTCGCAGTTCGGATCTCTCGAAATTTTGAAGTTTACATATCATAATTCTGTTTTATTTATTTCACCATAGAATAAAAAATAAATTGTGACTTTTTATCACAATTCGTTTTCCTCGCAATTACGAGTTTCTCTCTCAAAATTCCGGTTTCTCAGAATTTATATGCTATTTAGCATCTCACAATTCAGACTTTTTTTTCTCAGAATTGCTTTCATTCTTTGAGTGTTATGCAATTGTGAGAGAAAAGTCAGAATTGTGAGATATAAAATTGCAATTGTGAGAAAAACTCGAATGTGCGATATTCCACCTCAGAATTGTGAGATTAAAACTCAGAATTGCTATAAAAAAGTCTGAATTGTGAGATAAAAACTCGCAATTGAGGACATAAATTCAGAAGTGAGAGAGACATAAACCTCAGAATTATGAGATATAAAGTCATAATTGTGAGATATAAACTCAGAATGTGAGATATAAACTCAGAATTGTGAGATATAAATTCAGAATTGAGAAAAATTTTGAATTGTGAGATATAAACTCAGAATTAAGAGATATAAACTCAGAATTGAGATATAAAATCAGAATTGTGAGATATAAATCCGATTGATTAAAAAGTCGGGATTTGAGATAAAAACTCAGGAATTGTGAGATATAAACTCAGAACAGTGAGAAAAAAAGTCAAAATTGTGAGATATAAACTCAGAATTGTGAGATATAAAATCAGAATTGTGAGATATAAACTCAGAATTGTGCGATATAAACTCAGAATTGCGAGATATAAACTCAGAATTGTGAGACATAAACTCAGAATTGTGAGACAAACTCAGAATTGTGAGATAATAAACTCAGAATTGTGAGATATAAAAAAAGTCAGAATTTTGAAATATAAACTCAGAAATGTGAGATATAAACTCAATTGTGAGGAAAAAAGTCAGAATTGCAAGATAAAAACTCAGAACTGTGAGATAATAAATCAGAATGGTGATAAAAAGTCGAATTGCGAGATTAAACTCAGAAGTGTGAGATATAAACTTGCAGAATTGTGAGATATAAACTCAGAAATTGAAAAAAAGTTTGAATTGTGAGATATAAACTCAGAATTGTGAGATATAAACGCATATATTTGCTGGAGCATGCAGGAAATGCTTGTGCAAGATGATGTTGGATTCAAGTATGGAAGACCATTTCAGCCAAAAAACAAATAGAAAGGTCATGACTGTTTTTCTAGCAGTTTTAAATCTGTATCACACAATTCTGAGTTTATGTTTTGCAATTCTGAGAATAAAACTCAAAAAATGTGAGCTATAAACTTAGAATTCTGACTTTCTCGTAATTCTGAGTTTATATCTCGCAGTTCTGATCTCTGAAATTTGAGTTTACATATCATAATTCTGTTTTATTTATTTCACCATAGAATAAAAAATAAATTGTGACTTTTTATCACAATTCGTTTTCCTCGCAATTACGAGTTTCTCTCTCAAAATTCCGGTTTCTCAGAATTTATATGCTATTTAGCATCTCACAATTCAGACTTTTTTTTCTCAGAATTGCTTTCATTCTTTGAGTTTATGCAATTCTGAGAAAAAAGTCAGAATTGTGAGATATAAACTCAGAATTGTGAGATATAAAGTACGAATTGTGAGATATAAACTCAGAATTGTGGAATATAACCTCAAATTGTGAGGATATAAATCAGAATTGTGAGTATAAACTCAGAAGTGTGAGATATAAAATTCGGATGAGAGAAATAAATTTCAGAATTGAGAGACATAAACTCAGAATTGTGAGACGTAAACTCAGAATTGCGAGACATAAACTTAGAATTGTGATATATAAACTCAGAATTGTGAGATATAACTCTGAAATGCGAGATATAAACTCAGAATTGTGAGATAGAAACTCAGAATTGTGAGGAAAAAAGTCAGAATTGTGAGATTAAATGTCAGAATTGTGAGATATAAACTCAGTATTGAGATATAAACTCAGAATTGTGATAAAAAGTCTGAATTGCGAGATTTATAAACTCAAACTTGGAGATATAAACTCAGAATTGTGAGATATAAATTCAAATTCTGAGAAAAAAAGTCAAAATTGTGAGATATAAACTCAGAATTGTGAGATATAAACTCAGAATTGTGAGATATAAACTCAGAATTGTGATAAAAAGTCTGAATTGTGAGATATAAACTCAGAATTGTGAGATATAAACGCATATATTTGCTGGAGCATGCAGGAAATGCTTGTGCAAGATGATGTTGGATTCAAGTATGGAAGACCATTTCAGCCAAAAAACAAATAGAAAGGTCATGACTGTTTTTCTAGCAGTTTTAAATCTGTATCACACAATTCTGAGTTTATGTTTTGCAATTCTGAGAATAAAACTCAAAAAATGTGAGCTATAAACTTAGAATTCTGACTTTCTCGTAATTCTGAGTTTATATCCGCAGTTCTGATCTCTGAAATTTTGAGTTTACATCGCATATTCTGTTTTATTTATGTTCACCATAGAATAAAAAATAAAATTGTGACTTTTTTATCACAATTCGTTTTTCCTCGCAATACGAGTTTTCTCTCAAAATTCCGGTTTCTCCAGAATTATATGCTATTTGCATCTCACAATTCAGACTTTTTTTCTCAGAATTGCTTTCCTTTGAGTTTATGCAATTCTGAGAAAAAAGTCAGAAATTTGAGATATGAAATCAGAATGTGAGAATAAACTCAATTGTGAGATATAAACTCAGAATTGTGAGATATAAACTCAGAATTGTGAGATATAAACTCAGAATTGTGAGATATAAACTCAGAATTGTGAGATATAAACTCAGAATTGTGAGATATAAACTCAGAATTGTGAGATATTAACTCAAAATTGTGAGAAAAAAAGTCAGAACTGTGAGATATAAAATCAGAATTGTGAGATAAAAAGTCAAAATGGTGAGACAGAAACTAGAATTTGAGATAAAAACTCAGGAATTGTGAGATATAAACTCAGAATTTGTGAGATATAAACTCAGAATTATGAAATATAAACAGAATTGTGAGATATAAACAGAATTGTGAGATATAAACTCAGAATTGTGAGATATAAATTCAGAATGTGAGATATAAACTCAGAATGAGAGACATAAATTCAGAATTGAGAGACATAAACTCAGAATTGTGAGATATAAATTCAGAATTGTGAGATATAAACTCAGAATGATGAGACCTAATATTCAGAAATTGTGAGATATAAACTCAGAATTGTGAGATATAATTCAGAACTATGAGATATAAACTCGAATTGTGAGATATAAATTCAGAATTGGAATAAACTCGAAAATTGTGAGAATTAAACTCAGAATTGGAGAGACATAAACTTTCAGAATTGTGAGATATAAACTCAGACTGTGAGAGATAAATTCAGAATTGTGAGATATAAACTCACAAATGAGGGGTGAGAACCTAATTCAGAATTGTGAGATATCAACTCAGAATTGGATATAAATTCAGATTGGAGATCTAAAAAGTCAGAATTGCGAGAAAATAAGTCCGAATTGTGAGATATAAACTCGCAATTGCGAGTTAAAAGTCATAATTGTGAGATATAAATTCAGAATTGAGAAACATAAACTCAGAATTGTGAGATATAAATTCAGAATGGCAAGAAATAAACTCAGAATTATGAGACATAAACTCAGAATTGTAGATTAAAAAGTCAGAATTGCGAGAAAAAAATATGAATTGTGAGATATAAATTCATAATTGTGATAAAAAGTCTGAATTGTGAGATATAAATTCGTAATTGTGATAAAAAGTCTGAATTGTGAGATAAAAACTTAGAATTGTGAGATTTAAACAAAGTGTGATTAAAAAGTAGAATTGTGAGAGATAAACTCAGAATTGTGAGATATAAATTCAAATTCTGAGAAAAAAAGTCAAAATTGCAAGAAAAAAAGTCAGAATTATGAGATATAAACTCAGAATGGCAAGATATAAATGCAGAATTGTGAGATATAAACTCAGGAAATTGAGATGAACTCAGAATTGTGAGAAAAAAGGCAGAATTGTGAGACAAACTCAGAATTGTGAGATATAAACTAAGAATTGTGAGAAAAAGTCAGAATTATGAGATATAAACTCAGAATTGTGAGATAATAACTCAGAATTGTGAGATATAAACTCAGAATCCCCCCCCCCCCCCCCATGTGAGACATAAACTCAGAATTGTGGATATAAACTCTGAATGGCGAGATATAAACAGAATTGTGAGAGATAAACTCAGAATGGTGCGATATAACTAAGAAATGTGAGATATAAACTTAGAATTGTGTGATATAAACTCAGAATTGTGAGACAAACTCATAATTGCGAGATTTAAACTCAAAGTGAGACATTAAACCAGCATTGTGAGATATAAAACTCAGATTGTGAGATATAAAGTCTGAATTGTGAGATATAAACTCACAGTTGTGAGTTATAAAGTCAGAATTGAGATATAAAGTCAGTATTGAGATATAAACTCAGAATTGTGATAAAAAGTCTGAATTGCGAGATATAAAATCAGAATTGCGACAAATAAAGTGAGAATTGCAAGATATAAAGTCACAATTGCAAGATATAAAGTCAGAATTGTGGAGATATAAACTCAGAATTGTGAGATATAAACGCATATATTTGCTGGAGCATGCAGGAAATGCTTGTGCAAGATGATGTTGGATTCAAGTATGGAAGACCATTTCAGCCAAAAAACAAATAGAAAGGTCATGACTGTTTTTCTAGCAGTTTTAAATCTGTATCACACAATTCTGAGTTTATGTTTTGCAATTCTGAGAATAAAACTCAAAAAATGTGAGCTATAAACTTAGAATTCTGACTTTCTCGTAATTCTGAGTTTATATCTCGCAGTTCTGATCTCTGAAATTTGAGTTTACATATCATAATTCTGTTTTATTTATTTCACCATAGAATAAAAAATAAATTGTGACTTTTTATCACAATTCGTTTTCCTCGCAATTACGAGTTTCTCTCTCAAAATTCCGGTTTCTCAGAATTTATATGCTATTTAGCATCTCACAATTCAGACTTTTTTTTCTCAGAATTGCTTTCATTCTTTGAGTTTATGCAATTCTGAGAAAAAAGTCAGAAATTTGAGATACAAACTCACATTTGCGAGAAAAAAATCTGAATTGCGAGAAAAAAAATCAGAATTATGAGATATAAACTCAGAATTGTGAGATATAAAATCAGAATTGTGAGATATAAATTCGGAATTGCGAGAAATAAACTTGGAATTGAAAGACAAACTCAGAATTGCGGGATATAAACTCATAATTATGAGATATAAACTCAAAATTGTGAGATATAAACTCAGAATTGTGAGATATAAATTCAGAATTGAGATATAAACTCAGAAATACAAGAAATAAACTCAGAATTAAGATATAAACTCAGAATTGAAACATAAAAACGCAGAATTGTGTGATATAAACTCGACAATTGCGAGTTAAAGTCATAATTGTGAGATATAAACTCAGAATGTGAGATATAAACTCAGAATGTGAGATATAAACTCAGAATTGGGAGACATAAACTCAGAATTGTGCGATATAAACTCAGAATTGCGAGATATAAACTCAGATTTGAGATAAAAACTCAGGAATTGTGAGATATAAACTCAGAATTGTGAGACATAAAAGTCAGAATTACAAGATAGAAACTCAGAATTGTGAGATATAAACTCAAAAATTGAGATAGAAACTCAGAATTGTGATATAAACTCAGAATTGAGATATAAGCTCAGAATTGTGAGACAAACTCAGAATTGTGAGATATAACTCAGAATTGTGAGCTATAAACTCAGAAGTGTGATAAAAAGTCTGAATTGCGAGATATAAACTCAGAATTGTGAGATCATAAACTCAGAAATTGGAGATATAAACTCGAATTTGTGATAAAAAGTCTGATTGGGAGATATAACTCAAAATGGTGAGATATAAAACGCATATATTTGCTGGTAGCTGCAGGAAATGCTTGTGCAAGGATGATGTTGGATTCAAGTATGGAAAGCCATTTCAGCCAAAAAAACAAATAGAAAGGGATGACTGTTTTTTACCATTTTAAATCGATCACACAACTTCTGAGTTTATGTCTTGCAATCGAGAATAAACTCAAAAAATGTGAGATATAAAACTTAGAATTCTGACTTCTCGTACTCTGAGTTTATATCTCGCAGTTCTGATCTCTGAAATTTGAGTTTACATATCATAATTCTGTTTTATTTATTTCACCATAGAATAAAAAATAAATTGTGACTTTTTATCACAATTCGTTTTCCTCGCAATTACGAGTTTCTCTCTCAAAATTCCGGTTTCTCAGAATTTATATGCTATTTAGCATCTCACAATTCAGACTTTTTTTTCTCAGAATTGCTTTCATTCTTTGAGTTATGCAATTCTGAGAAAAAAAGTCAGAATTGGGAGATATAAATTCAGATTGTGAGATATAAACTCAGATTGTGAGATATAAACTCAGAATTGTGAGATTATAAACTCAGAATTGTGAGATATAAACTCAGAATTGGAGGATATTAAACTCAGAAGTGTGAGTAGAAATTCAGAATTGAGAGACATAAATCAGATTTGAGAGACATAAATCAGGAATGTGTGAGATATAATTCAGAATTGCGAAACATAAAATCAGAATTGTGAGGGATATAAACTCAGAAGGTGATTAAAAAAGTCTGGAATTGCGAGATATAAACTAAGGAATTGTGAGATATAACTCAGAATTGAGAGACATACAACTCGAATTGTGAATAAAAATCGAATGGGGAGATTATAAACTCAGAATGAGATATAAACTCACAATTGCGAGATATAAACTCAGAATTGTGAGATATAAATTCAGAATTGAGAGACATAAACTCAGAATTGTGAGATATAAACTAGAATTGCAAGATATAAACTTAGAATTGCGAGATATAAACTCAGGAATTGTGAGATATAAACTCACAATTGCGAGTTAAAGTCATAATTGTGAGATATAAACTCAGAAATGTGAGATATAAACTCAGAATTGCGAAAAAATAAAAATTGTGAGATATAAACTCAGAATCTGGAGATAAAACTCAGATTGTGATTAAAAAAGTCTGAATTGGAGATATAAACTCAGAATGTAGAGATAAACTCGATTTGTGAGATATAAACTCAGAATTGTGATTAAAAAGTCTGAATTGTGAGATATAAACTCAGAATTGTGAGGGGGAAAAGTCAGGGGTGAACAGGTTTACTTAATAAAGTGCATATGGATCTACAAAAAGTATTTCAAAAAGTATTATTAAACTATTGTTGCAGTTTTTTATTTATGTGAATAATTAATTTGAATAAATTGCAAGCAGTTTAGTCACAGCTAATGCGGAGCCCTGCTTTTGACTAGAATTCTAGCAGCGTTTATTTTCCCTTAATAACGTAAGAACTTCCTGCAATCTGCCTGTATTATTCTCAGTGTTGATGTGCTAATTTGGTAGACAAGCTGAGGCTAACACTTTTACAAGCATGATGGTGTCTAAAATATTCCCCTCTCTGTTACATAACAGCTCTGTAAAGTCTGCACCAGCGATCATGTCCCATGCAGGCCATATAACTTCCTGTCCTGACCCATAAAAATAAATGCATGTTTTTTTCTGTGTCCATGGAAACAACTTTAATGACTTTGTCTTTATTGCTTTTCGGGTAATACTTTGTAGTGTTTAAAGAACACCTGTTGTAAAATGACCAATATATTTGTACAATTCAATTCAAGTTTATTTGTATAGCGCTTTTCACGATACAAATTGTTGCAAAGCAACTTTACAGCAAATTAGGTTTCTACAATATTTAGTGGTAGCTTATCAGTGGTGACTGTTAGTTAATGTATGGAAAAATCAATTAAAGACGTAATCAAACAGACGATGAACACTATTAACAGCAATTATTATATGATGCAATCAAACTTATTGCAGAATTTGCTAGTTTATGTTGTTTCAGGGTTGGCATCATCTGAGGTCCTCTGAGGGGTTGGCATCATCTCTTCTCAGTTGTTCTGGATCCCAGAATAAAGCTGTGCAAAAATCCTAGTTACGGCAAAAAACTGAGAAACAAATAGAGACATAATTAGCGTAGCTGCTGTTCCAACCAAGCAAAATTGATTTGTTTAACCTAAACTAAAGAATAATAATGTGCATTTGATCAGATATAACTGCAGTAAAAGATTATGAGATGCATTATTTGAATGCTTGGCCAAAGAGATGTGTCTTTAATCTAGATTTAAACAAAGAGAAAGTGTCTGAATCCCGAACGTTATCAGGAAGGCTATTCCAGAGTTTGGGAGCCAAATGCGAAAAAGCTCTACCTCCTTTAGTAGACTTTGATATCCTAGGTACTACCAAAAAGTCCAGAGTTTTGCGACCTTAGGGGAGCGTGATGGATTGTAGCGTGGTAGAAGATTAGTAAGGTATGCAGGAGCTAACCCATTAAGAGCCTTATAAGTAATAATATTTTGTAACTGACACAGAACTTAATAGGTAGCCAGTGCAAAGACTGTAAAATTGGGGTAATATGATCATATTTTCTTGACCTGGTAAGGACTCTAGCCGCTGCATTTTGGACTACCTGTAGCTTGTTTATTGAAGATGCAGGACAACCACCTAGCAGTGCATTACAATAGTCCAATGTTGTACAAGGGTGATGAATGAAGTTATTGTTCTTTGTTTATCATCATGAAAAAACTAAATATGGCCAGGAAGATAAGGTTACTGCTACACCACAACACACACTGAGTTTATTCATAAGTTTGTAGAGGTGTAATCCAATAAAGTGGCCTGCGAAGTATCTGCTGTCATAGTAAAATCTTTGTGTATTTTGTTACAGGTCAGAAAGTCTTTATTTGGGATTGTGTGTGTGTATGTGTGTGGATGGCTGTGATAAAAACGCTTGTACGCTGTAGTTCTTGTACCAAATAGCTGTTGAAAAAAGTCTAAGATTCTTGCCAAGCCGAATGATCTATAAATGTCAATGGCCTGTTTGACTGAATGCTGTTGGCCATTTATTTGTCGTCCGACCTATTTGGTTGCATGGGGATTTTTACTGTTGTAAAAGTGATTGTTAAAAGTGTTGTAAAACTGTTGTTTAGTTTGATAACTGGTAAATCTGTCAGTTATTTGTTTTGATTAATTGGGTATAGGTGCACATTGTTATTTTTAGCATCCTATTGAAAAGCATGGTATTCCTCAGTTTGTCTACTATTCTCATTTGCAAATGAAATGCTAATAGAAGTTGTTCATGAAGTGTAACATTTGTGTATTTAAATTTAAACAATTCTTACGTAAATTGACTTTATTGTGCATAATTTGTACCTTGTGTAAAAACATTTTTACATAAATTGTTGGCATTAGGGGAAAAAAGCATTTTTGAGCATTTGGGGAACCAGGAAATGACATAGATGAGCAATGAATTTCTTTGTAAATTGTTTGTAAAACCATTAATAAATAAATTGTTACCATTACCAACAATTATGTAAAAATGCTTTCACAATTGATTTACTCAGAAATTTGTTGTTTTTGTTTTTCATGAATGAGGCCTAATATGTGCATAACATATTTATACAGTAATATTTTTATATAAACGTATTATTAATATAAATATTACGATATATGAGCACACACCTGAATAAATGCTAACAATATTTATTTATTTTCATTAGTGGTTTTAAAATGGTTGCTGCAACAACTATTTTCAAACCAATACTGAAAGCACCTTATGCTTACCAAAAAAAAATCTATGCGTCAACATGAGATGGGAGGGAAAAAAATATTTCAATGCTTTTGCATTCATTTGCAATACTTTTGCGTTCTCTCACAAAAGTATTGCGTTCCCCTGAGAAACTTTGTGGCCGCTCATAAAATGTTTTCATTCTTTCGCAAAACTTGCATTTGTTGGCTCACAAAACCTTTGAGTTTTCTAACTATTGCATTGCCCTAAGTAACTTTGCATTTTCTTGCAAAACATTCACATTCTTTTGCAAAACTCTTGTTATCCCTGAAATATTTTGTTCCCCTTAAAAACTTTGCGTTCATTCGCAAAACATTTGCATTCTTTGACAAATCAATTGTGTTGCCCTGAGAAACTTTGCGGTTGTTTGCAAAATCAATGAGGTATAGTGTTTTTCCTCCCGCTTATACTCAAGTGAACACAATGTTTTTATGGGAAACACAAAATGTTTGCGAGAAAATGCAAAAGCATTTAAATATAATGTTCCCTCCTATCTTTTTTTCTGTACATTTCCTTTCTTTTTTTGAGCATGGTGGGTTTTTTATTTGATAGATTGTGAATTTTATTGATAGAGGGGAGAGTAGACTGAAAAAATATTGGGAAGAGATGGGTATCTGTATTGGGACATAATGCCGGATTGATCAAACCTGTGCGTCCCGTATGAGCTCAACAGCTACATGTTTCTGCAGCATGTGCGCAAACCACTAGGCCACGGCTATAACCTTATATTTTCATTTTTTCTGTAAAAATATTTAATTTTGTCAATATATTCTTTTTCTCTCAAAAAGTGACTTCTATTTCAAAAGTTGGGTTTGAGTTTATTCAAAAAAAAAATTGGGCTCATCTAAAATTTCCAAAAAATTAATATGCTACAGGAAATGATTGAGCTTCTAACAGAAAGAAACCACATGACGTTAGATGTGCATCATATGGTGCTACACACAAAAAGCCAAGGAACGTCCTTGCCCGCAGCTGCTTCATTAACCTTGTGAGTTAGAGAGGCTGACACCCCAACACCCTAGAGACGGGCGCAGACAGACACTTCACTTCCTTTTGTTGTATTATTCATCCCAATGTCACTTTTCGAGTGCCTTTTCAGTTGAGGGGCCCGTAATTACCAACCGGGCCCATATCGGGATGGGCAAACCCAAGAAGAGACCATCTGCCCCACCCTGTCTGAATCCCACAATGGTCCAATTACGGCTCTGTTGTCCCATCCTAGAGATACTATTCACTCTCATTCCATCTTGTTTTTTCTTTCCTCCAGAAAAAAAGCATCGAATCCCACTCATCCCAAACAAACAAGAGGCATTATGGTGATGAGGAAATATATCAAGCATCCAAACATGTGAAGCGTCCATGGAATGCTTGTGAATAAGATCTGTGGCATGTCAAGCCGCTATCTTTGTCACCATTTGAGCTAAGGGGTGAAGAATTCACTTCCCACATTGGGAAATCTTGGCAAACTATTACAAATATCAACATTCTTCTGCTATACAATTATCATCACATTTTTTTCACCTTCTGCCAGGCAAGAAATGTCTTCAATTTTGAATTTAGCAACCTTTCAGAACCTTTCTGTCTGTCTTGTCTGTCTGTCTGTCGACTACTGTGAGTCGAGAAATGTTTTATATTCGATGCTACGCCTCAACCTGAGGCCATCAACCGCACAAGGCTGAGCATCAAAGCTTGGCATCACATAATAACATTCACTGTTAATCAGACCGCCGCTAGATCTGTCAGCGAAGCTTCTGTCCACGCCACCCCCCTGCTGTTCAGCGTAATTACTCCATTGTGTAAACATTGATTACCGTTCCCCCCTTCCCCAAAACACTGTTCCTCTCTGCTGGCCGTTTCTGTCGGAACGCTCTCAGAAGTCTCTTGCCTCAATTTTAGAGACTCAAATTTCTGTGCATAATTGTTTTTACAAATAAGCGGTTTCTTTTATAGCATCTAGACAAAGAGATGTTTTGGCAAGGCGGATGGTGGCGCCCACCTCTTTGTGTTTAATGCAGAGTGATGTGCATTTTACTGAGGGAAGATTTATGTATGCGCTACAGGAGAACCTGCAATGCATGTTAAAGAGTGTCAGTTGTGCTTCCTGCCCTGAGTTCTCATCATCAATTAACATTTTTCAAAGCATTTTTAAACATTATAGGTTACTTGGGTCAGTTCTCTCTTACTGTTATACAACAAACTGTAGATATACGTATCCCCTGCCATGAAGACTGCATGAGTACTGATGCATTTAAAACTGACATAATCTTTCTATCTCTCTATCTATCTATCTATCTATCTATCTTATTAAAGGCTTTTTGCCTTTCAGGCAAGGCTTTGTCAAGCCAACATCATGGTTTGTACTGACGAACAATACAACTAGGGGTAGTTATGGCCTAATGGTTAGAGTTGGACTTGTAACCCGAAGGCCGGGGGTTCGAGTCTCAGTACCGGCAGGAATTGTAGGTCGGGGGAGTGAATGACCAGTGCTCTTTTCCACCTTCAACACCCACTGAGGTGCCCTTGAGCAAGGCACCAAACCCCCAATTGCTCCCTGGACGCCGTAGCAAGAAATGGCTGCCCACTGCTCCGGGTGTGTGTTTAAAAGTTATTTAATTAAGAGTTAGAGACTAGTTATTTAGCAACACATTTTAATCAAGGTGATCAACGTTCCAGACAGATCACATCACGACTTGACTGAAGGAAAGTACCTGTGCCAAGACACCACAGATGCACCTAGACATCAGACTTTGGGCTGCCTGTGGTCAAAGACGACCTGAATTGCATCTGTTTGTGGCCACATTTTACCAACGTGTTGCTTTGACTTGTCTGCCGGTGTCGACAACAACAAATTTCTTGCATTTCTTAAGGAATGGGAGTTGCTGTGTTGGTTGGGCAATAAACCTCAGCTTGAACAGAGCCTAAGGGGTCAAATTTATTCTGAGGATAAGAAACAAGATGTGCTTTGCCGGAGGTTCCTGCTGGGTGCGAAATAACATTTGTGTTGGTGCATTGATTTACAGATTCTGAGGAAGTGGGCGGTTGGAAAGGACACTTCTGGCCCAAACCCTCGAGGTAAGATCCCTATGGGGGGGGGCAACCATTGGAAGCTGATTGTCCACTAATGCAGGATCTTTGTGTTCCTGGAGACTCCCCAGCTGCACGCATCCGCCTGGCAGACACACGCCAGTATTTAGGTGAAGGGGGGGTTTCGACCCCTGTTCCCCCCTTAGTGTCCATTCCACCCAAATGCACCCTTTCTTCACAGGGTTACGACAAGCGTTAACCAACTACACTCACTGAAGCCGACTACGCCAACCGCCCCCTCTTTCTGTCCATGCTGTGATGGTCCTTCCTTTCCAGACCGCGTTGGCTAGTCCTCTTGTCTTCTGCCAAGTTTCAAACGTCTATTTATGCGTAGCGCATTAATTGCGTCGTCAGCGGAATCTTTTTGAATTCAGCGGTTTTTCATTTTGCATGACAATGGAGCTTTTGAGGAGTCTCACAAAAACACGCTAGTGCCCGCACACATCCTGCCAGGATCCCTTTGAAAGGAAGATGTCTCAATCCCCGTGCCTTTTTTGTGTTTGGCTGCATTCATTCAGATGCTGCTTCCCATCTGCGCTCACACCTGAAGCACTTAGAATACGGTGCTTGTGATGAATGAATGAGTTTATTTTTGCCGCCTTTTTCCATTGTTCCAGTACACCAAAGCCAGCAATGCAATATATGATATTGTACAACCAATTTTTGTCCATTAAAACTGAGGATAAACAGCAAAGACATTTTTTCAGTCTGTTTTGCTCATATTTAGTAGATCTAAAAGTATTAAAATTATCTCAATAACCTTCAAACTTCGAAAAAGGAATTGTAAGCCAACTGCAAAATTAGTTAACTTTTCTGTTCGAGTTGAAACAGTCATGTTATTTATCGCAAGGGCTTTAGTAGTTGCAAAATCGTTTTTACAAAGACATCTGTCTGGACATCCCAATTTTCTTCCCCATGGGATCGTGCCGAGCTGCTTTTAGGTATTTCTCCCATCTGGCATCTCTATTAGTGCATGGATCTGTGGCTTTTGACCTCCACATGCATAACTTATGTGTCTGGCGGGCATCAGGCCAGCTTTTACTTTCATTATCAATGTCTTTTTCAACCAGTCTCCTGGAGCTGGAAATAACTGAATTGCTTGAGATGTAATAGGAATGTTTGATTGTATCACTGAACGTTGATATCTTAAAGGAATAGTTCAAACAAATATAAACATTTGCTGAAAATATACTTCGAAGATGTAGAGGAGTTTGTTTCTTAAGCAAAATGGATTTGGAGAAATTTATCATTAGATCACTTGCTCACCAATGGATCCTCTGCAGTGAATGGGTGCCTATGAGTCCAAACACCTGATAAAAACACCTTAATAATCCACAAATATTCCACACCACTCCCGTCCATCAGTGAATGTCTTGTGAAGCGAAAAGCTGCATGTTTGTAATAAAACAAATCCATCATTAAAACATTTTAAACTTCAAATGTTGCTTTTGGACAAAATACGAGTCCTTTATCCATAATATTACTTTATCCAGTGGAAAAGTTGTCTTGTCTGAATCAGGAGAGAAATCTGCATAGATCAAGCACCGTTTACAAGTAAAAACAGTACAAAAATATGTCATATGGATTATTGTGATGTTTTTATCAGCTGTTTGGACTCTCATTCTGACGGCACCCATTCACTGCAGATGATCCACTGGTGAGCAAGTGATGTAATGTCTCCAAATCTGTTTAGATCAAGAAACAATCTTGGATGGCCTGAGGGTGAGAGAACAAGGCGTTGTCATTTAATTAGTGGTCCTACAACCATCAGAAGTGGGTTTTGCCTCTGGATGAATCTGGTCAGTTTCTCCAAAGTTAATTTGAAAGAAATTTTACATTTTGAAATAAATGGTTACTACTGCGATAAACAGTAGTTTGGCTTAATTTATGTCTCTGTTTCAACAGACAGATCTCTTCCCTACAATCTGGGCAAAGGAATGCAGTCTGGAGTCTCAGTGCCATTCGTTGGCATTTCCACTAAAAACACCTGCCCGGGAATGAAAGGAATGCGGCTGGTGCTGTGACATGTACACACACCCTTGATTCTGAAGACCATCTCTGAGCTAAAATAGACACATGAACTTGTACAGTTTGTGCAGAGAAATTGAACTTTACACTCCAGGTTTCTGAAGCGGCTGTAAATCTCTGTAGTTAAAATCAACTGGGTGTGACCGACAATTTAAAAATTCCAGCGTATCTAGCAAGTTGTGAAAGGTGCGAGACATTCCTTGTCACTCAGCGGATCCTAGTCATGCTAATTCACTAATCCAATCCTCGCTCTACAAAATAAAAGAACACGTGTTTAGCATTTTCACCGAGATTTTATTTTAAAAAGTCTTTAATACACCCTACTGTATGACTGACAGAAGTTAGAAACAATAATAATTTGGCATTAAATGTCCAAAAAACAGAACAAGAATCAGTGATATCAAAAAATTGTATACAAATTAAGACATTTCACGACAAAGAAACAAACATTTCACAATAACGCAGCATTTAGCTGGTAACATGTCTCTATCTGTGCTGCTTTCTTTGGCTTTAGGCAACACATTCTAATGACGTTTAAGAAAACACCCTTATTAGTGTATTTGACCGTTCAACAGTGAGAAGGACACAATGTGCAAAATCTACTTAAAAATACAATATACTTCACAAATGTACATACAACAATAGAACATAATCAAGGCTACAAGTACGGCAACAACATTTAAGAAGTTTGTCAGGTTTTGGTACACTTTGAAAACGGTTTATTGAAGGTTTGGCACAAAACCATTAAGGAATCCACAGCTTTAGTAGTTTAGCCACCTTAATAACTAAGTAAATGTCATTCACATTGTAAACTACACGTTATCCTACAGTTGTGTGACAAATTTTTTTAGAAATAAAATGAAGCCTATTTTGCATTGTGACATTTTCATGACAATTAAGAATATTTTTCATCATTACTGTAATTTGTCCAGGCTTTAAATCCGCGTACACATAAATACAGTTTGAATAATATATTATTTTTTCCTATTGTGGTAACCACTTTTTTTGCACTACAGTAATGCAAATTTGTGAGGAAAATCTGCTTTAATTTCCTTGAAAAAATGCAAACAATCTAAAACAATTTGTTGTCTTCATGCGAAATATAATTTCTTATAATTACTTGCATTGTGATTTTTTTCATGACAGCGACCAGCACGGATCAGCTCCAGGCATGACGAAGTGGATATCGTCCTCTTTTGGAAGACCAAACAAAGTTGTTTCACTTTCACAACAACAATACTACAGTGAGAATAAAAGTTACGCCTTCTTTCTTTGCGTGAACATTTGGGCGGCGTTATGCAAATCTTCCCACATAGTGAGGTAGACATGTGGGGGCGTGTTAGAACGAGCTGTTTTAGGTAGGCGTGGCTGACTCTGAACTTTTATAAAGAATATCTCTTTGGATTTGAGACTTTAGTCTTTGCAACTTTACACAGATCTTCTTTATGCACCAAGAGCTTGTAACACTCCAAAGAGAAAGGAAAAATTACCCCTTTATATGACCCCTTTAATTGCTCCGGAAATAATGTGAAATCACAATGCAAAAAATCGAAAACCAGGCTTCATTTTCTTTATGCAAAATCGAATTTTTTGACATTATTTTCATGGCAATTGAGGACGTTTTCCACATTACTGTAGTTTGTCCAGGATTTTTAAGTATTTTTTCATGAAAGTCTGGATGTGCTTAAATACTTAATACTTTTCTTGTTCTTTTCCACGATGGTATTGACATTTTTGCATTACGTTAATGAGAATCTGCTTTAATTGCTTTGAAAATAATATCACAATGCAAACAGGCTTAATTCCTTTTCATTTGGAGGTGAAATACCATCCAAACTTGTTTATTAGCCCAGCCTGGCTATTTGTCTAGTACTTTTATAACGAGAATACAGTGCTAATCAGAGAAGTGTTTTGAATATTCTTGCGTAATAATATATTCAATATTTTTAAAAAACCATTCTATATAAAAAGGCAGCACAGCCTAGCTAGTCATTCTACAATTTTGGGTTCATTTCCTCTTTCAAAGGTCACCCAAGTCTACTAAGAACACAATGAGCCCAGTTGCATCCGCTGAAGTGAGTAACCAGAGGCAAGAGTTATTTATTACTTGATTTATGACCGAGCAGGATCCGTGTTAGTGTGTGAGACGCTGAAGTGTGGAACCTCAGGCTAAAAATAACCTGTTTTAAAGAGTTGAGTCTAGTACGTTTATGTACACATGCGTTCACAATGCTTTCTGCATCTCTTCAGGGCCGCGGTGAGCTGGGACGGGATCCGTTTGCCATGGTTACCCACTCGACTGACCTAAGGCTTGGTTTCCAGCGCGAGGTCCATGTGAATGTGAAGGAGGAAAAGCGTCTCCCCTCCCCCGGCATTCCCAGGCCTCGTGGGGGGGAAACATCGGCTGCATTCCAGAGAACGCCGGAAGATCTGAGGACGGAAAAACAGGGAATGAGTTACACATGTTGAACTCCACATGGTTCACCTACAATCCTTCACATTAGTTTGAGAAACCAGGCGCATCACAAAACTAATGCTATGTATGCGATAGTAACTACATGCAATCTACAAACACTTACTAATGAGATCACATTTGGTATGTTAAGCTGCTTTTCATTTCAGAAGAGCTTTAAAACAAGCACTATAAAACTGTTCTTGCCCTGTTAAACACGTTTCATCCCCTGAAACATGTAGGTAATGAGCTCATGAAGTTCACTTGTGCCTAATTTCCACTTTCACAACATGTTTTTCCACAACCTGTAAAACAGGCTGTTCCTTTAGATGCGTTTTTGAACATTTGACCTATTAAGAGTGTATTTTATCTGTTGGGTTGCATTAGGAATGTGAAAACCATTTGACTTAAAGGTTACCCAATATCTAGAGAGTAACATGGCATATAAACTCTTAATATAAAGAACTCTATTATAATAATATTCTACAAGTTCGTAATTATTTACATTAACATGACGATCTTTTTTTTTTTTTTACTTTACAAATATTTTGGCAACATGACTAAAATGCGAGGATATATATACAATGTTTAATTATAACATGAAAGCACATTATTAGAAATTAATTATACAAGTATAAGAGTATTTTATTTAATTATTACATTAATTATTATGGTATTGTAATTCTATTGCATGATATAATAAAATTTCGCATCATGGCGCCTAAAATGCAGAAAGTAATACATATTAATTAAAATGAAGACACTATTCTTATTGATATAACATTTAATCTGATTACTATTTTATTATTTATCTTTAAACTTAAAAGATAAAAACACTTTAATAAATAGGTCAATGCTCAGTAAATGAAAATGTATAAAAAGAATGACATATATATACTATATATAAATACAAATTTTTTTAATTTTATTGTAGTCTAATTTTTATTTCTATTTATTATTATTAATGTAATTAAAAATACATTGTGTCTATTGTTAGTTAGTGTTTTTACTTTAAAAATAAAAATGGAAATGTTAGCAAACCTGTCATAATACAATCATTTATCAAATAAATAACACTATTATTATAATACTGTATTAGTATTTACGTCTATAATTATTAATTAAAATAAAAAAAAATATATATTACATAGTATTCATATATTATTTTAGAGAACACTATGAGTGTTTTTAATGTATTAGTATGCTTTCCAGCTAAAGGCCGGTTACAGCTCAACCGAAGAATAATGAGTCTGAGATTGACACCATTGAAGCTGATTTAGAGTTTAACAGGGTTAACAACGCTGTAAAGTCTAGATAATACTGTGACCTGCTAAAGCCAGCCAGCTGATCGGTTCGCACCCAGCAGTGTCTCTTGACACCACAACACGTGTTTCCATGCGTCTGCTGCTGTAATTAAAGGTTTGAACCCCTCTACCGGCGGACATAATGATCTTTCTCTAATCAATACTGTTCTGGATGTGATGCATGAGGGTCAAAGCTTAGATCTGGACAGAAAAAGATACTACATTTAAATGCGATTTGTTTCTCCCAATACTGCAGTGTCTGTTTTTCCGTTGTTGAGACGATCAACACTCCAGCAGCATTAAAAACACTACCTGAGAGAGATCAGGGTTTCACAAGTACAGCAGCTTCAGAGCGGTTATATTTAAACATAAGCGTCCCGTATTTCATACCTTTGTGTTATTTCTGGGACGTGGCAGACACTTTAATTTAAGATGTGAGAAGCGATGCTACGCAAACCACAGGAATGCTTAAAGTGTGGTTAAGTGAACTTTTGAGTGTTGTGTATAAGTGCTGGTCCATCAGAGTCAGTGGTCTCAC
The DNA here is from genome assembly GCA_018155175.1 of Sinocyclocheilus anophthalmus. Classification (NCBI taxonomy): domain Eukaryota; kingdom Metazoa; phylum Chordata; class Actinopteri; order Cypriniformes; family Cyprinidae; genus Sinocyclocheilus; species Sinocyclocheilus anophthalmus. The sequence continues at coordinate 224,235 of JADLZN010008191.1, read as the reverse complement.
CCGTCCCAAAGCAGCAGCAGGACAGGTGACCTTTGACCCAGTTTGCAGCCCTTGGAAATTCCATTAAAGCGAGTCTAAAGACCCGAACGCATGCCTGGGATTCAATCAGCTTGTGTTTAATAGATTTTATGGTCTTGTTTTCATCACCTAGCGCAACCATAACCGAAAAACCTTCTTTTTTTGGTCTTTATTACATCTACTTTATTCTTCCAAACTCTGGAATTTACTAGTCAACCACGTACTTTAAAATACACACAAAAAAAAAACAACAACACTTGTCCGGCTTTTAAGAGCTTGAAGTCTTAGTATTCAAAGTTTTATGTATTTATTGCATTTATCTCATCTTTTAGTTGTTTTATTACTATGTGGTTGCATTGTGTTTACAAAATAAATAATAATAAAATATTATTTATGTATGTATGTATTTGGGTGCTAATTATGAATCACTCAAATATTTTTTTTGTTTTAAATGGTTTAGCACATGAGACCATGAGCCACACTCACAAAAATAATCTTCTTTTTAACGTTTAACGTTTCAATTGAGTTTGTTACAAATGGTAAAACAGGAATGACTATTTAGACGTTATTTTTTATCAAATTTGGGTCCTAGTATTAACAAATAAATGTCTTGATTTTTTACTACTGACAATAAATGTACAGTAATGGAAAACCCCTTAATAAAACTTAAATAATGCCAAGAAATAAGTACAATTGGTATAAAATAAATAGTTAAATAGTGTTTTATCTATTTGTCTTTATTTTTACTAAATAAATAAAGTGCTATTTATTTGTTTGAGTGATAAATAAATGATTTATAATTCAAATTCCTTTATTTTAAAAATGGTGAAAACTATTTTCATGATTAATAGTACTTTAAATGAAGAAAAACATTTGTTTATTGCCCAAATCAATGATTTCCCCCCATTGTTTTGTATCAAATTGTTTTTGTTAATAAAATGTGCAGTAAATAAAATGTGAATAATAAATATTTATCACAAACTTTATTTATTTAGTGATTTTATTTTATTGATAAAACTTAAATAATACTAATAAATAAATATTTCTTCAGCGCAGCTAAATTGTGAAGTAGTGGTTTGGCTCTAGCTCTTTCCTGATGGTTTCAGCAGCTGTAATGAGGGGTCACGGGGTGAATTAATGATAGCTGTGTAAACTACTGTGCCGATTGATCTGTGATCTGCTCCTCTTACGGATCAATCCCAATCAGCACCTTATTTATTAGGAAACGCCCTTTTCTTTGCATTATGTGCCAGCTCTCAATATTCAGGCAATGTTTACTAATGAGCAAGAGTGTGCGGGTTAACATATAAAATCACAGCATGACAGAACGGCTGCCTAAACCTCATTGGCATTTTCTTTTGCATACATTTTTCGCAGACGTGAGCTCTAATGGATCCCTAAATAACAAAAACACGGGTCTTTTCAATCTGTGTGCCCCTGGCTTGATAAACAAAGATGGTTTGTATGCAGATCACAACCTTTTCACCTCTTCTGATGTATGAATATTACGCAATTCTGATTAATTACACCAAGCGAGTTGATTTCTTTATGGCTGGTAACCAATTTGAGGCCTTTTTATTATTAAATTTCTTTCCACAGGTCCCGCTTCCAGGACAAAGGAGTGAAAAAAATATCCATTAACTTTATGCAGATCTAGGCGCGCTGCAAGGGCTCAGCAGGACACGGTGACTTTATGCGCGTGTCGGGCATGAAAGGCCGGACGCAGATGCCAAAATAAAGGATCTTTCTGTTAGCGTTTTGGATGGCTTTTTAAAAGGCGTGCATTAATAAAACATTAGTATTGACCGTGAGGGTCAATCTGGATAATAAAGCTGTCCTGAAAGCCAGGAACCGACCCTTGACCTAGATCAGGTGTGTCAAACAACAAACAGCGACTCATATGGTGTATATTGGATGGGTGCCAGTTACAACAGCCTGCTCTGCAAGACCAAAGAATGAGAAGATCTTGATAACTTCCTCCCTAGTGCTCATGTTACAGTTTGGATTACCAGTCTTGCCAGCTAGAAAACATTAAAGTTGCCTGAAGACAGGAAATATAATTCATCTGTAACCATGGATGTACAAATCAAGCTAAATGCATTGTGGGATACAGTATTCAGCACAGTTTTATAATTCATGTGTTTTAGTACATATACTATATACTGCAAAAAAGTATGCTAGCATGCTGTTTCAAACATAACCCAAGTTATCTAAGCAGAGTTTTGTGGCTGCTATTCCTGTTAGCCTTGAGGTATTGATGCTATGTTAGCTGTGAGGCTACATACGTCAATATAAGAAACCAATCTGTACTTTCATTGGGTTGTTTGAGTAAATAAAGACAACCCGTGTCTTTCTATCTCAGGTAGCGATAGAATTGCGTTCCACCAAATGTCTCAATGGTTAACTACACCAACTCAAAGTCAAACAGTGACTCACTGCGCTGATATGCAGTGATAAAAGGAAAGAAACATATCTGCGTTTAAATGGGCGCGACTGACTGGTGAGAAATTATTTGAGACTGTACACCTTTGGTGCAACGCATATTCGTAAAGCATACTGGAAGTCAGCAAAAGTGGACATCAAAGAGAAGGAGATTTTCTCTATTTGTTCTCCTCGCCCCATTACGAGATGACGGCTTCTGATGTGTATTTTTAGTTTTAAGCTGCTGGCTGCAAAATATAGCTGCACCCTATTCCACAGGTCTCACTCCGCTGTTTTTGACAAGGCTATTATGTGCAAAAATCAACAGTGAATTTGTGACATTCAAAAGGGCTGGAATTGCACTCTCAAAGAAGGATAAAAGAGACTTGTCAGCAGCAGCAGTGCAGATCTGGGGCCTCGCAGGCTCTCTTCTGCCCGTCTCCACCCAAACCATCTGTTTATTATTGAGGAAGGGCAAACAGCAGTTCCCCTAGGCATCCGCCCATTAAGTGAGCGCTGAGCTTTCGGTAACAAGCTGCGAGTGTGCTAAACAAGAAGAGATGTTTTAGAAGATGAACTAGCAAGAGTTTTTCTTTAAGCAAAGGCCTGTTTTATAACAAATAAAGAGGTGAAGATGCCACCTGACAAGTTGAAAGTTTCCAGTCTCCATTCTTGAATCTTCCTGCCAAACATTAGGCCTCAGTCTCAAATAAACACACCTTCTCTAAACATCATAAGCCATTATTTGAGATTGTTATCTGTCTGGCTACTGTGTACGCTAGCGAGAACAATAGGCCTTGACATTTACTTAAAAGAAAAGATGGAGGATTTGTAAACAACCCAGGGAAGAAAAACCATACTCCGTTTCAGTGGAGCAATGTGCAAAAAATGGCACAGACCTCGACCATAGGCAGAACTGCAAGCATGAACCTGATTCTGCTCATGCTGGAAGCATTTGGAAAAGCCTGTACGCCCCAAAGAGACGCGTTTTACTCTGTAATTTGTACTGCCACATTGCTTTTCAAACTATTAAGGAACATTTCGTCTTTATTTGACACCCAACAGCACTAATTACGGGTAGACATTTTTCATCAACAAACAAAATGACTGCTTTATGAGGGCTTGCACTCAAAGCAAATGTTGTCAATTGGACAGTAATACCAGAAAATACTCACCAAATCAGAGATATATTTTCTTCAAGATGGGAGGTACTTCCAGGTGCTGACAAATGCTGTTGGGATAAGTGAATATGGTACGCTTGTTATGCTATCCCATGAGTCCGTTGATGGGTCATAGCAGTCCAAGGTTTTACACCTCTGCGCCCCAAAGTAGCCCCCAACCACATAGAGGCGATTCCCCGACGCCACTGCATGACAGCTGATTCTCTTGGAAGTCACGTCACCAAACTTGGTCCACTGGAACGTCTCACTGTTGAAGCGGTACGCAGAGCTCGCAGAGAACTCTGTATCTCCACCAATGACCACAACATGGTTCCCAACAACTGCTGCCGCCGTGTAACGCCAGAGCTGAGGACAAGTGGCCGGGACTGTCCACCTGTTCTCACAGGGGTCGAAGCACTGAACCTTGGGATACTTGTCCCTGTTGACACAAGTCCCTCCGAAAGCAAAGAGTTTGTTTTTGGCCCCTACGACCGCAGCGTTGCTCACACCCTCTCGAAGAGGGGCAACTAGTGTCCACTTGTTGGATTGGGGGTTGTACTGCTCCACTTGTTTAAGAGACACAGACGGGGATGCAGGGAACGACCCCGCAAGGGATGTGTGTCCACCTACTACATACAGGCTGTGGTCAAGTTCTGCTGAACCATGTCCGAATCTAGCGACGAGCATCGGTGCAGCTTTGGACCATTCGTCATGCAAGGTGTCATAGACCCAAACGTCTTTCGAAGCCCCGTTTTCAGACCCGCGACCACCTGTGACATATACTTTACAGCCAATGGCACAAGCGCTGCACTCTTTGCGAGGGCTAGGAAGGTCAGTTTTGGGAGTGATCTCCTTCGACTTGTGATCAATCATGTACACTTTGTCGCACATGAACGTTTGGCCTCCTAGAAGCAGGAGAGCTTGGCTGACCTTTCGGGGTTGGGCGCAGAAGCCCGTGACAACGCCGTCATTCTGCAGGATCTTCATTTTGCAACGGACAGCGTCTTCTACAATCTCACGGCCCACCTTGTGTCCCATGACGAGCTCCTCAGATGCAACATTCTTTAGCAGGTAGGTTTCCGGGAGCAAGGCGAGTCGAACACAGCGCAGAAGGTCGGGAAGATCAAGATGCCTCCTTCCAATGTCTGCTCTGACCCAATCAATAACAGCCTCGTACACAATACATTCGTCCTCAACCTCCAGCTCCTCGCTAAAAACAAGCTCCTGAACTTTATCTTTGGGCAGGCTTAGGAAATCTTCAGTGTGGTATAGATTAGCAAAATTCGCCAGACACATTCGCCAAGAAAGTTCATACAGCCTTTGGCACTGATGAGCATCAGACAGAAGCATCATTCCAAGGCAGTTAGATGGATGCAGATTCTTCTCCAGGAATTCTGCGGCGGCGTCACGGATGTCGTGGAACTGGAGCATGTCGCCAGCCTCCAGCAAAGACTCAGCATTTTCCTCGTTAATGATCAACCGGGCCGAGTAGGCGTAGTCTAGCAGGAGCTCCAGGACCTCCGGGTGCAAAGAGTCGTGGAAGTTGACCTCGGCGTCTCGACTCTCCTTTAGGCCACCACTGAACATGGCCTCAAAATAGCGGCTACATGAAGCCAGAACGGCTCGGTGGCATGGAAATGCTCGATGTCCAGCGTGCAGGACTACATCCGTGAAGACACGTCGCTTGCGGAGGAGGTTGAGTTGGGTAAGCAAGCTGTCTGCATGTGACGTCTTGTGGAACAGCTGGATGTTCATGGACCCAGAGCTTGACCTCGACTTTCGGTTCTCGTGATTACTGACAGACATCTTTAAACTGGATGAAAGACAAAAAAAATTCAACAATTTCCTTTCAGATCCCTTTTGATAAAGTATTAACATCTCAAATCATCCGTGGACATTCATTTGATATTACTCAGAAGGCCTATTGTTCAGCAGTGTTTAAAAATCCTTAACATATAATTAGACAGTGGATACATAATAGTTAGGGCAATTAAACTTGGAACCAACCATCTCCTTGGACGGCAGTAAACCCATAATCGTTTGTTAAACAGCAGTAAAATATTACAGCTTTTCGTTTACCTTGAGATTGTTCTCCCTTTCAGTACAAGGGTTAATGATTCATGGGAAATGAATCACCGCGTTCCTCTTTGATCTCTGATAAAGTTACTGCTCTTAGCTATCATTTCATAATTTCAGTAATGCATAAAACAATCCAACACTGAACCGCAGTATGAAACCTAATTGTTTAGGACAATAGTGAATGAAACCGAATGCTGGAATACTTCTAACATTTCTACTTTTTTGTGTTGCGTTTTAAATAATGCGATTTTAAAATACATTCTCATTGAAAACAGGCAACCAACCAAATTTTCAAAAAGCCTTTAAGCAGCCACCAAAACATCTTCAAGTTGAATCAACTAAGATACAGTGACCCCTGAATTTACCATGGTAACTATAAAATACGATAGTAACTACATTCATTGCTTCTACAAGTACTGTCATGAGAAAATATTCATATATTAAACATTCTGAATTCATTTAAGGTAACTATGGTTAACATGGCAACACGTGCATTTTTGTTTAAATAACTTAAGTAACCTGTTAAAGTACAACAGATTCTATATATTTTTCTTCGCTTAAAAAATTTGAGAAAAAATGTGCATGATATTCCATGTCATAAGATCATATCGCAACGCATTTAAATATTTAATGTGGTTAAAGGAGAAGGTTAAAGTGACAGGTTTTCGCCAGACAAGTCTACGGAGCGGTACAATCAATGTATACACGTTTATATATTGTAAAGTTGTGTCGTATAAACAAAAGCAGTAGAACAAAAGTAGTATGACTTTACCTTATTTCCTTTCCACGCACGGGCTTGTAAAGTATGCATTCGACTTTTAAGGACGCGTGTTACTTTAAGACGTCTCGTCTGAGATCAGTCTGAAGCCTGCGAGAGCTGCCTGTTACACGCTGCTGGGGAACATTACTACTGTGATTCGAGCTGTGAGTGAGCGTGTAGAGTGGATCTCAGTCGCTCCTCCTCTTCCCGCACGTTAAATGTCCAATCCTGGCGGAGGAGGTGATCTTAGGACGCGTTTTATTAGAAAGTGTTTCGGGGAATGAGTGATCATGCACATGTCAGTGTGACTGATATTGAAACACAATGCATGCATATTTGTAAAAAAAAAAAAAAAACATTTTTGTCGAACGTAAGACAAAAATGTTAAAAAATATCTACAAAAAGATGGTTATAAAAACTAAAAATAGTTTTAAATACAGCATTACTAAATTACAAGGTAAAATAAATAATAATAATAACTCAATAAAAAATAATTGTAATTGTAAATAAAAGAATCAACAGCATTTTACAATTTTATATCATTAAACCATCATACCACCACAGTGCATTGATATTAAGTCTCTTTCATTATGGTATTTAGTATCAGTCCACAATGTTTGTCTTCCAACACAATTATGAAGACAGGAGAAGCATGATGTTATTCTTTGCATCTTTCTTTCTCCCTCAAAGTGGTTGTTGTACAAACAACAGCAGTGTACTGTACTGTGAATGAATGAACACTCACTGTACTGTATGACTGTTAATTACTGTCAGACCCCCCTGCCAACATTCAGTGTTCATGTCTAATAGAGTTATTAGAGCTTAAACACAGCCGTTACTGTCCCAGCGCCCTGTTTACACAGTTTTTAACACCAATTATATCTGACTTCCCTAAAGAAATCCTTCTAGCAGGTATCATACTTTTAACTTCCACTGCCTGTTTTGTCTTTAGGCACGTTTAGAAATTATTCATTTTATTGTTATGATATCCTTTTACTGTATTATTTATTTACATGTATGTATGTTTTTTTTTGCTGGTTTTATAAATATCTAATAAAACAAAAAAAATGGAAGAAAAATAATTTCTCCACCGCAATAACTTATCTGTTGGAATGTAGCGGCACCTACTGGACAGAATCCATATTGCAATACAGCAATATGGATATTTGTAACAAATGCAAATATTGCAGTCTTACAATATATATATATATATATGCATTTTAGCATATGCTGTTAATATAATTTTGTTGGCTCTTTCAAATTGCAACACTGTTTTAAATCAAAAGTGATTCGTCTTTTTAAAATCAGAATTTATGCTAATAGCACCTTCCCTTAAAATCTGACTTTTTAAGCTTAAAATTCATCACGTAATTTATTATTTTAGTTTTATTACTGCTTTTTGATTGTGCTGTAATGAAAAACTACATATCCCAAAAGTCAACAGTCAAGATGTTTTCCAGAGCGCTTCCGGTTCATCTCAAGGGCACAGTTATCACATGTGCCGAAGCGACACTGACTTTAATCCAGTGTGTCACTGTAATTGGGTCTATAAGTGTGTAAAATGGACAGTTTCGGTTCAGATTTCTCTTCGGGCTCCTCGTCTGGTAAAATGGACACTGGCACTATAATGGAGCAGGTCAAAGTTCAGATTGCTGTTGCAAACGCGCAAGAGCTGCTGCAGGTAGGTGACTTTAACCTCTTAAGATGCTAAATGGTGTTTTTTTGTAAGTCTGTTTTTGAGAAACATGTGTTAAATAGTTTTATTATTGTGTATATTGCTAAATAAATTAATAGAAATGCACCATGGTATTAGCATGGTAAATATATTTGGAGTACCAAGCAGATGTCATGGTGGATATCATTAAAAACAGTTCATCACGGTGTACACTTACCAAAAAATAACATATTATCCTGGTGTTTTCAACTTGTATCATCGTACATCGTTCTCTCTCTCTCTAATTTTGTCTCTAAAATATGATAAAACTGCTTTTGAACTTTTGATGAAATTTAAGTACTGTTGTATTGAAATACCATGATATATGAATATGGTATGCTTTAAAAATGTACTGTGGTGGCACCATGGTACAGTGGTTGTATACAATAATTTAGGTACTACAGTATTACTAAGTATGTCCAAAAATACCATGTTACATGTCCAACAAAATGTCCGAAAAGCAGTACAAAAAAATACCATAGTAGTACCATAGTATGGTGTTCTTGCAAAAACCTTCAAATACCATATAGTTATATAAATATTATAAAGTACCGTCATATTACTATGTAATACTATCACTATACTGTACTGTAAATAATGATTTTGTTGTAAATAAAACAAGTTTGAAGTAAATTTGTCTAGAAAACATCATTTTTAGTGTTTCTACTTCCATTTTTCACATTTCTTTGTAATTATTTTGTGAAATGTATTAGCAATTTATGACTGAATTGTTTCAAAGTAAATCCTACACCAAAAATTATAACTGTATGATATTGCCATATTACGTTTTTGCAAGGTTCTTCAAGATATCACTAGAACCAAAAGGTAACATGGTACTACCAAACTAGAATTATTCCATGCCTTCCTAATAGAATTTGTCCCACATTGCAGAGAATGACTGATAAATGCTTCAAATTTGTTCTAGAAACATCTACATTATTAATTGTTATGTGTTTTTCTACCTTTCCTGAGAGTTTAGTCCATTTTTCTTCGTTCTTTCTCTCCATTTCTTTCTTTGTAAATTTATTGTCTTGCGCTGAAATGCTATGAGCAATTTGAATTGATGCTGATTGGTTTCATAAATAAGTAGCGAGTCCTTACCACAAAACAAAAATTATACCCGTAATTGATCTTAAAGCCATCTATATACGTTATTTTCATGCAATGGTTCATAAATCAGACATAAGATTCTCACACAGTAACCAAAAAAAAAAGGTTATTAACATGTTACTACCAATCTAGAATCTAATATTCCATACTTGCCTCTTCCTAATATATATTTGATCACCCACATATGCAGAGAATCACTCAGTATAACATGCTCAAGAATTGCATTTGGTGGCAGTCCAGGAAGCTCCATGGACAACTCTGACAGGTGGGAGCGATACGATCCTATGTCGTACCACCTTTTCCAATCATTTATATATAAAACTCCCATTCTTGTTCGTCCCCATTTGTTTTCTTCCCCCCAAAGCCAAAACTTTGCTTTGTCCGATGTGTATGGTCCCCGACTACAACGTAGACGCATTGTAAAACCACGGTTCGCATTCCTTCCCGTGCATATCATTCCCAGCATTACATAGTGAAAAGGGCAACTGACTGTAATAAATTGTGATGTGCCAAGTTTGATTGGCAGTCGTACTACCACCCTCAGTTCCCTTCATGTAAGAGTACTAGCTCATCTGAATACACGAACATTGTTGTTCAGACGTGCTCGGTCTTTACCACACAACAACAGCCTGAGGGCTACAGATGCAGCCGGTGTTTGGAATTTAGATGCTGGCCATCTACAATGGACGTTGTCATTACATTTAATGTGTGTTTAAACTTTATTTTCATATAATACCTAAAACATAGCTTTTTTTTAGGAATTGACAAATTCAGATTAAGGGTTGATTCATTTGTATGTAGCAACTTCTTATGCTTATAATGTATGGCTTGGAATTGGATAACAAAAGATGTCTTGGATTTTAGCTCTCACGTTCCTGCTATTCGAGGTTTCACTATTATTACAAGCACATTCTAAAAGGCCAGACTATCGTTCACCTTTTGCTGTTTAATCCCATGTATAGGTCCAAGGTCGCAGCAAATTGCCACAGCACACCTTTCTGTCCGGCCTTTGGACTCTATGGGGGCATGTGTTCTGACCTGTACCTCGAGGGAAGGACTGCCGTTTACCACAAAAATCTCTGATTCTACCAAACTGCTAGTTCTTCTCCCATGCAGGGTGTGAGCGAATGCAGGGGGCCTTTGTTGCAATAATTGTCGCTTCATTCACCATAATACAATTCCAAACCAGTCCTCTTACTATACATTCTGAAAGGTGAAAACAAACTGACAAAAACGCATTTTCAAGCCTGGGTCGTCATTCGCTCATGTCTCATAAGTACAGTTACGTAATGGTTGGTTTTAACTGCAAGTCGCTTGTATTCAATTGTTTGGTTTCAAGCAAATTTTTCCCTGTCCATTGCTTCGAGTCGTCGGAAAGATTTGGACACATGACACAAACTCGCAACCACGGTTATGTTCCAGACTTCGATGTTGTGTAATTGTCACTGTTTTTTTAAATGCAAATAATAACAACCCCAATTAGATCCATTTTTATTGATGTTATTCTTAATTCTTTCGTTTGGTTAACAATGTATGTCGCCTCAGGTGTGGTACGACTAGGCCGAAAGCACGAAGAAACTGAATGAATGACTGGTTCTTCCCTGCATTTGCCACAAGGGGGGCTATGAGCCATATCAATTCATCGACAACTGCTACTTCTTGTTTGGTAGGGTCCGTGGGTTCAATATTGTCCATGGTGTGAAGCAACTGGTTTTTAGAAAAGTGAATCGTGTTTAAGCCCGGGCCCCTCATATTGCACCCTCAAAACACCTTCCAAGCGTCCTTCTTGGTGCGGAGAGGCTGGGTCTCACTAGGTCTACATGATGGGTTGAGTGCCACTTAAATTGACGGCGGTGTAGAAGTCTGCCTGCGGAGGCTCGCTCTGCTAGTTGCGGCAGCAGTCGCAGAAGGTGCCGGTTACGCCTGGGCAGCCAAAGGGGAGTTCTCAGCGAGCCCCTTCAGAACCGTTCTGTCTGTGTAGGGTACACCCATACATTTCTTGTGGCCTTATAGGGTTTAGTATTTGCACACCCAAACAAAACATTATGCTGTGGTTTTAACTCACACACCCGCCTGCATCCACTAGGTTATATGACTTTTTCTCTATGCAGGACGAATCCAGTCGACGTTTATTAAAAATGCTTGATCGTCTCAATACCACTATCGGTGTAACATCAGACGGGTGTTGCATTCCCTTCTGTCCCAAAGACAACGATTAAATAAAAAGCACCCTTTTTCCCCCAAAAAAAGTGTCTCCACACGGCTCTCGGGGGAGTGACCCAGGCCTGCCTGTAGTCTGAACGCACGTTTTTCGTAAGAAAATGCCATATGCCAAAACGTAATATCACGTTGAATCTAGCTTGCTCCACAGTTGTAACAATGGCAGCAGTTTCTGGCGAATTACGTGAGGTCAGCTTTGTGCGCATATGGAGTGTGTCGTTCTCTCTGAGCTGACAAGAGAAGACACTGACCGACTTAGAGTGTTGGTCAGAGTCGTGTTGAAAAACCGCAAAAACAATCTGTTTTTCACTTCTTTACTTATAATAGAAACAAGTCCACAAAGTTCGAGAACTGATATAAGTCAATAGAATAATAGTCCGGAAAACGGAATGTACTCGATACCTATAGCCTACTGAGAAACTGGTTGTTTTCCTTTGCCTAAAAGTAAGGACTGGTCTTCTTTTTGATCCTTTGATAACAAAGAAACTTTGGTACATTTTCAACGAGAAACTTAAACTACACCCAAGTTACCATCGGCATTAGTCTGGCAAACGCTGACACTCGGTTACAATAGTTAAGTATATAGTCATATCTCCATTCATTATTCACTGGGGGCTTTCCGATGCCTTGCTTTTAACCTAGTAAAAAACGTGTACAACTGTTTTAGCGTAGGCAAGCTTAAGATTCAAGTGATTAGATATCGATTTTTGAATTTTGGATTATTTTTTTACTTTTATATACAATAAATGCTTTTTTGTATACTATTTGTATTTTTTTTTTCTTTTTTTATTTCGGACGGGCGTTCGGTCGATAAAAAACCAAAAAATAATAACGAATATGTGTCCTTAATAAAAAAAATAAATACAACCTCTATACTAAATGAAAGTGCACATCTATCATATTGTTATGTGCTTTTCTTTTCGCGTTGAAGCTAATTTATTATCGTAAGCCTGCCACAACCAACAACCGGCTCCGGGCATCTAGGGTATTTTCCCAGCCCCCACAGCTGGGACCTCTGATCTCCACCTGTAGTAGAGAGAAGACGGTCAATGCGATATCTGAGTTGAGCAGAGTCTCGTGAACTTTTTTTTATGGAAAGGTGGTTTTTATTTCACGTCTTTTGGACAGAAGGACAACACCCACTGAGTACAACGATAGAGCTTGAAAGATCAAATAAAAAATTGTCTATAACTCCGACTGACGATTCGTCTGAAAGAATAAATTCATATACACCTAGGATGCAATCGGCGGTGAGTAAAACACACCTAATTTTTTATTTTTGGGTGAAACATAACCCTTATGACACACGCACGCGGACGGCCATTGTAAGACCAGCAAGTGCACATTACTTGTTCCATCTGTGAACAGGCCCTAAATGGTAAAAAAAACATAAATATTTATATTGAGTTCCACATCGTAACTATACAATGTTTTCTGTTCCTTAAATGTTACTTTACCGCCAAAATGAACATTTGTGTCATTAATCACTTACACCCCATGTCGTTCCAACCCGTAAACGCTTGTTCGTCTTCGCAACACAAGTTAATATATTTTGGTTTGAAACCACCGGGAGGCTTGTGACTGTCCATTGACTGGCCCAAGTATTACAGACTGCAAGGTCTAGAAAATATGACCAAACATAATCAGCAATAGTCCACCGGCCATCGGGTTCAAAACGTTACGTTATTAAACAATGATAATACTTTGGTACTCTGTGCACGTTAATGTGCTGTTTTTGTTCAAATCAAAGCGTAACTACACATAGAAAACGCATGCTTGTGTTGCGGCTGACACAGAATAGCGTGCGCTGCTTGCGTTCAGCGGATATTCTTCAAAATGGTGCTACGGTGATGCGGAGAGACACAGAGGAGACGAATTGTTGAATAAAGTCGTTATTTTTGTTTTCTTCACGTACAAACAGTATTCTTGTCGCTTCATAACGTTACGGTTGAACCACTGATGGCAGATGGACTATTTTGACGATGTCTTTCATACTTTTCTGGGTCTTGACAGTGTTATTTACTTGGCAGTCAATGGGACATGTCACAAGCCTCCCGGTTTTCATCCAAAATATCTTAAATTGTGTTCCGAAGACGAACAAAGCTTTTAGGGGTTTGGAACGACATGAGGGTAAGTGATTAATGACAACATTTTCATTTTGGGGTGGAGTAACCCTTTAATCTTCCTTAATCCTTCTTTCCGCATCGACCCAAGTAAAAACAAATTACCTATATTTTGTTGTAAAGTCCATTTTGTGTTAGAGAAATATAAATCCTGCTGGTTATATTTGTCTCTTGAAATTGATCAAATTTCGGACAAGAGATTTTTATTATCTTACACCTAAAGTGAAAACCACTTCAAAATTATCATTATTTTTAAGTCATGTTGGTTACACTCAGGGCCACATGGAATCTGCATCCTAACTAATTAGGAGCATCTCCACTGATTATTCCTTCAAAATCATTACAATAAAAAAAGTCTGCAGATTCAGTGGGGGCCTCAATGGCTATAGCACATCAAGGGCTACTGCTTCATACTCCAGATTGCATTGGTAATACCAAAAATAAATATTTCAACAGTACAGTATGAACCAGTTGGTAAAGTTGTCCATTAGAGTTTCATGCATTCATTTCTAGGGGTGTAACGATACACGTATTTGTACTGAACCGTTCAGTACGAGGGTTTCGGTTCAGTACGCATTACAAACCGAACGAATATTTATTAGGTTTCGGTTCGTACGCTTTACATCTTCGGAAACCGGAGTTCCGTTTGAACTACTCCATTACATTTGGAAAAATAAAAGAGCATTAAGTGCTGTTGAAAATACAAATAGATTCTCAAGTGGCCCATCTAAAGCCACTCAATGACGTAACAGCCCTCAAAGAAAAACGCACCTGCTTGACAACCAGGTTCATGGCATCGTCCCTGTCCACTAGGCTCGTTCGTTGCAATATGGCTAGTAGACAAAAAATTTGTATTTAATGGCTATGAAAGGCTTAAAATTACAAATAAAAGGTGAACATTAATTTTTGTGCAGTTTTTTTTTTCGACTAAAATACTTTATCTACTGTCTTTATAGAGGACGTTTCATAGGCTTGGCAAATACATTTTTCAGAGGTTTGTCCGGTCCACTACGTCTGTTTTGGGCATGTCTTGGCAGTTTTTTCCTTCACTCTGAGGGCTTTTTTTTTTTTTTTTTAATACGATGTGTTTCCTCTGCTCAATATTCGGCAGTATCATGGGAAATTAATACCGAAAACCAGGAGAATAACTAACAAACTCACTCCTAACAACATCCCACCTCTGCATTTTAGGAGTTGTAGATCATAGACAGGACATTTCCAACTGATTCAAACAGGGCAAAACAAATCACCCACAGGGAGATGTGGTAAAAATAAGCAGAATCGGTCTCAACCCTAAAATTTGGGTTAAAAATGACGGAAATGTTCCTCCTGCTGGCAATTCTTGTTTTCTTTTTTGCTGTATCGAAAACGTACCGAACTGTGACACCACTGTGTTATATTGAACCGAAACATAAATTTTGTGAACCGTTACAAAACCCCTCCAGAGTCTCATTTTCATTTGAGATGGTATGACTGCCGTTACACTTATGTGTAAACGATGGTTGGAAGTGATATTTTTCAAAGTGGGTGCGTATAGCATATCCCTAGGCTCGATCGAGACCGTGACCTGCAGTGGTCTAATACGGTCCTTGAGGATGAATACGCCATAGTCGACCACAGCTGGACTCCCCAAAGCTGTGTCAACAGTCACCCCAGCCAGAAACCACCGGCCCTGGGGTTCGCGGCACACCAGAGGGCCCCCTGAGTCTCCCTGCAGACAAAGACAAGACCACTGAATTCATTAGTGTTTTTATGGAAGGTATGACATTTACAGAAGTCTGCTGAAAACTCAAGGATATGGTTGGGTTACATTGGGCTGGGTTACGTAATCAGCTTAAGAGGCATGGTGGATGTTTTAAGGGGTAAAAAAAGACTTTTAGAGCATTAAGTATCATTGGGTAAGTGCAATGGTGCTTCAGAAAAAGTGAATCAGATTTCTCCTACAAAGAGAAGAATGTGCAGCAACTCACTATTTTGAATAGTAGAGTTCAGAACTCTTTAATATTGGAAACAAATTTTTGACCAGAAACTCACCAGACATGTGTCCTTATCTCCTTCCATAGAGCCAGCACACATCATGTTGTTGGTAAGTTCAGCACCGTAAGCTTGCTGGCAGTCCAACTTATCAATGACATTAACCTGTGCTTTTTGCAGGAAATTGGTTATCATACCTACGCTCTGTGGTGGGTATTAAAACAGACTAAACAGTCCATTAAATTGTACATTGCCATAGGCAGCCCGTGTGTTTCAAATCAAAGCAATTCGCGCAATTATTCCATATCTTTCCTAGTCGACAAATCAGACTTATTCCAAGTAGGCTGGAGAAGTATAAGCCCTGTCATGTTTTAATGTACGTTTTTCCCCAACACCTATGGACATTTGAGACGCCAATCTTTAAAGTCCACCAAGACCTGTTGATGGATTTTACCTTCCAAATGTGCCTACTAATAGCATTAAACCGAGGGTAGGGCACCAACTCTGTTCACTAATGGGCGCCCGATGCCTGTGCGCTACCAAATACCCCCACTTCTTGCGTCTTTTGCACTTGACCACTTGACTACTTTATGACACGTATCCTGTATGATGGTGTCTTTCAAGGTGAGGATCCAGACCCAATTGTTTTGTATCAAACTTTTCTATTAGCCCTTACTGGGCCACCCTAGGCAATAGTGGTTGTAAAAATGCCAAGTGTTTACATAGCTTTACTTTTTATTTATATCCTTTAATCCTGTTCAGTATTCCCCTTAACATGACAATCTGATTTCGTGGTGCATCTATTTAGTGATAAAAACAGTTGCACAATGTGTCTTACAAAATCATTATAAACCACTTCTCACTTTGTGCACCAATAAAACTTTAAAACCACCCTTTATTCTACACCAAATTTTATGTATACCAACTCATAGTATATATAAGGGGTCATATGTGCGATCTTCACGTTTTCCTTTCTCTTTGGGTGTTACATAGCCTGTGTGCATAGATCGATCCACTGAAGTTTCAAAGACACGAAAGTCGCAAAAAACCAAAGAGATATTGTCCACTTATCAAAGTTAAGACTCCACACCCCCACTAACACAGCTCGTTCGGAACATGACCCCCTACATACTCATCAAACCTCACTTACGGTACTGTAAATATTTGCAATGAAATGCTCTGAGTCCTGCACATATGCCATGCAAAAAAACGAAGGCGTTTGTGTTTCGTCAGTAACGACGACAGTTGAGTTGTTGAAGCAGGCCTGTCATGAGACCATGTTGTTACGTCTCACTAGGCGAAAGCGAAAGCACTTTAGTCTAGGACACACAAAATCGCTAAAGTATAACCGCATTTTAGGATTCTTTATAAGTGATGGTACTCTACTAGAACAGAAACAACACCAAAGTAAGCAATTTATGGCCTACCGATGTATCGTTGAGACCTAGTAGAAAAGAAGTAGAGGTACTCTGACACCCTTGCTATGACAATCTGGCGCTTCTGATCAGCTACTGTTTTGTTATTAGTTTTAAGTATTTGCTATTGACTGTTCAAATGCGGAGGTTTTTGGAGCATCGTGTGTGTGTGTGCGTTGTGTGTGTGTGCATGTGTGTGAGAGAGAGAGAGCGAGAGAGACCAGCTTCATCACTGTGTCTGTCACGCCTAGCTCTGTTCACACGCTTTCGGTCCTGTGCATACATTTATTCTTTGAAAGATGAAGCTCGTGTTAGGAATGTTACAATTTCCGACGAAGTGCTTGTGGTGCTTCAGGCCAATCACATAGCACTGCGGTCCAGCTCCGACCAATCAGAAGCATACGTAGCGCTTGTGTTTCGGTAGAGGACTTGACTTCGGCTTTGTATCAACGACGCGTTTGTAGAGATTGGCGTGTACTGCACTTAGAGGACCTACAAATAATGTATTCAGTAGTGTGGTGAAAAATAATGTGTTTTTTTGAGCATTAAAGCATGTCAACATATTCGGTTACACCAAATACACAAAATAATGATCTTTAAAAAAGCATCATATGACCCCTTTAATATTTAACTTTAACTTGCATCCTATTCAAAATGTTTCCCATGATCCTCTCGCGTATCTCGCAAAAAAGTGCCCACGATGCAATTTGTCAGAACATATACCGATGGGATACCCTACTAACATTTGCGTTTCCACTACAGCGCAAATCTTGCACTGCCGTGCCGCTTGCAACACTACAGACGCGACACCTAGTCTTTTTGTCAGGTGCGTCTGCAAAAAAAATTGGCACAATTTTAGGGCAGAGCATGCCTCTGAAAACTGTTTACATACTGCTTGCATTTTATCATCTTTTAATGGCGATTGGTTGTTGCCCTGCGTTTTTCGTGCGATATTTGCATAAAGTAGAGGAATGAGAGAAATCTCTGGCATATAGCATTTCATGTTTGGTTTGTTTTTACATCCATTACTAAATGTATGA
The DNA here is from genome assembly GCA_018155175.1 of Sinocyclocheilus anophthalmus. Taxonomy (NCBI): domain Eukaryota; kingdom Metazoa; phylum Chordata; class Actinopteri; order Cypriniformes; family Cyprinidae; genus Sinocyclocheilus; species Sinocyclocheilus anophthalmus. The sequence goes on along the minus strand of JADLZN010008191.1, from coordinate 206,201 downwards.
CGACTAATGTGAATCGAATTCCCTTTTTCAAACAGATGGTGAACACTTGGTGAACACTCTAGTTTGGAAGACAGCTTCAGCATTAGCCACACATCAAACCTAGGTCCGCACCAAAACGTGTAGGGTGAAAATGATATCATAAACTACTAGTGTTAGGTTTTGTCTTGTCACCTTGACCAACCCCATACTTACCATCCTCCCTCATAGCGCCCCATCCAATGATGTAGCATTCCATATTTTTGATGAAGCTATGCCAGGGAGAAGGCAAACACACAGTCTGGATGGTGTAGGACTTTGGGACGGGGATGGAGAGTTCCACCAGGGCCACATCGAAGTCCATGATGCTGCCATTGAAAGCAGGATGATGGATGATCCTTTGTACTGGAATCACCAGAGCACCCACTCCAGACCAAATGACCGAGCCAAGACTTACTGTCCAGCTGCCAGGGTTCAGGTCACTATTAACGAAAACAAAATAAAACACTAAATCTTCCCTGTTCACCTCTGTCCAGATCTGAAAGTAGAGCATGTTGGGTAGATGTCAATCAAAGGTACACTACCCTCTGAAGCAGTGAGCTGCAGTCAGGAGCCATTTGCAGTGGATAAGCGTAGCTCCACAGCGGTGAGTGCGTTGGTACTGCAGACTGCCCACCCATGGCCATTCACCTCTATGGGCAGTGACACCACCAATAATCCTCTCCTGGCCCATAGCTGGACGATTTCCACAGTCTACAAAGTAATCAGGTGACTCTTTTATTCTTATTCCTAAAGCTAGTTCAATGCGCCCTTAGTCGGGGTATATACCATATTTACATTTACACCCATAAGGCTGTGAGGGATGCATGTGCAATCTGTTCAATGGGTTGTACAGTTGTGCAACTTGGTGTCAATCAGCTGACACAATGTTCTTTAAAAATGTGCTATCTATCTATCCGCAAAACAACTCCTAGATCAAACTGCTTTCCAACATAAAGCACCACTCTGTGGTGTTTACTTGTAGGCTAGCAAATAGGTGCGGTGAGTAACCCACAAACCTGGTTCGAACGAAGGACCACTTTAGAAGATCTCGTCGCTACTCGGTCCGCTTATGTCTGCCAGACTTCAGCTACGGAATTTTAAAGGGTTCATGAAGCGTGAGCTCCCAAATTACAAAAATTCCTTTTGATCTTTTTGCTACATAAAGTAATAGGTCATCGTGCTATTAAAGGCTGTGATAAGGTTTGAGCAGGCCTAATCAAATCTTTTCTCATCATCATATAGCGTAGCACTAAGAAAAAACCAGCATTACAACTTGAAAGCCAATCTGCCAAACACGACACGGATCCTGTGGAACATTTGCCGACTATCATCGACACTTAATCTGTGTACCTAAACACAAACACCTATCTACAGAAGCTCACAAACCCCACTGATTACAGTCAAAAGATCATACTGCGCCCAATTGTTTAATTCCATCTCATCCACCCAAATTGTGTGCCTTGTCTTAGTTGCAACTTTTTTAGTTTCCAGACCACGGACGTCAGACTACAGAAACCTTGGTTTCCTAATTGATTCCACCAATTCCATTTTTACCATGGATATCCATTTATACACAAACAAGTCACAAAGTTTGACTGCATAGAAGGTGACTATTCAAAGGATTTATAACGTAAAAGACGCATGATACTGGTGCCACGACTAGCTATCCTTTGCTGGCTTCGCTAATTAGAGGTCCACGCAGCTAACACTAGCCGTTCATGCAAACAGACCAAATCCGTGTGCCGTAAGAAACCTGCGTTTCATTCTTACATGTACTGGGATATGGGGTTCACTCACATTTCTTTTGTCCTATATTCATAATGTGAGCGAGTGGTTTCTGATATGTCTGACTACTCTCTTTTTTCTCCGCGGTCTTTTACTCAATATCTAGCACATCTATGAAAGTCGTCAGTTGTGCCATACGCATTGATACTAGGCATAGTATCAAGGCGTGTTGTTCACACATCAAGCCACATCTAGTTAGAACCACATTTCCGCGAGAGCAGCAAGTGGGCGTTTACTTCTGAGTCTACACTCCGCCAAACCTATTCAAACAGAGCGTTCTGATGAGTGGAGTCAAAAACCAGGATAGAACATTGCCTATGTATACTTCTTAATGGTATGTTTTTTGATTGTAATATTCCTTTGCTAATAACAGTATTAATGGACCATCAGAGAACAGTACACACATAAAAAAACTAATAGGTATTAATGACTACCCTTTAAATAATTGCAGCTACCCCTGACGAAGTGTCTACTCTTAGTATATTTTAACATTTCATTCAAAAGGTGGCAAAGCGCTGAGAGTACATTTTGGGTTAGAATCATGGGGTGCCCCAATTCTCTAGGATCACGTCTGCTGGTACCTTGTCTTCTGCAAATGTTCAAGCATTCCAATGCCCTTGACTGCCAGACAACCTTCTTGTGGGTCTAGCAATACAGTATCCTCACATATACACTTTTGATTTATGTTTTGTGAGGAAGGCCTAAAACCTATTCCCAGTAGGTACTCGATCATTGTCAGTGAGTCAGTAATATGGATGCATTTACTAGAGATTGTGACGATTATGCGAAGTAGTAGATGTAATTTCCTCGACAGAATGTCAGTTTACTCGTGGTCAGGCCTCATTGGGGGCTCAGCGACCTCTGTCACACTCCGTTGGTTCGCTCTTTGCTGAAATATTCATCATGCTCGCGCGTCACAGTATTTACTAACCACTGCAGTTCCCCGTAGCTCCGGGTAATAAGCATTACTGACTTGCCAGAGGAGAGCTCACTAACTTTAGGACAAGGTGCTGAACTGTGCATGGGGTGGGCAGTGTGAGGGCTCCCGCTACCGCGAGCACGTCTGTTGCAACATGGACACGAGCGCCACCTTGTCACCGTCCAGCCCGCGCGCCGGCTGACAGCGTGGCTCGGGGCCAGACGTCCCTATGCGGAGCTTGGTAACAGATAAGCCGGCGACTCATTTAGGAACTCCAGTCTTTTGAGTGCAGGTGCGCATTCCCTACTTCCTCCCAGCCTCACCTGGTACACGCCAGGCCGGAAAAAAGACGTAGTTCCGCGTTACTGGTAAACCTCATCATACCACGAGTGCCTCCGAATCTCTCCAGCTGACATTGAACAACTCAAACGAAGTTATAAGAGAAAGCACAATAGCTGGAATCCTAGAATTGACTGAAACACTTGTAATCAAGCACCCTCCGGACACGAGTCCACCTCCAACAATCTCAGAAATCCAGGCACACCTCACTTTTGGGTAAGTCCGTCCTCTTGTCATAACAGAATTTTCTTGTGAGTGCAAACATTCGGCGCTCATATTCTTCAACACGGATTGCCTTCTGGTAAAGTGCTATGAAGGCACCTCACCCCTCGCTCGGATGAGCACCACAGAGGGTGTAGGTCATACTACAAAAAGAGTAGTCACAAGTAGCAAGCACGTCTTGGTCGACTTTTTGTGCAACAGTACCTCCTGGCCTTTCAAACGGAAATACGTTATTAAGACTAAGAACTCCGTCAAGAAAAAAGCATCTAAGTGACCAAGTACATCTAAGTTAAACTCAACAAATTCAAGCAAAAGTATATTCAGATGCTTTCCTCGCGACAACTGATCCACCATACGGACTCACGATCATTCGTACTTGAGTTAACAAGATTACTTTCCCCCTAGCCAGTTGACGAATGCAAGTTCTCCCAGGACTGAAAAATATGCGGTTAACTGGGTGAAATCACAATGACTGGCTTGAACATAAGAGCTGAATCGCACAATCGTGTCTTCCACTCCATTGCCGGTCCATCCTGTCAGTGGTCATGGTCTCGTATCTCGGAAGACACCAGGGACTTGACTTGTGTATATCATTTATTGTGGCTTCGCCCTATCCTCCCCACTTACACTAGATTGTCAGTCACTCACCCACAAAGAGCCGCTAACACAATGCTTTTTGGTTGTATTTAACATCTTTCTAGTATAACTAATACCTATTTAGAGTACTGCGGTGTTCTAGTGAGTTTGCTGAGAAGATCCATCTACCCCAAGAATCGATTCCTTCACGTTTTTTCCAACAATGGTGGTACAGCGGCATGCAAGTGTATCCTCTTGATTTCGTTGACAGCGATGGTGCACCACAGGGGGATGATGAGACGGCCACTGTAGTCTCAGACTTGACCCTGCCCAGGGTTAGCTTCCCCCCCTTGACTGCCATTTTCCACCACACCCAACAAACACGTTTTTTCCATGTCTCGGACGTCTGCTTGATCAATCAGTTGGTCGCTTGGTTGTTCCACAGGCTATAAGAGAAACAGTGGTTAACAATCAAAGAACATAAATTAAGCTAGAACTAGCCACTACAATTATATGGTTCTTTGGTTGCTAACGTGTTTGTAGTGCCTTTAACATGTTTCTATGCATTTCCAATGGTATTCTAGGTGATTTCTAGGTTGTCCTGGTTGGTTTTTAGGTGGCTTCTGGTCTCTGTGCAATTCTTGTCCCTAGATATAGCTTGTGTACATCTTAAATTGAAGTCTATTGATTTTTTTGCCAGTATTGCTGTCCATTGGGTGGAAATCCATAGAAGACTAATAGCAGCACACATTGTCTCATTATGCTGCACAATTTGACATATTCAAATGTGTACCAATATTATGTGCATTTAATGATTTGTGGTTTGTTACGGTTTATGATAACAGATAAATCGACATACCCCATGGTTGATTGTGATTGTGTGGCCTCTACAGATCAAGCACAACTATAAAGACACCATTTCCCACTCCTTGTAAACCTACATTTTTGTGGACTACTAAAATGTCAAATTTTAGCAAAAAAAGTTCTTAAACTTACAGAAAGGAAACTAACAGCTAGTTCAAATGTTAGCATAAATAGCCGATGGTTGGTCACAGCGACTTTCACCGCAATAGTTTTCACTCTGAACCCATCGAGCTGCACACTGTTCCGGTTAAGAGTGCAACTTCGTTCGTTGTCTATTTGTACTTCACATCGCTTCCTGTCACAAGTGAATGTGTTCTCAGGACATTTACCTGCCATAAATAACAAACAAATCTGAGCACTCTAAGTTTACAATAAACCTTCAAATATGATCAATAATATATTATCTTACTTATGTCATTCCCAATCTCATAGAATGACTTTCCACTTGCTCCTGGAATTATAAAATAGGTCAAAATAACACTATTATTGACTTGTTTTTTTTTTAAGAGGAAAAAAGGAAACTGGCGTACCAAGAAGGACGATGCTAGTGATCTCTCCATAATCTGGGATAACAATGGGTTTCCCATTCAACATGGCCTTCAATCCAGAGCGGAGAAGGTCTTGAACAAAACTCTCTGTATACCCCTGGACTTGAGAGATCCGGAAGACCAAACGTAGAGAGGTCAAAACATTTGTGTTGGCATTCCTGAAAGATATCACAGACTCTTAAACAAATACCATAATTCCCCACCATGTGAAAGGAATAGTTAACCCAAAAATTAAAATTTGCTAATAATTGACTTACCCTCAGGCCATCTAAGATAGTATGAGTTATTTCTTCATGAGAACAGATTTGGAGAAATGTAGCATTACATCACTTGCTCACCAATGGATCATCTGCAGTGAATGGGTACCGTCAAAAGGAGAGTGCAAACAGCTGATAAAAACATCACAATACTCCACAAGTAATCCTCACCATTCCAGTCCATCAGTTAATGTCTTGTGAACTGAAAAGCTGCATGTTTGTAAGAAACAAATCCATCATTAAATTGTTTTAACTTTATATCATCACTCTGGACGAAATAACAGTCCATAATCCATAATAACGCTTTTTCTCCGTTAAAGTGTGATGTCAGATTATTGTGATGTTTTTACCAGCTGATTCTGACGGCACCCATACACAGCAGAGGATCCATTTGTGAGCAAGTGAAGTAATGTTAAATTTCTCTATTCTGATGAAGAAACAAACTCCTCTACATCTTTGGATGGCGTCTGATTCTGCTAAGTTACGAGTATTCATGCAAAATTATTGTATTTATAAAACAAGCATCCTAAGATTCAGTGGCTACGGCGGATACCCATATGCAACTATCTGGCAGTCAATAAAGTGACTTGCCACTGCAGAGGCGCTAAAGATATTCCTGATCTGTAAAATAGTGAAGACAGCAAAACCCTTTTTACATCTGCATTTTATTGTTTTGAAATAACTAATAAATTGAGCACATTAACATTCATGTCTTCTGGTCGTACCTTTTCTTTCAGAGTCGCAGTCAGAACTACATAGAAACCTGATGTTTTATCTCGCAGATCTGGATCATAACTGAGACCTTCCAATTCCACTGTTTCCATGAAATAATGTTCCTCTTGTATTAAATAAGCTAAACAGGGAAAACAAGAAATTTTTTGGCTTATACAGTAATCCATCAGTTATCATACCATAAGTGTTAGTTTTTGACATTGTTTTTGTACAAAGACATAAAAATAATATATCATAGTCTGAAGATTATCACGCATGGACTCGAATCCCACAGGTCAGCCCCCAATGATAAGACAGAACCATATCAGCAGCTAATATCTCATACATTTTGCAAGTGTAGAGAGGAAATGGCCGCTGGATCACCCCTCGGAGCCAACTTATTCCCAAAGTCTTTCTTCTCCTTTTTCAGTCTATCTGCGAATAGCCTAGCCAACACTCACCGGACAGTTCCAAACTGTAAACCCTAAAGAACACATGGGAGGCTAAGAATTACAGACATATTACCAGAGAATGTAAACACTCAGGATTGGGTTTTTAAGACGCTCAAATCGCATTTAGCTCACATCCCTTGGGTGCCGTCGCCTATGAATCATCTTTGTGGGATGGACCTCGTATTAGTTCCCAACATAGAAGGAAACAATACACAAGGATGTGGTTCCAAGAAGCCCCAACGCAGAACTCTGTCGAGAATCGGAAATTGAAATATATATTGCAAAACCGAAATTGACAAACTTGCTGTCTCAGATATTAACTGACGCTATAAGTATACTATTTTATTTTCACTTCAGGGTTGTAAATCCAACTCAACTTCTCTCATTATCATAATATCGAAATTCGTCAAACAGATGTATAAAAATAATGGTCCAATTACCCTACTATTAGTACATGCGTGCCAACAACACTTCTCGACATCCTAATCAATAAGAAAGGAGGTTTTTTAAACCAGCTTGATATAAACACTTACATAGTACTACATCCCAATTGATCTAGAAATATACTCGAAATCGATAAAAGAGATTTAGTAAATAAGAAAAATAATGATATAGAATTATTTCTAGAACTTATTTTTATACAAGGTCACGCTATCAAGCTACAAAATGCACCTATGCTAACAACAGGAGTCATGCTCACATAGTATGCCATTTAAAACCCAAATTCAAAATTTAGTGGTCTCAAACATACGCTAGTGATCATTACTAAAAACAGTCCTTCACAATAGTGTTAGAATAAGAAACGCACCTGCTATACTAAGATGCGAATCCAATTCGAAAGATCAACCCATATACAAAGTGGCCAATCCCAAATGATCTTGGTGTCGTTTCTAACATAATAAAAAGAGATATTACGCGTGACTATGCAGTTTAAAATAAAAAATCACTACGTTTCTGAGAACCGATACAAAGGTGTATGCAAAGAGTATTATAAGATGACCCGTTGTCGGTAAAATTACTTCTGGCTATAGTTCACTCACGCAATAATCGCGGTACAGTATTGTTGATAGATGTTTACCTTCACCCGTTTCTACGACAAGCATCTGGTTTTCCCCCCCCCCACGTCGTGACTGGCATCTGACTTTACGTTTGATCGTCCGATACCCCTCACTCGAAGATCCGTTTTGGAAAGACTATATATGAATGGAGTATGCAGCACACTTGTGATATGCGTATATGGTTTGCCAGTGGGCGTGGCTTCACATCAGGTTGATCATACGCTGGTTATCGTTCGTGTTTTATTGATGTGGTTCCGGGTGCTTGGCGTTAGACCACACTATAAACTGTTTGTTGTGTTGTCTTTTTATAATAACAGTCCGCAAATATTTTCGCTTTACACACACACATATATAACCGTGTTAAGCCTCTATCAACGATTTGAGACATATAAGAGTTGCTGTGTCTTAGGAGGGTTATAATATCGGGGTGGGGGGGGTTGGCGTGGGCTTTAGGTGGGTGGGGGTTGTGGTGGACCACAATAAAAGTAAATCACCCGAAGAAATAACAAACCATCCTGAAGTACCCTTTATAACTTCAAATATTTTAAATTTCTATCTATCTATCTATCTTCGACCTATCTATCATATCATCTTAGCTCTAGTCATCCATCTACTTACTCTATATCCTCAAACGCTTCGTGTCATTTCTCTCACTTCTCTCCTCTGTGATTAAGTTTCCCTTATTTTGTAATCGTTTTTACTATACTCTGTAGCTGTTCCTTATTTTATATCTTTTAGTTTTCGTAAAATGTATTCATTCTCACATCCTACTCCTGAGTGTTTATTATACAGTTTTATACACTCTGTATCCTATCATTGTTATTTAGATTTTTTTACTATCGAATAAAGTGTAATTTTTGTGATTTTAATCTTTCTCATGTTATCACATATATTAATATTATTAAGGAATACTACTTCCTGATTATTTACCATTGATGTTTTCCCATGTTTCATGCTTGTAGAATGTAGGCTATTTTAGCTGATAAATCTGTTTGTCAAATGTTATTTTTTATTTATATATTAATTTTTATTATGACTTCTTTACCTCATTATTTCCTATTTTTTCTCTTTTTTTAACCTCATAGGTTTAATCTCTACTGTGCAAAATGAAATACATGAAATGCAACTTGCCACACTAGCCCACCGCGCCTCAGACTTCTACTTATACACCAGTATACGAAATAAGCTATTAAGAGTGTATGGCGTGGCTTCATGAACAGACTCACTTGTGCTGTTTACAAGACTCTCCTCTAAACGTTTATACCATTTGCCGTTCACACAGACCCTGAACCCCGATGATATGTTGTTACTACCCCCATGTGTTATACTACAAATCACAAACAACCTCGCGATGCACATTGTGTCTCTCCAGTTGCTTCAACATGTGACAAAATATCCATGCAAAGTCCTGCTGTTCAAAAGAGCACCAGCGAGGCAAGACACACTGAGCCTTTCATTCATAACTGCTAGAAAACTGCCATCACAAATGGAGGGACCAACAAATCTCAATTACCACACACGTATTGCATTAAATATCAGAGTGGAAACTATACTGGATCTCACTAGTATATTGATGTACATGCTGTTTCCCACTTAAAGTCAATCCAGAAAAAGTTTAAAGCAGGTCTTTGTGGCTGTGCTAAGAAGCATGAATGGCTAATCTGATATCCATCAAAAAAGCTCTCTTCTTGGTGGAAAACCCTTTGTTTCCAAGCTTTTAGTGAAGGTTATAGAAAAATGCTTTGTACATTTTTTGGAGCTGTATGTGAGAGCACTGTCTTCTGTTATGCTTTAAAGGAATAGTTTAGCCAAAAAAGAAAATTTGCTGAAAATGTACTCACCCTCAGGCCATCCAAGATGTAGATGGGTTTGTTTCTTTATGAGAATTGGTTAGCTCGACAAAGTTGACTGGGCTCACCACAGGGATGCCTCTCCAAGGTGTAAATGGCTGCCAGTCAGAATGGAAGTCTACAAAAAACAGTCTTATGAATAAAAACATCAACAATGCAACATCCATACAACTCCAGTCCATCAGTTAATATCGTTGTGAGGCGAAAGCTTGACAAATGTCTGTAGAAACAATCCACATTAACATTTTCACATTCTGAACCACTTGCCATCTGGCTAAAGTACAAGTTCTTTATCCATAATATTGCTTTCTCCAGTGAAAAAGTAAGCTTCTCATCCTCGAATCTACCGGAGATGAAACATATGCACAGATCACACATGCTCTTTAACCAGCAGACCAATCCATCATTCTAACAAAAAGAAAACTCTTTTTCAACCTGGATTTTGTATGGTGAAAATGGAGACAACACAGGACGCATGCACTTTTTCACACTGGGATGAAGAGTCACACTTGTCATGAGATCTATACATCATCTTATGTTCGCCCTAGAAGGTAACACATTACAAACACCTTACACATCGATAAGTTTGTTTAATTTCTTGTCACCTCTATATGGACTCGGAGTCTTGCAGAATTCTTGTGATTTTGTTGTAATACAGCTGTTTTGGCTCTGTCTTTTCTGACGGACAAAGACCCATGACATTCACCGCAGAGGATCCACTAGTAAGCAAGTGTAATAAAGTGTATGCATGTTCTTAAGAAAAACATTCTCCCAAATAGGGAAGGGTCCACAACTGAGTCTTTAATCTTAGGAATTAGTTTTGCGAGTGTAAAACAGAGGAGACGACACCACAAAGGTAAACACAAATGTTTTCTCAAGGTGTCTCAGAACCGAAGACCTTCAAAATACAGTTTCCATTTAGATTATACAAAGATGTTCACTGAAAGCTTGCCGAACGTTCAACTGTTTGTGTGTGTACAAAAGCCTTCCGAGAAGGTAATCCTGTGGGATCCACCCTTGAGGTACAGGCATAATCTTTGTTTTTGCTTACTTTAGAAATGGTTACATCCCAGATGTTTATTAATGTCTAAATCTAAAACAACACTGAAAGAACTAGGGTAACATCACGCACCCATTTTCATGAACAGAAAGCAAGCCTTATAATTCAAACCATAATCAACACACACAAAAAGAGAGTTTCATAAACCACAGAAACAAAACCAACCGAAACCACGTATCCTGAGTCTAAATACAAAATGTATTTTTCATGATTTCAGACCTAACAAAAACCATCTATTTTCTTCACCAGACATCTATACAACGCAAGAAAAAAAGGCATAATGTTATCCATCTTGCTGTTGAATGAAAGGGTTCGGAAATCACCGGCACCTTCCATTCCCCGTTTCCATAGTGTACAGATCAGCACGACGGACGTCCCTCGACATACAACCAGACCGAGCTGCCTGGTGTCTTCAGTCAGTTTATACTGATCATCAGGATCTGCGTAAAAAGGGTGTGATCAGGAATCATGCATAATGATTAAAATTTTAAAAATATATATATCAAAGTATTAAAATAAATAAACCTTATTAACAGTTTGATTAGAATAAAAATATAAACAATTAAAATAAATATAGCTAAAAATGTATCAAAATAAAATATCTTTTTTATTATTTATGTCACAATCAGTCTGGAGATTTGACCTCGCATGTATTCAATGGTGCCATCCAACACAAGATTCAACAGCGGGTCGAAGCCTTTTAAGACCCCACTTGCTGAAAATAGGAAACAATGAATGTTAAATTCAACGTAACTTAATGAAGCACAATATAATGTCATTATATTATTTAAACCCCTAATTTATCTCATAAAGCAACTTGTCTCACCTTCACGACCTCCTTGGAACTTTACTCTTATATGTTTGTCGATGTATTTCGACAAATCAAAAATACTCTCCTTCTTTTTCTTCTCTTTATCCTGCAAATCAAGACCACGGACTATATATCAAATATTACAGGCCTGTATAACATAATAGCAGACCATGTAGCTTAGCGCAATAATACACAACACATCACATTTACAATAACCAGCTGGCTCTAGTGTGTAAAATTCAACTTTAAGAGCCCACAAGACATGTGTGTGTTTGTTTGTAAACGCCACGCGTCCATAGAAGCGTTTATAAAGTGAACGGTGAGGAAACGTTTGCGCTACTCACCGCCATGTTCAAAACTCCTGTACGCCCCGCCCACTCTGCGTTGACGCTTGACGCCTGCCTCTCGACCAATCACAACACGCGCCGGTGAACCTTGACAGAAGATAGGTTTAATTTTATCATCTTTAAATACCCACAGATAGCGATGAAACACAATCTGAAAGTTTTGTATTTAATTTCTAATATCGTAAAAAAACATAAACATGCTGAGATAAGATCATATGCGGGATTCGGTTGAGGCCCTCGACACATCCGGTGAGAAACGGACAAACACCGGGAGCGAAGCGCGAGAAAACAAACCAGCGATTGATTCATTCACCAGCGTAAAAACACGAATAAACCGCGATTTTTATGATTAAAATCGCTTTGGGGGTTATTATATGTCCTCGAAATGACGGAATTACTTTTTAACAAGAGGTTACAGGTGCTTGTGAAGAATAGAGATACCGATGAGAGGTAAAACCGAGTGTATATGTATGCGTTTTAAACATAGATATGACCTAAATGTGTGTTTTGGGTTTGCTAATTCATTAATTGTTTTGTATGTTATAGAATTTTGATTTTGGAGGTTCTTAAGGGACTAAATGTGATTATTTATGGTGCCTTTTTAATCACAGACGTTCATTCATTCGTATCAGTATTGAACTGCAGCCATCATCAAATCCTGTCCATAGAAAGGTGAGAAATGGTCATTTATACAGCATTAGTTATGTATTTAAATCATGTTTTTGGGGTATTTTGAGTTCATTTTTGTTAACAGGATTTGGTTGTACGGCTGACAGATGATACTGATCTTTACTTTTTATACAACCTTGTCATATCAGAGGAAGATTTTCAGAGGTATTGTGATCTTTTTATATTTATATATATATATGTATATGTATAATATTGGTTCATATTTAATTTAAATATTTTACTTCAGTGTGCAGTTTTCAATGTAATAATCAATATTCGCTTTCCTTCACAGTTTAAAGGTACAACAAGGGCTTTTAATAGACTTCACATCATTCCCACAAAAATGTATCGACTTGCTTGAGCAGTGCATCTTTGAACAGGACAAAGAAAACCCACGGTGAGAGTTTATCTCGATTTTATCGCTTTTATATCTCCTGTTAATGCGTATTGGTTGTGCCTGTTTGTGTTCAGGTTTCTCTTGCAGCTCACGTCGGCTTCATCAGCGTTCGATCACAGTCCTTCAAACCTTAAGATTGTGGAGACGAACGCTTTTAAACACCTCACGCATCTCTCTCTGAAACTGCTGCCGGGATCTGATTCGGATATTAAGAAGTATCTGGCCGCCTGTCTGTCCACCGTAAAGGTGAAACTCATCACGGGCTTGGACTACAAATGGAATATGTTTGTCGTAATCCTGCTTGTTTTTAATGAATGAATCTGTAATGCGTCTTTGTTTTTTGGGTGTTTTTACAGGAGGAAAAGCAGCAGTTGGAACAGAAGTTGAGAAAGACTGAGGAAGATCTGACAAGACGGCTAAATTATGCGCAGCAAGTAAGCCACATTCTAGATTCCTCTTCGAAGTGAACTTATTATTATTATTATATACACTTATTTATCCTCCAGACCCTGTCTGAGAAAAGTCGAGAGTTGGACAAACTGCGATCTGAATGGACGTCGCAAACGACCTCTCTGTCCAGCAGACACATGCAAGATCTCACAGCTGAGCGTGAAAAAGCTCTCGAGGTAACCCAACATCTATAGGCTGATATGGGCATTTCAGTGTTGAATTCATCATAGCAATCAATCAATCATATTTATTAGTTGTATTTATTTTTTATCTTTATGTATTTTCATTAGTTTTTTGTTTCTTATTTTATATTTATTTTATTATCTTGTGTTTTAGTGAAGGTTAGTTAATGTAGTATTATTGTTTTTGCTTTAGATATTTATATTGGAATTTGAGTTGATTTAAATGTATTTTTATTTTAAAAAAATTCATTTTTCGAGTTTATCTTATTTCTTAATGTATTTTATTATCTATTATTGTTTGTTTTTCTTTTTGTTGTTTTATTTGTTTATTCTTGGTGTTATATTTAGTTATTGTTATGTTTATCTTTTGATATTTAAAGTATTGTATTTTTTGTTCGAAAGTGTATGCTATTAATTATTTTTTCTAAGTGCTATTGATGTTATGGTATATTTTCATGTATCTAGTTATGTGTATTAGTGATGGATTTATTTAAAAAAATTTGTTTATGTCCTTTTGTTTTATTGGTTTTCATCTTTATTTTTTATTTTGGTTTCTTTTTATATTTAGTTTTTTCTTAGTTTGTTTATTTAATTAAAATTTATTTTTATTTTATCAGGTATTTGGTTTTCATATTTCTATTTATCTTAATTTTTATTTACAATATATAAACACACACAAACACACACACACACACATTTAGGGACCTGGGCAAGTTCAAAATGTTACACGCTTAATAATTAACGCCGACAATTATTTTATCGCGCATTAATGCAGTTTTTTTTATTATTATGAAAGTCCGTTGCTCACTGGCTCTGAATACACATACAGACAAACCATGGGTCACAGGAGGGGTGTGATGTTGATCAGTACTGGCTTGGGATGGGTGTCAGCACGCGTCTCAACCAATGAGAGCATTTGGGGAGGGCCTAAGACTGCAGCAGCGCTCACATGAAAATTATTTAGGCTAAGCATCGACATTCACAAACCACTGTTCACTGTTATTTTTAACAGAAAAGAAAGTATGTGCTGCTGTGTGCATGGTTTGGCATGGCAGAATGCGAGCAGCGCTCCCATATTATCTCTAAAAACTGACATCTCAGTTCATCGCGATCTCATATAGCTCTGTTATAACACAATATATGCACAATGAATCTTCCATAATGTCTGCACTTCGTGTGTAATAATGAGATGATTCATAAGAAATACGCAATTTTCAGCACTGCAAGAACTTTTGAGCGGTGAGTGGATTCTAACTTAAACACCTTTGATTGGGCATTGCGTTCCTGAAATCAATAGATACATCTGTGATTGGCTACATTGCTCAACGCAGCAAACACGTGTTATAAATAGTGTACATGTATGTGTGTGTTAGAAAAGCTTTTAAATGTATTTATTTCTCATTTTAACCCTTCACAAAGTAATGATCTCGCTGCACTGATTTGTTGTTTTAATTGTATTTAATAGACACAAGCCCGTCTGCAGCAGCAGAACGAACAGCTGCGACAGGAACTTGAGTCGTCTCATCACAGAAGCACCCAGCAGCTCCAAACCAAAGTCTCCGAGCTGGAAACGGCCAACAGAGAGCTCATCGACAAGAAATACAAGAGCGACTCCACCATTCGAGACCTTAAAGCCAAACTGGCCAGCCTGGAAGAGGTGCGAGGTTTCTTCAGAATGATGTGGTCTGGAAATCAGGAGGAAGTCTGATGTTTTATCTTTGCGTCTCTGTCCAGGAGTGTCAGAGGTCTGAGCAGCAGGTTCTGTCGTTGAGGAGAGAGAACAGCACCCTTGACACCGAATGCCACGAGAAAGAGCGTCTGGTCAACCAGCTGCAGACGCGAGTGGCCGTCTTAGAACAGGAGATCAAAGATAAAGAGCAGCTCGTGCTGCGGACCAAAGAGGTGCTGGAGGCCACACAGCAGCAGAAGGTGACGGTTCTCATTAGCATTGTGCAAAAATAAATTAAATGTAATTCTTTTTTTTATAGTAATTAAAAAAAATGTTTTTTTTTTGGGCATGAAATATGAAATGGATGTCATTTTATGTTTATAATTTTCAGTATCTTTGCTAGAACTCTGTTGAAGGAAATGTTGAAAGTAAGCAAGTTCAAATCAGCAAGCTGGAGACCGCAGTACAATCCCTGTCGGAGGAGCTCATCAAGGTTTGCGTCGATTTTAAAAGAAAATTATTTATATTTTAAGTCCAGATGAATGCGTCTCACAGATAGGGTTGTGACGGTGAGGAAATTTTCCCACCGGTTAATCGACGTGTGACAACACCGGTTATACCGGTATCACCGTGGGGGCAGGGGCGTTCCCTCTTTTCCTCGCTTTCCTTCACTTTAAATAGCTTAAAAGCGCCGTGCACATTTTACTTTCACGTTCAAATAGCGGCAATTCGGCGTAAAGCAATTGTTAGTTTTTAGTTCGTTTGAATTTCCCTCTTTTCCTCGCTTTCCTTCACTTTTAAATAGCTTAAAAGTGCTGTGCACATTTTACTTTCACATTCAAATTAGCGGCAGTTCGGCATCAATTGCTTAAATGCAAAAACAAAACAAAACAACGTCAAACTTACTTTAGCTTATATATAAAACATAGAACTTTTATTAACAAAACAAATGAAAAAACACCATGCTATAGGGCAGGCTATGCTTAATATAAAATAACAAATAACTTGCATAAAGTTTAAATAGGTATACAAAACTGGAAATAGGCTAAGTAAACATGTATAATATATAACCAAAAAATATAAGAAACGTATAATGTTTATTAGCAAAACGAGTACACCTTGATGTCAAATAAAAAAATAAAATAAATGACACAAAGTTTAAATAAATTAAAAATCAGCAAACAATGTGGAACCGATTAAATAAGAAACGAATGTTTAAAACTTCTAAAATCACCTTAGATAAACGGCAAAAATTCAACAGGCTTTTCAAAATCCAAAATGTTGCCAAACAGGCGCTTTTGCATCTCGTTTCAAAACTAAATCATCCACCATCGTCTTGTCTGTCTCACCTCACCTCACTCTTCTTGTCAGTCAGCTCGACCCACTCTCCTCACTGGAGAAATGAAATCTGATCTGTGATGCGACTGTCGTTCGGCACGCTGCATTGAGCAGCCACGTTCAGTTTTTAATAGTAGTGTATTCTTTTACTGAACTAAATTATTTTTATTACTATAAAAAAATCAAAACGACGGTGGGGGTCGGTGCCGCGGTGGGCAAGTGACGTAACTGGTGTTGTGGCTTAACACCGGTAGCACCGTCACCACTGTCTATCGCGGCAAAAAGCTACTCCAGACACAATTTCTCAGGCCAACGGCATCATCAAGAAGCTCCAGGGGGATCTGAAGGCGCTGGTGGGGAAGATCAAGGTGAAGAACACCGTGACAGTGTCTCAGGAAAAGATCCTGCAGGAGACGACGGAGAAACTGCAGCGGGAGCAGCGAGAGCTGCAGGACGCCCAACAATGGCTCCGACAGAAAGAGGAAGAGGTACCGTGTGCTGCCAACTAATGCCTGCTTGATGAACCGTTCTTTTTATCTTAGTATCTATATTTTCTTTTGCTTTAGGTAATGAAATTAAAAGAACAATTAGACGCGACAGTTCAGAAACTGGACGAGAGCAGGGAAGTGTTAAAAACCAATGAGAACGGTGAGGACTTTGATTTATTCAGGTGATTTTAGATTTTTTGTGCATTTGCTGTTTGTTTATTTACTGTATCTTTTGTTTTTATCTTATTTAGATCATAGTCATTTTTTCTAATTGTGTTTATTATCTATTTTTGTTTTATCTGTATTTTTTTTAAATCAAGATCTCTTGATTGGTGATGTTATTTTCTTATTTAGATTATATTTATTTTCATTTATTATTGATTATACTTTTACCTAATTAGCTCCTATGCGGGTGTGTATTTTGTAGCTTTTTGTTTTTTATCATTTTATTTATAATTCATTTATTTCTCTCGTTTTATTGCTTACTTTTCGGTTATCTTTATTTCTATTTATTTTTGGGTACTACTTTTGTCCATGATGAACTTTATAGACTTGGCATAATTAACATCATTTATGTCTGTGTTTTAGCTTTTTTAAAATTATTTTATTTTTAAATCTGTTATTTCTATAATATTTATGACTTTTTTAGTTTTACACACACACACACATATATCGCATTAAAATCATATTTTAAATTTGAACATGGTATTCTTCAGTAATAACTTGGCTGAACAAGCAGCTGAATGAGAACCAGCTCTCTCGGAAGCAGGAAGCTTTAGGAATGTTCGAGACTCCTGCCGCAGGTCTGAGAACAGGAAGTGTTCCTCACAATATGGTAATGAACTGCTGTCACTTAAAGTCTAGCATAAAATCCGTCAAGCAGGTTGTTGTCTGTAGATGTAGCAGGAAATCAAGCAGTAACTATCAGTTTGGTTATTTGCGTGTGAGATTGGACTGGTCTTTTGAAATGATGTAGCTGTTCTTGTCTTCTCTAGCTTGATAGCAAAGGTTTCCCCTCGTCTTTGGGACGGGGTTTCCCCATCACCTCTACAATAAACTCCAAATATCCTCTTCCTCTGTCCTGTGTGAGCTCAGGACCTCGCTCTGTCCTGTCAGCACACAATCAGACGTCTGGACCAAAGGCAGGCCTCATCTCCTCCTCTTTTCTCTTATGCCATCTTTGTTTCCCTACATTTATTAGGTTTTTTAATTATGTTCTCTGCTCACACTGTACACAATTCTTTCTGATTTGTTTTTCCAAACTTAAGCACGATATGTCCAAAAATTAATTCTTTTTTTTTTTAGTTTTTATTTAAAAAAAAAAAATGTTTTGTGCTTGTGCTTGGATTGATTCGATTTGTTGTCTTTGATTCTGTAGTCGTCGATTTGATTTTTATTTGCCGCAGTTGCTATAATAACATTTTTGGCACTTAACCATAGTATTCTAGACAGTCGATTGTGGCAGGAGCAGATGGTTTTGGCTGCTCATGTCGATTATGAAGTCTCGCTCTGGTGCTGAACAATGATGATTAATACATGTAGCGCCCCAAAAATCTGCTTGAGAAAATATTTTAGACTGAATTTCCAAAAAAAAAAAATTTTTGAAAATGTGCATTTGTGAAAAATTTACATTTTACCATAATTTTCTGAAAATATAAAAAATAACAAAAAATGTAAAATTTTCCAAAACATTAATAACAAAAAAACATGGTGAAAATCTAAAAAAAATTACATTTTCCAAATTTTATAAACATAATTTTTTATTACATTACTATAATGTTGTGAAAATATATAAAAAAATGTTTGTGTGTTTTTGTATGTTTTATAAAAATACAATTTTTATAACGTCTTTCACCACAGTTTTGTGAAAATATTAAACATTTTCCCCCAAATTTGTATTTTAAAAAAAAATAATTTTGTGAAAATATCCCCTACACATATTTTCCAAAAGTAGTTAACATTTTCAACACATTTTTATGAAAATATTTCATAAAACACATATATGAAAATATATGTTGTTTTTCAAAAAATATTTTAATACGTGTTCGCCATAATTTTGTGAAAACATCCAATTTTTCCAATTTTTTATATGAAATTTTATTGTATCAGAATTTTGTATAAAAAACAAATTAAATTATAGATTTTTTTTCTAAATTTTTCAAACATAGAATTTCTATAACATTTTCACCATAATTAATCCCCCCAAAAATTCACATTTTCCAAAAACAATTTTTTTAATGCATTTTACTATAATTTTGTGAATTGTGAACTTTTCCCGAAAAAGGTTTCCAAACATACAATTATAAAAAAATGTTCACCATCATTTTGTGAAAATATTAAAAAACAAATTCTCAAAATTTGTTGAAAATAAATACACATACATACTGCTAAGAAAACCTGAACTCAATTGACTCTGATTGTAGCTGTCAGTGTGAGCAAAGCCTTTTTCAGTGACAATCGCTGCTTCTGAACGTGTCCGACAAAACACTGTTGAATTCTTTTTAGGTCCAGTTTAACCCTACGAGTGCCAAACCTTCAGCAGCAGACGTGAGTCCCACTGCACTCTCCCAGCCCTCCAATAAAGAGAAGTGAGTTCCTCTTTCAATCCATTTACTTCCTGTTCTCTGTAATAAAGCCTTTGGTGTGATCATATCTCGGATCTCAACAGCGGAGAACCTGTTGGTCTGGACTCCAAGTACTTTGAGAGACGAGATGACAGCATTCCTCTCCGCGGCCTTCTACCCAGCATGCATCTAAACCAAGGCAAATCACAAACACTGGTTTTCCCCATTTATTCCTCATTTCTAGATATTTTTATTAAGTATTTAATATCTGTACCTACAGAAGTTCCTAAGCCTTTGAACACGGCTGGATCAAAACCAACAGCGCCCACAGCGTCTGCGTATTTCCCAGCAGTTTAGATGGCCACTACTAAGATGGGAATTCATTGCAAAGTGTCCATGC
This sequence comes from Sinocyclocheilus anophthalmus, assembly GCA_018155175.1. Classification (NCBI taxonomy): domain Eukaryota; kingdom Metazoa; phylum Chordata; class Actinopteri; order Cypriniformes; family Cyprinidae; genus Sinocyclocheilus; species Sinocyclocheilus anophthalmus. Next base: position 186,227 of record JADLZN010008191.1, on the reverse strand, counting down.
AGATGATATTCATGTTTGTTTAAAATGTCTTCAATAATTTAAAACATTTATTTTTAAACCCATTTCTTAACGCGTTTACTATGGAAGCAAGTTATTGCCACAGAATGAAAAAAAAAGGCAGAATTTGAGATTTTGAGAGAAAAAAGGCAGGTGGAAAAATTGCAGTTTATAGCTTGCTGTTATGACTTTTTTTTTTTTAGAATTGTGAAAAGGTCTAAATTGTCAGATTTTTTTTTTAATCATTTACTTTTTTTTCTGTAGCAGGAACAGGCTTTTTTTTTTCTCACAATTCTGACTTTTACTTGCAATTCTGAGAAGTCCAAATTGTGAAATTTAATCTTAAAGTTGTGATGTAAAAACGGAGATTAAAGTCGCAGTAACATTATTATTTTACATTCCATAGTGGAAGCAAACCACAGAATTGTGAAATATAAACTCAAAATCACAAGAAAAAAAAGTCAAAATTATGAGCTATAAAGACCTTTATTCTGTGGTTTAACGGGTTTCCATTGTTTACAAAGAGTTTCCTTGATTGTTTGAGACTTTGGCATTAGCAGGGGACTAATTTATCAATAATAATGGTGCTATATTTTGGTCCTTCAAGTCTGTAGTGCCTATAAAATGTCTTTTCAATGTCTTAAACTTGATTGTGCCATACAAGAACTGCCTCTGAATGAATGAGCTTTTGCCAGACACTCAGAGCTGCCATTTCGTATTCAAATAGTGCTATTCATGTAATTGGCAATTTTATTTAAGGCTAATATAAGGATTCAATTCTTTATGAATAGCAGTGTGTGTGGTTTGCTGTGTAAAACTGTATATAATTGTGTATTTATATTTTTGTATTTATGGTTTACTATAGTACATTTTGGAATCTGTTTATCATGGATTGCAGTTTGGCTGCTTGTTCATCAGTAGCTCGATTTTAGGACAAACGTAAATAAAATCTAATGCCGTTGGAAAAATTGTTCGTCTTTTTATTTAGCTAAAAGTATAAAAACAACCAACATGATCGCACATACATCAAAATATTTAAATTTTATTGAAATGCACGTTTAGATACTTTGACATATTTACACGGTTTGGGGAAAAAAATACAAAAAAAAAAAAAAATACAGAGAAAAAAAATACCCATGTTTACAATTTATAACGAAGACGGCACAACAGAACCACAGAACGTAAAAAAAAAAAACCTCACACTGTATTCTGAGACGAAGGAAATATTTTACAGGAAATCGTCTCATAAATATCCAAAGCACACAACTAATATTACAGATTAACTCGCCTATCTTGCATCAATAAACTATCCATACATTTGGTCAAATGTAAAATCCTAAAATGAGCCATTCATCTGTCTTTATGAAAACAAAAAATATAGAAAGGCCACTGGCAAATTTCACCTCCTGTTTCTCAATGTACTTCTGTCAGTTGGCATATGCGAAGTGTTTTGCGTAAACATTCGTATTTTTCATAAAATAATGTTTCTACACAAGGCCGAAAGCGAATCCAGACAAACAAAAGACGCATCACGCATTTCAGTTTCACGACTGATCTAGTCAGCTCTACCGTTATTTTACGTAAGACTGTTCAGTTGCGTAAGTCTGACACTGGTCAGATCTCGAGTCTCGTGCGTCACTTAAATTCGCTAGTTTCCATCAACACAATTTAAGCTGGGAAAAGGCACCATTGATTCTAAGTGGTATAGAGAAAACAGGCTTCAGCTTGAACATGAGCAGAAAACGAAAAGGAACTTTGAAGCTGTACGACAATCATTCCATTGCGACGTCCGTTTGTCGAAGTCTGAAACCGAACTGTCAGTTAAGGCCATTCATGTCAAAGCATTAGAAATCCATAAAATTATGTTATGTTCCCTAACAAACTTGTGATCTCATGAACGCAGCACATTTATAGCAAAACCACTACATTTAGTAAGGTCACTGGGCCTCAAGAACGAAATATTTCATGATTTTCACCAAAAGTTTTACGAAAATCGCTCTGCTTAAATTCTTATAATTATATAAACAATTTCTACTTCAAAATTCTGGTCTGTTAAATGTTTTACCACCAACTTGCATAAATTTGTTTAGCACGAATTCTTACATATGGTTTTACGAAGTCATTTTTCAAATGAATTGTGTAGAACCAATTCATGCTAATAGTTGTAGGAAACGAATTAAACCATTTTTTCCATCTCAAATTATTATGAATGGTTTTACGAATGAGTTACGCAAATTCGTTCCACTCAAAACCTCACAAGTAATTTTACGAACGATTAACCCAAACACAATTCGAAACTTTTGTGAATGACTTGCATAACTTTGTTCTAGGCAAATCCTTGGAAATAGTTTTAGGAAAAGATTTACACCATTTTTTGACAAATTCTTATGATTGGTTTTACAAATGAGTTACTCAAATTTGTTCTACTTAATCTAGTAAACAGTTTTGTGAATGCTTTACCTACATTCGTTCCACTCAAAAATTTGAAAGCAATTTTATGAACAATTCACACAAATGCTTTTAGCTGATATTCTTACGAACGGCTAACGAATGACTTGCATAAATGTGTTCTCCGCGAATTCTTGCAAAAAGTTTTAAGGAATGATTGACACCATTTTTCCACTCAAATGGTTTTACGAATGAGTTACATACGTTTGTTCAATGTAAATTCTTGCGAAAAGTTTCACGAGCGATTTACACAAATTCAATCTGCTTGCGTTTCATGAATGGATTTTGTTATGTGTATGTCGTAGCTAGGCCCTTCTGATAAGGGGAACACACTGTGTTCTGAAACATTCCTGACCCGGATAATGTCCCTGAGTGAACTATGGTAATGAAGATCTAGAGTCTAGACAGTCAAAACAGAGCAACAAAAAAGGAAAGAAAAAAGGCAAAAAAATAAAAATTAATAAAAAGAATAAATACAAGCCATTGCAATAGTGCCTTTGGACTGAACCATTGTTAAATATATGTTCTTCTATATACATTTCTTTAAAAAAAAAAAAAAAAAGTGGTGCTCTATTGGTGATTCAGCAGGGACGCCCAGTCTTAATCATGGAGACTTTCCTTTCTGTCTGTAATTTCCATTAACCTTAATTATCAAGTTCATAAGTTTCATATTAAATGAAACTCTGCAGAAAGGTAGAGCTCTAGGTGCAAGACTGACCGTGCCTCCGACATAGCTTTACGTTTCAATAAATGACAACAGCCTCCATGCGCAGTTCGTTCCTCAATGGGGAATAGGGGGCGTGGCCAATTCAGCCACATCGAAACTCCCAATCACACGTTAGTGTCCTGTAGGAGAGGCTCTTTGGCCTCTCCGGGAGGGTGGGGACTGTGCGGGTGGCCGTGGGGTGACGTGTGCTTCTTCCAGCTGCCCGCACGAGCGCCCATATGGGGGTGTTCAGGAATGAAAAGTGCCACCAGGAGCGCCAGCAGCACAGAACATGCACCGAAGAGGAACGGCGGTCCCGGGATTATTGCACTCTGTAAGGGGATCACATGACGCGGGAACACGATTAACACAAAAGTCAAAAACCTTTCCAAAAACTACAGTCTACAGTGAAGGCCTATTTAGATACAAATTTTCAAAACTAAACTATACGCAATTACTTTTTAAAAAGCATCTCTATAAACTCTTTCAACCTACTGAAAAAACATTGTAGTGTGATAATTCATTAATTTTTTACATACAGAGGCTAGACTGAGTTTTGAATTGCTTGGATACCAAAAATTCTGGAATTTTACCAACAATTTACACACATTAGATCTGTTTGAATTCTAGGATATATTTTTAAGAATGATTTAAATGAATTCTGCCTGGAATTGTTTTACAAGCAATTAAAAAATTGGTACCGAACACTTACAAACTTTTTCACCGAATAAAAAAGTTCTGCAATTTTACAAACATTTTACAAAAATTGGTTCTCAGTTGAAATTTTTACAAATATTTTTACGAACAAATAAACTCATCTTGCTTAAATTTTTGCAAATAGTTTTAAACTAATCAAGTTTACTCTGCTTCCACTTAAGAATTGTTTTACAAGCAATTTACAAATTGGTACCAAAAAATTCCTTCAGGTTTTTTTTTTTTTCTTTTTTCACAAAACAAAAATTCTCCAATTTTACGTAGTATGGATACAAATTAGTTCTGCTCAATTTCTTAAGAATGCTTCTACGAACAATTCCCAACATACTCGTTCAGCTTAAATTCCTGCAAATAGTTTTATGACCTATTTAAATTTACACTGCGCTTTGATTTCTTAAGAATTGTTCTACGAGCAATTTACAAATTCTGCAATTTTCTAAAGTTTACACAAACTGGTTCTTTTCTAAGATTTTTTACGAATAGATCTATGAACAATTACCAAAAAAAAACTCATTCTGTTCGAATTCTTGCAAATAGTTTTAAATATATTCTACTAGACTTTTAAAAACTTTTTATAATTTTATGGACAATTTACACAAATTGTATCTACTCATTCTTACGAACAGTTCTACAAACAATTAACAACAAACGTACTCCGCTTAAATTCTAGCAAGTGGTTTTGCGAACGATTTAAAACTAATTGTTTCCGCTTGGCTTGTAAAGGCTAGGTTGAGTTTTTCTTCAATCAAAAAATTATGCAATGTCATGAAAAATCTTCGCAAATATTTTATACTTCAATGTTTACTGGCATCGGCTTTCAGCATTAACAAAACTTTAGTGTCTATTATTAAAAACTAATTTATCCATTAAAACAAACCTAAATTGTCAGTAAACAGCAATCAGCATGGTTCAGTTAAATTCAACAACGTGCGGTGACTTACCTGTTGGTGGTGATCATGGTGATGCGTTACATCCGGTTCTTTCTCTGGAACTTGGTCCAACTCGACATGAAAGATGTAGAAGATGAAACCATAGAGAGCCGGACCCAAACCGTTACACAGCCCACGGATTCCCGTAATCATACCCTGACCCACACCTACAGAAACAAGAGCTTTACAGTCAGCCTTAAAGAATAACCCTGCATCTGTAACATCATATAACTCAGGAAAACCAACCTTGTTGATCGGGATCAGCTGTGCGGGAAATCAGGGCGCTAACAGCAGGGAAAGTGATACTAGACATGGCGGCAACAGCTCCAGCTGCCCACATCATCCTGGAGATCGGAAACGATGCGTTGGACATTTCATTAGTAAAGACTCATTAGCTGTTACATTATTCTTAAAGCTACAGTTCAACCAAAAATTATAATTTTTTTTAATATTCCTGTTTTAAATTTTTCTCTTTATTTTGATCAATTTTAGAAATGAAAACCTAGGCTTTCGGTCTTACCAAGGCTCCGATCCGAACCCGTACCAGGCGAGTTGCAGAATCTGAAATCCCAGTCCCAGCAAAATTGTGTTCTTGTTCCCGATGGAACGCATTAGTAAACTTAATACTACAGTCTGTAGATGGAAAAAGCCACAATTGACATACTCCACATTAAAAACTAATGACGTAACATCCTTTATTAGTTTGTATTTAACAGGAAAATACTGACCTGTGCAACAATAGACAGCAATCCTAGGACAGCGATGAAAGCTGCGACACTTTCAGGTGAAAATCCCATTATCTGCATAAGAGGATAAAACAAATCTTTACGGTCCCGTTTGCTAACAGGATTTCGATAAACCAGACTTGACCCAGTAAACACAATTAATTAAACAGCGAGTTAAAGATTAACCACAGAGATAAATGCCGTACCTGTTGCAGATAGAGGAAGAAGCTGGAGTATTGCCCAGCCTCAGGCAGATACGACAGGAACACTGTTATACAGATGAGCAGAACCGTCGAGTCCTGGCCTACTTTCCTCAAAGACTGCAGAGAGAAAGATACTGACATCTATAACCAAGCTGTGTGTGAATGTAACACTCGTCTTGATTTAACAGCAGCTCTATGAACAGTTCTGTTTCAATCTTGCAAATAGTTTTACGACTTTATTCTGTTTTGACTTCTCAGGAAATGTTTTATTTCACCAAACAATTCTTTCAGATATGAAACTTTTTTCAGAGAATAAAACCTCAGCAATTTTACAATCTTGTTACTCGTATCAATGGTCCTATGAAAAATTAGCTGAGCGGAACCAATGAGTCTTGACCCATCCAACTGTAGAGAAAATCTGTGTTCATATAAGACTTTTTTAAATGCATCAATTTTTTAAATGTACACAGAATTTCTCATATTTTTTCATCTAACACATTTAGCATTTAAAATTATTCTTAAGAATTTCGTAACACTGTCAAAGTAATCTTTTAAAATGCAATGTATTTAAAAATACTGGTTTTAGTTTTTAGTGTTTTTAATTTATTTAGAAATTTCTACTATTTTAATATCAGTCATTTATTAGATCATTGCTCAATAAAATATAATAACATAAAAAATTGCATTGGTTAGAATTTTACTATACACACATCTCTATTTATACAAATATTGCACACAATGTGCTGTAATAATGCAGTTTGAGATGAAAAAAATCAATCATTAGTCATAAAATTTATATTAAAAAAATTAATAAACTTGACTACACTATTAATAAATATTTTAGGTATATAAATTAATACAAAATTGAACAACTAAAGGTTATAAAATTGCAAAATAGACATTACACAAGACATGAGCACATAAAAATTACTAAGTATTATATCATTAGAATTAAATTAATTATACTAAAATATTATCAGTATATAATAATATTAAAAGAGAAGCATTTCACGACAAATACATTCAGATATCCTTGCAAACTTTAACATTAAAATGAAAAATTCTATATATGTATATGTTATCAGAAGATTTTAAAAAATCATAAAAACCCTAAAAGGTACATACACATGCTTTACTAACGCTATCTGAGATCTTTCGCATCGCATTCGTTTATGTGCTTTGAGCCCACATGCGCAACAGCAAACCTTAAAATGTGACTTCTAAGTTTGGCAGGACTGCATTAACCAATCAAAACCAAGAATAATCTCGTGGGAGGAACTCTTTAGAAAAAACCACGTGTGAAAACAGCCTTATATGACATTCGTCCAGAAAACTCCATTATGCTGTCGAGGGGAAATGGGCGTTAAAACGCTTCTCTACCGAAAACCACACAGGATATGAGCAAAGTGGCATCCTCTGTTTTTAAAATGCACATTTCCAGCCAACACTCGCGCTCAAGTTACTATATTTGCAATGCAGTTAATTTAATAAAACCGATTATTTGGTAGATTATTCATTTTAAACGAGCTCAAAAAGGTTAAATCTAATTACAGCGAAGGGGTCTGCTTGTTCCCATGAGATTGGGGCGCCCCAGGACGCCGGTCTCATCTTTTCCGGCAGCGATTCGGGCACGGCCACCAGGATAAAGCAGATGTCCAGCATAGCGATGGCCGAAGCTAGAACTACTACCAGACTGTCTCCATACACCTGACTCAGATACGCGCCGATGGCTGGGCTGATCACCAGACTCGCCGCAAACGTGGCCGACACCTTTTGGAGGAAGAACAGAGACGTTAATACAAAACAAAGCAGCAAAAAGAGAGATGATGACGACGTGTTGATGGGTTAGACGTACCATGCCGTAAGCCATAATGCGCTCATGCTCTTGGGTGATGTCGGCAACATAGGCGAAAATAACTGAGAAGGTAACGGCAAACACTCCAGATACAGAGATAACGGCAAAGTACCACCTGAAACACAACATGCATGTGATTCAAGATGTGCATGTGTATTACAAAATAGAAACAAACCGATATATCGGTGAGACTGATATTTGGGATTTTTGAGATGATCTGTATCAGCTTCTAATCAATATTATAATCAGTATATTATATAACAATAACTATTTTTTTTATTTTGGTTTAGATTTATTTAATTGTAATTTTATTTTGACACTAAGACAGAAAATAATACGAAAAATAAAATATAATATCAACTTATTTTTATTAAGAAAAAAAACAATAAACATTTAAAAAATTCAGATTAATTAAAATTGATAATTAAATATTAGGTTAATATACATGACTAACTAAAATTACCAACAAAATAAAAATAATGAAATTAAAAATAAAACAATTGAAATTTTTTGAAATGACCAAGCACGCAACTAACCTATTAATATTTCAAACTGTACATGCAGAAACTAATACAAATAAAAAAAAAATAAAACTCATAAACTTGTGTACATCTCACTGGCTGCTTTTTACATAGATAAAAACCAAACCTAACCTTTAAAATATAAAATGCTTATAAATAATCAGAATAAAACAAAAATAAAAATACTGACAAAAAAAATCTATTAAATTAATAATCATTAAATTACAATATTTAAACCTACATTTATATATTAAAACTAATCCAAAAAATGACAACGCAGTAACTACTCTACTAAAAGCTGATCTGAAAATATAAAAATTAAAGCTAATTCAAAGTATTAATAAATTACTTTTTAATAGTATATAAATAATACTAAATAAACACTTTTTTCAGGGCATTCAAAAGATGCATTTCATGATAAATACATTCAGACATCCAAATCACGTAAACTTAAACATTAAATTAAAATTTTAATTTAAAAACAAAATAAAACTTACATTAAATTAAAATTACGTTTCTTTTCAATTGAAATTTCAGATTCTACATTTCATAAAAATAAATCTACATAATCTTTTATTTTGTGTCCAAAAAAAAAAAAGAAACACAATGTACCATGGGCTGATCTTCAATAAAGGAATTGGTGCACATGTGAAGAACACGGTGAGTAAAAGAAACGACTTCCTTCCCCACACGTCTGACAGAGCACCAATCAGAGGAGCGCTTAAAAACGACAGCAGGCCCTGCGAACGAAAACACGGCGTTAATGAATCATGAACTGGATTATCAGGACGTAAACATTATGATGTTACAGATGATACCTTGACCCCCTGAACCAAGCCGTTCATGAGAAACGTGTGTTTCGGGAATGTTTCATGAAGAGCCTGCAGACACATGAGACACAAAACAGCATTGGTTATGACACCCATGCAAGGGTATCTCGAACTGCATGATCATATCACGCAATATAACAACAGAGGCATACAATGGGTTTCTAACACCCGTAACATGAAATAAACACGAGATAATATCTCGATTTAACACAAAAACAACCACAACTTACTCCCAAAGTAGGTGCAGTCAGCAAACCCCAAGCGAAGAACTCCAGAAATATGACGATGACGGCATGATAAACACTGGGGGAGCCAAAGCCTTGAGGCTGGAGAGAGAAGAGCCAGAGACGTCAACCACGGTGAAGAAACAAACCAGTATTATTACACATCCTTTAAAGCTTTGTTTTGGTTTTGACACCGAGATGACATGATCAAGGGCCAAGTTTACCAAATAAGCCAGGTTTATTTAAGTTAGTCTGACTTATCGTCAACTGATGTGGTTCAAAATAAGTCAGACTAACTGAAATAAGCCTGGATTGTTTGGTAAACTTGTTTTATGGAACAGCCCCCAGGACTGTTTGAGGCCTAATCTATCAAAATAGAGCATTAGATGTTTTCGTGACCTTTTCATGCACCTGTTTTTTGAGTGCCGACCACTGCAGATTCTGGCTTATTTTGTGCTGCAGGCAAGATAAAACACACCCAAAGAGGAACCCGGGGAACTAGGTTCAAATTCAGCCCTATTACAACCTACAATGACAGCCAGTGAGCAGAACATTTGATAACATGTCTGCTTCTGTCATGGGAAAAAGCCAGTCGTTTCTGGTGAGAAGATGAAAATTTAAAGCAAATGATCTGCGACTCAATGGGACTTGACCTCATTTACAAATGGGAGGAGCTTATTTGAGTTTAAAGCATTTCAGACAAATTACTGACCATTATAATATTTATTATCAATGGTTTATTTGTAAAGAAATGGCTGTTTTGAGGCAGAATTGTTATTGTTAATGGAAACTATAAAAAAAATTGTTTTCAGTAATCGAAATAGAGATAAAATAAGTCAAATGACATGAAAAACATAAACGGAAATTCAACCGAAGTAAAATAAGCTGAAGTACTAAAATAACTAAAACTAAAGAGAAATAAAAATAAATTAAAGCTAAACAAATGTATATATAAACATAAAAAACAAGATAAATATGACAAAAGCACATAAACAAAAATTTAAAATATTGCCTTGGCAATTAACTAAAACTAAAATTGAAATAAATATAAATTAAAGCTAAATAGAAATGTAAAAATAGCTAAAGCACATAACTCAATTACTAAAACTTAAAAAATGAGAAATGTTGCATTGAGGACTAACTGAAATATAATACAAAAATGACTAAAGCTGAACATTTTACACAAAAACTATTAAAAATGACAAAAGCACAGAACAAAATTACTACAAATACTACGTACTGAATTTTAAACGTAAAAGCTAATTCAACAAATTAATAAATATAAAGTATATAACACTGTTTTCAGGACATTCAAGAGGTACATTTCATGACAAATTCATTCAGATATCCAAACCTTGCAAACTTAGACATGATTATTATGAGTTGTCTGACAGACTATATACTCAAATCACAGATATGAAGTTTCGAAACTACTGCAGTATAATGATAACATAAGATGATAATAACATTGTACTTTGATATTTATCACGGTACTGGTTTACTACCATAAACAAAGGTAAAACTAGGTTTAGCAATACTAATAAATGTTTATACTGTTTTGTTTGAACGTCACCATAATAGTAAAGTAAATTATATAAATATTAAACGTTTTTCTCTGTGTTTTGTATGATTACAAACAGGAGAATTTATTATATTTACAGCCATGAGTAATAACAGCTTTAAACCTATCTAATGTGTCATCAAACCCCCTGTGCATTAATAAAACCACCTATATTTTTCAGATTGATGTACTGATGTGATTTATTGCTCATTACAGGAAGTAAATGCTGATGTTTACAGCCTTGAATGTCAGTTACACTCTTCAAATGTGTGCTCGCTTCAAACATTAACATAATACTTCTGTATACGTCTATTTAAGACTTAAACCTTCTTATCTGAGATGTTTGTGAGTGTTTGTTGTGTTCGAATCCAGCAGGCACTCACCGTTCCTCCATCCTTGATGATTATCTTCTTCGCCAGTAACAAACTGCGATTCACTCGCTTCTTCTTTTTCTGGGTCATATTATCATCCTAGTTCTTCACACTAGGTTAAAATCGGCTTCGTTTTCACGCAAACGCATATGTGTGGACGTGGAGTGGGACACAGAGGAGGGAAGAGGGGGGATTTTCAGAAATTCCGGGCTGTTTTCCGTCCATTCAGTTTCGCATCATGTACACAGCAGCCATCTTCCCGAAGAGAGACGCACGGTGTGCGTCATGACGTCAGCATCATTCGATTCCGCCTGGCCACGCCCACACACGCGTTTACAGTAATTAAAATACCTTCTTGCTTTTTCCAGTATTCTTAAAAAGTAAAGTGTATTAAAGTCTATATTTATTATATAAGCATTTCCATGTTAACTTTTCTTTTTCCTATAGCTTTTTTAAACTTTATTTGATAATTTCTCTTTTTTATTTTCTTTGAAGTTCACAGAAATGAATCTATGATAATAATAATACTATAATTATAATAATTATACCACTATTACATGTGTGTATATATAGCTAAAAGTCTGGAGGTAAATAAATGTAACCAATTTTTACAAATGTATCATCTTTTATTGCAAAACTATACAACATTTTGTCAAACTTTGATTATTGCCTTAATCTTTTAAACAATTGAGACGATAGTGATAAAATTAAATTTTATAAAAATGCCTGTCAATTTCAGCAAGTCAAGAACAAATTTATACTCACATGCATTATGTATTAGGTATGTTACGGTCTCTGACAGACAACATGACAGACAACCACTCAGACTGCCATTTTCTGCTTTAGTCAAAACATCCGTTAGTGTGGGATTTCCATGCAGTGCGTGTACTCCCTGGACCCCTGCTTCTCAAAAGTTCAGCTGTGTATTGTGCACATTATTTTGACATTGACAGACATCAATGTCATAATATTCATATGATGTGGATTTGAAAATTGTTAGGTAATAAATAATCATTTATCTATTATCCGGCCAGTATTCAGTGAAGTGATTGATGCCTGCGAGTGTTATGTTAAAGGGGTCATATGATGCGATTTCAATTTTTCCTTTCTCTTTGGAGTGTTACAAGCTCTTGGTGCATAAAGAAGATCTGTACAGTTGCAAAGACTAAGTCGCAAATCCAAAGAGATATTCTTTCTAAAAGTTCAGAGTCAGCCACACCCACCTAAAACGGCTCGTTCTAACACGCCCCCACATATCTACATCACTATGTGGGAAGATTTGCATAACGCCGCCCAAATGTTCACGCAAAGAAAGAAGGCGTAACTTTTATTCTCGCTGTGGTATTGTTGCTGCCGGATCGGCTTTCACCGTGGACGAAGCGGCGTCCAGTCCGGGGTCCGTCACATGTGGTTGCCGCAAGCCCACCAGCCGATCCTTCGTCGAATCCGCCGCCTCTGCTCACTCAGCCCGCCGGCCGTTCCTCACTTTATCCCCCGGCCTCTGCTCACTCAAGGCCGCCGTGTGTGATCCTATTTTTTGTTGTGAAAGCTAAACTACTTTGTTTGGCCTTCCAAAAATGGACACGACTAGAAATCAGTGGTTAAGTTGTATTTACAACTCTGTTCCAGAACACTTCAACCCAAATATTCAGACGTTGCAGCGCATTTTATAGAGGAACCGGTCCTGATCCTGTGGAGAGTAACTACGATGCCGCTGTCTGACCACAGACTGTAATAGGTGTTTTATATTTAAAGCAGTTTTTATCATTTTTATATTTAAAGCGAGTTTTTTGTGCAGTGTAGAGTAGCGCTTGTTGTTTTTCATTTCTCCGATTACAAATGCAGACATGGTTTTTTGTTTACGCGGCGTGATGCAACGCAACGCGTAAAAAGACAGTACAAGTAATTATAATCCATAATTATGTCCCCACTGGATGCAACAAATGCCTCGTTTCTAATGGGTTTTCATGTTTTTGAATCATTGCTCCGGCCGGGACACGGCATCACAATATGGTAAGGGGCGTAACATTTCCGTCACACGCTTGAGGTATTCGGCCAATCACAACACACTGGATAGCTGGCCAATCACAGCACACCTCGCTTTTTCAGAACGATGAGCTTTGTAAAAATCTACGCGTTTCAGAAAGGCGGGGCATAAACATTTCATTACACCAAATACACAAAATAATGTTCTTTTTAGCAGCATCATATGACCCCTTTAATGTTTTTGTTCTAATATTCCAACGTTTTTGACAGACAAGATATCATGTGTGAGGGCAAAGTAATTTAGATTTTTTTGGGCATTATAAAACATGATGGAGGTGTTTGGACTCGTAAGTTCTGCTGTGTATTGTGCACATTCTTTTTTGACAGACATCAATGTCCTGATATTCATATGATGTGGATTTGAAAACAGATGGATTGTTAGGTAATACTCATTTATTTATTATCTGGCTAGTATTCAGTAAAGTGATTGAAATGCTTTTTGCATAGTTCATTATACTTATTTTACACAATTTTTTTGGTTGTAACTTGATTTCCCTTGTGGTGTATGTCCATTAAATCACAAATGCAAAACATTAATGAACTTTATTTTGCATTGAACAAAAGCATGTTTTATGACTCTGCAGTACCATGCACACCAGAATCTGAATTCAGTCCCAATGACAGATCCCTTCAGGTTGAAGATTTGTGATGTTGGAAATATTTACAGGGCAGAGGTGCCTCACAGTCCTCTAAAACATATTCATATTTACAACCTATAAACAAACAAAACAACAGACCACAGCACATAAATACCACACACATTAGAGTTTCTGTCATGTAGAAGCTTTAAGAAATAAATAATAAATATGTAATGAACACCTCCATTTTCAGGTGTGGTAATGTAATGAACACTTTTTTTTCTCTGCAGTCTCAGGAAATTTTCTATTTATTGCAAGAAATAATCTACTGCCAGTATGAGTCTGACAACTACTAATAACGAAAAACTGAATTTACAGGCATGACAGTCGTCCAATACTGCAACTTATCTCTCTTATTCTTGCACTTCTAAAACCATGTGTTGAGCCATTCACACATTGACATGCTACATTATGCATGTATGTGCCAACTGCTGGTGTGAACACTCTGCATGATTTCACATGATGATACGGCAAACCAATACATGCCAAAAATGAGAAATGCTGTTTCCTTCTCTGAGATGTTCTTGTAGGATTGATGAATTCAGTTACATGTCAAGTGTATCCGAGGGTTATGACAGTCATGACACTGATTTTTGACATTATGTGACTCTTGTTGTTAACAGAAAACCATGACAATCGTATTAGAAAAACAACCCTCATAGAGGAAACTATGAATTTTGTATTATAGGAACAGCAAAGACCAAAAAACATGGCACCTGTGTTACAAGAACAATCATCAGAATGGAAACCATGGCAACTATGTTATTGAAAGCAACTGTCAGACTAGAAACCATGGCAATTGTGTTAAATGTGCATCCCTCAGTAAGAAAGCCATGGCAACTGAATTACAGGAACATGCTTCAGACTGTAAACCATAGCAACAGCATTACAGAATAACTCTCAGACTGGAAACCATGGCAATTGTGTTACAGGAATATCCCTCAGAAAGAAAACCATGGCAAATTAGTTACAGAACAACTCTCAGAATGGAAACTATGGCAATTACATTAAAGAATAATTCTCAGACTGGAAACTATGTTACAGGTAAATGTGTCAGATCAGAAACCATGGCAACAGCTTTATGGAATAACTCAGATTGGAAACCATGGCAATTATGTTACACTAACATCCCTAGCAACCGAATTACAGAGCAACTCTTAGAAAGGAAACCATGGCAACTATATTACAGAACATCTGTCAGGCCAGAAACCATGGCAACAGCATTATGGAATAACTCTCATATTGGAAACCATGGCAATTGTGTTACAGGAACATCCCTGGCAACAGAGTTACAGAACAACTCTCAGAAAGAAAACCATTGTAATTATGTTACAGGAACATCTGTCAGACCAGAAACCATGGCAACAGCGTTACAGAACATCCCTCAGACTGCAAACCGTGGCAATTGTGTTACAGGAACATCCCTGGCAACAGCGTTACAGAACAACTCTCTAAAAGGATATCATGGCAACAGCGTTACGGAATAACTCTTAGACCAGAAACCATGGCAACAGCGTTATACAGAACAACCCTCAGACTGGAAACCATGGCAATTGTGTTACAGGAACATCCCTGGCAACAGCGTTACAGAACAACTCTCAAAAAATTATCCATGGCTATTGTGCTGTTACAGGAATATTCCTCAGACTGGAAATCCTGGGAACAGCATTACAGAACAACCCTCAGCCTGGAAAATGTAACAACGTTCAGACGGGCCATTACATGCAACAGTGTCAAAACTGATAAAAGGATGTTTACAATCTACAAAAGAAGCGTTACTATAGTAACTCTGCAGAAGTTTTGTTAGTTTGATGTATTATAATATCTCATCTCTTGATGGTGCACGCAGGGAACTTATAAGGAGTGAGCAGATGTGGATGGCTGATAGAACGTTCAGGTGTGTGTTACGTCTCAGGACTGGTTTTACAGCTACACCGCAGTCCTGTTCATAATTTTCTTGTCTTTTTCTTCACGCAGTCTCTTCAAAGTCTTTTTCACATGTTTGTTTGACCCGTTCTCTCTCTCTCTGTCCCTCATTCGAGTTTGCTTAGGAAGTCGAGCAGAGCACGGTGGAACTCGCGGGGTTTGTCCATGTAACAGGCATGTCGCGCTCCTGCCAACTTCACCACGGTGTGATGAGGCAGCTGAATCAGGTTCTTATGGGATTGGGCGCCCAGATTGGTGTCTAACTCTCCATATATGACCAGTGTAGGAGTCTGTCATACAGATGAGAAGTGAGAATTAAAACTGAGCATTAGAATCAAGGAATTCTTAAGTGTGAGAAGAATCGAAAAGAAATATGACACCTGGATGTCGCGGTACTGCTGTGGGGTGATGCCGCGGGTACCCACGGGGGCGATGGGCACAAAGCCGTGCAGCTGGGCGCTGTGTTTCTGGAGGAATGGCAGGGCGTAATGACCGCTCATAGACGGGCTCAGTAACACCGGTGCTCGCACGCCCAGAGACTCCAGAAAACGCTTCAGCAGGTCCACGCGGCTCTGATCCGACTTTACCGACTCTGAGTCCGGAGAATTCCCAAAACCTGACAAGAAACAAGACGATTTAGTGATCTGCTTTATATTTTTTGAACATATAAAAATCAGCATTTTAAGAACATTAATAAAGTGAATTATAAGTACCGGGCAGGTCGAGAGCGAGGGCCTGGTACCCATTGGAAGCCAGCAGGCTGAGGGTGCCCAACTCCTCCCAAGTTTTAGAGGTGAAGGCCTGACCATGAAGAAGCACCAACTGCAGCCTGATGGAGAGGAGATAAAGTTGCTGAATCTGTACAGTTATATAAGAATAGGTCATAATACTTGTATGCAGAATTTTGTAAGTTCAAAAATTACCATAGTTACCATAGTTTTCATTAAAACTGTCTATCTGTTCATCTACCCATCAAAACTTTCAAGCAACCAGCCAAAATTCCACAGCAACATTCAGAACACCTTAGTCACTGCCTAGCAACCAGCTAGAATGCACTAATACTAATAATTTTCGCAGGCAAAATCCAGTCAATCTGCGAATCCACACAGTTGGGAATTTCGTGTGAGGGCGAAAGGTCTACTTCTGCAAAATTACTAAAGTAAATTGATTCTGCGAGCGAAAGCAAGGTTTCTCGGAGAAACGCAATATTTTGCAAGAAAACACAAAAGTATCTTGCAAGAGAACACAATATTTTGCAAGAGAAGCCAAAAGTAACAAGCAAAAGCAAGGTTTCTCATTAAACACAACATTAAACGAGAGAATGAAAAAGTTGTGCGAGAAAAAGGGCCCGAGTTTCTCGGGGAAAAACTATATTTTGAGAGAAACGAAAAGTTTTACAAGAAAACGCAAAAGTTTATCTGTGAACACAATATTTTGCAAGAGAACACAAAAGTTCTGCAAGTAAGCGCAAAGTTTCCTGGGGAAACACGATATTTGGCGAGAGAATGAAAAAGTTGTGCAAGCGAAAGCAAAGTTTCTTGGGAAAATGCAATATTTTGCGAGAAAACAAAAGCTTTGCAAGTGAATGCAAAGTTTCTCAGGGTTAGACAATATTTGCAGGTTTTTGCAAGGTTGTGCAAGCGAAGGCAACATTTCCAGGGAAACGCAATATTTTGCGAGAGAATGCAAAGTTTCTCTGTGAACACGATATTTTACAAGAAAAGGCAAAAGATTTGCACGCGAATGCAAAGTTTCTTCAAAATGCAATATTTTGCAAGAGAACGCAAAAGTTCTGCAAGCGAATGCAAGGTTAAATCTTTCTAAATCAATATGGGATGGGATATAATTGTGGATATGGGATATAATTGTGCAGAGAAATTAGTAAATGATTATTCGATCATTTTAAAATGTAGGCTATAATGTTGTATTTTCCCTTACAACATTTTACCAAGTTTTACTACAAATAAAACCAAAAAACATTGTTAATATTTAAACCATTGTAACCACAAATTAAAGGGTTAGTTCACCCAAAAATGAAAATTCTGTCATTAATTACTCACCCTCATGTCGTTCTAAACCTGCAAGACCTTCATCTTCGAAACACAAACTAAGACATTTTTGATGAAATCCGAGAGCTTTCTGACCCTGCATAGACAGCAACGCAACTGAAATGTTTCCAGAACCACAAACGTAGTAAAGACATTGATAAAACAGTCCATGTGACATCAGTGGTTCAACTTCAATTTTGCAAAGCTACAAGAATACTTTTTGTGCGCAAAGAAAACAAAAATATCAGAAATAACTCAGGTTTCATCAAAAAAATCTTAATTTGTGTTCCAAAGATGAACAAGGTCTTACGGGTTTGGAAAGACATGAGGGTGAGCAAATGATGAAAGAATTTTCATGTTTGGGTGAACTATCCCTTTAACCATGGTTTTGCAATACTACCTAGGGCTGCACGATTAATCAAATGCGATTGTCATGCGCATTTTGTTAGTAATGCCGGTTCTGTAATCAGCAGTAAATCATCATCACGTGCTTTCAGATGTAGCAGCATTTACTACACATAGCCGTAGTTTACTGACAAGTTACGCAAAAAAAAAAATCGCGATTTTATTGCGCTATTCTGAAATCGAAGAAATCGTTCGCGCTAATGACAGCTGTTTGCATAGCTTCTCAGTGAACTACGTCTCTGTGAAGTAAATGCTGCTCCATCTGAAAGAATGCATGTGAAAATACCACATTTATAACATATTTTTACTCCAAACTCACTTCATAACGTCAGTCGAGTGTGTGAAATAAATCCTTCTGTGAGATGATGTGGCTTCTTACACAGAATAAGCCACGCAACATATTTCATAGTATTCTAAGCAGTGATAAAGGCATTGCATTAAAAATATACTTTATTTTAATAAGAATTATAATAAGATGAACTCAGATAAACCATATATTGTCTTAGTCGTGTGTTTATTAGTCACGTTGATTCAATGAAAGCAGTTGAATCTTCTGTAGATTCAGCGATAGGCATTTTCTGGGTTTCTACTGCGAGGCGTATTTGGCCTTTGATGAACTAAAAAAAAAAAAGTATGGTGACCCATACTCGGAATTCGTGCTCTGCATTTATCCCATCCAAAGTGCACACACACAGCAGTGAACACACACACACACAGCAGTGAACACAAACAAACCGTGAACACACACCCGGAGCAATGGACAGCCATTTTTTGCTGCGGCACCCGGGGAGAAGTTGGGGGTTCGGTTCTTGCTCAAGGGCACCTCAGTCGTGGTATTGAAGGTGGGAGAGAGCACTGTACATTCACTCCCTAACCTTTGGGTTACGAGTCCGACTCTCTAACCATTAGGCCACAACTTCCCACTTCCCATTTACTGCTGATCACAGAACCGTGCTTCACTGAAAGATATGCATGACAAACGCAGCTTCTGTCGAATCGCAATCTCGATTCCATTTCGATTTATCGTGCAGCCCTAATACTACCCATAGTTTAATTGTGGTATTTGTAGTAATACTGTGGTCATACAAATGGTATTCAATATGCCAAAAAAACATGGTTACTACACTTTTACTACAATAAAACTATGGTTAATTATTGTAAGGGCTGGTACAATGCCTTTCCCCTAGACGTAAATTCGATTTTTAATCAGATTTAATTCTATACAGCTTTATGATGTCAATTTGGAACGTGCCAATAATGCGCCAAAACTGATGTCTATCTATTCCCAATACAGTCATTATATAATGGAATCAAACTCAAATTACGAAGTAACCTGACCTGGGCACTATCTGTCGCCCAGCGCTGTCCACAGGCAGAGCCTCCCTGAAGAAGAGCGGCGGGTCCCCGGGCAGCTGTCCGGTCCTGACCGTGATGTTGACGCTGTTTGGCGGCGGAGGAGGAGGAGAGGCGGCGATCAGGCCCATCCGCTGCTGCACCTCCAGAGACGGCTCCATGCTCCCCTGCCTCATGGAGGGCAGCAGCAGATACAGCAGCACTGTGGCCAGCAACACCAGCCCCAAAACCACCAGACGGTTGCGGAAGAAATTCATAATCTGCGTGAAAACCCATTCAATTACAGCACATAAAACATTCACACTCGGGTTAACAAACTGACACAATGAACAACCATTAATCACAGGCAGCAGATTAAACCCCCAGACTCCATTTTAACCCGGTGGCATTTAAAAAAACAACAAAAAAAACGAAAATATCTAAAATGTATGATTGATTACTTAAATACTTGCACATTAAAACAAACTATGCATAATTTAAATTTTTAGTTGATGCATAAAAGTCTAAATAACATCTAAATAGCGTCGCTAAAATAAAGTGCGCAGACGTGCTGCTTGTAGCTGCAACCAAGATGCCGATAAACGCAAAAACATGACAGCTATGTCGTGCATTTTGTACTTACCTAAAAAGTATACGAAATCCTGTAAATATCCAATAATCGATGACTGTCTGAAAGTTTGGGACTGATCATAATTCGCATGTAGTGGCAGTAGCGCAGCGTTAACGCGTCACACACAATAACAGTTCCGTGTGGAAACGGGTGAACGTGCGCGATGGTTCCGATGCTTTTGAGTCGCGCTCATTCCTGTGGTTGTAAGTTTGTCCTTTCTTGGAAATCTTTTAGAATTGTTGCGAAATTATATCTCATCATAATAAGACATGTTACAACACATTTGGAAATCCACCGAGCCTCTGAAGAAACATGGTGATGAAAGAAAAAAGAGAATTGAGGAACAATTATATTTCAGTATTTCGTTCTCTAGCAAAACCTTTTGAGCGTGAATGGAGAGTTTCTCAGGGAAATATTCTCAGGTGACACAATTTTTTTGTGAACAAATGCTAATGTTTTTTTGGGAAACGATATCTATCTATCTATCTATCTATCTATCTATCTATCCTGTCCTGGTCCCTGTCTGTCGTCTTCTCTGTCTGTCTTCTATCTATCTGTCTGTCTGTCGTCTGTCTGTCTGTCTGTCTGTCTATCCTGTCTGTCTGTCTGTCTGTCTGTCTGTCTGTCTGTCTGTCTCTCTATCTATCTGTCTGTCTGTCTGTCTGTCTGTCTGTCTGTCTGTCTATCTATCTATCTATCTATCTATCTATCTATCTGTCTGTCTGTCTGTCTGTCTGTCTGTCTGTCTGTCTTGTCTGTCTGTCTTGTCTGTCTGTCTGTCTGTCCTATCTATCTATCTATCTATCTATTTCTATCTATCTATCTATATATCTATCGTCTGTCTGTCTGTCTGTCTGTCTGTCTGTCTGTCTGTCTCTCTCTCTCTCTATCTATCTATCTGTCTGTCTGTCTGTCTTCTGTTCTGTCTGTCTGTCTATCTATCTATCTGTCTGTCTGTCTGTCCCTGTCTGTTCTGTTCTGGTGTCTGTCCTTTGTTCATTTGTTCTGTCTTTCTGTCTGTCTGTCTGTCTATCCATCCGTCTGGCTGTCTGTCTGTCTGTCTGGCTGTCTATCTGTCTGTCTGTCTGTCTGTTCTGTCCTGTCTTTTGTCTGTCTCATCTACTACTATATATCTGTCTGTCTCTCCTCCTCTCTCTCTCTGTCTATCTATCTATCTGTCTGTCTGTCTGTCTCTTTGTCTGTCTATCTATCTATCTATCTGTCTGTCTGCCTCTCTCTCTCTCTCTGTGTCTATCTGTCTGTCTGTCTGTCTGTCTCTCTCTCTGTCTGTCTATCTATCTATCTGTCTGTCTGTCTGTCTGTCTATATCTATCTATCTATCTATCTATCTTACTATCTATCTATCTATCTATCTATCTATCTATCTATCTATCTATCTATCTATCTATCCATCTATCTATCTATCTATCTATCAGCATCTAATACTAATACATTTAATGCTATTAAATAAGAATTACCATTTGATACTATTACTTGACTATGGTACGTAAAATCACAGGGACAGCAATTGTGACAACAGAAAACAAGGCCATGGCATAGTTTTACTTTCTTTTCTAGTCAGATAAAGAGAAAAATAAGTGCCATTGTTCAGCAGATCCACGTGTAATATCGTACCCATGACGTATTGGCTTAGACATGTGGATTCCATATTGCAGTGCAATTCCCAACAGTCTGAGCCACAGATTCCAGTATTATTCACACACAGCAGCAAACACACGGAAGATCCCAGAACAAAGGCCCCGCTGGGGGTCCGAGAAGAGGGGGAGAGAATAAAAGGAGACTGGATGTCTGGTTTGAGTTATAACACAAGGCGTTCTCTGTGCTGCCAGCCCGTAATGTTCCCTTTGGCACCGTCGACTACCCCCTCAGAAGTGGAGCAGGACCTAGAAACCAAGGGCTGGAAAAAACTAGAGGAAAAGTAAACTATAGCTAGTGAAGATGAGGGGAAATCGACATTTAGAAACAGATTCCTAAATAATGTCTCATCACTTTTCAATGTTTGAAGCAAAAATTTCCAGTTTAAATCAAACAAACCCTAGCTTTTCAACATGTTTTCGGACTCTACTGGAGTTACTTTGTGAAACTACAAATTTACAAGCAAGAGATTACTTTTAAAGGGTCATGAAATCCCAGACAGGGATGGGCAGTATTTCAAATACAATCATTTGAAATACAAAAATACTTTTTGTCTTTAAATACATTTAAGCTACGTAGTTTTGGTATTTGAAATACAAAAATACTTTTTGCCAATCAACCTTTTAATTAGACTGCTGATTTCCTGGATCAACAAGTATACACAAATACTAAATACAAAAATACTAAGATTAAATGTATTTAAATACAAAATACATTTGACTTTTTCCAAAGGTATTTAAATACAAAATAGTATTTGTATTTGTATTTGAAATACTGCCCATCCCTGCATGAAATCAGCAGTCTAATAAGGTCCCATATTTTACACCTTTCTGGAGTTTTATTTTAGGTTTTGAAGTCCTTAAGAATATATATTTGCGGTATATGTACCAAAAACAATCTCAATATATTTTACAGCTCCTCTCTCAGGAGCTCTGCTGAGAACAGGTCATTTTGGCCCATCTAATTCAATTCATGAGCCTCTCTGATTGGCCTGTTGTTTTCTGAGTGACGCCCGGCCAGGCCAACCACAGGTAACTAGGGTCAGCGTCGTCACAGCGCTAGCTGGAGGCAGCAAAACAAAGGGGAAACTGGAGGCGGCCCATTCAAACCAGCACAGATTCGGCTACATAAGGAGCTTAAAATGTAATCTTGTTGTGATTTTGGGTGCCAGAATCAACGTAATACAGCCTCAGTTTAGAAATTTGATCGCATATCTGCTGCCACTGCCACACAAAAAACCGACGACAGCTGTGGTTAAACGTGATAAAATGAGTGGACTGGACAGAAACGATCGTCAAAATGCTCGCGTTTGCAGCGCACACTTCTTATCAGAAAAGGTTTAATAAAGTATTGTCTTTTGTTGTTATGGGCGTGTCTACAGATTTCTTGCCATATGTCTATGTTTCTTGCATCTCACGACTATGTCGTGTATGAAATAATGTCTGTGTGCATGTGTATAAAACAACAAACTGACGATTTATATAATCATTTGTAATTGTATATACACTGTTGTGATTAATTGTGGCTGGAACAATAATGTAGCTGTAAAAATATTTGCCTGCTTGAAATTGAAATGAATTGATATATACAGTGGTACGGAAAGTATTCAGACCCCCTTAAATTTTTCACTCTTTGTTATTTTGCAGCCATTTGCTAAAATCATTTAAGTTAATTTTTTTTCCTCATTAATGTACACACAGCACCGCATATTGACAGAAACTGAATTGTTGACATTTTTGCAGATTTAATTAAAAAAGAAAAACTGAAATATCACATGGTCCCTAAGTATTCAGACCCTTTGCTGTGACACTCAATATATTTAACTCAGGTGCTGTCCCTTTCTTCTGATCATCCTTGAGATGGTTCTACCCCTTCATTTGAGTCCAGCTGTGTTTGATTATACTGATTGGACTTGATTAGGAAGCCACACACCTGTCTATATAAGACCTTACAGCTCACAGTGCATGTCAGAGCAAATGAGAATCATGAGGTCAAAGGAACTGCCTGAAGAGCTCAGAGACAGAATTGTGGCAAGGCACAGATCTGGCCAAGGTTACAAAAATTCTGCTGCACCTAAGGTTCCTAAGAGCACAGTGGCCTCATAATCCTTAAATGGAAGACGTTTGGGACCAGAACCCTTCCTAGAGCTGGCCGCCGGCCAAACTGAGCTATCGGGGGAGACGAGCCTTGGTGAGAGAGGTAAAGAAGAACCCAAAGATCACTGGGGCTGAGCTCCAGAGATGCAGTCGGGAGATGGGAAAAAGTTGTAGAAAGTCAACCATCACTGCAAACCTCCACCAGTCGGGGCTTTATGGCTGAGTGGCCCGACGGAAGCCTCTCCTCCGTGCAAGACACATGAAAACCCGCATGGCGTTTGGTGAGATGGTGAGAAATAAGATTCTCTGGTCTGATGAGACCAAGATAGAACTTGTTGGCCTTAATTCTAAGCGGTATGTGTGGAGAAAACCAGGCACTGCTCATCACCTGTCCAATACAGTCCCAACAGTGAAACATGGTGGTGGCAGCATCATGCTGTGGGGGGTGTTTTTCAGCTTCAGTGACAGACGACTGGTTGCAACGAGGGAAAGATGAATGCGGCCAGGACAGGGATATCCTGGACGAAAAACCTTCTCCAGAGTGCTCAGGACTCAGACAGGGCTCCAAGGTTTTACCTTCCATCCAGACATACCCTAAGACACAGCAAAATAACGAAGGAGTGGCTTCACAACAACTCTTTGACTGTTCTTGAATGGCCCAGCCAGAGCCCTGACTTAAACCCAATTGAGCATTTCTGGAGAGACCTAAAAATGGCTGTCCACCAACGTTTACCATCTAACCTGACAGAGCTGGAGAGGATCTGCAAGGAGTAATGGCAGAAGATCCCCAAATCCAGGTGTGAAAAACTTGTTGCATCTTTCCCAAAAAGACTCATGGCTGTATTAGATCAAAATGGTGCTTCTACTAAATACTGAGCAAAGGGTCTGAATACTTAGGACCATGTGATATTTCAGTTTTATTCTTTTTTTAATAAATCTGCAAAATGTCAACAATTCTGTGTTTTTTCTGTCAATATGGGGGTCTGTGTGTACATTAATGAGGAAAAAAAATACTTAAATGATTTTAGCAAATGGCTGCAAATTAACAAAAGTGAGAAATTTAAGGGGGTCTGAATACTTTTCCGTACCCACTGTATATACATCATCATGACTAGATGGACACGGCGAGTTTGTCTTTACTATACACGTTAGATGTGATCACTTCATAGTAACAATCCTGTCAGATCGTCTATCCTTTGAGTGAGAGTGTAACGTTAGAGGTCAGCCGATCTGGTTTCGTTTTTAAAGTTAAACTTTTCAACATGTTTCCATGTTGTTGTTGCTTAGCAATGGCATGGACGCGATGTTGTCTGGGGGTTTGGCAAAAGGAGAGTAGGACGGTGGGCGGTGCTCGGGGTGGTGACTGAATGCTGTGACTGTGTAGTTCTGACGTCAACTGTTTACGGAAGTCACAACACGGGTCTTGAAAATCACAAGCTACGTTAAGCAGGCTGTGTGCATTTTACTGTGGACTGACTGTTTTGAAACTTATATGGTAGTTACATAGCACCTAGACCTCATTTATCATGAAAAAAGCCAGGAAATTTCAATGTTGACAATATGATGGGACCTTTCAAATCTACATCGTGTTGACGTCACAATTGTGACGTGGCAATGGACTATAGTACATCGATAACAATCGTTGGTGTCTATTAAATTATTCATGAGACAGCATGTTCTTATCCAATGAGAAGATGCTTCGCTTAATTATTCACAACAGCATGTGTTGATTTGCTATGACAGGACGTTTCAGACTGTGATGACATCGCGTACATTAACTGAGAGAAGCATTCATGGATCGAAGAAGAGTGTTTGTTTTTGCTTTGTAATAAGAGTTCGGCACAACCGCGATTCATTCACCTGGTGAGCATAACCGTTTTTACAGCTCCATGACACAAGCCGTCAAAAGGCTTATATAAATGCCACAGAATAAGCCTTAAAAGTTCTCAGAGGTGCAACAGCGCGTTCATATATATGTTTTCGATGCTGAGTGCAAATGGCTGTGCATTTATTTGTGTTTTTAACTCGATGCGTGCGAAATGAAGCTGTCTGTCTCCCCTCTTCCCCCTCCGCTCACCACGCCCACGTTTTCAGAATTTTTAAAAACTGTGGTGAGAACTAACCAGTGCTGAAACGGGGGGTTTCATGACCCTTTAATTATTCAATTTATTGTAAAAATAAACAACGAACGCTTTCAGAACAATTCACTTGACTGAGTCACCAAACACCTAATAAAATTCACCCAGAAAGCAACTGATCTTGTATAACTCACATTATACGTATCGATCTGGACAAAACAAGCAGAATTTGGTATCAAAATTCTATTGTATGAAAATAAAAATGAAGCTTTTTAGGTTTAATGTTGCACTTGTGAGGGTCTTCAACACACAATCAATTAAAGAGACTGTTCACCCAAATATGACATTTCTATCATTATTTGCTTTGTTGTCCAGACAAGAAAGCAGTCAAACAGGTTTGGAAATAATCATAATTTTTTTTCCCGTTTTTAGGTGAACTATGCCTTTAAAGGCACTACAACAACAACAAATTAACTACAGGAAAACAAAAAACAAAACCAATCTATGATGGTGTTTTTTTTTTGCTGTAATGACACAAACTCATACTGGAAACACAAATAAAGCCTTTCCAGTTTATCCCACACAAATAAAGAGCAGAAGTTCAGCAATTAAAGGGGGAAATCCTGCCTCAAAACAGATTTGTGCAACCTAGGCAGAAAAATGAAAAGGCATATTTGCTTGTGTGAACCGCAGTTCACTTGATTTGACATTTACATTCATATTTTTGGCAGTTGTTGTTACAAGACTTTCAAAAATTCCTCACTATCCAGCACTGGTCTAAGAACATGTCTGAAATCATATTTCACCCCAAATTAAAAGAAAATGACAAAAGTGACAAAAATTATATTTTTGCATAAAGAAACCTAATTATAGGACCATTTAGATCCTTATTCTTATTACTGTAAAGATGAATTTAAAATTCTATTTTAAATGTTAATATTAATTTAACAAACACATTTATAGTATAATACAATAATATATAATCATAATCATATCATAATATAATAATTTAAATTGTAATTTTATATTGTCATTGTCATTGTAGTGATATGATTTCATTTAAATCATGGTTTCCTTTTTTACTTAAATAGAATGAATGCATTATTATGAGAGTCACAATGACAAAAATTATATTTTTAAAAAATCTGAATGCTTAAGAACTTCATTTGGACAACTTTAAAGGGTTTGTTCACCCAAAAATGAAAATTTGCTTGTGTTTTACTCACCCTCGAAGGATCCTAGGTGTATATGACTTTCTTCTTTCAGACGGATCCATTCGGAGTTATATTAAAAATTGTCCTGGCTGGCTGTTACAAGCTCTATCATTGCAGTCAGCGGGTGTTTCGTTGAACAGTCGTCCTAATAAGCGCGCGCTATTGTTTCGTAAATACCACTTGCCACAGACGGCTCCGGGGGTGAAATAAAGGCCTTCTGTAGTGAATCCATGCATTTTTGTAAGAAAAATATCCATATTTCAAACATAATAAACACTTTTTATATATCACTTCTGCTAACTGTCTACGCGGAGCCCGTTCCGGTGTGACGCAGCTGTATGCGTTGCATATAAGTGAGAAAAGCAGACAGAGACAACACAACAAACGCCAGTCCCAACAGAAGTACAAACTGAGTTTGTAAAGAAACATGTCGGAGGATTTCGATATAAGCCAGGAGGAAACTGGTTTTCCTTTGCTAAAGTAAGGAAACTTTGCTTCCTTTGCTCCTAGAATTAAACTCGCGAGACTAGCATATCTCAGAGGCGCGCGCGCTGCGCATATGTGCTGCGTCATCCGCCGGAACGGCTTCCGCGTACGACAGATACCGGAAGAGAGAGAAAAGTGTTTATTACATTGAAATATGGATATTTTTTTCTTACAAAACGCATGGATTCACTACAGGAGGCCTTTATTCACTCCCCTGGAGCCGTCTGCGGCACTTTTTATTATGAATGCGCGCACTTTATTTGACAACTTGTGGACTGATCAGCGGGAACACCCGCTGACTGCAATGATAGAGCTTAGAAGAGCCAGGACAATTTTTTATATAACTCCTACTGGATTCGTCTGAAAGGAGAAAGTCATATACACTTAGGATCCTTCAAGGGTGAGTAAAACAAGCCTATTTTCATTTTTGGGTGAACTAATCCTATTTATGAAAGTACCTGAAAAACAAAATGATCCTAAAACAGGCTTCATTTTCCTCAAGGAACATGTCATTTCTTTTGTAAATGTAATTTCATTTCTTTTAATTTTGGAGTACAATGTGTCATGGAAAACATAGTATAATAATATAGTATAAAATTTATAATAATGTAACATTTTTATACCTCGGTTGTTGCCTTTAGTATGGCTTAATTTTTACAATCATTATGATTTTCTTTTTACTATAAGAAAACAAATGCTACTATGAAATAATTAAAAAAATGTATTATGCGAATTTCTGGCAGGAAAATGCACAACCGTCATGAAAATAAATAAAAAACGATGCTAAAAAATTAAAATGATCCTACAACAGGCTCCATTTTCCTCATGTAAAATAATATCTCTAATTTCTTTTAATTTTAGAGTGAAATGTGATTCAGAAGACAGGTTTCAATCTAAGTGAGGCTTTAATGAGGCAGCAGCGTTGCAAGTAACAAAACGTGTCCCTTTAACTTAAGGAGCTGGTCATGTGGCACACAGCAGAAATAAGGTCACAACTGGTTTTACGCAGGTATAAAGGCAGCAAAGAAATAAAAAAGGCCTCAAATGACAGCGGAAACCACCACATCAATTACTTTTTATAAAAAATGCACACAGACAAGACAAAATTTCAATCGCACATACTCAAACCTAGCCAAAAATCGCAATTCCACCTGGCGCAGTTCTTCCTCCCATGCAGCAGGGGGCGATGCACTCGACCCAAAAACACACTGAGCCACCGCTGTGCTGTACATACAGCTCACAGAGTTAGCGCGCGCATTCAAATTCTCCATTTCTGTTCAAATTCTAGCGAACAAAAGGCCTTCCTGCCGTTGACGTTGCGCATCTCTTGATGAGAAAGTCTGGCGTATCGACCTCAAACCACTTCCACCGAACTCCTCAGTGCAGGAACCCCATCAAGAGCAGCGGCAACAGCAAAACCTGCAAAACCGTGGTCCAGACGAGGGCGGCTCTATTCCCAGCATTCCTCTGGCTGCAGTCGTCGCCGACGTAGCCGTTATAGCACTGACACTGAAACTCGTCGTGCACGCGGCTCAGCTCTTCTTCTCCCATCTGGCCCGAGACCTTCAGCGTGTTTCCCTGCCGCTCTATGCTGTGGGTGTTCGGGCTGAGATGCAGGTACGTGTCCGTGTCGGGACGTTTGCGAAGGCAGCGGCCGCGAAATCCGCAGAGGTTTCTGCTGCACTGCTCGGCGGCCGACGTCACGTTAAGTAGGTAGCGACCCAACGGCCCTCGCAGGTATTCGTTAAGACTGGAACAAGCCGTCTGGAAGATACAAGATTAAAGAATTAATCAAATACGACTTTTAGCATTTTTGTACATTAGGTTGTAAATTAGACCAATATCTTTCGCAATCACTAATTAATTGTCCAATATTTAACTTTTTATTTAATGATTATCTACTTCTGCATTGACATTTTAAAATAAATAGTTACTCTATTTCTATTACTCTCATTATCTAGAATGTTTTGTTTTTTTACTTAGAAAATAATTTATAATATTTGTATATTATTATAATTTTAAGTTTACATTTTGTATAGGATTAATATAATAGTCATTTAAATATTTTTCATATGATTATACATATATGCATCATTACATAATTGTGTGAAGAATGTATATTATTGTTATTTATATATATATTATATATATATATATTACACAAAATATCCCAATTATTGTGTGTTATTTTATTTATACTTTTCTTTTTTTACTTATTCTATAAATTAATCTACACACATAAACATACATAGGCAACTCATTTTAATATATTATTATTATTATATTTGAATGCATTTTTCATTTAAGATTCATTAGAAATTGTAATATATTTTAATATATTAACATTTATATAATAATATATATATATCTATATATATATATATATATATATACACTCTAAAAAAATGCTGGGCTGTTTCAACCCAACTTTGGGTCCAATATGGACTAACCCAACTGTTGGGTTAAGTTTTGGTTACATTTTTAAATTAGCTTTTTAACCCAACAGTTGGGTTAGTCCATATTTGACCCAACATTGGGTTGAACCAACCCAGCATTTTTTAGAGTGTATATAATACGTAAAATTACAAATAAATAAAATTGTGCAAAATATTTAATTCAGCTGTTTTGTTAATTCTCTCTATAAATAAACAATAAGAGCAATGCCTGACAAATGATGAAAGAAATGTTGTAATAAATACTGTTAAATAAATTAAAAATAAACACTGAAAATTTCCTATTTAAATCATTATAGGTTTTTTTAGACAATGTTAGACAATGACAAAGGTAATCTTTAAGTAAAAATAGGAGAAATTAATATGCGATACATTAACAACAACAACAAAAAACTAATATTGTCAGACACCCAATAAAGTATTGAAATATTGTGCATCCCTAAATAAACCCTATTATGATTCTAAAAGACCCCTCCACATGTTAAAGTCCTGATCACCCTGTCAGGGTTTATTTTGTCATAATAATAGACTCATTGTACATGACCCATTACTTATGTAGAATAAATATTTATCACCATCTGCCATTAAAAAAAACCCAACATCGCTTGACCCCTAAAGTCAATTAATGTGAAGGAGGCGAGCTAATATCCTGATTAGGGCACAAACTTACATGACTGCTGGCGTAGTTGGAGTCGCCCCAGAGGATGACGCCCGCTACACCCAACGCCACGCTCTCGCCGATGGTCGACACCAGATCCGTCTGCACACAGACAGAAAGAATCGTCAGCTCAGCACAAATGTGAGGATCCCATCAAAGCTAAACAGGTGTTTTAGATAAGGCTTCATGCGTCACTGAATTCAGAAATAATCGCCTCACCAAACACTGAGCTTCTTGTGTGTTTGTGAATAGCTTGTCTGTGCGTATTTGTTCATCGTTCTGCCGTTTGTATATTTGTGACAAGTGACATCGGTGATGAACGACAAAGACTTCATTCTTCTCTTTCTTGACCACACACTTCGTCTTCAGCCTTTTCATTACATTAGTGACAATCACTCATTCACTCTTTGGCTTTTGTTGAGCTGCTTCACCTCTCGTTCCACAGACACTGACGTCAATTCCTGCGACAATCCAAACTTTTCTGCTTGATAAATGAATGACTGACTTCTCTATGACAGACATGCTGTGTATCAAATCACAACAAGAAAACTACTTTTTGTCCATCATTACATTTACATTATGTCGGTCATATTTTACTTGGGCAAAGTTGGTTTGTTTGTTTGTTTTTTATTATTGTATTAAAAATAAGAATGATTAATTATAATAAATTATTAATTATTCTAGAATAATTATATTGTAAATAAAATTAGAATATTAAAATTACACCATTACCTATATAACACTATATCAATATCCTTTTTTCCTTCAAAATATATATGATCATTAATAATATATTAAAACGTATTTATATTCTAAAATATAAAATTCAAAGCAATGATATCATAATAGCATTCATATATATTATTAAAATAAGAATATTAATAATTCAATACAATGGCAATTAATTAAGTAAATGTTATATCATTATAAAAATACATAGTGCTGTCCAACGATTAATCGCATCCAAAACAAGTTTTAGTTTACATAATATATGTGTGTATACTGTGTATATTTATTATGTTTATATAAATACACACACATACAGTATTTATTTTGAAAATATTTACATTTTATATATTCTTATATTTTATATTATATATAAATATATTTATTATATAAACATAACATATTTTTCTTATATATACATGCATGTGTGTGTATTTATATATACATATTAAATATACACAGTATCATCTTTGTCCTAGCGATTTTCCCGCTTGGGTGCAGGGTCTGCTGTTCTACACGCCCGTCTCCATTTGGCTCAGTCCAGAGCATCCTCTGGGGCGATGTTGGCGTGCCGCATATCGTCCTTCAAACGGTCGAGCCATCGCTTCTTGGGCCTTCCGTGTCGCTTGCTGTGCAGGCTTAATCGGAGTGCTGTTCTAGCCACCGATCCTTTGTCGCTTCTTACGACGTGGCCATACCACTGGAGTTGTCCTTCTCGCATCTTCTCTACGATTGGGGTGATGCCCATCCGCTATCTGACGTCTTCGTTTGTCACGTGGTCCCATCGAGTCAGACCAAGACACCATCGCAGCATTCGTATTTCCATTGTGTGAAGGGCCTGCTCATACTTGGATGTTGCCGGCCAGCACGCCGATCCATAGAGGGCTATGGGACGTACCGCGGTCTTGTAAATCTTGGCTTTCATTCGAATGGGCAGGCATCGATCGCACAGGATGCCGGTGACTTTGCGCCATTTCATCCAGGCGGCATTAACTCGGGTTCGGGCATCCGGGAGGGTGTCACCGTCTCTGCTGATGACAGATCCGAGATACTTGAAATTGGTCACCTTCTTCAGATCCTTGCCGTCAATGCTGATGGCTCCATTCTTCTGAGGCCCGCATTCCATATACTCGGTCTTCTTGATGTTTAGCCGCATTCCGTACTTGTCCAGTCGGGTCTTCCATTGATCCTTGATGGACTCCGACGGTGATGGGGAAGGACGGTGATGTTCCGACCGGGGTTCGAACCATGCTGGAGACGTTGCGGTAAAGCGCTTGGATCCACTGGACGTAGGCCTTGGGCACGTTGTGGGACCGGAGGGTGTGCCAGATAAGGTCATGCAAAATTTTGTCGAACGCTTTTTCGAGATCCAGGAAGGTCACGTGGACTCGCCTGTTCTTCTCCCGGTATCGCTCTATGAGGAGCCGGGCGGCGTGACGGTGACGATCTGGCGTAGTCTGGTGTCCAAGATTCGCTCGAAAATCTTCATGGCGTGGCATAAAAGGCAAATCGGACGGTAGTTGGAGCATTCCGTGACGTCACCCTTACCCTTCCAAATGGGTACTGTTGTGCTAGTCGTCCAGGTCGTCGAGGCCGCGCCTTCGTCAACCATTCGGTTGAAAATTACGGCGAGGATCTCGGCACCTCTGCGCCCAAGGAGTTTCCAGGCTTCGATGGGGATATCATCGGTTGTTTTCTCTTTCTTCACTTTCTTAATGGCTGTCTCCACTTCCGCTGTCATGATCGGCATGACGGGGCCAGAGACGGGGTGGGCGCTTTGGTCTGGCGGATGAGGAAATTCGTCATTGCTGATCTTCGCGAAGTAATCGATCCAGCGCTGGAGGATGGCGGGGGCATCTCGCAAGGTGTTGCCATCGTTGTCCTTGACGTGCTTAACTTGGCCGAAATCCTGCGTTGCGCGATGACGGTTTTTTGATAAATTTTGTTTGCTCCCTCAGGGGCGTGTCCAGCTCTTTGTTTAGCCGGTCATGGAATGCGGCTTTCGCCACCGCGACTGCTCTCTTCGCCGCCGATTTGAGCTCTTTGTATTGTTTGTAGTCCAGTTGGCAGCGGGATTGGTGCCACGCTTTGAAAGCCGCTTTCTTCTCCTTGGCCGCCTTTTGCACTTTGTTGTTCCACCACCAAATTTGCTTGTCTATCATCCGCTTTCCCGGCTTCGTCTTTCCAAGGGTGCAACTCGCCGCTTCGTGGATTCGGCCTACCACGTCACTCCAGATGGCGTCCACCAGCTGGTCAAGGTCCACGTCGAGTCTGAGGGTGCCCCTTAGTTTATCCTTGTTCTCAGGGAGCTTCCATCACTTGATCCGCTCCATCCCGGTCGTCCCCGCTCGCCGATGCTGTCCGAGGTCCAATTGGATGTCCATAACAAGGAGCCGGTGTTGTGGGCCAATGTTATCCAATGGGATCACCTTAACGTTGGTTGCCAGTTTCAGGTCGCGCCGTTTGAGCATCCAATAATCGATCAGTTGCGCACCCAGTTTGCGGGGCATAGCACGAGACGACTCGCATCGACGTCGATCCGGAGGCGATCTAGATGGACATAAGCCTGTCAGACACCCGGCTGACATTGACGACGCTTTTCACTGACCGCAATTCCGATGCCATTCTGGGTGGATCGTTCGCCGTTGTAGTAGAGCTTGTAGCCGTCGCCAATGTCCCTGGCTTTTGCTCCCTTCCACTTCGTCTCTTGAATGCACTCGATGTCGATGCGGCGGGTCTTGAGGACGTTGGCCAATTTGCGGCTTCTTCCGGTCATCGTACCGATGTTGATGGTACCCAATCATAGTCGTAATCGGACTAGCATCTTTGGCCCACCTCGTCCACAGGCGGGTAAGCCCTCGCCAATTTCTTGCCCGTTCGGGCAATGACGACGCGCGTCATGTTAACCCCGACCGATGCGCTGCTCCATCTGCCATCGGGTATAAATGCATAAATATACACATATATTATGTAAACAAAAACTTTTATTTTGGATGTGATTAATTGTTTTAAAGCACTAAAAGAAATAACAATTATGATAATAGTATTAATATTAAGACCTTAAGCACATAATAGAAATATTTTATTAGTAAATAGACAATTAATTAGAATAACAGTTACGATATATTATAAAATAAATATAATTTCAACAACAATAATTTATTAGTAGTAATTAATATTTAATATTTATACTCATCAGCATCATATTTTTATTAATGATTATACAGTCCATCACTAATCAAAATTTAGACATTTATTATCTTAATGTAATAATAAAGAAATTATACTATTATTAACTACTAATTACTTATAAAATAAGGACTACCAATAGATCCTAATAATCATTAAAAAAAAATGTATCAACTGAGCAAGAATAAAATTATTAATCTTATTTTTAAATAAAGTATTCAGAATATAATGAACATTTTTCACTGATTCCAGTTTTCTGATTCGTGTTTACCATTACACTGCCAGAGTTTTCATTTTCATGTAATTAAACAAAATATAATCACAGTGTTGTGGTGATTTGTTGAACTTAGAGTGCTGTAAAACGTATTTGGTTTCATTTGCGTTAAATGTAATTAGTGTGAATCTTTTACAGCAGAGTTTATTCGGATGAAAAAAACCTGTACTGTCTTACATAAGGCTGTTAATTCACCAGGTCATGTGACGAATTCAGACTCCAATGTCTCAAGAAACGTTTTCCACAAGGATTGTGTTATAGCTCAAGTGTGGAGTTCCTCTCAGAGACGTGCTGGAAAAGCGGCTTGGCTTGTGTTTTTATACCTGGCAGCGCTCAAGACTCTCCACACACGTCTGATGAACCCCAAACGCCAAGCCTCAGTCATTCCCTTACACACGCAAACACTCCCTCACACACACGTCACACGCGCTGGCAATCTGGAGACCAAACACAAACAACCACCACACCGAAACACGGACATGTCCAGAAGATGTTATGTGATCCTCAGCCTCCTGACAGACCAGAAGTACTCTACAGACTTTAAGGACGGCTTTACAGACGTCACAGATGTGTCATGTGACCTGCGGTGATGTCTGTATGAACAGATAGTTAAGGTCTGCTAACTAGACGTGGTATGATTAGATGCTACGGGGCATTCACTCTAAGACACAAAATAACTACACATTTTTTTTTTTTTTTTTGTAATTTTAGGAATTTATTTGCTATCAAGTGTATTTTGAATTATCATTGTATATAAATTATATATTCATATCTTAGATAATATAAACTAAGCAGTCTTTCATTATATAATAGCTATACAAATATAAAGGAATTAATTGTCATTAATATGTGACCCTGGACCACAAAACCAGATCTGAGTCGCTGGGGTATATTTTATAGCAATGAATAACCAAAACATTGTTGGGTCACAAAATTACCCATTGTTTTCGTTATGCACAAAAGCTCAGTTCGGAGATATTAACTAAAGATAGGTTCATGTGAACTATGATTTCATTAAATTCTATCAGCAAGAAGTATAAATTAACAGGTACATTTTTGAGGAGATTATTTGCAATTGCTAAAGACTTCCTGTTGGAGAAGGACTTTAAATTTTTGCACCCTTCAGATTATGTATTTTGCAAATAGGGTTATATTTTTTTAGATTTCGCGACATATTGGTCCTATTATAAAAACATACATCAATGTGAACAGGTAGTGTGTAGTTCAGCCAGTCAGATGATGCTTAAATCTCAATTTTAAAAAATTGACCCTTATGACTGGTTTGTGGTCCAGGGTCACATATAACACAAACACATTTTGTAATTAAGTAGTTCTATGGGTTTTTAATACAAACAAACACCATTTATATATATATATATGCGGAGCGTGTGCGTGCGTACTAAAACAACACATACCAAATAGTAAAGTACAATTGATATTTAAAGGCTGATTAATAGTAATAATAGTTTAAAAATAATGAATTACCTTAAATACATTAAAATTTATTCATCACGTTTTGAGTGGATGAATATGTTTTACACATAGTAAATGGGAGTGTTTTTTCAGAGGAAAGCTATGTTGGACAAACCATCAACCAGTAGAAGAATTTTTAAAAGATTCAGTATAAAATACCCTCGCCTATTACAGTTTTTTTTAAATATGTAGGGAAATAATTATTTGTATAATAACGCTATAATATATATAATATATATATATTTTTTGATTTTTTATTTTTTTTTTATTATAAATTACTCTCATTGAAACCCTGATTAAGAATAATCATATTTCCAACAAATCATTATAGATAGTGATCAGGTTCGGACTGAGTGTGGAACTGCAGCTTTAACTGCTCTGCTGGTTAAGAACTGGGTTTGTTTCGAATGCGTGTTGCTAAACATCATCAGACACCTGTCCGGTAAACCTCAGGGCCTAACATGTCATCGGAGCTTTTGCTGGCATTGTGGTATTTGCTCTACAGAGCCAACGAGACTCAATGAGAAAACACAGATGAGTCTTTGTCTTCAGAAAGCTGAGAAGATTCTCCATGTGTGATTGCTATATTTAGGACAAGCCACAACATATATCAGTCTATTTATATTCTCTACACCTACATCCCGTTGGGAACATTGCTCAAGTCAACGCCAGGAAAAACACACCATGACACAGCAGTCCTGAAATACAAACACCTCAAGAACATCTGAACTTCCTTCAAACAGTCGCAGAAGCCAACAGACCATCACAAAGATCGGTTCAGCTGGACAAATGTAGTTCAAGTTTTGGGTTTTGCCTCTGCAGGACCTGCCTCTGGTATTTTTTGTGGATAAAGATCTGGGCTGGTGTCCAAAAGGTTGTACATTTGAATTCTGCAAAGACTGATCTCAGGTTACTCACCTCAGGAACCTACAAAAAGTGTCCCTTTAGATTAAAATGTCAACAATATGAATATTAATAAATCGATGCATCGTGATTCGTGGATCGGTTCTGAGATTTTCGGAATGCATCGTGATTCTCTCTCGAATCGATTCTGAGCTTAGTTTTTAACAGCAGATGGCGCTCAGGCTGTTTTAAAACACTCACACTCAAATGTGTCAAGAAGAAGAGCTTTGTGAGTAAGCGCACTGATCAAATGATAAGTGTTGAAATGTATATTGCACATGGTCTTATGCTTTTTATGATGCGAGATTAATGTAAAACACAGCCCATGTGAACATCTGTAGTTCGCTCAACACCACTTTATCGAACTTTATGAATGCTTATTAGTTCAAATGGTGCGTGTGTAGGAACGATAGGCAAGCAGAAATACGGCCTATTTAAAGCACGCAATGTGTCATTCTGCGTGTATAAAAACTATAAGTCAGAATAAATTCAGAGAGAATCGCAATGTCTTCGGAAAATCTCAGAATCGATGCAGAATCATTTCTCAATTCACGATGGATCGATTATGTCCCAGGCCAGAGTTGGAGTAAGGGCTACATTATATCTGTATACTCAGTTGGCCATAGTGGAACAGGCCAATATTAGAAATTTTAATTAGACGATTTAATAACCACTTTATATTTTATAGATGGAAACATTTATAATTTAACACTGTAAAATGTAATCTCATAATTTAACACTGTATAATATAATCTTATAATTTTACACTGTAAAATGTAACAAACTGTGGGGGCCCAAATCTCAAAATGAATATAATTTTTTCATACCGTACATTACGTTTTAATGTTGAACTTACTTGTAGAATATAATTGTGACGAGTGGGGCGGGGCCGAGAGACGTGGGACGGAGCTTGAGTAGCCCACGATGTGATCGAAAAGTGACTTAAGTGCAACGACACCTGCGCCACTCACCGGTGCTCGAGCGTCACGCGAGGACAGCCCGGAACGGATAAAAAGAGGAGTGCGACAGTGAAGGACGAGAGAGGGACCAGGCCCTGGGATATGTTGTTTTGGTGTTTGTTGTGGCGGCGTCGCCATGAGGGGCAGTTGCGCTATTTGGTTTATGTATTATAAAGTTTTGTTATAAACGGTCACGGTCCCGCCTCCTTCTTCCTGAAATACGAAACTGTTACATTGGTGCCGAAACCGAGAGGACGGAGGAAACGCTGCAGAGATCCTCGCCACGTGGGAATCCGCGTGCTATCGAGCATGGCGAAGCAGTTTGCAGCCACGGAGCTCGAGGCGGCGGGCGGAGGTGCGTACCGGGGGGCGGACGAACGCGCTGTCGTTCCGCGATGGGTTGGTGGAGGTGCCGCGTGCCAGTCCGTGGAGGGAAGCGGAGCAGTCGCTCGGCCGTTCGTCCTGACGAGCCGGAGCCTGCTGACTCCGCCATGAGGAGGAGGAAGCAGGGAAACGGGGGACTCACGACCGGCTGCCCGAACACATGGAGGGCGGCAACACCGCCAACGGGTGGCGGAGGAAGTGTCGGGCGTTCCACGAGGATTCTACACAGAGCCGCCGCCAGGGCGATCCCTCTCTCGTCTCTGTGTCTCCTCATCCTTCCGTCTCTTCTCTCGCCTCGTCTGTCTGTCCTTACCCCAGGTACGCCGCGGCCGCCTTGATCGGCTCCCCCAGAGGGGGGAGGGAGGGAGTAGAGAGCAGTCTCGTGAGTACCCCCCGGCCTTCGAGGGGCAATGGGGGTATGTGACGACAGGGGGCGGGGCCGAGAGCCGTGGGAACGGAGCGACGCCGGTGGAGTAAATGCAAGTGCACGACACGCTCACCACTCAACCAGTCTCGGTCCCACGGAGAGCTCCGGATAGGATAAAAGAGGAGTGAAGGACAATGTGAAAGAGAGAGCGGACAAGGCCTGGATTATTTGTTGTTTTGTTTGTGCGCGGCAGTCGTCCGTGAGGGGCTATTTTCAGTTGTGTGTTTATTTTATTATTAAAGTTTTGTTTACGTGTCAACAGTTCCCGCCTCCTTCGAACTACGAACTGTTACAGTAATATTTTTTCAAATTAGTATTGTGTTTCATGCTTATTGTTTAATAATTTAATAACAAAGAAAAGGTACTAAAAGAGGCAAAGTATTTATTTTAAATGTTTTTTCTTTAATTACAACTAATCCTAAATTTTAAAAACCTTAAAAAAGATTTAATAAAGGGTCAATTTTTCAAATTGATTCAAAAATAAATAAGATGAATAAATAAGCTTCCCATTGATGTACTGTATGGTTTGTTAGGAAAGGACAATATTTCGCTGAGATACAACTATTTGAAAATCTGGAATCTGAGTGTGCAAAAAAATAATAAAAACAAATTAAGAGAAAGCTTGCGCCGTTAAAGTGTCACAAGTAAGGATTGAGGATCACCTTAGTCAATGCATATACTAATAAAAAATTAAGTTTTGATATATTCACGGTAGGAAATTTACAAAATATCTTCATGGAACATGATCTTTACTTAATATCCTAATGATTTTTGGCATAAAAGAAAAATCGATAATTTTGGCCCAAACGGTGTATTGTTGGCTATTGCTACAGTATACATCGTGCTAACTAAGGGAATGCTTTTGTGGTCCAGGGTCACATATGGTATATACATGTAACAAATATAAAATTTCTGGCAGATACTTATATTCTGGCAGATAATTATTTTCAAGTTATGGACCATAACCGAAAAATAACCAATAATTACAATTTCAAACTATTTTATCTGAAATAAAATAAATTAACTGAAAATTAAAATCCATTATTTTAAATATAGGCTTAATATAGGAAAGAGGTAGAAATCCCAAAGCTGATGGGGGCCATAAGCTCTTGGCCGATCGAAGCGTCTCCAACATGAACTTGCGTGCAGATTGTGATTGTAACAATCAGGATCATGTAACAATCATGACGCCGACCTCATGCCCTCCTTGACCCGGTTCCGTACGAACTGGCGTCCAGCCAGTTGGTCCTTCAGCACTTTTGCCATGTATATGGAAGGATACAGAGCTGTACTCTCCGTCCACAGCCACTGCAGTTCGTTGTTCCTTTTCACCTCCAAGTCCGGACAGTGTCCCGTGCAGCTTTTATTTTTGTAATTGTGATTGTAACAATCAGGAAAGAGGTAGAAACCCCAAAGCTGATGGGGCCGTAAGCTCTTGGCCGATCGAAGCGTCTCCAACATGAACTTGCGTGCAGAAAGCTCGAAATCTTGCTGGGCCACTTTGGCCACCTGATCTTGAGGCCAAGTTGGGTTTTTCTCAGCAACTAACCGTCGCGAACGATCGCGGTAAATGTCTTTAGTGCCCCAGTTACGTATCCAGTTATGTATCCAATACCACAAGTTTAGTCCTCACAATTATATAGCATAAAGGATAAAAATGGATATTCATTTGGAGATCTGCTAAATATTACATTCACCAGCATTATTAAATTAATAAATATTTTTTAAAAGATTAACTTTCAGTGAGCATCAGATAAAATAAAAGGTAATCTAAATGTAAAAATAGAGCAAATAACCATAAGAAACAATTAATATCACCCGATATCGATAAATTAAAAACAAAAACTCTAGTACTGCCCGATAACTAACATGTTACCAATATGTTGTGCACGACTACTTATAGTTCAGGTCAACTTTAACAAACAAGTGCCCATGTTTCCACTCTTTTTGAGGAAAATCAAACACTGCCACACCAAGTGTCATCTTACGAAAATCTCACCTCTGTCAGCAGCAGGAGTTCAAGAGGGTTGCCGTTAGAATTTGGAGGATTGTTTTGGTAAGTGGGCCGCGTGTAGATAAACACAGGCCTGGCTGACCCGTTACCAACAGACGCCAACCTCATGCCCTCCTTGACCCGGTTCCGTACGAACTGGCGTCCAGCCAGTTGGTCCTTCAGCACTTTTGCCATGTATATGGAAGGATATAGAGCTGTACTCTCCATCCACAGCCACTGCAGTTCGTTGTTCCTTTTCACCTCCAAGTCCGGACAGTGTCCCGTGTAGCTTTTATTTTTGTAATTGTGATTGTAACAATCAGGAAAGAGGTAGAAACCCCAAAGCTGATGGGGCCGTAAGCTCTTGGCCGATCGAAGCGTCTCCAACATGAACTTGCGTGCAGAAAGCTCGAAATCTTGCTGGGCCACTTTGGCCACCTGATCTTGAGGCCAAGTTGGGTTTTTCTCAGCAACTAACCGTCGCGAACGATCGCGGTAAATGTCTTTAGTGCCCCAGTTACGTATCCAGAGGGGCCGCCACTCTTCCCAGTCGATCACAGCAAGACCTTTCACTGTCGGGTCCTTGATGTACTTCTTGAGCCCTTCCGGCATCCGTTCTTGGTGTTGCGTGAGACTGGCGACCTGCGGTAGGCCGCCGTTGACTGGAGTGCCGTCTGGCTCAAAATATGGGTACAAACCCAAACGGTCCTGATAGAAGATGGTGAGATTTTGCTTGGTGAAGCCCTCGTTTGGTGACGCCACTATTTGGAATTGATCCAACTGGAAGGTGACGTCATGTCGAGGTCTACAGTCTTCTGTAGGGGCGTTCCAGGCCAACAGCAACGGCTTGCCGGAATACAGCGGCCATCTAGTGTTTTTTAACTGCTGTGCTTTTAAACAGGTCCAAAAGAGCATCAAAAACAAGAGTCGCAGCCAGGAGACCCACTGAGGTCGGGTCGCCCCAAAGAGACCAGTGATGTTTCTCATTTCAGACCTAAGAATACAGCAAACCACTACAATTAATACAATTTCAAACTCCCTTTGAGTGTTCTAAAGCATGCTAAAACATTGTTTAATGTGCAGTTGGTTCATTTGGTACATTATACATATATTAGAACAAATACAATTATGAATTTTGCACAATTTCATGATAAAAATTCACTGTATATTTAAAGAACACATTTCATGAGAACCGAACCTATGACCTTGGCTTCGTAGAACCATGCTCTACCAGCTGACTTACAAGTTTAAAAGTAAAAAAGTTTGGAAGGAACTTTTGAGGGAAGGAAGGAAATATGACTATTAATACAAACAACCACTTGCATAATGACATCCTCTGCAAGCATTAAAATAGTCATCATTAATTCATTGTAACATTATCAACATACTTACACAAATAAACGAGAACATTTACATTCAGGCATTGACCAAACTTTTGTCAAATGCTTCTAAAATATGTTTTACAGTACATGTGATCGCTGGGAATCGAACCCATGCCCTTAGTATTATTAGAACGCAGTTCTGGCAAATAAGAACAAAAGAAAACAAACAATAAGCACTCATATTTTGAGCATTCCACAGAACTTTTAAACTTTGTTTCAAACATACGATTCAGGATCATCGTTCAGTGTTGTGCGTTACAAAAGCGCTTCCGCTTCACATTCTAGGAACAGTACACAAACTAACTGTAATCTGTTAGAGGAAACACAGACCTGTATAGATCAGACAGCACACCGGTCCGATCACTCATAAACTACCACGTAGCCTCCACCCACACATCCAGCGGATGCCAACACCTCATAACTATAAAGTCGCAATCGCTATTTCAAAACAATCTATTATCATTGTTTCCTCGTCTTTGAAACGCCCCGTTCGCGTTCAGTGAGTAGCGCTGGTGCTCAGCTGGCTCATCTGGATCAGAGACGGAGCATGTGAGGATTACGGCCCTCAGATTGATAAATGTAGTTGTGGATAGAGGGGTGCGAGTTGCTATATATGACGCAATTTGCTATTCTGTAACATTACATTTTGAGCCCACTCGATGTAACTAACACCATATAATATTACCGATCAAGTCTATATAAAGTGCTGAAGTCGTTACTTTGGGTGTACAAGCAGTAGTTCTCTTAAACATGCCCCCTGTCCCCCCTACATGGAGAGTTGGTTTAGTCCGAATTTCTCCGCTGGGGATGAAGAAGCGTTTCTACTGAACCGAGCTGAGAGACCTGCAGGAGTCCAGAGAGCCATTATACACATATCACATTTCATTCCGAAATCATTCGGAGAATGAAATTCTGTCTTTTCCTTCCTTTGCTCTCTTTATTATTTTCCACATTATGAGGGTAAAACTACAGCATGACTAAAGACCGACTAGCAAAAAGTACTGAGGTAGCCTAATATTACTGTTGTTTTTGAACACGGTACCATTATAGTAGCCTACTATGTTTTTTTAAAGACGTGTATCACGTTAATACCATGTTTCTGAACAGAAATCATGGTAATACCATGGTACTTTTTGAATTATATTATCATAAACTTAATTGATTTTATTAGACTACTCTGGAAAAGCTTAAATACAGCTGAGTCAGTTAGCTTTAAAAGTAACTACAAACTTTTTAGAGCATAGATTAATAACATTAACTTTTAAAACAGTACATTAAAACTGCTAAATAAGCCAAAAATCATCAACCATCTATGCTGACTCACCTGAAACTGATGACATATTTGTGAATGAACCCAGACAATATCTCACCATCCTCTGCACGCAAACACATTTCACCACGAGTAACCGATTAACCCACTTGCTCTTTATGGTTGCTAATGTTTGCTAATGTTTCAAGAACAAAAGCTCATTCAGCCTCAAACTATGAATCCCTATAGGATGCCTACAGAACATAAAGGCCTCCAGGAAAGACCTAGTTTCCATGTGTTACAGGGAAGATGGGGGTAATGACATGTCGCGGTCAGTGCTAAAGGAGTTCTGAGGTCTACAATAGTGGAAAAGTGAAAGGGGCGGACAGAAGGAAAACCACCCACAGCTGCAGGCCAAAGGGGTCACCTTTGATGTTGCCTTTGAAGGGCAGATGTCATGAAAACGTCACAGCTGGAATCAAGATAGTTTCGATACTTCATCTAGAACTGAAAATATGCTTTGGTGAGTAGTACGAGTGCATTTCTCCCTCAAATGACGAATGCGGTTTGTATGTTTGCTTCTGTCCGCAGCAGGAGGCAGACATTCCGAATGAGTCCCCGCTCCGGGCGGAATACCTCAATACTAAAACACATCTTGTACTAATAAAGGACTGTAAGAGCCAACACAGACCCTTACAGCCTCTTATAAACAGAGGACAGATCGTACAGCTGCAAGTGATTTTCACCACTAATGTCTAATTACGTGAGGTAAAAACATGAAAAAACTCTCCATCTGACTTTGACAGGTGTTTGTTCCTTAATGTTCAAATTCTTTCTCTCACATCTTCGGAAGTGTCACGGCCACTGTTTTTATCGTTAATTAAAACTAAAAACAAAAAATGCGGAAAAAATATTTACGTCAA
Organism: Sinocyclocheilus anophthalmus; assembly: GCA_018155175.1. Taxonomy (NCBI): domain Eukaryota; kingdom Metazoa; phylum Chordata; class Actinopteri; order Cypriniformes; family Cyprinidae; genus Sinocyclocheilus; species Sinocyclocheilus anophthalmus. The sequence continues at coordinate 141,594 of JADLZN010008191.1, read as the reverse complement.
TTAAAAGAAATTCAATGTTAAAAGAAATAAATATAATATTAAAAATGTATTTTTATTCAAGTTAGTTGAGAAAGCAAAATTTCACATTTTGCTTAGCTAAAATTACTAAAACAAAATTAAAAATTATTAACTAAATAATTTTTTTCAAATGAAACGAATTAAAATGACTAAAACACAAAATTACTAACTTTAAATACAATGAAAATTAAAAATCCAAAATATTAATAAATACTACAATAGTTAGTATAATACTAAAATATCTCTGGTCAGTTCACTCAAAAATTGAATTGGACAATATTTTCTATAGTATACAATGAAATTGAATAGGCACTGGAGATGTTGAGGTTTAAAAACGACATTAAAAAATAGTCCATGCAACTGTGCACTATATTTTCAAGTCTTTTGAAGCCATGTGATAGCTTTAATGTCATTGACGTTAAACTTTGCGCAAAATGTTGGAAAAATACCCAAGCACATTCGGGATTTCGCAGCTATGGCGAGGGGAAAACATGAAAGTGACTTAAAAAAAATAAAATTCTCACGCAAAACTATCATATGTCCTCAAAAGACTTGTAATGTAAAGCAAGAGCCATACAGACTACTTTTTTTAGTCCTATAGTATTTTTTTTTTCGGACCTCGAAAACTCCAGTCCCCATTTCCTTTAATTGTAAGGAAAAGTGCAGCTTGGACAATCTACTGAACTTCTCCTTTTGCATTCAATGAAAAAAGACAATCATATTTGTTTGAAAAGACATCATGGTGATCAAAAACTTTTATATATTTGTACACATACCATGTTTTTTCCATATTGTCCATATTACTATGGTACACTGTATTTGTTATATTTTTAAATGTAGCTTAAAACGCAACATATATTAATATTTAACATATTTTTCTTCAGAAAACTTAACACTCAAATGAACACTTTCTTTCTTAAGCCACTTCAAATGAAAGTTTCTACTCACTGTGGTGAAAGTTTATCTCTCTCCCAGCAGACAGACGTCCTCAGTTGTCTCTATATGTAGATGTACACCTGCTTCAGCTCGTCTGTCACTGAATGCACAGCTGATTTAAGAGAGACCCACAGTTTTGATCTGGGAGAGACCACACCCCTGTACCTCCTACACATTCCTGCCCATCTCACCCACCCGTCACCAACCCCGGGAGCTCGGCCAAACTTTTGAACTTACCGTGATTGAGTGGTTTAGTCTGATCTCAGATCAGCCCCTGCGGGAGACCCCATGCAGATCCCAGTTCTGGTTGCCAGGGTGATGTAGAAGACTCCCACCTCTGTGCAGAGCTTAAAGTATAATAAACTAATAAATCATTGCGAAAGTAATGAAACTAGAGATGGTGGCAGAGATAGAGGCAACGAGAATGTTCATTAAAAAGTTTTATAGCTAAAGAAATGAATAGTACTTAAAAAAAATATAGTAGAACATGGCACTAGCAACACTTAAGGTCATGAATTTCATTCCCAGGGGATATAAATACTGATAAAATATGTGCCTTCAATGCACTTTATGTGGATAAAAGTGTGTGATAAAGGTTTTAAAAAAGCTGATTTATTTTTAGTGGGAGTCCCTCATGGAGATCATATGACTGAATTATTAAAGCAAAAATTTCATGCATCCACACCAGTAGGTGTCAGTATATTATAAGTGCAAAACCACTATTGTATCATTTGTTTAGGAACACAGACCCTTAGGCTGATGATACATGGGGCAACTTTGGTTAAAGTTGCCATCAACGGGCAACCAGGTGAGACACAGGGCCCACGACCGATCTAAATAATACAGATAGAAATTTGTTACCCATTCTCAGTGGGAAAGTGCCAAAGAAACATTGCTCAAAAAAGTTGCCCAGCAAAATTGCTCAAAATGTGGCCCCATATCATCAGCCAAACAGCCTCTTATAAACAAAGGATAGATAGAGCTGTGAATGATTTTCTCTGCAAATGTGTAATTATGTGAGTTAAAAATGCAAAAAAAAAAAAAAACTCTCCATCTGACCTTGACAGCGGTCTGGTTCTAAACATTTTAATTTTTTCATCTTCGAAAGTGTCTAAAATTAAAACACTAAAAAATATTTACATTAACTGAAACAAACTAAACATTAACAGAAATAAATAGAATCTAAAAACATATTTCAATTAGTTGCAAAGGCATTTCTTACTAAAATTACTAAAACTGAAAAAAAAAATAATAATAATAAACGTTTTTTTAAATTATTAAAACAATTAATACTTTAAAAGTAAAATGGAGAATATTTAAATTAATAGCAATATTATAGTAATGATACTAAAATAATGGATAAAAAAGTATACAATAAATGTAAAAAAAAAAAAAAACTTTTATTTTACATGAACTGGGTCAGTCCCTCAGAGAGATCACATAATGTCATAATTCATTTGACAATCGTATGAATTATTAAAGCAAAAACTTCACGCATCCACACCAGTAGGTGTCAGTATATTATATGCCCAAGACCACTATTGTATCACTACTGTATCAAAAAATAAATGGATTTAAAGTGAAATCATATTTACCATTGTTCATTGAATTTTCACAGGCTAAATCCAGTCATTTCAATAGTAATCTACACAATCAAGAATTTTGCGTGAGGGCAAAAGATTTTCCTCACACAGATTTCGCAGCGGGTTCAAGTTGGTCACCTGGTTTTGCAAACAGAAATTTGCTTGGTTGCTTGCCATAAATACCATACAAAGATTGTTACATCTGTAACATCTCCATTGATTGCTATGTGGTTATAACTTATTAGGGTGCCCAGTTCAGTAAAAAGCTGCTGGGAAAATTGAAAGTTAAGGAAAAAAAAAACTGACAAGCCACACAATTTGAATTATAATTCATGTCCATAGCACAAAAACTCCAAAACAAATTTTGGCTCATGGTTTAAACAGTGACGTCAGTGGAGTCTGAAAGGCTTGTTTAGAGTGATGAATCCCCGAGTAAAAATCAATCAGCTCTGCCTTCGCTAATCAGAAGATCGATAACAGACCTCCTATGTCTGAGCGAAGCGATCATCATGTTTGACGAAGCCAGTAAACACAGCTGACTGCTCTCCATCCCTTTCTCTTGCTTCCTCTTCTCTGCTGACTCAGGAGCGGCTTTCGGGGGTTTTGCAGAGAAAGCAAAGAACAGAGACCTGTAAGTAAAAATCAAGAGAGACTGAATCCTTAAAACCCTCGAGCTCAGCAATAACACGGAGCTTTATTGAAAAATGGATAGGAAAACACTGAAATCTGATAATAAGCACACATGCTGATGCTGTTATGGCTACAGTGACGTAAAAAAAGGATGAGTCTTTTTGATTCCTTAAAGAATATGCCCAAATTATTATTATTATTAATATTTTAACTACTATTATAATATTTTTGTAATATTATTCGAATGTTAATGAACATTTATTATTAATATTACAATTTATATTTATTCATTCCAAATATTTATTGTCCTATTTTAGTATGGAGAAGAGCAGCCTGAACACTCGGCTAAATAACTCCTTTTCTGCTTCACGAAAGGAAAGGATATGTTTCAGTCAACTTAACTAAAATAAACCCAAGGCAAGTATGTGAACATAAACACTTCTAGATATTGTTTTGAGTGAGCAATATTATAGATAGGGGACTCGTATTTTAGCTGGCAACAGACTTAGAAACATGCAGATTTTCGCTTCAGAGGATGGTAATTGATGGACTGGATTACTTATAGATTATTGTGATGTTTTTATCAGCTGTTTGGACTCTCATTCTGACGGCACCCATTCACTGCAGAGGATCCATTGCTGAGCAAGTGATGTAATCCTAGATTTCTCCAAATCTGTTCTGATGAAGAAACAAACTCATCTACATATTGGATAGCCTAAGAATGAGTAGATCTTCGGCAAATTTGAATTTCTGGGTGAACTACTCCTTTAAAGTCACACACACTTTCACTGACTTGTTTCCTGTGTCAGTGAACGGGATGAGTACACATATTTTCCCCTGTTCCTCTCCCGGGGCCCGTGACTCTGTTGGTCAGGACAGTCACTGTTCGGAAGGGAAGGAAGGTCACTGCCACCAGCAGGACATGGACGCCTGGCACAGCAAGAATCAGGCTGCTGTGCGTCAATGCCGGGAGAATGTTCACGGCACCCAAGGACACGTCATTGAAAAGGGCTGCATGAATTTTTCTAAACAATCCCATTATGAAAAAAAGAGGCATTTGGGGGATGTTTATTTTCTATGTTACAAACTTACCATAAAGAAAATTTATAGGCTTAAGGAACATTTATGGCACAACTGAGAGTTTGGAACATTCCGGCTTGCATGGCTAAATATTTGAGATACATGAACGCTGTTTCCTAATGAGTCTGAGGTTTCAACGATTGAGAATCATCTGAAAACGATTAAGTAGAGGACCAGTTCGCGTTGATGGATCAGCCCTGTGCACACTCTCAACAGCTGTGTTCCGAATGAAATACTAGAGTATTGCATTCTGCAAACAATTCAAAATAATATCTGAAACAATGTACAGCAGGGTTATTATACTTAACTAAACCATAAAAAAAATAACTTTTTAAATATATTTTATTTCAGATAGTTGACAAAGCAACATTTCTTGATGTGCTAATATAACTGAAATAAAATTAATGTAAACTACACTATATTGCCAAAAGTATTGTGACATCCCCTTCTAATGAACAGGTTTGACTACTTTAGTCATTTCCACGAGTACAAATCTTAACGTTTAAGCATATAATGATATGCTAGGGAACTGTGTGCTTCTAATTTTATAGCAACCGTTCGGACAGGACCCTTTTCTATTCTAACATGACAATGCCTCTGTGTATAAGGCAAGGTTCAGAAAGAAATGATTGATTCAGTCAGTGTGGAAGAACTTGACTGCTCTGCAGAAGTCAAGTCCTAATCCCAGCTGAACACCTCTGGGGCCTGTTTCATAAAACAAGTTTACCAAATAAGCTAGATTTATTTCAGTTAGTCTGATTTATTGGCAGCTGATTTGGTTCAAAATAAGCCAGACTTACTGAAATAAGCCTGGCTTATTTGGTAAACTTGTTTTATGGAACAGGCCCCAGGTGTGACTTTAAATGCAGACCTTAAGCCTAAAACTCATCACCACACACCAGTGACTTGCCAAAAGTATTGGGGCATTGGGTATTGTTATAGACATTAAAAAAAATGACAAAAAACAAAATTATTAAAACGTCAACAAAAATTAAAATGAAAATGGAATATACAAATTACAACTAATTCAAACCATTATTAAAAACTATAATAGCGTCTCAGTGATCCTGAAGTAACACTGGTGTGCGATATGTAATGGTAAACATTTCAAACATCCAGTTTTTAAAGGAATATATTATTATCATACTATATAAAGTATACTATACTTACTATTTTTCTAAATAGTATGCAATATGCATTGAAAAAAGCTTCAAATAGTAGTATGCAACAACAACATACTACATAATGAAGAAATAGTATGGTAGTATGCTGTTGTGAACATGGGCCAATTCAGTGAGCCATGTCTAGGTTACATTTTTGAAATAAATATATCTTTTTAAGTTAATTTGAATGTTAAATCCAATTTTGTGAGAAAAGGTCTTTATTTATAGTAGTCCAATTAAACAATGACTCAAAGTTAATAACCTTTCCGAGGACAAAACAAGCACATTGCATTGTGGGATACAGTAGACCATTTTCATCCCCTAAAACAAAAGCAGTATGCAAAGATGGAGACTTAAAATATTAGTGTACTACACTGTTGTTTTTACGTGGCATTGCTATGTTACAAGCATAATTCAGCGAGAGATGTCTAGTAATCCAAATGAAATACTAGCATACTAGCGAATTCTGGCAAATTTCATACGTTTTCGTATGACTTGCTTATGCACCATTGCGGGTTGAGTTAATGGGTGCATCTTCATGCTTGATTTTAATTACAAATTTTATATTTTCCTGTGAATCACATTGTACAAACTTGTATGAAATTCATAAAATACTTGCGTTTTTTCGTCAGAACCGGTTGGCATACTCCATGATGTTTTCACCTACCAGTAAAAGTGTAGTACTCACAGCTTCATTTAACACATTTGACCATGTTTCAATTCAATTCTTTCCAAAATCTGCACAGAAAAGGGCAAAAACTGAAATTCTGTTTTAATTTCAAACATATTGCATAACATACAAGTGTTGTGCACTATAACATCAGTATGAAATTGAATGCAAATTTAATCTGTAAGCCATTGGTAGATACTGTCTTCTAATGCTAAATGCAGCTGTGATGGATGGAAGCATCCATGTAATTCTGAGTCAATTCATACGTGGGAGTTTTGATTGCAGATTTGGGATATGAAGTAGTTTGAGTAACTCATATGATAGAGATTATGAGGCTCCAGGCACAGCAGCTAAAAGCCATCACAGCTCATTTTTGGTGTCTCCAAGGAAATCACAGCTAATCTTCGGAAAACCAAGTGGGAATAAACGTCCCCAATTATGACTATGGGTGGGTCTGAGACCATGGTTCCTTAAAGATGGAATCACGGACATGGAATGTAGATTCGTTCAGCAGTGATAATCATTACAAAATCAATGTCATAAAATAATTTGCATTTTTGGAAGAAAAATTTGCTAAAGAAAAGTGCTAAAAAAGGTTATCTGCTTGCTCAAATGTTCTTAAGTAGTTATTACCACAACACTATGCGGTAACTTGTTCTGAGTGGTTGCTATGTGGCTGTTCTGGCCGGAGTCAGTAAATCCCACCCAAAGTCTCTATGATGGGAATTATTTACTCATTTTATCCTTTAAGTCACTTACAACAAGCCAAAATGATATGATAAGTCATTAATGTTTGTAGCACAAATGCTGTAAAACACTTACACCACTAAGTTTAATACTTAAGGTAGGGTGACCATATTTTAGTTTTCCAAAAAGAGGACAGTAGGGGGCGGGGTTCGCGGGCGAGGACAAGGGCAGGGCTTCACCTAACAGTATACACAGCTAGGTTTTTTCTTGTTTGTTTGCTTATTTTGTTTTTATAATAAATAGAAAGAATAGAAAAAAGAATAGATAATGCTCGTGTTAGAAGGTCATAATTTATAATAAATAAAAAGAAAATAAGTAGAAACAATAGAGAATGCTAGTGTTAGAGGCTATTCTTTATAAATAAAACAAGTTTAGAATAGAAATAGAATAGAGTGCAAATGTTGAGGGGTCAATTTTTTAAATAAAATCAAAACACAAGCACCAGATACATGAGAAGTATAGCATTAGAATAGAGAGTGCTAGAGTTAGAGGATCAAATGAAGATGAAAGAGATGTGTTTTCAGCCGTTTCTTGAACTATATAAATGGGGCTGAGGCAAGTTCATGCGCTCTTGCTTTTCATTGTGTCTGCAATGACACCGATGACCCAGCTAACAAAAAAAGGTCCCCAGGAGTCCCCTAAATGGCCTATGCGAACGTCCCGGACGTCAGCGTGTCGGGTCCCCTTGACGTCGAGCGGACGTTCGCGAAGACGTCCTCCGGATGTTCAAGGGGATGTTCACAGGACGTGCAGCGGCCATTCGGGATGTTTAGGGGACTTTCGCTTTAAGTCCTGGAATGTCATTCTATTTTACTTTTAGGCTAATCAAAAAAAATAGACACGTGCAAATAGTTGGAACATATATATTTTATTTAAACAATTTAAATGTTTTTCCCCTTTTTTATTAGATGTTAAGAAATAAAAGATATATACAACTATAACAAAACATCAGAATATAGTATATGTAAAGAGAATAAATGAGAATAAATGGGCTTGCAAGAAAAATAAAATGAATGTATAATTAAGCAAAAATAAAGAGAAGAATTACATCTAAAGATCAATGCTACAAAAACAACATACAGGTTCAATTTTAAATTACATATAACTCTTTAGCAAATTAAAAATGTGGGGTTTTTTTTCAGGGCGTGGGTGGGTCAAGCAAAGCAGCTGTGTCTGTGCGTTATTCCGATGGTAGCTCCTCTTCCCGTTGGATTCTAACCTAAAACAACGAAAGGAACACATTAATGTCATACAACATATGTCTAAAATGTTTTCTTGCAATGAAACCACAGCAAAATTCTGCGTTAATACTGAAAAGCATCCACTCAAATCTTTTCTAACCTATTAATTTAATTTGTAAAGGTCATTATCAAGTAAAATAAAATGACATTCGAAGACTTAAAGCAAAAGTCCCCTAAACGTCCCGAATGACCGCTGACCGTCCTGTGAACTTCCCCGTGAACGTCAAGGGGACCCTACACGCTGACGTTCGGAGGACGTTCGCAAAAGCCATTTAGGGGGGCACGTTCGGGACCGTTATTTTGTTAGTGGGCTATCTGGCGCGGAGCCCCCTCGTTGGCAGTGAACAGTCACTCAAACCTAATTGGGCAAAAAAAAAATCTGTTAAAATCTAGTTGTGTAGCCTAGCCTATGTGTAAATGCAAACATCATTCTCCATGTCTGCACGTGAGCTCATTAAGATAAATTTCCATAACGACTTTGTCACACGCGCTTATACATATTAAGCCTCATGAAAGCCTACGAAAAATACCTTTTACCGTGACATCAAGTAAGGTAAGTTGTCTTATGACATTGGCTGATTTTTTTTTAATGATCTTTGATGTTCTTATGCTTATTGTGTGCAGCGTAAAGACACTGAAGTGTATGTAACTTTTGGCATTCGATTACACGCGCATTTGCGCTTTTCATATGGCACAATAATGGGTGACATTAGCGTGAACACTCAAACCTTAAAGTGGGAAAATCTGTTAAAGTTGTGTAGCCTAGCCTATGTGTAAATGCAAACATCATTCTCGATGTCTGCACGTGAGCTCATTAAGTAATTTTCCATAACGACCTTTGTCACACGCGCTTTGGCTTCCATAAGACTGGCGGAAAATACTATGGAAGTCAATTTGGGGTCCAGAACACTGTTTTTGATTACCATCATTCTTCAAAATATCATATTTTGTGTTGAGCACAAGAAAGTAAATCATGGGTAATTCCATGCAAAAGTCAACTTTACCATAAAAAAAATAATTTTTTTACCAAAAGGACAAAACCCTGTTTAAGTTGTGCATTTAGGTATGCATTAAATAAAAATCTATAATTTTGACCCATACAAGGTATTTTTGGAATGATAAATATACCCCAGCGCCTTAAGACCGTTAAGTTTGTGGTCCAGGGTACATATTGTTGCGCATGGAGCTGTCCTTCTATCTGTCTGTCTGTCCATCCATCACATTCTGTCTGAGATTAATAAATGTGCTTTTTTGGCTGACTGTTTATAACTTATAGAATTAAATTTCATAATACACTCACCTGATTAACTGTTTTTTCACGATCCGGGGCATGTTTTAGGGTGACAGCAATCATCTCTTCCACACTCTGGGATTTTTTGTGTGGGTATGACTTGCTGCAGGCACCTTGATCAAATACAGAGATCACCATTATTAAAATTAAAACTAGAAATTAGAATGACAAAGTTCTATTCTAAAATACATCAACATAATTTTAGAGTGTATGACTATATATATATATATATATATATATATATAATATATATCTATTGAGAAGAACTTACAACTTTTACATTTAAAAGGAGGAACAACATTTACAACCTACCAAATCTTATTTACAATCCAAATAATTTGAGATCTTGAAACAAACAAATTATTAGTCATTAGTGGCAAGTTTTTAAACTTACGTATGATGACATCATTGATAAGGAGCTGCTGAAATTTAAGTTTTCCCTTTCTCCCTTTGTAACTGTAATATCCCCATAATGAATTATCTCCAATGTTTTTCAGCATCCTCCTAATTCCATCTCCCAAGCTGCATCCACTCTGAAGACACAGATAACGAATCTACAAACAACAACACAAGAGCAAAATGTTTTAAATTATTATAGGTTAAAAATCACTAATGTTGCTTGTGTTATGGCACATACCATCTTCTTTCGAAATTCAGCATCTTTCAGCTTATCACACAACTCCTCTAATTCCTCTACAGTCTTACATGGTTTCTCTAGCACCTCTGTGAGGTCAGAGACAGAGGGGCTTGGCTGAATCATTGATTGCTGCATTGTTTCAACCGCTGATGTAATGTTGTTTTGGATTTGGTCCAGTTTCAACATGACTCTTCTTTCTAAATTCTCAAATAACTTGTAGATTTCTGTGCAGAATTTATTTTGAAACATAAATGACATTACAAACTACAGCAATAAAAATAACATGCCATAAGAAAACATAAATAATTGAATAATTATGGGAATAGATCGTTACCATCTAGATGATTGTGGATTAATCACCTCCTAAACAAGTCACAAAAAACGTTTTATCAGGTAAATTCTGTATGACTATATACTGTATTATATATATATATTATATATATTAGTGTACTTTGACTCTGCCAGTTGGCAGAAACTGACTTATGTGGCTGCAGTTGTGGTGTTGAAAGAGATGGAACTGTAATCATATTACAAGAAAAAAAAATCATTAAATAAAAAAAATTCATGACCTATTGTTAGTCCAACTGTCACACTCTTGAGCTGTACAGTGTTACGCTGTACAGCCATAAAAACAATAATGTTTGCATGTTGTTTAAATCATGACATAATACCATTTAAAAACAATAATATTTTATGTAACATTAAAACACCTCATTGAAACAGGGTTTTGCATTTGTTTTTAATGAATAATTGATTAATTATGATGAAATTAAATAGTTACCATCTCGAAGAGATTGTGGATCAATCACACTTCCTAAAACAAGTCACAAAAACGTTTTATCAGGTAAATATCTGTATGATATACGGTCTGATACTCTCTATATATATATCTAAGATATCAGTCATACTCCATATATTAATATATATAATATAATGTATTATATATATATAGTTATATATATAATGTATATATATCTATATATATATACTATTATAATTATGTATATACTGTATATATATATACTGTATATATTATAGTATATCACTAATATATTATATATCATATATATTATATATAGTGTACCTGATCTGCCAGTTGGCAGAGAACGGACTTATGTGGATAAATTAATATGATGAAAGTAAATGTTACATCTCGAAGAGATTGTGGATCACTCAGCACTTCCTAAAACAAGTCCAAAAACTTTTTCAGAGTACATATCTGTATGATTACTAATACCTCCCTTATATATATATAGATCCCATATATACTAATGATTAGTGACCTGACTATGCCAGTTGGCCGAAGAACCACGACTTATGTGGCTGCAGTTGTGCGGGTGAAAGAGAGTGGAAGTATAATATATACAAAAAAAAAAAAAAAGCAGTAAATAAAAAAAGCCGGACCTATTGTTAGTCCAACTGTCCCCCCCTCTTGAGGCTGTACAGTGTAGGCTGTCCAGCAATAAAAACAATAAGGTTTTGCATGTGTTCTAAATATGACAACGTAGCCTTTACAAAAAAATTTTTTTTTATGTACCAATAGCTATTAGGAGTTTTGCCATGTTTTTTAATCGAAAAATTTATGTTATTTTCGTAGTAATCAAAATTATAAACACAAATAGGTCTTAAGATGACTTTTAACTGATATTCCTTAATTCCTTGAGATTTACTCACACCAAGGTGCCGTGGCAAAAGACATTAGACCTTTGCTTTTAGAGTGAATCTCATCTAAAAAAAAAAAAAAAAAAAAGATTTATATAGATAATGATATATATTATTATATATATATATATATATAGATTCAGACAATCTTCAGACTGTTATAGCAAACAAATGAAAGTGAATCATAGTGACTTTACCTTCATCAGGCTCCCCAGCTGAAAACAAAACAAAACAAAATATTAGCAGGGACTTTTTGACATTTCTTAAAAGAGTAGTTCACCCAAAAAATACGATATGTAATATCCTCACCCTGAGTTGTTCCAACCCTGATAACAATATATCCTTGTTCTGATGCAACACCAAAAGGAAGCTTTTTGAAGAAATGGTCTGAAAACTTTGTGTTCAGCAGCAACAAAAAGTTATACAGGGTTGGAACAACCGAGGGTGAGGGATGATTGATCTTTTTGGGTGAACTATCCCTTATGTTATGCCTTCATGAATTCATTTTTGCACAAATATAAGGACGATTCCATTAGTATTTATCATCAACAGTTGATTACTTTTTGTTAACTTACTACTTACACTTAGATGCAATTGCTGTTGATCTTGGCCGTTTGTTTATTTTCTTTACTCTCAAACTGGAAATCTCATCTTCAGGGCCAAACGCAGCAGGGCAATAAATAGTATTTTATGTCAGTTAGAAAAATATGCTAGATGGTACTGTTCTGAATAATTTATTTCCACTGTTTAACCTTGCGTTAAATAAAGAATACAGTGACATAATAATGATTTCACCTTGGGATGATTCACTGTCCTCAAGAACTGTAAAACAAAATTAGCATTTAAAGAAGATATAGATACAGACAACATAGACATACAGTATATATGCATTTTGGCTTTCCTTGATCATTACAAATTCATTTGTTTTGCATGTATACTTACATTGTTTTGTCTGTGGTGTCTTTCTAGGTTTGGTGGGCTGAAGTTCTTCTTCTGCAAGAAACAAAAGTTACAACTGCAATCGTCTTTCAGTGTGAAAACTTTAACTTATTTACAGTGTCAGCACAGATTTTATACCTCTAAATCTTCTTGGTGGTATAATTTTTCGTGAAATATTTCCATCCGAGTCCTCAACATGGGAAGTTTCAACTGCTTTTTGGGCCCGATACCTTGCTAGGTTGTAACTGTCTGTTCTCAAAAATAGTTTAAATTTAGTTTAATAAATCTTATATAAATAATTTATATTTTAGGAATGGTTGCTAGTAGTTGATGAGATTAAAAAATAATCTTGGTATTATACTTTACCTGTGTCAGAAAATACTCTTGACGGCATATTTTGTCCAGAGATGTTTGTCTGGAATGACACATTTGATGACTTTGGTCCCAACATTTGAATTGGGCCAATAGCAGAACAGTACCTTTCAGACAAAGACAAGGATGCTTGCTTAATGTTTTCTACGTATATAGTTGACCTTGATTAATGTATATAATTTATGTTTTATAAAAACATATATGGACTAAATCCTACCCCATCGACCCTTTCGAGCCACGAAGATGGTGCCACCTCAACCTCATTTTGCTCAATGAAATTGAGTATTACATAGCGAAGATAAACCTGTAAGTGAAGTTTAGATAAATCTGTAAGTTCAGCTTGCAATACATAAATGAAATGTACACAATTACCTATTAATAGGCAATCATTGGCTACTTTCTCTAACCTTATACTTAATTTATGTTTACCAATGTTGGTTCTTGTTGTGCTAGAAACATCTAGGTTTTCAAAAAAGAATGGGACTGGAGAGCAAATCACCAGAAGACAGAAGAAAGCTGTAGAAGGCAGAGACTCAGGGGCAAAGCTTCAGGACCCAGAAACTCAGGGGTAAAGCCGAAGCAGTTAGACACACAGGGGACAAAGCTTCAGGAGGCGGAGACTCAGGGGTGAAGCTGAAGGATGTAGAGACTCAGGGAGCAAAGGAATACTTAAAGTATGTAATTTCACCCAAATTGTCATTCTCTTGTCATTTTATTATTTTATTGTTATTTTTGGTGATTTTTATTTTTTGTCACATCCTAGAAAGTATGAAGAATGGACACCACAATTTTGATCCTGTAGTTTTCCTCCACGATGAATGCCCTCCTCTGAAGGGACTTTCTTTCTAAGCAAAGCATTTGAGAATGTCTGATGTTAGCCATGTATGTTCCATAGAGGCGTGAATCACATGGTGTCGTCAGATATGGCTGTATATTTGTGTACACCCTGCATAACACTGTGTCGTCCGCTTGTTCTGACACCACCTCGCAAAATTGTTCAGGGCCTAACACAAAGGCATTGTTTGGGCACTTGAATGACATCAAGTTTTCCTTGATTTCTATCTTGGACTTGGATGTTTCCTCGAGACGATTTGCAACTTGTGCCAAAACATTTTTTCCAGATCGAACCAATTTTTTCATTTGATGAAGATAGCTCTCGAACTTGAAAGCACTGAAGCTGTCAAGGCTGCCAAAGTTTTGGGCATCTTCTGCAAGGTGCAGCAAGGAATGGACATTGAACACCAAAAATGTCTCTCCATACAGCTCCCGTCCTCTCTCTACAAAATACTTAAGCAGCTGGTTTGCATAAGATCCATGTGATTTTGTGAGGTCAGGATTCACCAAAATGCAAAGAGCCGTGCTGAAGCTCAAGAAGTGTTCATAGAGATGGTCTTGGAGAATTCCCTTTAGAACAATCTTCCCCGTGTAGATAGCAAACTGTCTGAACTCTGTTGCTTTCCAGCGATCTATTTCCTGCAAGCCCCTTGGCTTCCTGGCAAAGCAATCTGGAATGGACTTCTTTAGTGTCTCCAGCCTGTCACTTACACGGGTCACATCTCCTGATGGCATCCGGAAATCTGTTCTCCCTCTTGTCCACAAGAGCAGCAGCTTTTTCATTACCCCGAGACAGCTCTGGTGCACATAATCTATGGGGAAGGATTTGATCATGTCGATCGGCAGGACAGAGAAGGGTGAGATCTCCTCTTCTTGATGGTGTTCAGGTTGCCAGCATTCCCTGAATGATTGATCTGTTCTCATGGTCAGGTTATTTGTTTCGGGATATGTCATCCGACCATTCCAAGATCCCCTCTGGTCGCATTTATCGCACCCATAGTATCCAGAAAACTGCTTTACACACTTTACCATAGCTTTAGCTGGAGCATCGCAGGTAACACATCGTAGTTGGATGTTTAAGCGTCTCCCTCCCAGGTAAGACCATCCTGGATTAGTTCTGCCAATTGCTGAACAGTGTCAGAGGCAAAGTTTGGTGTTTTTGGGTTTGGAAGCAGCAGTGGATATGCACAGGGGGAAAATACATTCTGGAGACAAGTTTATGGAACAGAGAACTGGCCAGAGGGATACTTTGTGCTTCTGAACATTGGCAGCCCATCAATGTTCAGAGAGAGATCAGATGGTCTGTCACAGCTGCAGGATACCTGCTCAGATGTTTTGAGAGCTGATCTGCCACATTAAACTGTACACTCTCTACACCATATTTGGTAGTATGTTCATAATGGTTCGTGTGTCCAAAGAGCGTCCTTGCAGTATGGGGAAGGTCTTCATGCCCATGTCTTTTAAGGATGTTTAATAGAGCATCCACAGCATTATGTTTAACTTGAAACATACATGCCCATTCGGAAAGTTCTTCCCTGAGTGTGGTTGTAATATCTTGTTCGCTTTCAGAACTTAACAGGGCTGGATCTGAAAGTATGTTAAGATGATCTTCCTCAATGTGCTGGTTGTGATTAAGGCTGTCACTTTCAGCAATGCTGGCCTTCTCAATTGAACTGATAGTTTCTTTGTTGTCTGCCTTCTTTTGTGCCCTTGACACTCTAGCCCAGATTTTGTTGTACTGCCTCCTACGCTCTTTGGATGTCATCAAGCTACTGTACTGGTGTCTCTGCCAATAATTCAATAAATTAAATTTTTTAGTACACTTACAGATTTTATCTGTTTTTCTCAATCTACCAGTATCAACCATATAACTTAATTTGGTACTTAACTTACCTTTGTTGAGGACATATTTGCCAGAAGCCATAAGGTGAGGGGAAAAAGAAATTAAAACATGAGTTAATTACATACATCCCCTCCCCCCCCCCCCCCCCCCCCCCCCCAATTTTAATGATATATTATATTATCTATATTACATACCTACATAAATACCTACTACATACATCTATCTATGAGTATTAGTGCAAATTTGGAAACATTACTAAATATGATGGGCCCTTGAAAGAAGAGAAGTGTCTTATGGCTCATCTACCTGCATTTATTTGTTCAGAAAATACAGAAAAAACAGTAATGGTGACATTATTACAATTACAAATAATGGTTTTATATTTTAACATGCTTGAAAATTATAAGTTAATTAAAAAGTGAATTCTATTGAATTTAATTTATGTCTTTAAAATTTTTTTCATCAAGAAGTCTTGAACAAGAATTATAACGGTATCCAAAAAAAAAAAAATTAATAACAAAAAATAAAGATATATCTATATAAAACTAATATAATAACTGTCTACACAACTAGACCATAGCGAACAGTTCATGAACACATCTTCTTTCATAACAGGTGACACGTGTAATTAGGTGAAAGTAGTATTGTGATTTGGACGCCAAAAGCTACTTCCGCCGCGTCTCTAGTTTTTTTAAGTCCCCTGTAATAGGACTAGTTTCAGTGGGTTTGGACCCGATATTCACACTGGAATCCGTTTGATTAACTCCGTGAATGGTGGCGGTATGCATGTTGCTGCACCTAGTTAACAGGAGAACAGGAGGCTTGGTCTATATCCGTATTTGAATATGCGAACAGAATGATAGCAGACGCAATCGCTGGAAAAAGCAGAGCAGATAGTCCCCATAAAACGGTAAGATTTTTTCTAGTAATTAAAACGTTGGACATGTGCTCATGTGATGCACGGACATGTGAGAGGATTTCTGTTATTCGACAGATGCGCATCGTAAGTAGTGATTGCAATGATGCCTCAGTCGCGCGGCTTGCGCTGTATAATTTAATTGTGTCTCGCGACGGCACGCCGCGCTTCTAGATCCATGAAGTAAAGTTAATATATTAATGAAATTTACGTACCAGAAAGGAACTGTGGGTGGTCCAGTTGTAGTGGATGACAGCGATGTACAGGACTGCGCCGTAGTAAACGCTAAAAAATGACCTAAATTACTAGAATATACTAACTCCGATGGGGATTAACGTACCGGCCCGCCGAACAATTAAACATTGCGACATTAGATAAAATTACTAAATTTTAGACAAACACCTTATGAACATCAAATCTATATATCATAATATATATATATATATATACACAGCCTAACTGTACACTAAGTAAACAACGAATAAACTACAAATCTTAACATATAGTAAATCTAACTGCTCAAACTGTACACTACAACTACAATAAATACTGTAGTAACTATACTTTAACCTATAAACTTAACGAAATAACTTTTTATCTACCAATTACATAGAAAATACACGCAAATTTATGTAAAAAAGGCGAAGTCAAAAGTATTCAGTCTATTTCCACCACCGTCATCAACCAACAGACGTTATTGACGTTGTGACGGTTATTAAGTGCCACTCGCGAGACGCATTCCAATGCATTCAAATGTTTTATTCCCACTCTTAGTCAGGATCTATAATGATACACATTATAACAACAAGAAATGCCTTCATCTTTTTTGTTTACAAAACAACTTGTTTCCTTTCTTCATATTAGATAATAGGCATAATTTTAATTATTTAGGTACATAACCATAAAATGTCATAATTGAAATTATAATATTGATTTTTGGTTTGGCTGATTTTTAATTGTGATGTATAGCTTGAAAGAATGTGACATGTATGCTTTCTATAAATGGGTTCTCTGTTAAAGGGAGGCTTGTTGTTACTCCAGATTCTCAGACTGACTATGAAACATCCTGCTTGTGAAGACACTGATGCCGAAACCCATCACAACAATGGAGGATTGTGGGCCACCATACTGACATGTGAGTCAAAATATATAATTGGCCAATTTCACAAGAATCAGAAATAATGTGACATTGAGTGATGTTAGTTATGCTATGATTCACTGGCAATTGCAGTAATATGCACTGTTCTGAAATATTGCTTCTTACTTTGATTGTTTTGTCTTTCTCAAATTGCTGTTATATATCTACAAAAAAAATTTTTTTTATACGGCCATCAGGACCATGCTGGAAAATTTTACGAAGGGGGTTTTATTCACAACTGATCCTATGACTCTGTTTTTTTTTTTTTTTGAGCAAATTCCCTGATTGTACTTCAGAAGGACAAGCATTTCTTTATAAGTTATAAGAAAATAACACAATATGCACAGTTATATAAAGGTTAGTTATTTATGCACACACCAAATTTTTAATTGTGGTGAAGTTTTATCTGACAAATAGGTGTCATCTGGCTGGAACTTACACAAAAAGGTGACAACAGAGTAATTTTGTTAGATTCTATTTTTTTTCCCATTGACAAAGCATTCCATGTTCACGATATCATACTCTTCGAAAAAAAAAAAAAAAAACAAAAACAAAAACAGTGTAAAAGTCTTTATTTTTCAGCATAGCAGTTATTTTGCACATTTCCACTAGGGTTTTGGACCACTCCTCTGCAAAGATTTCCAGGTCCTTGATGTTGAAAGGGTTCCTTTCCATCAGTCTGGTCCTTAGTTCTCTTCACAAATTCTCAATTGGATTCAGGATTGGACTCTGGCTTGGACCACTTTTGATGTGTATTGTGGGTCGTTAGATAACAATAAGGGATGGAATGGTTCACGGAAAAAAATCGAACCGTACAGTTCTCCACACAGGGTTCGGCACATGCTGGGACCGCGGTTTACCTTTAATCTGACAACACATCTGTAATATGGCTTGTTAAAAATAACAACACGTAAAACAGACAGAGTTCGGCTAATATATGTTTCTGTTGATGGATGCGCATTCTGGCTTCCCAGTACATTACAACAACAGCGATGAAGAAAAAGAAAAAAATGTGGACAAACCATTCACTCTTGTTTAATGCGAATGCCATATGCTGGAATATGAGCAGTCATATTCCGTCATCACCCGGCTGCTGAGGCGCGCACAGCTGAGACCTGAACAGCACACGTTGATACCTGTGTTTAAGTTAAACTCGTTTAAGATTTGCCAGTTTAAACATTTAAGAGCCAGATGATGCAGCTCGCACGCGCAGTGAGAAGATGTGTGCGTGCGCTCATCCGAAGCATGCAAACCCGTGCCTCAGAACGCGCGCAAATATTACGCACCTTGAAAGTACTTGTTTAACTGGACCAAATTCCACAAAAATGTACTGTATCAGTGCACTGTATCAGTGCATTCTCTTAAAGTAACACCACTTTCTTAATATTAATCAAACAGCAACAACAAAGACATCACTCACTGCTCTTGATTGAATAGCTTTTGTAACTTTAATAAAGATGAATCTTTAATTTATACAGTCAAATATGCAATGCTGTTTTACATTTCATTACTTTGTTCAATTTCTGTACCTAAAACTAATGTTAGACCTACCTAGAAAAAACTGAAAATCACTGTTTATTTTATTTGCATCTTTAATCTATTGTTTTTATTTGTGCTGTTGCTTGTAGTTAGATCATTCTTATTTTCTTTATTTTGATTTGACAGTATAGTTTTTGCCTAAACCTAGCACATACCGAACCATACCAAAACCGTGATACAAACCTAACCGTGAGTAATTTGAACCGTTTCAACCTAAAACAATCATATATACAGAAAAAGGGTCATAAATGGTTGATAGAGAACACAGTCAAGGTTTGGATAGGCGTTGGTGGCAAGTTTCAAAACTCTGCCTCTCTTATTGTCGTCATTTTCTAGTGCCTGTGCACAATTTTGCGGCCCGGCTTGCCCATGGCAGATAACACTATAAACCTGGAGGACGGGTTCTACAGAGTCTTTCGTAGCGCTACTGACTCAACTCTCAACTGCATGAAAACTGTTTTAGTTATAAATAGCCAAGAGCTTGATTGGCTGGTTCAGGTGTGCTTAATTAGGGTTGGAGCTAAACTCTAGGACACCAGCCTTCCAGGACCAAGTTTTGTGACCCCTGCTATAAATAAATGCATAATCTCTTACTTTAAATGTTCTCTGCATTTACTTCCGTATGACTCCGTGCTGCGTGACATCTTCCAGTGTTTTTAAGAATTGGGCTATTTTTTTTTCATTGTTGCTGCAGGTTGTTTTTAAAGTCTGCGGGTTGAAGTGACCTCACTAATGTCGAGACCTAAGACCATTTTCAAACAGCATAGTTCATGGGAAAATTAAGAAAGCATTCACAAACAAACTAACAATTGATGCTAATTGCTGTCTCATCTGTTTCTGTGTTCCAGTGCCTGTATTCTAAGGTTTGCTTCCTGGCTTGATGGATGAAGCTTTAGGTAAGCAAATTCAAATAACACACTTTTACCTGAAACCTTATCAAATCAGATTTTTAATCCTACAAAAATTCTCTTTTTCTTTCCTTTTTTTGGTTTGACCTGTTATAGAGCAAATTTACAAAAAAATGTTAAACAAAATTAGCTTAAATGAACAAAAATAAAATCAGCAACCGATATCGTAATCGGCCAATTTTGCTTGGAGAGGGGGAATCGGCTATGAAAAAAATGATTGGTAAAAAAAAAAAACCTGAACCATTTTCATTTCTCTACAAGACATGGTGGTGTTTTAAATGGATGCCCATTTTCCACAAGTTGATTATGATATCTGTAGGGTCTTGACCTACATCTGTCCAGGTCAAAAAAATGGAGGACTGATGACAGCTAAAACGGGTGGTATAAGGTTCAAACACTGCTAGGTGTCAACAAATCAGTGGGTAATCAGGGCGGTCTGTGTGTGATGCACCCGCAGCATCTGAGATACGGCTCGATTGAGAATAGGGGATGATTTTAGGGATAAAAACATGGGTGGATGTTTTATCATTATACGGTGGTTGTGTATAGGATTTTATTGCATGACGTGGAGGCAAAGAACCACTCGAGGCAAAGTACATTTAAAATCATTTAATGCACGGCTAACCGTTGATTATCCCGCTTATTCCATAGTCATTTGCCAAGTTATAGACAAGTTAAAACATGTATTGCTCTTTGCAGCGCAATATTTGACAGAATGGGTAAAAATTACGGTTATTTTCGTCAGTCACGGACTCGATGTAGCGCTAGCATTCTCGTGTCAAAATCGCCACAGAGAAATGAAAATAGTCAGTAAGACACATTTCATTTAGATATGAAATGGATAGCATTTTTGGAACTGAATTATCGATCTACGATGTGAAAGAGGAGACGAGATGAACTGTGTGTAGGTTACCTGCGTGCGTCTGCGCGTCTCTACACACAATCAATGCCCATTGTCAGTTACTTAACAAATAGCGAGTTGCCACCTTCGATGCCTGAGCGACTATAATGTAGTGATCTAGTAGTCTAGGTATTTTATTTTTGAACTACAGAGCAGAGATTGCTTTCTGAAAATGATTTGTTATACAGCAGAGAGAGGTAATTTGAGCGTGGTTTTTTTTTTTTTTTTTGAAAGGGTTCTTTCAGATATATAGTGTTGTGCAAACATTCAACCCTTTCCTTGAAGTAGGCCACAATTGGCTGCAGTGCAATATTTATATAATAATAATAATAATAAATGTTTATTTTATTAGTGCCCTGTCAAAAATCACACACAAGAACGCTTACATAAAGTTGATAACATGAACACAAATACAAATATAGTCACGTGATCAAACAAATAAAGCAGGTATTTGGTTATAAGCTTATCCTACTTGAGAAGAAAATTAGGCTAACAGATTGTTCTGAAAACATTTTGATGGGAAAATTATATTTGCATCTATTATGCTGCATAAAACTGATTATTATTATTACCCAAAAAAATAACATATGTAGCTGCCTGACGAAGTTTCTCAGCTTAAATGATGGGTGTAAAATATGATATAGTCCAAGCTTACATGATGATGTATGTCTTACCTGTATATTTTTCTTTTCTTTTCCAGCAATCTCAAAAATGGACTCGTTTCCTTCCTGTTTGGTGTCTCCTGTGCTTGCTGTTTCTGTTTGAAGGTCATTGCATGTGTCTGATTGAGCAACTGTCATTGTGCATTTCTGTTTGCAGCGCTTTGCTTAAATTTTGAACCCTTAGCAATAATAAAAGTCTTTGGAGTTTTCCATTTGGGTTGTGGTTGTACATGTTTTCCTTGATTTAATATCCTTATGGATATGTGCTATGCAACGATTTATTTCACGCTAAAAAATTAACCAGTTATAAACATTACACAATTTTTTTTTTAGCTGCATGTGGTATAGCAGTCTTAAATGCAATAACTAAATAATTTTCCTAAATAACTTTTCTTGTCGGCTTATCAACAGTTTAATATGTAAATGGAAAGAATTAATTTATTTGTCTTGTTATTTTCCACTTTCTTTTCTTCATGTTTTCCTTGGCTGCATTCTTCACTCTATAACATTGTTGTAGAGCTCCTGGGATGCAACCTTATTTTCTTCATGCACGGGGAGTGCATAAACCTAATTGTAGCCTATATGTTCAATTATATTATTCAAGGGTATCATGATTTAGATGTTTAAATGCTGAAAACAGACTCCTGATTGATGACATTTTTAATTACAGAAGCTACTCCTATTTTCTTTTTCCAGAAATGAAAATTATTAATTTAACATTAACTTCATATTACAATGTATTCAAATCTATTATACAATAGTAAAAAATAATAATATCAATCTGCAAAACATTTTGCATTTTGCATTCTATTATCACAGTAAAAAAAAGGGATTTTGTTTTAAGGAATAATACCCTTTAAAATCCAATATGGGTTTATATTTTACTTTAATTTTGTCAACTCTCTTTGTCGGAGTTGCAAGGCGTCAGGTCCAGTGCTGGGAAGGTTACTTGTTGTGATAGGTTACAGATTACAAGTTACCCTAAAATGTAATAAGTAGTGTAACTATTTCAAGTACTTTATTAAAGTAATGTAACTGATTTCACTTGATTACTTTTTTATTACTTTTCTAAATTTCTATTGTTTTCACATTGTAATTATTTTGAAACATTTAAAGCAGGCAGGGTTAACGTTACAGTAGTACTCAACACTAATTACTGTCAGACTTTCAAAATCCTTCACTTGAATTAAGATTATAATAAATGAATTTTAAAGCACAGCCACCACAAAACGGAGTTAGCAGCCTCTTTTTACTTTGAGATCTTTTGAGAGTGTTTTAAATACAGATTTTAAAATCATAAGAAATAGTTTAATAGCAAAGATACTGTTTTTGAAATCAAATCTTTGCATAGCTATGACAGGAAACACACCCAAAAACAAATAACAACTTGGCATCCAATACACAAGCAATGCCTTGGAAAACAAAAAAAAAAAAAAAAGTTCACATAAATTAAACCAAAATAGGAAAAATAAAGTTATCGAATAAGCATCGGTTGTGCTATTCTGCTGTCCTCAACTCCTCGAACATGGGTTGTCTCATAGTTTTAAAACGTATATGTGCTGAAAACTATTCAGAGTAACCTCCAGGTGTATCATTAACTTTCCATAAGGAACTGTAATTAATTACACATTTTATCAGCCTAATTAACATATTACAGTTACCATTCTATTTGTAGATTAAACATTACGTAATGTAGTTACATGTAAATAGTTACCCCAAATGGTCCAGGTCTGCTGATTAAAAGCCCAGCTGGGAGGGAGACTGGATTTTAAAGTGTTGGTACTGGAAATGGCAGATGAGGGCGAAACCGGGACGTTCCGCAACTGGCTCCGACCGAATGTCTCCTCGAACGTCGGCCAGCCGAAAGTACAACGCCCGGACACCAAATGCGGACGTAAGTGGACGTCCTCAAAACGTCCGCCAGCGAACGTTACATAGCGGACCAAATCCGGACGTCCGCCCGCGAACGTTACAGAGCGGACGTACTGCGGACCTAAACGGACGTTCGGAACGTCCGGGGGACGTCCCCTGTTTGCTGGCTGCTTGGATTGAGCTGGGCAGGTCAATCCACCAGGAGGGAACAGTTAATGAAAAAGTCCATGAAAGTTTTGCATAGTAAAATGCTAAATGTTTCAATACAAGCATTTCAGTCAAATGTAATTTATGCAATTTTTCAAACCTTTAACCCACTTGGGAATATCAGCCCATGGCAACAGTTTAAAAGTATCCTAATTCTGTGGAAAAATCGTGGACTTGGCAACCCTGCATCCAAAAAGAGCTGCCGGAGTCAGCTTTGACTGATCACAGATTGAGAATCAGGAGAGATGACGGACAAGACCATGCTGGAGTATCTGCTGCTCAACAGATCCTGAGCTCATAGACAAATCCTGATATTGTGCGCTGCTTGTGATCGCCGAAATCCGAATAGTGAAAGTAAACAGCTGCCAACGCTCCATTCAAAATATTTAAATACACACCGCATCCTGAGAGCGGTCCCTGATGCGGCCCAAATATCCACAATATTAGAATGTTTCAGGAGTGGACACGAAACAAAAACCATGTAGGAGGAGGCGGCACAATGGTCAGACATCAGCTGGAGCGGGATTAAGAAACAGCCGAATCCCCGGACATTTTGGGCCAATGAGAAATCCGCCGGACGCGTTTTTGTAGGCCAAAAAGAGGACGTGTCCGGGAAAAAAGAGGACATATGTTCACCTACTAAGGCCTCTTGGCCACCAAACTAGCTCTATAGACCTAACGAGAAAAGTGGCGAGAATCTTTATAATTTTTTTGCACCTTCGCAGTAGCTCCTATAGAATTGCTGTGAAGAGGGAAGTAGCTGCGTGAAGTGGATTTACTGAAAAATCCTGATCGAGAACGAATCAAGTGTGTCATTGTAACATGCTACCAAGCCATGTCATAACAACTGAAGAAACGGGAAGATTTTAAAAAAGAGCGGTCATTCAAAAAACTGTACGACATTGTGTACTTACATTATGCTGTTCGAATACAAACGGAGGACAGAGAACGATTGCCACAGCGCTGGAAAGGGGAGGGGTAGAAATTAATTTAGCGTTATTTAGCGATGACGTTTTGTCATCTCTGCGCTCTTTCATAGACCATGGATGGATTGATTAGTTGTCCATGTTTTATACATTTCATCAGCTAGAAAAAATTTTCTTAAAGGGGGGGGTTACTGGGTTGTTCTAGGCTTGGATTGTGTTTATGAGGGTGCAGTCTAAATGTGTTAAATGCTTGGTTTTTAAAAATCATATTGTTTTCAAATAATTTTACCTTTATAATTCACACTGCTCTGTCCCTTCGCTGAAAACGGGCTGATTTTTCTGTTGTGCATGAAGCCCGCCCTCCAGAAATAATAGGCGAGGGCTCGAGGGTTAGCCCTAGCCCATAGGGTTATGATGGCCTAAAACGCTTATAGTGCGTGTTTGTTTTTTCATACTTTTAGATATGCTGTTATTTTTTAAATGCTACTGCTTATGTTAGCTTTAAATACAGTTTTATCCTGATTAAAGCTTCAATACAGTACGGCAACTGCACGCACGACCATGTGTAATACTTCTCATAGCTATGTGAAAAAAAGTGTATAATTGGAACAGTTCATTGTTGGAGCGGAGCGGAATGAGAGAGAGAGAGAGAGATGCAGAGCAGAGCGTGTGCAGAGCAGGGGGACGCGAGGAACAGTATTAAGAACTGCTGCTTTAAAACATTGATTTTGAAACTTGTGAATTCATTAGAATCGTTAGAAGACAGAATCGCGATTCATATATATATTTTACATGCACCTCTAGTTTTCTCTTCCTCTTCTATAAAGCAGCGCAGCATGGCCCTGCCCCCTTTGCTGTCTTTTCCCGGGGGCGGGGTTTATCTGGGTTTGTTACGTCACGAACCCGGGAAGTAACTCGTTGTATTCCCTACCAGCCGTTTTTGTAGGCATACCAATGCCAGAATTTTAAAAGACGATATCTCTGTTTGCGTTGAACTTTCAGCTTCGTAACTTTGTAGATATTGTTTATGATCAAACAGCAACATTACACACCAACGTTAAAAAAGTGAAATCGCAATCAACCACCCCTTTAAAGTGATAACAGCAATGTTGTTCCTCGGTTGTTATCCTAATAGTTGTACTTTTCATCACTGTCATACATGATTATTAAACTTACGTTATTATCGTCCTTGGTTTTAAGTTTGTATGTGACTTTAGTGTTAGCGGTTTGTTCAAATCTCTTCAAGCAATAATGAGGCTTGATTTAGCAATAATCCTATAAATTTGGCTTCCCTCAGGTCCAAATGATTTTCCTAAGTATCTGCCAGTGCCTCTGTTCAGTTCAGAGATTTGCATTGCTGGAAAACAGTCTTCGTAATGATAAAAGCCTCCTACAGCAGAAGACAGCAAGCTCTTTTGTTTGTGGATGGAACATTATTAAGGAAACCAGGCAAAGGTTGATTTCAATCCTGTGGAAAGAACAATAGAGTTCGAGTAGAGGACAGCTGGGGAAAAACAGACCGCAGGAGTGAAAGACAGTCGACTGGCGGAAAGATAAAATAGCTTTAAGTATTTGAACTTGTCCTACTAGCTTTTGTGGATGTACTTAATTAAACTGATCATTGGGCCAACAACAAAAAACCCAAATATAGTTTTCTCTGCCTTATCACCAAAATGGCCGATCACCGTGGGGACCCCATGTACTAATAATAGTTTCACCGCGCACATGAACAAGGGCGTGCCCCGTCAGATATGGAGATCAAAACAGTGATTTTAAAACAGCAACAATAAGCCACACAACTGCAGTCAATAATACGAGTTAAGAAGAAATAAGAAAAATTGAATTAATAAATTAACCTACTTTTATGTCATGCTGCAAAAGGGTCTCCAATAATGATCTGTCACTCCTTGCCTCACATTTATGGAATTCCATAGTTTAGGAATTATCAGAAAACATTTTTTGACAATGAAATATAGCCTGCTTATCAATAAACAAACCATTTCTTCTAGATAATAGACCTTTTTCCACTCAAATCCACATGGATAGAATCTGGTTTAAAAAATTTCAATTCGGATATTTTCTGTGTTATGATTACGCTTGAGGGACAAAAACAAGTTGAGTTTGTGCATTTATACGTGGTATTTTCTTTAATGCCATCTGATCATTTCAACTGTAATAAATAAAGACGGCCACAACAGTGAGAGGGGGACGGGGCTTCTCACAGTGTCTGGCAGCACGGTGTCAGTCAGAGCCTCAACCGTCCAATCAAGGAGCAGCAGCAATTCCATCATCCAATCAGCATACAAACAAATCAAAGCATAGTAAACAGCCATTGATTCTCTTCTACTGGATGAAAAGAAAGCAGAATCAGGTCTATAAGGAACTACATGCAAAATCCAGGCTGTAGTTTTACTCACTTTTGTATTAATCTTAACTGCGTTACCTCTACGAACATCATGTCTTTACGACCTGTGAAGCTCTGCTTGTTACACAATGCCCATCAATTACAGCATTCAAATGCAACCTGATCTTTCTGAGGGCTTCTTCGAAATTCTAAACGGAACGTGCTAGAAGGTCCTCCAGAGTACTTCATGATGTGCTCCTGATAAATGTCAAACATTGCTAAATATCCGCTAATTTCTATGGTCACATACAAACAAACATACACTCATATACAAACCACACTTAGTGTCTTGGCCATACAGCCCATAATAGTCTTCATGTGGAGGATTATGAGAAAACAAAAAGAGTCAGGACATCATTGTCAGGCCACAGCCTCTTCTCAGTCACACAGCCGGAGCATCTCGCGGCTCGTTTGCCGGGATTCCACATACACGCGTCAAGTCCTCCCAAACACAAGGGGGCGCTACACAGCAAGCGTGTCCGGGATCCAGCGGGCGGGAGGAAAATGAAGGGGGACGGATTCTTCGCAGGAGGTCACCAACGGCATCAAACTTCACAGATGACGACTGGAAAATCGACGTGGATACAAGGGTGATCCAACTTGATGATTCCCTATAGAAAAAATTTTGCAATAAAACGTTAGAATGACAAGCTGCGATAACGATAATTCAATGTAATTCAAACAAACGTTCGCAAAACACTCCCGTGCTGATTTACCTGAGGTATGAGATTCTTGTGGATTCGTTTTAGTTTGGATTTCTTGCGGCCATTTTTCGTTACTACTGTTTCTTCGTAAAACTCGTGGGCCAGGTCGCCATCCTCATCGAAGTACAAAGAGCTTAAAAACATGAATACAAGTTTAAACATACATATGCAAAGTATAATACATTTTACAAAGGCCTGTTCACACCAAGAATGATAACTACATTGGCGTTCACACCAACGCACAATAACATGTTTTTGTCATCTGCCGCTTTAAATGGTTGAGTTCGTAAAAGCAGGATCGCTTCTGATTGGCTGTCAATGATTATGTCGTTCATCAGCTGGGGAAAAAAAACTCATTCTGAAAGTGATTCCAACAATTTCGTTCCTCTGTGTCATTATTGTTATAAGGATTATGGTGCCTCGGAGATGTAGAATATTAAAACTTTATAGGTATAGTTATTGCTCTTGGTCTGAAAGGCCTTAAAGGCAGGGTATGTGATTTTTCAAAAACACTTTAGAAAACTGATTCGGGCCGAATCGCAAAACAAAATTGTAGCTAATCAGCAATAAGGGGCGTGTCTACTCGTGATGTGGAGGAGAGCGCGTTCCGGGCATGGGCCGGATATTAGCCGAGCTGAGCGACAGAAAGATAGAGATGGCGGATAAAAAACAAAAGAGGAAAACGTCTGCGGAACGATAAGGCAAGAAGTAGGACCCGTGTAAATATCGGAAACTTTCCAGCGCTGGAGAGAACTCAAGGAGCGGAGGCAAGCGATCGGATGCCGAGGATGCTATATTTCTTCTCGATAAGTGAGTAACACCGTGTCTACAACAGCAAAAGTCTGTCTACACTGGACGCGACAAAGCAACCGTTGAACACCATTTGAAATTTGGTCACACGTCATAAATAGAACCCGCCGCAGTTTTCTTCCGGAAATTTGTTACGCGCGGCCGCTCACAGTCCGTAAACCACTGTGTCAATTGGTTTTTGCTTTGTTTCACAGAACTATCGTTGCCTGGGTTGCGTACGTATGCGTGGGGCGGAGCTATCAAAATAGGGGCAAGACCTTTTTGGGGTAGGGGCGTGTTTGTTTTGGTGATTTCAAATATCAGCATTGGCTACCAGAAATCCCTCACTCTGCCTTTAATGGGAATTTTTTTTTCATACATTTTTCAATGTAAACATGCACTAGATGGATGTGTTTTGTATTGCAACATGTGACAATTATTTAATATAGACTTTTATGGAATTATTTATATTGAAACAAAGATTTTTTTTCATATATATCATATATATAATAATAAGGTCACTTCGTTTTTAAAGAAAATATATAATATAAGTTTAAGATTTGGAGACAAATATTCTATTTTCCCATATAAACAGTACCAACAATGGCATTACAACATTGTGTATTCTACAGAAAAATGTATTCATAATTTGTATTTTTTTATTGGTTATGCATATCAGTTGCCAGACACTTAAACATAAATCAGTTGACCTCTAATGAAAAATGTGTATTTTCTTAATTACATTTTAAAGATCTACTATTAAATAAATAAATAAAAGGGTTTTAGGTTTTTGTAGTAGTTGCGTATGAGTCCCTCAGTTGTCCTCAGTGTGAAAAGATGGATCTCAAAATCATACAGTCATTGTTGCAAAGGGTTCAAATACGCAAAAGATGCTGGAAAACCAAAGAATTTGTGGGACCTGTAGGATTTTTCTGAAGAACAGCAGGCAGTTTAACTGCTCAGGACAAACAAGAGACTACAAATTCAGCTACTATTTTCTCTTGTGGACTATATGTTAACATCTTTTATGTGAAATATCTTGTTCAGGTCAGTACTAAATAAAATTATACGCATTTTTTATGAACCCTCTTATCTTGATAAAATAATTAACATTTTGCAGATACTACAAATTTTATGTAAAATTTTGTATTGTACATACAGAGAATTTTTGTATTTATTTAGTAAATAGTCATGAAATAAGTGGAGTAATGTATAGTCAGCCCGTCGTTATTGCAAAATAAAACCTGATCACTCTGTCAAGGTTGATTTTGCAATAATGTATCCTAGTTAGTGTACTTTATCCTTTACTTAACACTAAAGGTTCAGATACCTCAATGACTGTGAAAACGCTACTTTCAAACTCAAGAATGTGTGTTTTTCAGATGATCAGAATCTGATGCTTTTTTGCCAGGTACTGTTTTACCACATACGTCGGATTTTGTGTTCGTGAACCTAACTTCCACAGTGTAACAGAATGACAGTGACCGAACAAAAACACAGATATAAAAAAAGAATAAAAAATAAATACAAAAACAAGTAATAATGAATAACAATATATAAATTGACAATTGTATGTGCAGGTATATTACAATAGACAGTTTTGTATGAACAGGTATATTATGTGCAAATTTGAGGTGTAGACTAAAGTGTAGACTGTAGACTAAATGATCTGTTTCTTGTTGCCAGTGTATCTGGCACGGCGGTCCAGTCATGCTGTCTGAAATCAAGTCACACGCCAGGAGCTGTGGTTATATTTACCTCCTCCTGGTAAACACGAAAGGCGTGGCGTTTCGGATGCTCCGCACCCGGGCCAGGCTCTGCTCTTGGCCGTCTTTAGCAGGCTCATCTCCACCACCTGAACCTGAGAACGGCCAGTAGCCTTTACCTTTAGACCCGCTGCCGCCCATCATAGGCTGCAGAGCATTCTCCTCCTGCTCGGGTCACACTCGGGACGCCCGTACAGCTCTGCAGGAAGACACAATAAACGGTTATTGAACTCATACTGTTAAATATTGACATATTTGATGTCATGAATCTGATAATGTCAGTCATGATGAAATATGGCTACTTTTTATGACATGGGAAACCTGTGAGCTTTGCTTTCCCACACAAAGCTTTTATTAAAGGAAATTCATTCTAAATTGTCATAAATTCTTAATAATGTGACATTTTACATATTTTATGTAACAGAAATTTTCACCTCAGCATTAGTATAGCATTGTAAAACATGACAGATTGTGTTTGACAGCCAAATAACTTGGCAAAAACAAGATTTAAATGTCTTAGACAATTAATAAAACAAAAGTGCATATAAGTATTATATAATATTTAATTTCTGGTAGTCTAAATTGATGTAGCTTTCATGCTAATACGGCTAACATCATATTGTCCTACAACGTTTGAGTTTATAACATAACATTATTCACATGTATAACGATGACACTTACTTGAATGTAGTCTCCTGATGTTAAATGAAGCAGGGAAGTGGAAATAATGCGAATTAACGCCGGTTTGAACAGATTTATTGAGTGTGTAAAGTCACTCACAAACGAACCGCTGCAGCAGATCAGAGTGAATCCAGACACGCTCAGCCGCTCCGGCTGAAACCGGAAACTACATGTAGCGCACGTCGGTGAGGAGAATGGACAGAATAAAAGTTCAGGATTTTATAGAATACAAGTCTTTTTTTTTTTTCTTAGTCAAATTTATGACATTTCATTTTATTGTCGCTTGATTTTTATTTTTAAAAAGCCATTATATAATCA
The DNA here is from genome assembly GCA_018155175.1 of Sinocyclocheilus anophthalmus. Classification (NCBI taxonomy): domain Eukaryota; kingdom Metazoa; phylum Chordata; class Actinopteri; order Cypriniformes; family Cyprinidae; genus Sinocyclocheilus; species Sinocyclocheilus anophthalmus. Next base: position 110,217 of record JADLZN010008191.1, on the reverse strand, counting down.
AAACGAAAGATTTTGAGACTATTTATTTTTACATAAGATAAGCACCCAACAATGGAATCACAACGCTATGTATCGAACACAGAAATGTATCGCGTATACTGTGCACATACATTACTGATTTGATTTTTTTAAAAGTCAAAACTTATTTTAAAAATGGTTGGGCATATCAGTTATCAAACAATTAAACATGCTGGCACTGTGAAGTATTCAACAGCAGAACTTTTCTCAAACAGAAAATGTCTCGAAAACTAAATTATTTCCCTTTGCATTTATGTAACAGAAGTGCTGCTTTCAGTGCTTAAAGTTTCATCATTATTATTAAATGTAATTAATTACATTTATGTTTTTAACTTAATGGTTTAATTGAATGGTTCCTGCACACAACATAAACAGTCATTTCAAAGGGGAAAATATTGTATTTAATTTCATTTCATTTACAGTGAATATCCAATATATACATGGGTGCTTCAATATCTGACAAGTATTGTATCACTAAATGGTGTTATTTAAAAGAATCTTTTTTTTCCCTATTACATGTATAAATGATGCTAAAATACTCTATAATCTGCTTTGATGTATTTCATTCACCACAGACCAACAATCTGTGGCTCACACTGGAATGATGTCACTCCACATCTGGATCTACAGCTACGACTGCAGCATTTCTTCCAGTCAGTTAATGTCACACTCCTCTCACGCTCACCAGTCACGCTTAAACACACACTACTCCTGTCTCTCACTCTCATTTCCCTTTCGCTTCTGACCCGTCTCACGTCCAGAGCAGGACAAAGGGTTCTTCCACACACTCTTTAGACTCAAACAGTATTTTTCCTTCTTGTTTTCACTGTTTCTGAGGTATAAGAAGCAGCTTGTTTCAGCCCGGCGTGCTGAAGTTCTTCAGAGCTTCTTTCATCTTGTCTCTGGCCAGAGTGTAGCGCCGCACGATCTGCCGCACGTGATCCTCCTCCTCCCGCTTCAGGATGCGCAGGAAGTTCTGGAGTTCAGGAAAACTGAACGCATCCCACTGCCAGAAGAAACAACAACATCTTGTTCATCCCTCAAATGTGCGTATATGCCTTTAAAAAATATTGTGCATATTTAAATTGGTATTTTTTCAGAGGACTTCCAGTCAGAAGGTTATTTACTCACATTAACTTCCCCCGTTTCATTCTCTTTAAGGACTAAACTGAGGACTTGCTCGTTGGGTCCAGCACACAGGCGCAGGAAAAGCGGATGTTCGCCATCTGCTAACTTCCTTAAGTACACTAAAAAGAGAAAGAAAACATGAAATGTATTATTTGTTAACAATGTATTTATTGTTTCCTGTAAGAATCAATGTAGAGAAGATGTCAGAATAACTAGGAGTGGTCTCCACACCTTGATTCTGTCGTTCACTGCGTTCAAACAGTGAGAACTTGGCCGGATTGTCCACCACAGTGAATTTCTTCAGCAGGGCTTCGATGACCTCTCTGGCCCGCGTGCTGGAGCTGATGTGCAGGTGTTTGACCGTGTCTCTGGGCAGGTAGAATGAGGTGTGGTGCTTCAGTGCTTTGTCTTCCTGACAATCCCCATCCCGTCCCGAGGAGGAGGACGTGATCTGTGGAGGAGGGAGAGACACGGGCCGGGCCAGCTTGAACTGGACCTTTATGAAGCCAGTGTACGATCCATCACGGTTCTGATGGGGAAGACCAGAAACATTTTTAGTTACACTCTGAAGCTTAGTCACGTACCGTAAATCCACAATATACGCATATACGGGATGAACTAATTACTATGGTTTATATTTATTTAGTAACATTATAGATTTATGTATTACATCCAAACACACCGCAAAATAATATATAACATATACATCCCTGTTATAATGTATATGTTTAGTAAATATTATACTCCAGGCATCACTTCGATAGAATGTAAAATAACATTCTGTATTTATAATAATTTAATAATGTTGGTTTATATTAGATGCAAAGACTAAATACATGTGTTTTATGATTTATATATAATCTATACTAGCTATATATGTTTAGACCAATTTTGTTATTATTGAACAAATACTTTGTAGATAAATTATATATATTATCTATCTATGGTATTATAATAATATTTATTACTATTTTAAAACTAACTTACTATTTTTTATATCAGAAATATTATTCTATATTATTATGATGATATATTATTTATAGTTAAATAAAAAAATTAAATTATTTGTAGACCAACGTATATGTTACCAAATTTTTTTACCGGGATCTTGTATATATCTGGTAATTGTGACATTACTATATATATTCTAATCTTATTATTATTATAGTATGAGTTTTTTATAACAAATATTTGTTTTCCTTAAGTGTTTTATTAGATAAACTAATAGCTATTATAATAACTCACGAGTTTCTATAAGTATTTCATAGATTACTAAATTACAACAAAGGATATGTCAGATTTTTTTGTTCGATATTAAATATCTTTTGGGATAAATTTCACATTTTTAAATTAACAAACGGCAAAAAAAAAACAGTATGTATTTTGTAACACTTTATTTTAAGGTGCCGTTGTTACACGTTTCATGGACTTCCTATTACAATAACAAGTAATTGTGGCATAAGTACATGCAAGTAACCTAAAGCACCGTTCACCAACCAGCGAACATAACGTCTTTTATTCTAAACGTCACGACCTTCCTTCGCTTTAAATTCTCTAGCTTGTGACAGCAGGATGGATTCTGATTGACTGTCAATGTTTGTATCATTCATCAGCTGGAAAAAATTGCTCTGGAATTGATTTCAATGATCTCTGTGCCTTTATCGTTATAGCTGTGGTGTGGACCTCCTGCATTCTTTAAAATTGGAGGATTTTTAGAACTATATCTTTATAGTTTTCTTTAGAGTTAGCGTGCTCGTGGTGAACGGCCTTAAGCGAACCCGTATCCTAACACATAGACCATATCGAGTACATGGTATTAATTATATCACCAGCCAACGCAGTACTTAAATATATAACTACACTGTAACTAGGACACCTTCAAATAAAGTGTAACCTATATTTACATATTTAACACTGAAAGGTTTCTTTACCAGAACCATGAAGAGGTTACTGTTGACCTGAGCATTGTATTCTTTCACTTTCTGTTGTATTTCACTGAGGGACAGCTCCTGTTTCCTGCAGTCCACTGGCTCATCCTGCGGGACAAGAAGACAGTGTGATGCGTCACATGACCACAAGAGGGCGGCAAAGAAACCTCAAGAGACAGTGGCTGATGTATTCCTCAAGATATGATATTTACATTTAGACATTTAGCAGACACTTTTATCCAAAGCAACTAACAAATGAGGACAATAGAACCAATCAAAACCAACAAAAGAGCAATAATATGCCAGTGCTATAACAAGTCTGTTTGCAAATGCATACACTAGCAAGTTTTTTTATTATTATTATATAATAATTAAAAAGAAAACAGATAGAATAGAAAAAATATAAGCAGTTGTTAGAGGCCTTTTTGCTTTTGTTAATTGTATAAGAAATAAAAACAAAACAGATAGAATACAAAAAGATTAAAAAGACAGTGTTGGTTTTGTTTTAAAAACAAGCCGTAATGCATAGAGGTGCGCAGTGTAAGGGGCCGTTTTTTAATAGAATTAGAATAGAGAGTTCTAGAGTTAGAGGGTCAAATAAAGGTGGAACGCTGTGGTTTTTTTATCGTTTCTTGAGATGGGTAAATACTCTTTCGCTCCAAGCTGCTGGGATTGAGTTGTTCAGGTCATTCCACCAGGAGGGAACAGCTGAGGTAAAAATCTGTGAAAGTGATTTTGTGCCTCTTTGGAATGACACAATAAAGCGACGTTCAAGCTTCTAGAGGGCACATAAGTCTTAAGTTATGAATTTAGGTAAAGGGGTGCAGAGAAGATGTGAAAACTTGATCAATTGTCCTAAACACTGATATTTATGGGTTTTTCTGAGATACAAACCAATAAGGATCAGACTTAGAAGAACTCTGACAAAATCAGTCCGACTTTTATGCAACTTTATTTAACAAGAATAGAGCAGAACAATCGCAGTCTGACTCTGAGGCATAAAGTGGGTTTGAAATAGTCTTTCAGATCCAGCTGGATGCCTTTACCCACACTCACAGAGAAAACAACCCTCCCTCAGCCAGAAATAGCAGACAGGAAGTGGAAACACACACACACATTGTTCCACACTCACTCATACACACACTCACGTTCATAGCCGACTCTACATGCTTTCAGAATTTCAGGTCAGTCCCTACCTCTGAAACTTCACACGTATAAAATCTTCCTAAATTTGTGGGGGAAAAAATTATTCCTACATTTGAGAGCCAGCTATTTTGTTTTAAGTGTTTACTTTAGCATATAATATTATTTATTATATTTCATACCTATAAATTAACAACTTACTATTTAAATATTGTAAAAATCAATTTATTTTGTCCTTTTCACATTTATATGGTATCTTTTTTTTTTGTAAAGCTGTACTAAAGTACCATATAAATTGAAATAAATATTAATTTAATATTTAATCATATGTCATTTAATAAACTATATAATAAAACAACGTACGCCTAGGCCTCGAATAAATAAGATTACTCTTTTTCTCTAAAATGTTACAGCCTATTTTAAATAGGAGAACGACAAACTCACAAATATTTTGGGGCTTTTGTCACCACTACAACAATACATAATGTTTCAGTGAGGTCACATAAAATAAATCTGTCCAGTTTTATCTCTGAATACAAAAAAATCTGGTTTCCATGATTATGAATTTAATTAAGAATCAGTCTTTATATTGTTCTGTGCTAGAGAGACATGACAGCCTGCAGTGATTATTCACTAATAGCTACTCACTCCATCACTAAGAAGAGGAACCCCCCCCCCCCACATCTGGGAGGCCACGACAAACATGACACACACACTCACATACCCACTCTCTCTCACACCACACACACACACATACTCTCTCTCGGTCTCTCGTCTCTCCACATACACACACAACCCACACACACACACACTCTCTCTCCTCACACACACACCTCCATCTCCATCACACACACACTCTCTCTTCTTCTCCACCACACTCTCTCTCCGCACACCACACTCTCCACAGGGCACCACCTCTCTCACACACACTTCTCTCACCCACTCTCTCCAACACACACACTCATCTCTCACACACACTCTCTCTCACACACACCCGCTCTCACCACACCGCTCTCGCACACACAAGACCACTCCTCTCTCTCACACACACTCCTCCTCTCATCAACACACACACTCTCTCACCCACACCGCAAGGAACAACACACTCTCCACACACACACCACCTCTCTCTCTCACACACCCACACCTCTCTCTCACACACACTAATCCCCCCCCCCATCTCTCTCACACACACTCTCTCACGACACAGCTGCGCCTCTCGCTCTCACCGCACACACTCTCTCCCACACACTCTCTTCTCACAAGGACCACACCCCACACACCACACACACTCTCTCTCACACACACACACACACACACACACACACACACATGCTCTCTCTCTCACACACATACCACTCCTTCTCTCACACAAACCACTCTCTCTCTCTCTCACCCAACACACTCGTCTCTCATCACAACACCCTCTCTCACGCACAACCACGCTCTCTCTCTCTCACACTCTCTCACTCACACACACTCTCTCCCTCACACCACAACACACACACACACCACACCAACCACACACCACACACCATCAACCCCACACACACCACACATATACACTCAGCATACACTCACATACACCACATACACCTCTCTCCACACACACACACAACACACACACGCACATACTCTCTCTCTCTCACTCACACACCACACACACACACACTCACTCGCTCTCTCTCTCACCCACACACACACTCTCTCACACACCACACCCGCACACACACACACCATCACGCACTCTCGACACACCACACCTCACCACACACAACACTCTCGCTCACACACAACACACAACACACCCCACACACATCACACCACGCCTCTCTCTGTCACCACACACAACTCTTCTCTCTCACAAGCACACATAACACACTCTCTCTCTCTCACACACACACCCACTCTCTCTCACCCACACACACAAACACCTCTCTCGCGTCCACAGCACACCACACGCACCACGGCGTCTCTCACACACACACACATCCTCACTCACACACACACACACTCCTCTCTCACTCACACACTCTCTCTCACTCACACACACACACACTCTCGCTCACTCACACACACACTCTCCTCGTCCTCACACACACACTCATCCTCACGGGTCACACACACTATCTCTCTCTCACACACACCCACACACTCTCTCACACTCACACACAGACTATCTCTCTCACTCACACACCACACACACTCTCTCTCACTCACACACACCTGCTCCACTGCTCTCTCACTGCACACACAACACTCTCTCCTCAACTCAACACACTCTCTCTCTCACACACACACACCTCTCTCTCACACACACACACACTCTCTCTCCACCAGCACACTCCTCTCTCACACACACTCATCTCTCACACACAACCCTCGCTCTCTCAAAGCCATCCCTCTCTCTCTCCACACACACACTCTCTCTCTCACACACACCTCCCTCTCTCACACACACACACTCTCTCCTCACCACACACACACTCTCTCTCCTCTTCACACACACACTCTCTCGCACCTCACACACAGTCTCTCTCTCTCTCACTCACACACATTCTCTCTCTCTCACACACACACACACGTCAAACCTCTCTCTCTCTCTCACACACACTCGCGTCTCTCATCGCTACACACACCACACTCTCTACTCTCTCTCTCGACACCCAACTCTTCTCACTCACACACACACACACACATACATTCTCTCTCTCTCACACACACACCTCTCTCTCTCACACACACACCCACACCCTCTCTCTCACACACACACACACATACTCACTCTCACACACACACACACACCACTCACTCTCTCTCTCTCTCTCTCTCTCTCACAGACACACACACACTCTCTCTATCTCACACACACACTCGCTCTCACACACACACACCTCTCTCTCACACACACACACACTCTCTCTCTCTCACACACCACACACTCACTCTCTCTCACACGACAGCACACTCTCTCCTCTCTCACCCACACTCTCGGTCCTCCGCTACCGCCACACACCTCTCTCCCCCACCAGCTCTCTCTCTCTCTCTCACAAACACACTCTCTCTCTCACACACACACTTCTCTCAACAACACAACAAATCACTCTCTCTCACTCACACACAACTCCTGGCTCACACACACACACGCTCGCTCAACACACACACTCTCCTCTCATACACACACACGCTCTCTCTCACACACGCACACTCTCTCCCTCTCACACACACCTCTCTCTCTCACCCCTCTCGCGCCTCACACTCTCCGCTCACACACACAACTCCCCTCCCATCCACACCCACACCTCTCGTCTCTCAAACACCCCCTCTCTCGCTCCAGCACCACAACACCCACACTTCTCTCTCCACAGGCACACACACACACTCACTTCTCTCTCTCACACACACACACACTCATCTCTCTCTCTCTCACACACCCCAACACTCTCCCTCCACACGACACACCACTTCTCTCACACAAACACATCCACCCCCTCTCTCAGCTCACCCACACCACTCTCGTCACACCGGACCACCCTTCCTCCGTCACCACACACACCCACACCTCTCGTCCACACACACACACTTCTCCTCACCACCCCACAACACTCTCCTCTCCCCACACACCATCTCTCTCCACACACACTCTCGCTCTCCACACACACTCTCTCCTCACACACACACTCCTCTCACCAACACTACTCTCTCTCCACACACACTCGCTCGTCACCACACACCTCTCTCTCACCCACGACACGACGGCTCTCTCACCACACCACTCTCTCACACACACACACTCTCTCACACACCACACTCCTCCCCACACACTTTCTCTCACACCACAATACCTCTCTCTAACACCCACACTCTCACACACACACACGCACACACTCTTTTTCACACACACACACACTCTCTCTCACCACACACACACTCTCTCTCACACACACACTCTCTCTCCCACACACGCTCTCTCACACACACACTCTCTCTCACACAAACACAATCACTCAATCACACACACTCTCTCTCACAAACACACACACAAACACACAAACAAACACACACACTCACTCTCTCACACACACACACTCGCTCTCACACACACACACCACTCTCTCTCACACACACACACTCTCTCTCACACACACTATCTCTCTCTCTCTCTCTCTCCCACACACTCTCTCTCTCCCACACACCCACACACACACACACACACACACAAAACACAACACTCTCTCTCACACACACACACACTCTCCTCACACACACACTCATCTCCTAACAAACACACACGCTCTCTCACACACACACGCTCTCACACAAACCACACACACAACTCTCTCTCACACACACACATCTCTCTCGTCACACACCTCTCTCTCACACACACACACACTCCTCAACACACACACACACTCTCTTCACACACACACACCTCTCTCTCTCACACACACAACACACACACTCTCTCACACACACACACTACTCTCACACACACACACACACACATCACACTCTCCACACACACCACTCGCACACACACGCTCCCAGCACCCACACACACACTCTCTCTCACACCCACACACACACTCTCCCTCTCTCACACACACACACACGCACTCTCTCTCACCACACACACACACACTCTCTCTCACAAACACACACACAAACACTCCTCCACACACGCACACCAAGCCTCTCACCACACCACACACACTCTCTCTCATCACCCACACACTCTCCTCTCACACCTCCCTCTCTCTCACACACAGCACTCTCTCGTCCACACACACACTCCCTGCCTCACACCACACACGTCTCTCCACACACACCTACTCTGCACACACCACACTCTCTCTTCACAGAAGCACCACCACTCTCCTCTCTCAGCACACACACACGCTCCTCACCACACACACTCTCTCGCTCAGCACACCACACTCTCTCACCCACACACTCCTCTCTCTCCACAACACTCCTCTCACAACCACTCTCTCAACACCACTCCTCTACACCACACACACACACTCTCTCACAACACACACACAGCAACTCTCTCACACCCCCACACTCCTCCACACACACACACACTCTCTCCTCTCCACACACACACACACAACTCTCTCATCACACACACCGCACCCACTCTCACTTCACAACACAAACCACACACTCTCTATCTCACAACAGCGCCACCCTCTCTCCCACACACACACACCTCTCTCTCTCTCTCTCTCCCACCCACACACTCTCTCTCACACACACTCTCTCTCTCTCACACACACACACCTCTCTCTCACACACACACTCTCCCTCAAAACAACACACTCCTCTCACACACACACTCTCGCCACACCACACCCTCTCCTCTCTGCTCCCCACACCACTCTCGCTCCACCCACACACTCTCTCTCACACCACACGCTCTCCAGCACACACACACACTCTCCTCTCACACCACCGCTCTCTCTCACACACCCCACTCTCTCTCTCACACACACACTCTCTCGCTCACACACACACACACACACATAATCTCACACACACACACACACACAACTCTCTCACACACACACACCGCTCTCTCTCTCACACACACACCTCTCTCTCTCACACACAAACACACAAACACACACACACACTCTCGCTCACACACACACTCTCTCTCACACACACCACTCTCTCTCACGCACAACACTCTCTCTCAACACACACTCTCTCTCCACACACACCTCTCTCTCGACACACACACCTCTGCTCTCACACACACACTCTCCCACTCTCACACACACACTCACACACTTTCTCTCTCTCTCACACAGACACACTCTCTCTCTCTCACACACCACTCTCTCACAAACCACTCTCTCACTATCACACTCTCTCACACACGACTCTCTCTCCCACTCTCTCTCACACACACTCTCTCGCACACACACACTCTCTCACACACACCACACTCTCTCCTCACACACACACACACACTCTCTCTCACCACACACACACTCTCTCTCACCACACACACACACACACACACACCACCATATATAAGTTTAAAAAGATATATAACAAGACGATTATATATATATATATATATATATATATATATATAGTGATTAGATTCGACTACTGATTAGACTTTTAATATTCTATACATTACTGAATGTTCTCGATTCTTGAGTGGATCAGATGTAACGTTAACTTAAGCATCATTTAAAATAAACACGCACGCGCGCACGCATTTCCGTTAGTTCAGTTTCTCCCGTTCAAACTGGACTAGAAAGTCGCGAAGCCGCCAAAAAAACGCCAAAATAACACACAATGACGGTTAATATTGTATTTTGTACGATCATTAACCGCTGTCTTACTTTTTTTCTTGCGTCTTTTGGTCTTCGGGCCGATGTGCGCTGCGGTGTCAAACGCTGGAGCTCGGCTCGTATCGCTCTCGCTGCGTACCCTCTGCTCCGCTGCTGCTGCCCCCACTCCTGTCCAACCGCTCGCAGATTCCGCATTTTCTCCCCCGGTTCCGACACCGAGAACTTCCGCTGTGTCTGAGGAGGATGATGTGGCTGTCTGTGTCTGACCGACCTCGTGCAACCGGGACGCAACCGTCAGGCGTGATTCCAAACCCCACCCTTCCGCTGAGCTCCGCCCCCCGCACACAGGCTCCTCCCCAATGCCATCCTGCCCCTACCCCCTGACCCCCAGCACAAGGCAGATAATTGCCGTTTAAAACATGTATAAATTACGTTTCTCAAATACTTTTCTACAATAAAATATAATACACCCCTACATTATAGATATATTATGATAAAACAATTAATAATTAATAATGGTCATTGTAATATATCAAAAATATATAGATTTATTTGTAATAGTGTTTATAGATAGTAATAATATGAATCTATTTTAAATAAAAATTAGTAATATATCTGATGTTGTGTTGTTATTATATCCATATTAGAATGTGCTATCGGCATAATCTATAATAATTTGCAAAAGCCTACATATAGTAACATGGTACTTTTTCTACATTTATGTTAAATAGTCATTTGTAATATTTAATATATAATGTACTTTACTACCATCTACACTATCAATCATATACTGTAAGTAGTAAAATATAATAATAAAAAATATTATTATCTTTATTATCTACAATATTACCAATTCAACATGCAAAACATCAGTACGACAAAAAAGCCATGAACAAATTGTGCAGAATAAAAATATTATTACATCACATATGAATTTAACTGCACCATATTGTAAAAAGAAAACATGTAAGCCTGAAATGCACTGTAATCGCTTTGGATAAAAGCGTCTGCTAAATGCCTAAAAGTCCTGTAAATATATTATAAAATTTTTCAACTACAAACAATACTATTGTATACAAAATCTTCGCAATTTATTTTAATATGTGGGTAAACCCTTATGTATGACCAAGTTATTTTACTCAATAATAATATAATACTTATATATCAAGTAATAAGTATAATATAATATAATATTATGTATGTAGTATTATTATTATATATTATCCGCCAATATTACCATGAACAACATTTGATAATGACAGAAGACTGTGCAACAAACAAAAATACTTAATCACACCTGCGAAATTAAATATAATTGACATATAATTATAACATCATGAATAACATTCATTTAATAACATTTACTTAAATAAATACACTCATACATATAAAATAACACTTATAATGTATTTACATTATTTGCATCATCAAATGTCTATCCTAAATAATCACACTAACAAAATAATAATACATAATTTATTATTATTATTATTATTGACGGCATAATTGCTGGGTTTCAGGAGGAATATACATTATAAGAGGTCATCATCTTCTGGTCATCTGCATAAAATGTGCTGCTGTGAAAATCTTGTGATATTTAAAAGGATTGTAAGTCTAAGAAAAGACCATCACGCAAAATGTTGCCAAAATGAGATGGTAAATGATTTTTCACCTTTGTAATTAATAAGAGCGCGCATTGTGAAGGCCCCACTGTTGAGCTGATTATAGTTCTTCACCCAGCGTCTTCCTCCACCGCTCCCCGTATCACTCTCGACCCATTACTGAACCCACACTCACCTCACACTGAAATCGTGCGAGCCCTCCTTCACGGGTGACTATAACCTACATTTTAGTAAACCATAGCTATTAAAACCAAATATCCCATCAACTTTAAATATTAGTACCATGGTTATAAATTCCACATTTCAGAAACTACAAAAATAACTCACTCTAAGAATCGGGATAGTTGATGCATTTACAGTTCAAATGCGAAAATGTAAGCAGCGGCTCCTCTGCGGCGCTGTCGTAAATTGTGCGCGTCACGGCGTGTGCAGAACGTAATAAACCCGCGCTAATGGCAATTGGTGCATTGATCTTCTAGCACAGATGACGGGTGAACAATTTAATATTTTAAAGTAACGCCGGCGCACGCTCTGATTTACATTTGCTATAAACCTCTCCTCTCTAGTGTTTTATAGCTCACTCACACTATGTCCGTCTCGATCGTGTCCTCGCAGTAGTATAGCTGTTTGCTGACGGCGTCGCAGTTCACCTGCAGGCCCTTGCATGAAGGATACAGCAGTAGGGACAATATTACAGTCTAAAAAACACAAATGTTCATTCACAAACCGAAACCACAAATACTTTGAAATTAAGCTGTTTTGAAGAATATGGGTAAAGAAAATGCTGACGGTAGCCATTGACTTCTATAGTGTGGAAAATAATACTATGGAAACCAATGGCTACCGTCAGCTGTTTGGTTGCCAACATTTTTCAAAACATCTTCTTTTGTGTTCAACAGAAGAAAGAAACTCATACTGGATTTGTGAAACATGAGATTGATAAATGGATACGAATATTCTTTTTTTTGGGTGACTGTCCCTTTAAATACAGTTCTCCATTCACAGAGCTACAGTTTAAGAGATCAAATGTCTGTTTTTGGTGGCACAAACTGAACCTTTGACAGAGAGGTCAAGCGTTTCCAGTCCAGAACGGTCTGTGAATATACAGCGCTACCTGCTGGTCATGCTGATGTATATTCTGGGTTACTTGATGAATAAATCATTCATCTGTGGTCTGGTTTTGACTGACCCATTTTTCTCAAGGCCTTACAAAGTGTAAAAACAATGCTGTTTATGATCGTTTTAATATTTGATCACCTATTATGAAGAAAGAGAAAAACAGAGAAAACTATATTTGTACCTTTTCTGATGAAAATTTTTTATGCATTTATTTATTTTCCTCTTTACTATTTTTGTCTTTATTTTCTATATTGTTCGTTCTGTTATTTGTTATTAACGTTTTTTTTTTACTTGAAATACATTTGAAGTCAGTTATCTGCATGCCATTCATTTATTTATTAATTTTTCATAATGAAACACTTCAATTAAACACACAATTCAGGTAATTAAAGTCGTTAGGTATTTATATAATTATTTACTATGCATTTATTTTAGTGCTGTCAAATAATTAATCGCATCCAAAATAAGCTTTTTTTCTATAATATGTGTGTGTACTGTGTATATTTATTATGTATATAAGACCACACATCCGATATGGTTGAACGATTTACATGTATATATTTTTTAATTATTTAGATTTATATAAATTTAATGGTACACAACAACATAGTGTTCTTAAATAGTACTGTATGTGTGGTATTATTATACATAAGTATATACCAGTACAGACACCATATTATTCCAGAACTTGTTATTTTTGGATGCGATTATCCAATTGATCTTGCCCAGAAAACACTCCTTATTTATATTTCATTTATTTATAGCTCCCTGTATTGGTATTACTACATATTAAAACCAATTACTGCATTATTTTAACATCTATTGATAAGGTATAGTAATTAATTGGGTATTGAAGCATTAGTTATTGATTGCATTATGCTGAGTAGTTATTTGCCTGTTTTTGTGACTTACTGACCATATAACTGATGAATTATTGTATTGATGTCTGTTTCCTTTTCCTCTTAAATTCAGATCACGAGCCAGAACACCACCACCCGACGCTGTTTTAATCACTTTCGGGACTTTAATAAGCCAATCTCTCTTGTGACCTGCCAAAACCGACAGCCCTCACAATTCTCACCAGGACAGTAATATATTGATCCCGTTATACCCATAGGATCATATCACTCGTCCCATTGGCAGTTTGGGGCTCTCTGTCACTGTGTAGTTCTCTAATCGACCTACAGGCAGAAACAGAAATCCTAAAACTGTATATAGAACGTAAAAGATGGACTAATGAAGCAAGCAGGCTTACACACTTGTTTTGACTATCACTGAGTGGAGTGATTATTGAAAAGCTGCCTGCCCACCGCTACTGGACAGTTCACAGAGACTGTAACATCTATATCATCAGATCTGTCTGGACCGACAACTGTCTTCCTACCAGGCTCACTAACCTACAACACCGACAAACCTGTTCACTGCAAACTCAGACAGCTCCGTCAGGCCAAAGGAGATGCTCACAGGAAGGGGAATAATGTCTTGTTTAAACAGGTTAAATACACACTGGAAAAGGAGATCATAGTGGCAAAGAGGAATTATTCTGAAAAAATAAAGATTAAATTCTCTTCCTGTGACTCGGCATCAGTGTGGAAAAGTCTATAAGAAATCACCAACTACAAGACACCATCCCCCAGCACTGGGGAGAATCAACACCTGGCAGACGATCTGACGATTCTACTGCAGGTTTGAAAAAACACCACACACCCGCCCTGAACACCTCTCCACAAAACCATTCACACCTCCAGCAACCCCCATCTCCCCCACACCTGCAATTCAGATCATTGAAGACAGTTGCGCCAGGTCTCCGGAAGCAAGGAAAAGCACCACCCCAGTGTTACACCAGTCTGTGTGAAATCCTGTGCTGATCAGCTGGCCCCCATCTTCACACTGATTTTCAACAGATCACTGGAGCTGTGCGTAGTCCCTTCATGCTTCAAACGCTCCAACATCATCCCCGTCCCAAAGAAACCCAAAAATACTGGACTTAATGACTACAGACCTGTCACTCTCACATCTGTGGTCACGGGGGAAACAGTCCGTTGAAAAACTGGTGCTGCCCACTGAAGGACATCACTGACCCTTGCTGCATCCTCTACAGTTGCCTACAGAGCAACGGCTGTGGACGTGGCATACATGGGACTGATATGTCTGCAACTCTAGACAGACCCTGACTTATTAGAGACCGGTTTTGTGACTTCAGACTCGGCCATTTAACCCATCATCCCAACCTCTTCCTGCCAAACTAGCTCGCTCTCATCGTGTCCACCTCGGCTTCCTGGATCACCGCTTCCTGACAGGCGCAGCAGCTAGGAGGCTGGAAAATACCACCAGCCTCCGTACGATCACACTGGTGCTCCTCGGGTTGGTTCTCTCTCCACTGGTCTTGCTCCCTTTACACAAACACTGCACCGCTAAGCCCCCTATTCCCTCCTGAATTTTGCAAGCGACACCACACTCATCGCCTCATACAGGACCAGGATCTCGCTTTACAGTCGAGGTAAGAGCTGGCTGTCTGTTGCAGTCTCAAACAACTGGCGCGCAACACTCCAAACTGATGGATGACGTGGACTCAGGAGGACCCCCCTGCTCTCACCCCCTCACCACATTGACACACTGTGACTTCAGTGGATACCTCGTTCATTTCCTGGGCCACAATCCCAGAACTAAGTGGACCACTCATGGACTCCCTTGTGAAAAGGCCCAGCAGGTTGTACTCTCCTTTCGCCAGCTAGGACGTTCATCGCTGTACAGGAGATCTTCGAACAGTTCTATCCACCATCCTTGATCTGTCGCTCTGCCCTGCGAATAAACTGTCCGGTTTCAGCCAGCGAGAAAAAAGCTGACCTCGAGACTACAGAGGGATCTGCTGCGGAGGCATTTTGGTACCACCCTCCGTCTCTCCGAAACTGTATCTTATTCCAAAGTGAGCACAAGGGCTAGGCCAAAATCACTCTGGAACCCCTCACGCCAGCACACAATCCTCTTTGAACTGTTTTGCCATCTTTCGCCGCTACAGAGCACTGAGCCCCAGAAGCCAGACACAGGACCATTCTTCCCTCCTCATCCTCTCATACCTTACATACCTGGCAACCCACACTGTTTATTCCTCATACACTTATTTAATCGCACACTTCATACACCGATAGTCTACACCTCAAATTTGCACATAATAGACTGTAATACAAACTGGTCTATTGTTAATGCCCTGACACAATACGTTGTAGTCACTTTATATATTTTTATTCCTTAGATTACGTGTTCGATTTTTATTTATTTATTATATTATGTTTTTATGATCTGGTGTTTTTTGTTCTGTCCACTGTCATGCTGTAACACGTGAAGCTTTCTGGAATGAAACAAATTCTCCGGGGTATGTGGCATACCTGGCAATAAAGCTCATTCTGATTCTGATTCTGATTAACCATGTCTTTACAACACACACCCACACGATCTCTGTCCAACATAAGACGTTTTCTAAACTGTCCGTTTCCCTGTCTAAACATCCTTTTCCTATTGGCTTATGCTCTCTGAGGGCCAGATTGTCTTGACAGCAGCAGAAGACAGATATGGCAGTGGAAATGGTCTCGATTATCTCCTAATGACTCACGTGTGCAGCGGAGGCTCTGGTGGTACAGGCCCCAGATGAACTCTCCGCAGAGGTCGCACCAGCTCAGCTGCGTCTGGCTGCAGGGCTGGAATTCATGTCCCCATCCTGGTTTACACGTCAGCCAGTCGGGGTCCTCCAGACGCACGCGCTCCCCCACCATCCGCACCACCTTCTCTTTGCTCCACCTTTCTAGAGTGGGCCCATCGCGGGCCGGAGGGCCGCTAGGGGGCGCTAACTCGATGCGGTCATCTGGAGTCAAGTCCTGCAGTTCAATAAGCTCACATTTTGCCATATTGGGAACACAGGAGGCTGCAAAGCATGGCTCAGTAGGTCATGGGAGATGATTTATAACTTCAGACCACATCAGAGCGATCCTGTTTACGCCAAACCAGGCCGACAGACTTCGGGTCTGGCTCTGATGTGTTTGCATATCCAGGCTCAGAACAAACATGGATCACTCATGTCGATCCTACAGTCTTAATATAAAAGAGATGATGGTTTTTTGATGAGTTTTCAGAACGATGTCAGTTCTCAAGTCAGTTTTCATCTGGCTCAATCTGAGGAAAAACAACAGAGATTAGATTATGCTCTATATTGTGGTTCTGTATGATTACAGCAAATGTGGACAGTTATATTTCTCGCTCTTCAGAGGGCCCAGTAATTGTTTTACTATCTCATCTATATATCTAATATTATACTGTATAATATTTAATTCTTTAGAGTGAGGACCCTCGATATTTTTTTGAACAGAATTAAATGTTTAGTCTGTCTTCTTTAAACATCAGACAGCAAGTCTACAAATGGGAATAAATGTGGATTTAACATTCCAGTGGGTTTGTGCAAACGAACCTGTCTTTTACAAAACCACTTGACAACATCTATCTGGAGGCTGATCAGTATGCGTGAGGAGGGAAATTGCGCTCAAGGGTGTTTTAGACCATTTTTTGTTGTAGGGCACCTCTTTTGGCTACTGTCCTAATCCAGAGAACGGGCCTGAACAACCAACCATGAACAGAAAGAGGCATAAAACTGGGTCACAAAAGCATAGCAAATAAATAAGTCATAAAATAGACAAATATAGCGAAGACTAGATAAGAACAGAATAGAATACCGGATAAAGATTAGATCTGAAAGCATGTGCAACTGGCAAATTACTTGGGAAATAATGCAGATAATTATCTTAAAGAATAAGCAAATAAATAAATGCACCAATAAATGCGTGACTACTTACATAAATGTTTAAATCTATAAATACATGCTTAAAAATAATAATTAAATGTATAAATACATTTTAAATTTAATTCATGTATAAAATAATAATGATTATAATACGAATTACCTAAATGTGGACGTCAAGTGCATGTACGCATAAATAAACAATTCAACCATACTAAATGCTAAGAAACTCAAGAAATAGCAATACCTAGAACCGCATCACCGAGGCTACGACATAAATAAAAGCATATACACATACATACTAGAAATCTATCAATACAACAACCAGATAAAAACGAATGTGAATGGTTACTATAATTGCAGGACAAGAACCCAGGAAAAAAAACCAATCACAAATTTATGAATATCTCTACAGAGTAGATTAGACCAATTTGCCGTCAGGGAGAAAAGCCCTCACCTTCGACGCCTCGGATTGTCAGTTAAAGTCAGATTACAGTTTCACTCGTATTTGGACCAAAGACAAACCTACCTTAAACCAAAGCAAGTGACTTTTAACGCTCAGATTGACAGTAAACGCGTCTCAAATGAAGCGTAATCTGCGCGCGCGACGCGTGTTTGAGAGCAGATCACGCAAATGATTGCGCAAAACTGAGACAACGTCTTCCATTACGCTCAAGGCTGAAGTGAAAATGGTCCTCCACCGGCAGCGAGATGTTTCCTCAGATGTTTTCTCGTGATTCGCAGCTGTTAGTTTCTCCTCTGAACGCGCACCTTGTCCGACGCGACCGCTAGCGTGCGTTTCTGCGCATGCGCCGTAGACTCAGATTAACGCTTAATCCGGCGCGATCCGTCCTAGTTTGAGTGGACATCGTTTCCTGAAACATTTGGTGGACCCTCGGGTTTTATAACGCGAACCCCCGCCTGTGGCAAGACTGTGGGTCTATTTACAATGACCTTGTTTAAAATTCAACTCGTTCTTAAAGGGACAGAGCAGCCAAAAATAAGATTCACTCTCACATCATTCTTTCCTCTGAGGAACAAAAACAAGATTCTTATAACGCAGCACTTTCCCATAAAAGCGCTCCAAACAACTTGTATGCTATGTATATTAAGTCACACGGTAGGTTTGTGCACGGAACAGACTAAAGTTTACATCGTTTTTGACAAATCTTCCGACTTTTGCTACAGAAGTATGCATACGTGTTGGATATGACCTTAAGAAACCAAAAAATGGCAAATTAGACGATCAGTTCCCATTTTCCCATGTGAAACTTCCAGTGCAGTGACTGTATCGAAATCTAGTGCACTTGATGTAGTTGGCAGACGTCCGTAGGCTTGATCGCATTCTCTCTGATAGCGGATGTCTTCTATCATCAGGAAGGGAGGTTTGGAGACCCACAGGACGAGATAAGGAGGTTTCTGTCCTTCGGTCAGTCTGGATGAAGGCCAGCGGGTCACAGGACACAGGTCTCCAGTCATCTCATGACATTTCACTGAACAAACTCTGCTGATATGTGACTGTTACTATATTAGGGGCCAATTTGCAATATTCTGATACAGAACAATGTCCAATATGCAGTTATTCAATCTTTTAATCAAGAATATAAACTGTTTCGTTAGTATATGCATGGGTCAATGCCAAAGATGCATACTCATAAAATAGATTTGTTTCACACTGAAATTGTGAATGAATGACCCTAAAATAAAAGTGGTGTAACCATCAAGTAAACTAGTATGAAGTACTTGAGTACGCACAACATTATTACTTTTCAAATTTTCATTATTAATTTTTCAAGGAAGGTAAAAATGCAACCGAACCCTGTATTTATTGACTGAAAATCAATACAATTAAAATAAAACATAATATAAAATAAACATAATAAATAAATCTAAATAGAAAGTACACAAAAACATACTTTTAAAGGTAAAAACATTACTGACCCCCAGTATTTATAAACAGGAAATAAAAAAACAACAACGTAAAATACAAAATATTTCATCTAAAAATAAATACAAACACAAACAAGAAGGTTTATAATTGATTTATAATGAATCAATCAATATGCCTAAATAAACAAATGTATTTTCTCAAAATACAATTGCATATTGCAGAGTTATATTGTATTTGATTAATAATTTAAAAAAAGGGTCTAAGTTCGGGTAAAATCTACACTGACACAAATAACTGTGAACTGTGCAGGATTTAATCATTTGCAGAATCTGGAAGAAAGAAAAGTCCAGTGTGATCCGTGCAGGTCAAACCATGGAAAGACATGCATGTAAACATCAAATCCCACCTCAGCACCAGCAAAGACATTTCTAGAACAGAGGCAAACTGGAAGAAATGATTACTGTTTTTTACTATATATCAAATTCTTGAATCATGTGTTTAGACTTTCATTTAAATGTCTTTTAAATATCCTATAAATTATATAGGCCTACACTGTTAAAAATGTATTGTAATTTTACAGGAATTTCCTGGCAACTAATTGCCGTGAATTGTGCCGTTAAATAACAGTAATTTACTGACATCAATTTAGAGTTAATTTACAGCTCTTAATTTTTACAGTATGATACTGTATTACTACCGTGGAAATGAACTCTGCTCCAATTGCTTCAAAACAGTCCGAGTTGAAAATACTAGTATTCATACGGTGTCAGTAATGTGAACTTATTTCATTTGAGTCCATTAAGAAGAGATATTTCATAGTATAAAACTACAAACACTTTAAATAACTACAAACATGTCTTTAACTCAAATCATTGCAGTTCATCATCAGCTATAGCACACATGTATGTGTTGAAGCACTTAACAAAAAGATCATCGCTGCTTAGGCAACTGCACAGTTACTGTCTTTAAATAAAGCTTTAAATAAATGCAGGCTCTACTCTCCAGCACAATGATGACTCACAAAACTACATTAAACTACCAGATCTCTCTTGAGCCAAAACACATCGATACAGTTCAGTTCAATATTTACTCTTCTTATCAGTTCTTGACTTTGCATAACTGTTTTCTGTGGACCTTCACTAAAATTTCAGTAAAAATAACTTTTTTCCTTTGGTTAATCTGACTGTTAAGTTTTACAGTAAATTGCTGTTATTTCCTTTTCTGCAGAAGGCTACTTTCTCGAAAACAACAAATTTTACCCAGAATGCATTGTTTGTTTTACTGTTGTAATGAAAAAACAGGATGTTACTGTCAGAATATGGCCGTTTTTTACAGTAATTTTTTACAGTGTACATATAAATAAAAAATGTAATGTTTGTATGCACAAAAGACTAATGACATCATAAGTGCAAGAAATGCATAAACACGAGCATGTAATAATACATTACAAAAAGTAAATATATATTTTGCAACATAATTAAAAAGTACTGATATGATGAATTTAAAAACGCCCATGCGCACAAACCCTACAGGACCCAGTGCCCCCCTTCCTCAAATATTATGGAAGTAAAAAAAAAACATAGTATAGGAGTCAAAATAGAACTTTAATAAAATATAAATAAATAAAATTGTACTACCTTGTAGCTCTAGGCCAGCTACCTCTTGCTAGATTTTTTAAGCAGTTGTCTGATTGATTTTATAGTCTAAAGCATTCAGAAATCACGCAAAAGAAAATGAAGCAGTTTTACTACGATAAAACCATGGTTTATTTTTGTAAGGGTTGCGATGTCCGTATGTTTTTTGTTGAAGAAATTATAGAGGCTGTGTCATCTATAGCAAAAAGCTGGCCAAAAATGTAAGATTAAGTGGATATTTGAATTAAACGTTTGGCCAGTACCCTAAACCACGGGTTTGAATTGTCCTGTAATAATTGTAAGAGCGCAATTACACAGCCTTTGGTCCCGTTGCCAGGCATGTTACGAACATGTAAGCAATAATTGTATATTTTGTATTATATTATGTATTTTAACAGTGTTATCAACCAATCATTATTGCCTCATTGTTTTTACATAACGCATTTTAAGTAATTTTAAAGGCTATTGTTGTCTTAGGTCTGTTTTTATAACCACAAAAACTGTTATCTTAATACTTCTTTGATACTGATTAGTTGAATAACAAACCGTGTTAACTTGCGGTTTTACCGTGCTACAAGAACTATGATTTTTGGTTTTATTTGTGTTAAAACCATGGCTAATTTTCGTAAAGGAACATGGAAACTCAAGAGAGAATATTAAGGCAGATGCGTTGGTTGTGATGAAATTATTTCCGACATTAAAACGTTATTAACGTCAACAGCAAAAAAAACACAGGATTATGAATGTGCCTGAAAGTGATGCACAGGCTTTTTTTTCTTTTCTCTGCGCCGGATTGCTGATGTCTTTTCACGGGCATAGATGTCCATCCATCAATTATGGATGGCACGAGGTGCCAGTGTTCGCCAGCGCGGATGCGGTAATGTTTTTGAGCAACTGGATGGTGCTCCCCTGGTAGTTGGGGCCCTACCCGCAAACTGCGTACTCTGCGTATAGGGAGCGGTGGTACTGACTGAAACAGAACTTTATCAGCTGGACCAGAATTGCAAGTTACTGAGCTAGTTTTATTGTTAATTATGTATTTGTCCTTTTGCAACTACTATACTTAAAAACTAAAAAAAAAAATATATATTTGTAACGTTTCATATTTTTGAAGCAGATATCTTTGGAAATGACTGAAGGCAACTATTTTTCTTAAATGCGACGATAAAAGATTGTGTTTATTAAATTATTTGTCATTGTTTTAATGTTTTTGCATTTATCAGTGCCAGTCCGCCCTTTTTTCCTGCTTCAAATTAAACATTGCAATCTGAGAGAAAACCATTTAGGCAACAAATGTTTTTCTTAGATTGTAGTGTTCTTTAAAATGTTGCACAAATCATTTCTTGTTGAATTAACAGCGCAATCATGAGAGAAAACATTATGCCTTAGTGACTGAAGTTTATATTATTAATAATAAATATGGTGACAATATCTTAAGCAACAAATGACAAATCATAATTTTGTTTAAATGTTGCACAAAATGTTTTTCCATTTAATTAAACAATTGTAGATTACGAAAACTTCTACCTGAAAACTTACATATTATTATTATACATAAATAAAATAGTCATATTAATAAAAGATTCAAATTGTAAGGAGCCAGTATTTCTAAATATTTTTTAACTGGTAAGAACCATTTTCCTGTTGGAAAACCCAGTTGCTTTACTGAAAATATAATTTTATTCAAATTATTAAAAATATTTAATATTGCAATTGTAAGCGACCGTGATTTACCTTTTTATTTTTCAAATGTTACAAAATCTATATTTTCTGTGGCTATAACAGAGCCCGTTGATACTGCCGTTTGTATGAATAGAATTATCAAGATAATATATATACTTGGAGCACTTAATAAACTGCTTTGCAGTCACACTGTTTTTAGCTGCCTAAAGTGTCTGATGTTAATATTATAGTTCGTATTAATATTTACAACTTTATAACGACGCAAATATATATCTTACAGTGGGGAAAAAGTATTTAGTCAGCCACCAATTGTGCAAGTTCTCCCACTTAAAAAGATTAGAGAGGCCTGTAATTTTCATCATAGGTATCTCAACTATGAGAGACAAAATGAGAATCACAGTAAATCACATTGTAGGATTTTTAAAGATTTAATTGGTAAATTCCTCAGTAAAATAATATTTGGTCACCTACAAACAAGCAAGTTTTCTGGCTCTCACAGACCTGTAACTTTTTCTTTAAGAGGCTCCTCTGTCCTCCTCTGGTTACCTGTATTAATGGCATCTGCTTGAACTCGTTATCAGTATAAAAGACACCTGTCCCCAACCTCAAACAGTCACACTCCAAACACCACAATGGCCAAGACCAAAGAGCTGTCAAAGGACACCACAAACAAAAAGTAGGTAAATACCCCTGCTCCAGGCTGGGAAGACTGAATCTGCAATAGGTATGCAGCTTGGTGTGAAGAAATCAACTGGGGGAGCAAGTATTAGAAAATGGAAGACATACAAGACCACTGATAATCTCCCTCGATCTGTGGCTCCACGCAAGATCTCACCCCGTGGCGTCAAATGATCACAAGAACTGTGAGCAAAAAAAATCCCAGAACCACACGGGGGGAAACTAGTGAATGACCTCGGATCAGGCAGCTGGCTCAGTCACTGCCCTGGCCCCCGACAGTGTAACCCATTCTAACAATCAGTAACACACTGCGTCGTCAGGGACTCAAATCCTGCAGTGCCAGTCGTGTCCCCCTGCTTAAGCCAGTACATGTCCAGGCTTGTCTGAAGTTTGCTAGAGAGCATTTGTATGATCCAGAAGAGGATTGGGAGAATTTCATATGGTCAGTTGAAACCAAAATAGAACTTTTTGGTAACAACTCAACTTGTCGTGTTTGGAGGAGAAAAAATGCTGAGTTGCATCCAAAGAACACCACACCTACTGTGAAGCATGGGGGTGGAACATCATCATGCTTTGGGCTGGACCAGGACGACTGATCCTTGTAAACGAAAGAATGAATGGGGCCATTGTATCGTGAGATTTTGAGTGAAAACCCCTTCCATCAGCAAGGGCATTGAAGAAACGTGGCTGGGTCTTTCAGCATGAAAATGATCCCAAACACACCGCCCGGGCAACGAAGGAGTTGCTTCGTAATAAGCATTTCAAGGTCCTGGAGTGGCCTAGCCAGTCTTGAGATTTCAACCCCATAGAAAATCTTTGGAGGTATTTGAAAATCCGTGTTGCCCAGCGACAGCCCAAAACATTACTGCTCTAGAGGAGATCTGCATGTAGGAATGGGCCAAAATACCAGCAACATTGTGTGAAAACCTTGTGAAGACTTACATAAAACGTTTGACCTCTGTCATTGCTAACAAAGGGTATATAACAAATTATTGAGTTGAAATTTTGTTATTGACCAAATACTATTTTCCACTCCATAATTTACCAATTACATCTTTAAAAATCCTACAATGTGATTTTTCTGGATTTTTTTTTCTCATTTTGTCTCTCAGAGTTGAGGTATACCTATGATGAAAATAACAGGCCTCTCTCATCTTTTTAAGTGAGATAACTTGCACAATTGGTGGCTGACTAAATACTTCTTTTTTTTCCCCACTGTATACTAAGAGATATATTTGTATGCGCACACACTACCGTATATACAACACACCACCACATATACAGTGGGGCAAATAATTATTTGATACACTGCCGATTTTTCAAGTTTTTCCACTTACAAAGAATGGAGAGATCTGTATTTTTCATCGTAGGTACACCTCAACTGTGAGAGGCAGAATCAAAAAAAAAATCCAGAAAAGCACATTGTATGATTTTTAAATAATTAATATCCATTTTATTGCATGAAATAAGTATATGATCACCTACCAACCAGCAAGAATTCTGGCTCCCAGACCTGTTATTTGTCTTTATATACAGCCCCTCCTTCTCCTCACTCATTACTGTATAATTGACCTGTTTGAAAACTCATGTACCTGTATAAAAGGACACCTGTCCCAACACCATCATCCAGACTCCAACCTCTCCACCTGGCCAGACCAAAGAGCCTCTGTTCTAAGGACACCAGACAACATTTAGCCTGCACAGGCTGGGATGGGCTACAAGAAAACAAGCACAATAGGCAAATACAACAGCTTGTTGAGAGCAAAACTTTTGGCGTCAAATATTAGAAATGGACGAAATGGGTCAAGATGATGTCAATCTCCCTCGACTGGGCTCTCATGCATCTCAGCCCTCGTGGAGTATCATGCTCCTGGAGAAGGGATGGATCAGCCTAGACCTAACACAGGAGGACCTGGTCAGACCTGAAGATAGCTGTACCCATTCCTCACGCGACCCCGGGGGACAGCACCCTCTCATTCCCGCTGATGCCCGGTTACCATTATGTACTGTGTCTGACCTCAATCCTGCTCTCTCCACAGTCTCTTGTTTGCGTTCTCAGCGCGTCCTGTCTACCACTTCCAACGTTCGTCTCACCGGGCTGTGTCTGCCCTCGGCTCTAGCCCCAAGCAGCAAACCGTCAACGCCAATCTGTGAACCGAGACGAACCGGTCGCGACAGTTATGCCAAAGGACCATTCCGTGCCGCCGTAAGCCCTTGCCTCCTGGAGGCAAATGGGCAGAACCGTGTGCGTGCGGCTGCGCATCACCGATGCAGACATCCCAACCCCTAGAGTGTGTATCGGGGTGTTGTATAACCCATCCCATTCGCCAGCGTTGTTTCGGGCAGCGTGAAGAAACGAGGAAGTCACAGAGGGCTCCAAGAACACTTAGCACTCCATACTCGCGTGGACTCCCGTCCATGGTTCGTTAAAACCAGCATGCTTTTTGGCGTTGGTGCGGTGCTTTGGCCCTGTGTGTGCTTCGCCTTCTCCCGCTTGTCTTCGAGAAGCCGTGCTGTCTTGTTCTCTTCCCGGAGGACAAAGGGAGAGTGGCGTCGTGGTCGGCGCGCTCGCGCGCGCGCCCGCGGTCCAGTGCCCTGCCGGCCTGCCTGTCATGAGCTTCTGCGTCCTCTCGCCGCCCACATGCCATCCGCCCCCACATCATGCCGCGCTCCCATCTGGCGCCGCCTGCGTGTATCGCCCCGCACGGGTGCTGGACGGCCTACATAAGCAGCTACAGCCCGGGCAACTACGTTCTGCGCCTCTCCCTGTTGAATCCGCTCTAACCTCGCTCCCAGGGGGGTGCGCGTGTGTCGTGCCCGTGCGTGGCGGGCGCGCTGGCTCCAGACCAAACCCAAGAGAAAATCATGGAGGGAGCGGAAACGCCGTTGCCGTGACAGCCACCAAACCTGAAAGAGCTGAGAACACCTGTATCGGCGGAGCGGAGTGGGGCCAAAAGCCCTGCTTCTGCCAGTGTGTTGGGCAAACCTCTTCAAGACTACAGACAAACTCGGACCTCTTGTAAGTGCTTGTTACACCAAATTCCTTTTCTGTAGCCCTAATATTCAAGGTTCTCATTCTTATTCGAGGGTATCAAGTAGTGACTTCAATCAATAAAGGGAAATGAATTAGTAAAAATCATACCAATTAATGGGGTTTATGCAGTCTCTACTTTTCTTTTTGTTGACACGTGATCCTGTCGGCGCTCACACGTTAGAGTTGTATCTCACGATGAATCTTACGACCCATCTTCCCCTCTTTTGAACAGTGCTGGGGAAAAATGGAAAACTCTGCAGTGTATTCAATACCTTTAAGTTGCTACCTCACCGTAATATTTACACACACATTCAGATATATACCAAGGTACAATAACTTGACAGAATATGTCTTAAACCCACAACACACACACATACATTATTCTGAATACAGGAGGAGTCAGGTTTATTTATGTTAAAACAATATTTAATAAATACAATATCATTTGAATGTACTCCTCTCCATGCTGGGAGCATGAGATGACGTGTGGACACCTCCCGGGACAGCGCCTGTATGAGATCATGTGTGTTTGCGGGTCCCGACTGCTGAATCGCTCACAGATCGTGGTCTTGAACTCACCTATGAGGGAAAAAAACCCTGCGTCTCTCGGTTAGAGGGATTTTTTTCCTTCTTAAAAAAAGGTTCAAAACGTATAAAAATAAAAAAAAGAATGAAAATGAATTACTCTTCAGCATTATAAATAAATATTTCTGGTAAATTTGTACATAGTTAAAAGAGAAAAAACTAATACATAGGTATGCCGTAAGATGTTACAAAACAATGATTCGAATAACAATGAAAAAAAGATATAAATCACATGTCAAATGCGCACCATTATATTGATATAACAGCGTCTGCAGACTCAGGCCAAAGTTCACAATGTGGGTATCTGCCAATCAGAAAGCAGATTGTGGAAGGAGTCAAAATAAAGAGCTCTAATAGGCACAGAGAATGAACAGTGTTATTGGCTGAGGGATTTGTCAGTCACAGGTCAACCAGCGCGTGAACGAGTCAACATTAACACAAACGTTTAACACATCGAGATTCTTTAAAACGGCCCAACGAACACTTTGGTCATGACTGTGGCCCCAACACGGATGAAACTGAATGAGCGCGCAGATGATCCGAAGCACAAATTTCAAAAAACGACAGCTAGTAGGGTTGCATAACAGTCTACACATTCGTAAGATGATCCCAATGGAGAACAATGGATGATTTTGTTTGCTACGCAATTGAACGAGAACACAAATCCATTTGTCTGCTTTAAGGCTAATATCGAACTAAATGCACTAAACGCACTAAACTTACGTCCCTCCACCAAATTTTAAAGGCTAACATGAAAATACATTCGAGTTTTTAAGGTTTTCCTTGTCGTTTTTTTTTTTCTCAAAGGAAAGCAAAAAGGTCTCGGCGGTGCTAATGCTAGGCATGGCTTCTGTCGTTCTACGATTCGATTGTTACGAATTCCCCCCGTTGCCCAGTCTGCGATTTCAAACGAATATGAATATTCATGTAGGACCACCGTTTACAAAAGTAATAGTAGTACTTACAATTATAATAAAAAAAGGTCACATATGTTTTTTCGTTTATCATTCCAGGTGATGCTACAAGGTCTAGCAAATGTCTAAGTATCTCTAAAGTCATCTCTTACGAATGCAAAGTCTGTAAAGACAATCACATTTAAGTCTGGTTCGGTATTCTCTCTGAGGGAATTCGTCAGGTCTGCGTCCAGGCCCTCGCGAGAGAGATACGACTAGGGCTCTTCACGTTAGCCCTGTGCTCTGGTCCCTTACGGTAAAGAAAAATATATAATCGCCTTTCTTAACTCCATGCATATTCAGCATTTGGATTTATATAATTTCAGCTCCATCCAATAGGATTCTTCCATTTGGAACAACGGAATCCAAGGCAGCCAATCACTGGCCCATCACCTCTATGACATCGTCGTCTGAGCTGCTCCCGCCGTTTTCCGCAAGCGAGGGGTGCGTGTCGGGGCGGTTGAACGCTGCCCCCAGCAGGCCGGAGGAAGAGAGGAAATTGGAGGCAGAAGCTGGCGTAGAGGACAGGCCTCTAGGGTGTAGGGACCCAGGGAACAGCGGCTGGGAAAATGGTACCGGGAAGCCAGAGAGCATACTTGCCATGCCAGGGTTCATGAGGAAGGGTGGGAGCGAGGAGGAAGTGGAGGATGATGACGAAGAGGGCACTGAGGATGAAGAAGGTGCAAGCATTCCAGCATGCGTGGAGGATGTGGTGTTGGTCGAGCAGGTCGAGGTAAGAGTGCTGTTGGACAGGCCAAGTCCGAGTTGATCAGTGGGGAATATAGCATGTAGGTCACCCAGAGCCTGACCGGCTTGCTGTAGGAGGTGCGATCTGCTTCCAAGAGAGGGGGGAGTCATGTGACCCAGTGCGCCCAGCAAGGCAGGGTTCAGCCCCATGGATGGGAACCCAAATCCGCTGCTTAAAGGAAATCCCGGGTAACTCCCGGCTACACCGGTTGATGTTGAGGTCCTTTTGGTGCTAGGTGGTTTGGATGTCCGACTTTCCAAAAGCTTCCGTTTCAAACTTTGAACGTCCATAGATGACGCAATGTCATTGCTGAGCTGCCGGTGTTGGTCGGGGATTCGAACTGGGTTCTGGATGGGTCTGTCCACTCCCGAGGGTTCGGGTGTTCCTGAAAATGGCAAGTTTTCTCCCGCTGGAACCGGGTCCTTGTTACTCTGGAATTCTCGGAGCAGTTTGGGGCTGTCTTGGGGCGAAGGACGAGGCGAGGCCCCGGGGGTTAAACGTTTTGGCTCCTGAGGCGATGCACGACCGTTACTGACAGAATGCAAGGGAGGGCCCGATTCCTCTGTGAGAAAGAAAGAGATTTTGTTAGTTTATGTTGGTGTAGACTACTAGGTAAATATCTGAGGTGGTCACCGAAAGATCGTAGAGTCACACCCCAGTAAAGGATTAAACCATCAACAATAAAAACTGTGGTCTTGATCAAGGTAGAGGCCTCTACACCCATGTGACTACTGTGGAATACTAACCAGTTTTGAATTGATGAGTGTGGGGGTGGTAGGAAAGATGAACAATTTCAGGTAAAGTTTTCGATATTCTCAGTGCTTTTTGATTGTACACACCAGCGAGGTAAAGCATCTTCATTTTGCCTCTACCGCTGTCATTGGGCCTTTAATGGCAGGAACGGGACAATATTCAGGACAAAATCTTGCAGGAACAGGACTAAAACATCCATCCTACGCAGACCTCTAGATCAAGTGAAACAGAGGCCCAAAAAGGACAATCTTTGAAGCAACAGATCTTTTGTCTTTGGAAAAATGTACAATGGTGAACTTTGCACAAGAATCAATTTTCTGACATTCCTACTTGCATAGAACACAATAGACTTTCTTTCTTTCTTTCTTTCTTTAATAGATATTGCGTATTGCATAGCATCGTTTATCCTCAAACTCAAAGACAATGGTACTATTGTCATTTGGTTTCTTATGTTTTACCATCTTCTGAATGTCAGTTAAAGGAATGACTTCAAAGTTCGGAAGTAGGAATATCCCACATCCGACTGAAACACATTAAAAGTTTATAAAATGGGATCAATTTTGCCTCAAGCTTATGCCAGAAGAACTGCTAACCTGTGGCTCCTCCTTCCAGTGGTCTTGGCTTTCCAGAGCGGATGGCAAATATCCTCCCATCATTGGTCCTGATGTATGTGCCTGCAGTGCAAATGACAGAATATGAAGCAAATAAACCTTACCAACACTCAGTGAACAGCCAAAGTTCTCAACAGTTTTCTGAAACTGAGGTACCTTTGGATCCTCTGATAACGTGAATACTCTCTCCTGCACCGATCCGGGCTTGGACATCTGTGCTGATGTTGGAACCTGGGATCACAATATCTGCAGAGCAAAGACATTAAATCATGAAGAAACAAGCTGGGAACAAGAAGCAAGAAGTTGCAAGCACTACAAGTGAACTGTCTGTACCAGTGGTGGTGACAACGCGCTGCACATAAACACCAGCTTTTTGCAGGTAGTTGACGGGGAACCCCGTGCTTGAACCGGGGATGCCCATGGGTACCTGTCGGGGCATCATGGGAATGGGTGTGGACTGAACTGGCCTCACGCTTGCAACTGGTTTCTCTTCTAAATGAGGAGGGGGCCGCCTGAACGAAAGGTTTGGATAAGCAAACATATTTTAAAATACTCTCGAAACAGAAGGGCGCAACATTTAGGGTTTCTGTGGTGGACTCACCAGTTCCTCTGGCTGAAAGCAGGGATATTGGTGAGTCTCTGGTCGCTAGCTGGGTAGTAATGTGCGTAAGAGGGCCGCTGATATGGCACGGATGCCCGCTTCTCATCTTCATAGCTTTTCTTGGCTGCTCTCTTTTCCGCTTTGGTCAGTTTCAAATCCTTGCGGTCCATCAGGAGAGACTCATGATGGAACGATTGCTGGTGTGGAAAACAGATATATATTAGCATAGGCGACTGAATGACTTAGGGAGAAATATTAGCACTCTAATTACTTAATCTTATCAATATCCGTAAGTTAAACCATTGTAGAATTTAAATCGAAAATATCAAATTATAAATGTTTGCTGTAGGGATGCACGATATATCGGCCACCATATCGGTATCGGCTGATAAATGCTCATTTTTTCTGTTATCGGTATCGGCCTGATAAGAAAATTTGACCGATATCTTAAAGCCGATAAATAATGCATTATTTCCTTCAGAGACACTTCAGATGCGCGCTGTTCGTTTGCAGCCTTTTGTGCAATTGTACGTTGTAATATTGTGTTTATTTGATGTATATCTGATTTATCTCATATAAAATGCGTTTGGTTAAGTTAAAAGAGCGCTTCAGTTTACCTCAAACAGCAGTGCACAACATTAATAACTATGATTGGGAATGTCGTGTATATAACATTCTAATGAGAACATTATTATAATAAAACGTTGTGAATCCTTTGGGTTTAGTTGCCGTGTTTCAGCGCGTTGATATGGGAAGAACGCACCACAATCGGATCACACATTCTTGACTTAGCCGCAATAACTGCCATCTTTTGTATATATAAGTGTAATATGTTTATGTTGTAGTAATATTAATCTCAGGATGCATTTCCTTGAGTTAAATAAACTGCCAGCAAAACGCTTCAGTTTACCATGTTCATTCAGCTCTTTAGCTTCAGCACGCGCCGCTCAACGGCTGCTATTTAAAACAGTG
Organism: Sinocyclocheilus anophthalmus; assembly: GCA_018155175.1. Taxonomy (NCBI): domain Eukaryota; kingdom Metazoa; phylum Chordata; class Actinopteri; order Cypriniformes; family Cyprinidae; genus Sinocyclocheilus; species Sinocyclocheilus anophthalmus. Next base: position 78,013 of record JADLZN010008191.1, on the reverse strand, counting down.
GTATTAATTTGTTACTTTTTCAAAATCATTGATACATTATTAATAACAACAACCACTTGTATTTTTCTCTTATTATTTTCATCAACAATATGGTTTAGTAATTAAAATCATTTAATTATTGACCGTGCAGAGGCTATTCCGTTTTATTGATCTATGGCGCATTCATTTTGATTCTTTACACGTGTAATGATGTCCAGTGACTTGTTTGCATTATTTATGCATTATTTTATTTATAAGACTTTTTTATGACTAAATTTGGCAATGGGAGAGTAAAAATATTTTTAAAACGTACACCGTTCAAACTAGGCTGCTTATGTTGAAGTGTTTGGGATGTGGCTTTTAATGATGAGACCTTTTCTGTAATCAGGCTCTCAAAAAGTATATAACAATTTGGATATAGATTTATCGGCCAACATATCGGTTATCGGCTTCAAAAAATAAAGAATAATCGGTTATCGGTATCGGCCAAAATTTTCATATCGGTGCATCCCTAGTTTGCTGGTGTGAAATTCTGATAAAAATTAACTTATGTGATGGGATGCTCCAGTAAAGTTATATAGTAACGTAAGCTCAACCTAATTAATATTCATGAGCTCACACCAGTAGGATTCATAATTCTGCCAGAACAGCTTAAATTGGACACTTAATAGCTGATGTATAATACAGATAGAGATAATAGGGCCTTTCACACCGCTTTAGTTCCAGAACTAAATATACAGTACTAAAGTACTGGGACGATTTTGCACGAACTATTTCCCAGTACATTTAAAGGGTTGCATTCACACCGAAAGTGTGTACTAGGAAATGACATAAGCCGGTCGACAGCGACGTAATTTGTTCACGGCGTTCAACAAAGGAAACAAAGAAGAACAACATTAACAACAGGAGGATGGAGGACGTTGTGATCGGAGCTGTGTTTTTGTTGTGTCTCGCGGGATTCACAATAATGGACATGGAACGTTGACGTATACGTAAAGCGATTGAAAGAACGGAAAGGAGGACTAAGAATCTCCAACGACAACTGGCAGTGCTACATTTACTACAAGTGCCTGCACTTCAGCGTCCGTCCATCTATCGCTTTTCTCCATACTTGCGAAATAAGTTGATTATGTTTACACGGCGTTTTAAATCATGGCGAGTGAGGGCGTTTTCATACGCGTTTGGCCAATCAATGTCTACTTATGTCAAGATTAGTACCAGTTGTGCCGGTTAGACCCTGCTACGGAGTAGGAGCTAATTTGGTTCTCGAAAAAGGCAGTCCGGTACTAAAATCGCACCCAGTTCCGACAGTGCGAAAATGCCAAAACGTGGGTAGTTCCAGAATTTTGTTTGGAATAGTAACATTTTAAAACTGATGTGGAAAGAGTAATTACCTTGGTTAAGAGGTGTGGATATAACAGGCAGGCTTGTTTAATGACGATTTCCAAGTCCTCACTAGGGGCCAGCTCTGATTGGCTGGGATCAGGCTCCTCCTCCACAAAGTGCAACAGCGACTCCACTTCCTTCCGCGTGAAGGTGAGGACAGGGTTCAAATCATCCACAACTCGATCTGGTCAACAGGTAATCATAAAGTCAGAACTGTTTTCACATGAAGACAAAAAAAAAAATCCCAGACTTTCCCGCCCTCTCTTACCAGACATGCCCTGCTTAGACACCTGCCGGTCGTAGATCTTCTTCTCCAGTGTGAAGTCACACACCAGCCTATAGATGTGGCAAGGCTTGTGCTGGCCATAGCGATACACGCGACAGACGGCCTGAGCGTCGTGACACGGATTCCACGATGCGTCGAAAACCACCACGCGATTCGCGCCGATCAGATTCACCCCCAAACAACCAGCCCTGCAAATACAGCAGCCTGTTAGTCCAGACCTCATCGTTTTGTCACTATTTGTGGCATATTTTTGCGCTCAAGTTCACCTGGTGGACAGCAGGAAGACCCAGGCTTGGTTGTTTGCCGGGTCGTTAAACTGGTTGATGAGTCTTTCTCTCTCTGAAGCTGATGTGCTCCCATCCAACCCTGCACAGGAGACAAAAAAAACCCCAGTGAATTTAGAAAGAACAAATACCCTAAACCACAACAAACCTTAGGCAGTTGATCTATAGGCCACAGAAATGAAAATTATTAATGGTTATATAAATTATAAAAGGTTCTTTGGACAACTATTTATGAAAATGTGTTTTGTAGTGCTTTCAAATGATTAATCGCGATTAATCGCATCCAAAATAAAAGATTTTGTTTAAATAATATATGTGTGTACCGTGTATATTTATTATGTATAATTAATACACACATGCACTCAATCTATAATTTAAGAAAATATGTTGTGTGTACATATTAAATATATTTATATTCATATAAATATATACATGTAAATACAAATATATACTGCATGTGTGTCTTTATATAAACATAATAAATATACACAGTACACATACATATATATGTAAACAAAAACTTTTATTTTGGAGCCAATTAATCGTTTGACAGCACTAGTGTTTGGAGATGTATCTGCTAAAATATTTGAATAGCTAATTATAATTGTTTCAGATATATGAAACATTATATTGTTCTTCACCAAGTAAACATAAAAAAAAAAAAACAAAAAAACAAAAAAAAAAAATTATGACTTAAAAGGTAACATTAGGGATGGCGCCACAGAGATGAAAAATTTTTTTTTGGCCGATAACGATAACCGATAATCCTTTTATTTTTGAAAGCCGATAACCGATACGTTGGCCGATAAATCTATATCCAAATACTTTTTGAGAGCCTGATTACAAAAAAAAGTCTCACATTAAAAACCACATCCCAAACACTTCAACATAAGCAGCCTAGTTTTAACGGTGTATGTTTTAAAAATATTTTTACTCTCCCATTACCAAATTTAGTCATAAAAAAGTCTTACAAATAAATTAAATAATGCATAAATAATGCAAACAAGTCACGGGACATCATTACACGTGTAAAGAATCAAAATGAATGCGCCACAGATCTAAAAACGGAATAGCCTCTGCACGGACAATAACTAAATGATTTTAATTACTAAACCATACTGCTGATGAAAATAATAGAAAAATACAAGTGGTTGTCATTATTAATAATGTATCAATGATTTTGAAAAAAAAACAAATTAATACCACTGTTTTAAATAACAGCCGTTTGAGCTGCGCGTGCTGAAGCTAAAGAGCTGAATGAACATGGTAAACTGAAGCGTTTTGCTGGCAGCTTATTTAACTCAAGGAAATGCATCCCGAGATTAATATTAATACAACAAACATAATATTACAACTTATATATGTACAAAATGATGCAGTTATTGCGTGCTATAGTCAGAATGTGTGATCATGTTGTGGATGCGCTCTTCCCATAACAACACGCTAAAACACAGCAACTAAACCCAAAGAATACACAACGTTTTATTATAATAATGTTCCCATTAGAATGTTATATACACGACATTACCAATCATAGTTATTAATGTTGTGCACAGCTGTTTGAGTTTATCACTGGTAAACTGAAGCGCTCTTTTAACTTAACAAAACGCATTCTATATGAGATAAATCAGATATACATCAAATAAACACAATATTACAACGTACAATTGCACAAAAGGCTGCAAACGAACAGCGCGCATCTGAAGTGTCTCTGAAGGAAATAATGCATTTTTATCGGCTTTAAGATATCGGCCAAATATTCTTATCGGGCCGATACCGATAACAGAAAAAAATGAGCATTTATCAGCCGATACCGATATGGTGGCCAATATATCGTGCATCCCTAATAATCTTACACGAAGATGACTTAATATTATAGTTATTATTTTAGTATTAGTAATTAAAATTATAGGACACTTATCACACGTATTATTTGTCTCACACAGTATAAACAGGCTTGTAAAAATAGAACTGTCTTTTTATTTTTTTAAATACATTTGAATTAATTATTAACTATGATGATTATTATTATTATATTTCCAAAATGTATAAACGTTAAAATTCAATCACACTTAAATTTCCATTTAAAAATTCTAATAACCACTCCACTTACCATTACTTTCATAAAATACATAGCTGCCTTTATATTTTAGGAAGAGGGTCCTTCGCAGGGGGAAGCCTTCAGGAAAACTTTGTGTATTTTATTTATTTTTTTAATCTTTTGGGTTTTTTTTTTGTTTGTTTTAGTTTATTTAGTTTTTATTTCAAGTAATGAACTTTTCTTTATCATTTTAGTTTTAGTTAACAACAACAACCCTGGTCCTTGGCATCAGCAAACGTTTGAAAACTCACTGTAGTAATTGACGTTCCGGACCCAGTTGTGCATCCCAGTTTCTGTTTGGATCGGCATGGGCCTCCGACTCAGGAAATCTTCCATAACCGTAAGTGTTGATAAACTCTGACTGCAACAATCACACACAGATAAACAAGCCAGTGTAAGTGTTGAGGTAAATGTAAAATAAAAGCATGACTGACAGCTCAGGATGCCTAAGGAGAGATTACAGAAAAAGGCAAACATCTGTACACTGTCACACATAAAAAAAACTGCAAACATTTCCCACCTGAAAACAAGTATTTTATCTCCTCGTTTGACACTCTCGTCAATCAGGTGGAAAAGCAGAACCATTTTGGCAGAGTTCTCCAGAACACCCGTCTGGTAGTTGGTCATGATGTCTTTTGCCTAAAACAAATGATTCAAAAAGGATTCAAATGTGTTCATAATGTGCAGAAATTACATCATGACCACCAACATTTCCAACTAAAATCTATTCAAAGTTCAGAAGCCGGGCGCAAACAAAGACTAATCATAATATTTACATACAGAAGTCTTAAAGGTACAGTAGCAAAAACAGCTGGTTCTAATTCTAAGAGACAAGCCATAAAATAGTCTCGTAAAAAATATGATTGCTTTTTCTAACATTATAAGTTATAAAGAAAATGCTAAAGGCAATTGAGAAATTTGAACATGGTTCTAGTCTTCACACTTTTTGGGGGAAAAACACTAATTGTGATTTTTCTGATAAAAATTTAGATTTTTTTTTTTTTAAATGCGTAAAAAAAAAAAGCTTGATGTTTGCTGTGCTTGTTTGTAGGGCTGTACAATTTTTCCAAACATTTTAATAATAATATTAAAAATCGAACATATTGACATATTATATATATAAAATATAATATTTATTATTAGTTTTAAGAATTAGTTATATATGTAATACTTAATTTGTAAATATAAATATTTAAAAGGTAATATTTTAAACTAAATAAATATATAAAGAAATATTACCGTTTAACACAGAAGAAATATTACTATTGAAATATTTCACTGAAAAACAACAACAAGAAAAAAGTAATATAATAGTAATTTTAGTTTATGGTACAATTTGTACATTATAATAAACTAATATTTATGACTGTCTTATTTTCTGTATTTTCAAAAGTTATTTGGTATAACTTTTGAAAATACAGAAAATAAGACAGGAATAAGTACATAATTTATTACAAGCTTCTGGTTTGGCAAAAACCGCAGAGAGCTCTTTAATCTTTTGTTGAAACAGCTGGTTTATAAGCGCCACGCTAACCACATTGTTAAGAAAATTTACCTGCAATGAGCCTGAAAACACGCATGTAAAACAACACAGAAGCATGCATCACATATATTTATTTTATTTAATTGCACATTTGTGATTTCACATTTGTCATAAGTCATATTAGCATTTCGGTTTCATTTCAATTCAAAGAGTGTTACCCATTCATATGTGATGACTTGGTTGGCCTTCTCCTGTAAGGGGTTCAGGGGTCCCATAGCAGCAATCTTGCTGTTGGCCGGGTCGACAACTTGCCCCTTTATTTTCCCGAGCGGAGCGCACGTCCCGCTGTGGAGTTTGAGGGCATCAGTCAGATCCTTGCTCATTGGCCAGAGTTCCTTCTGCAGAGTTTCGTCCAAAACGTCGATGATTCCAGATTCTACAGGATCACAAAAAAAAAAAAAACAAAAAAAAAAAAAGTAATCAGTCGTAAGTACCTCACCCACTATAATGTAGGCATACAACAGCTGCGTCTTTGAGGTGTAAGTACCTTGCAGCAAACACAGAAAGCTTTAAGTGGGTTGAGTCCGAGCCACCCGGTGTTTCCCGCCTCCCTGAAGCGGTTCATGAACTCCGTATAGAGCGCCCTCTGCAGGCGAGACAGTCGTACCAGGATCACGTGCTCCTCTTTCGCTGGCAGCTGGAAAAAATTGTTTGGTTCCGGAGAAATCGGACCTCGCCGTGCCAGTGATAAAAGCAGTTTAGTTCATTTTTCCAAACCCAATGGTTCCCAACGCCAGAATGCACAAATTTTGCAAAAGACATTTTTGTTCTGTATCCTAAACCTTCTTAGAAAGCTCATTACTTGAGAAGCAAAAAATGGTGAAATAAAAATAAAACTTTATGTCAATAAATTTTGATTCTACAGCAAATAGACGTTGCGTAATAATACATATGATAATAATTAAATAATAATGTAAACAACAATACCATAATAAATAAAAACATCAAAACCTAAACTTAAATATTAATAAACCCCTAATTTGTAAATACAAAGAAATATTTATAACACAAACTCATAACTGTCAATATATTATTTTAAGAAGATAAAACAATTCCTATAATAAATGTGGTGTAAACAATCATACAACAAATTCAATAAAAAAATTCAGTCACTAATTCAATATTCCTATTACAAATGTATAAAATCTTAAGATAATGATACTAACCAAATTAAGATACATCCAATAATTGTTAACACTAAACACATTTAATAATAATACAAAACAGTTAATATAAATGTCAACACAACCAAAACCTAATAGTAACTTAATAATTTGTAACCCCTATATATGTGTATATAATATCATAATATAATAATGAAATATTCAATCATATTAATATTGAAAAACAAATATTCAAATGCAATACAAATTATACAATAACAACTGTAAAAAATAAATATTCATACTAATACCACAAATAATAAAAATGGGTAAATAATAATAGATATGTAAACATAGACCTTCATAATGAAATAATAAGCAAATAAACATGTCAAGATAACCAAATATCAATAATAATTAAACAAACAATAATAAATTATTCATCAACTGTAATAATGAACTCACTAGAATACAATTATTTTTTATATTTAAATTACATAAATCTGAACAAAATATCTAATATGTAATATTAAAAAAATTTTAAAATGACAGAATTAATATATTATTTTAATTAACCCAACAGTGAGTAAATATACTCAATATTTCAGAAGAAATATAATATTAAGACTCCATATGAATAATATGATAAAATAAACAAGCCCAATGCTTGTAACGGTAAAAATTATGTTAAATTGTACATGTCGTTTTTTTAAATAATAAAATAACAATAATAAATATATAATAATAATAGCTGACCCCTGCACGAAGCCCTCCAGCAGACTGTGCAGGACGTGACTCCTGTATCTCATGAGCTGGACGTCCTGCGGTGTGCTGTCTATACACTGGCCGTTCAGAATGGGCCGCTCGAACATGTTACTAAACTCCTGCCGCGTACCGAGGAAATCGGGCCGGACAAAATCCACCATGCACCAGTACTCGGTCAGGTTGTTTTGCAGCGGGTATCCGGTCAGAACCACCCGCCGCCGGGACCGGATGTTCTTCAGGGCCTGCGAGGTGCTGGCGTGGCAGTTTTTGATACGGTGGCCCTCGTCACATATGACGACATCCGGTCCGGGCCGCGACAGTGCTCTCTCAATCCCTGAACACCACAGAGGGCACGCAAAAACTCATTAGAGACCATAACCAGAGTAAACGCTGTACATTTTCCACCCGCAATCCCCGACAGACCTTTCATGAGCTCCTGCTGACGGTCCTCCTCGTCCAGGTCAATAATTACAGGTCCTGCGGGTTTCTTGGACTTCCTCTTGCGGCCGGTTACAAAGCTCTTTTTGAGAGACAGCAGGCGGTACATCTCGTACCCCATTAGCAGCACCCCGCCGCCACGAGTCCAGTTCTCCACCACCTTGGCCCGGGCCACTGTGGTTCTGGTCCAGATGCAAGAAATACATTGATGTGTCAGCAAATGCTACAAACGACCAATTAACACGCAAATCATGACCAACATAAACACTTTAACAACAAAGATCCCAAACATATTGTGAGAGATCATATTTTTCATTTTGTGCATAAATCTCACAAAAACAAATAACTTATATAGATAATTATATTTTTCATAATATATAGGCTATTTTGGACCAGTTTTTTATTTTGTCATTGTGACATTATGGTTAACAGTACTGTAACATGTCAGGAAGTTTAATATCTAAATAGTTTAATTATCATAATACATAGATTTTTATTAATACTTATATATTTTTTACATTTAATTAATAATAATGTAACATGTACATAATTGAATTCAACATTAATAAAACACGCATTATATAACAAATGACACTAAATATAAAACATTTAATCGCAAATACATACCCATTCTATATAATATTATATATATAATCTATATGCAATATATGTATTCAATACACCACTTATGTTAGTAATACTATTATTACACATTTATTTAATCAATTAATACTTATGATAATAATGCCTGATACATTATATATTATTGAATATTGAATACATTATTCATATATTGTTTTATTACTTCATTTGTTAACAATTGTCATTTTGTATTAATTTACTATCAATTTACTCATTTTATACCAATTGTTTAGTATAATAGTAATTATATAATTATTAATCTTAATAATCCTTTAATAAAACATTAATTTCTTCTTTGAAGACACCATACAATATAAAAATATCTATAAATGTATACACACACCCACACATATATATATATATCTATATATCTATATCTATATATATATATATATAATACATTCATTACATATTCCTATCACAATAATGACAATGGAATTATGGCAATGACAACTGAGGACAGAAATGTGCTTAATCATCAATAAATAATGTCACAATATAAAACCAATATAAGAACTTCTTTCTTTTGATTTTGGGGTGCAATATGACCTAGACATGTTCTTGACTCTTTCCGTGAGATTCACCCTGGCTTTGGTTCACCATATTAACATTTGGAGTGCAAATAAGAGGCAGTGAAGCGTTCATACTTGTGCTCATCATTGAGGATGTGAACCTTAAAGGTTCGAGGTAAAACCTGGGCTGGATCCGTGTCGGGGGGAAGGGACTCAGCAGCAGGCAGCCAGAGATTAAACTCAGCCAGCCAGTTCTGTAGTGTATTCACCTGGAGACGAGAGGAGACATGAGACTCAAACTTCTCTGACAGAGTGACAAACACAATCCCAGGCCGTCTCTGGTTCTCGGACACTCACAGGTACAATGGCGAGGACAGTTTTGGCTCCAGTGTGCCGCAGCAGGACGTCGATAAAGGAGATGACCTGTAGGGTTTTGCCCAGGCCCATACTGTGAGCCAGTACACAGCCGAAGCCACTGCTGCTCTTATAGCGCTCTAGAGACTCCACTAGGTTATCATACAGGAAACGAATACCACCAATCTGAAAGTAGAAGAAGAGATGTCGACAAAGAGGTTCCATGTCCAAGTGAAATGGAAAAAGGCTAATTTCATAGCAGAAATGCGTATACCTGGTGTGGTTTAACGGCACGGGCAAGCTGCGGGGCGAGGAACAGGTCCTCCTCGTCTCCTGGGTGGTTGATATTGACAAGCACTCTTCCCTGGGTGTCTGGTTGATTGAGGCTGTCGTTCACATGTGACCCGCTGCTCTCCTCTGTGCCAGGAGTGACAGAGCGATCCTCACTGCTATCTTCCTCGCTGCTTATCCGCATGGTGTCTTCATCACCTGAACTCAACTCGATCACATCTGGAGAAACACAAATGAACATCAAGATACCTAAACCACAACTTGCTTCTTAAGAATATGCTTGCTTCTTATATATATATTAGTACCACACACACACACACACGGTATCCTCCCAGAGTTAGTACCACCCCTCACATTTTTGGAAAGATTTTATAGATCTTTTCATTGACACACTGAAGAAATGACACTTGCTACATGTACGTAGTGAGGTACAGCTTGTCATAACGTAATTTGCTGTCCCTTCAATACACTCAACACACAGCCATTAATGTCCTAAACCCTGGCCAAACAGTGAGTAAACACCCTAATTGAAAAAGTTTCCAATTGGGTTCCCATTATCAATTTTCTTCTCCCGTGTCATGTGCCTCATTAGGTTACAAAGGTCTCAGGTGTGAATGGTGGGAGCCGGGGTGTTAAATTGGTGTTAGCGTCTCTCACTCCCTCGACGGTCACTGGGAGTTCAACATGTATCTTAAAACTTATTGTTCTCTCCATAGATTTGTATGCTTAATGAGAAGATTGCCAAGACCATGAAACTGAGCTGTAGCATGGTGGCCAAGACCATACAGCGGGTTAACAGGACAGGTTCCACTCAGAAACAGGCCTCGCTATGGTTGACCAAAGAAGTTGAGTGCACGTGCTCAACGTCATATCCAGAGGTTGTGTTTGGGAAATAGACTTATGAGTGCTGCCAGCATTGCTGCAGAGGTTGAAGGGGTGGGGGGTCAGCCTGTCAGTGCTCAGACCAAAGGCCGCACACTGCATCAAATTGGTCTGCATGTCTGTCGTCCCAGAAGGAAGCCTCTTCTAAAGATGATGCACAAGAAAGCCCGCAAACAGTTTGCTGAAGACAAACAGACTAAGGACATGGATTACTGGAACCATGTCCTGTGGTATGATGAGACCAAGATAAACTTATTTGTTTCAGATGGTGTCAAGCGTGTGTGGCGGCAACCAGGTGAGTAGTACAAAGACAAGTGTGTCTTGCCTGCAGTCAAGCATGGTGGTGGGAGTGTCATGGTCTGGGGCTGCATGAGTGCTGCCGGCACTGGGGAGCTACAGTTCATTGAGGGAACCATGAATGCCAACATGTACTGTGACATACTGAAGCAGAGCATGATCCCCTCCCTTCGGAGACTGGGCCGCATGGCAGTATTCCAACATGATAACGACCCCAAACACCTCCAAGACGACCACTGCCTTGCTAAAGAAGCTGAGGGTAAAGGTGATGGATTGGCCAAGCATGGGCATCCTCAAACGGAAGGTGGAGGAACGCAAGGTCTCTAACATCCACCAGCTACGTGATGTCGTCATGGAGGACTGGAAGAGGACTCCAGTGGCAACCTGAAGCTCTGGTGAACTCCATGCCCAAAATGGTTAAGGCAGTGCTGCAAAATAATGCTGACCACACAAAATATTGACACTTTGGGCCCAATTTGGTAGGGATGTAACGATTAACCGCGAGCCCCGTTTGAAAATCCGATTCAAAATATGTGACGATTTCAAATCGGTTGAGATGCTAACCAATCGCGATTCAGTTTGGGTAGTAGTTTTAAGGCCTTTCACACCTGCCTTTAAGTTCGAGAACTATTTCCCAGTACCATTTAAAGGTTTGCATTCGCACCGAGAGTGTGTACTAACAAGTGACGTAACAGTCGACAGCGTCGTCATTTTTGCGCGGCGTTCAACAACAGAAACAAAACACTAAGTTAACAGGAGGATGGAGGACGCTGTGATGGGAGCTGTGTTTGTTGTGTCTCGCGGGTTTCACAGTAATGGACATGGAATGTCGACGTATAACGTGCGTAAAGCGATTGAAAGAACGGGAAGGAGGAATAAGAATCTCCAACGACAACTGGCATTGCTACATTTGCTACAAGTGCCCGCACTTCAGCGTCCGTCCATCTATCGCTTTTCTCCATACTTGCAAAATAAGTTGACAACGTTTACAGTATGTTTACACAGCGTTTTAAAACATGGCGGGTGAGGGCGTTTTCGTACACATTTGGCCAATCAATGTCTACTTACATCACAATTAGTACCAGTTGTGCTGGTTAACCCTGGCTTCTGTACTAAATCGCTCCCATTCCGGCGGTGCGAACACAGCCGAAAGTGGGTAGTCCCCAATTATTGCTGGTAACTATGAAAGTTCCTGGCGTGCGAAAGGCCCTATATGAATTTAGCTGAGGGACTTACGGTCCTTCGATGTATTTGTATTTTCCTCTTGCCCTCTGTATAATGCAGACAGGGCCCAGACCTCATTCTCCACTTGTCGCTCTTTTGCACGTCTCAGCTGGTCTCACGAGCACATGATTTTGTCGCAATATCTCTATATATTGTTTTTTGCACTGACAACATGGATTATTCAATGCATGCTGATAACTTTTATCATAAGTTTATGAAACTAAAGTTGTTAACCTTCGACTCATTCTTGTCATCAGTATATATTTTTGTGATTTGAATTTTGGAATGGGATTTTCTCTTTTCTGGTTAGGGCTTCAGATGCTTTCACTTTTCGAATTCATGGTCTTGTTGTCACTGTTTTGCTTACATACATCTACACACCTTTCATTTTTTAAGACTAAAACAAAAGATGGATTCATTGTTATTCTTAATTAAAAAGCACAACAACAATAAAACAGTAGGCTGTAATGACAAACTAGCTTACATAATGTTTATTAACAAAAACGAATAAGATGGCACACACCACATGCTGCATTATATACCTACTAATAAATAACAGAATGTTTAGCAAACACTGAGGAATCAAATAAATAAATAAAAGAGAGCCTCCATAGTGTAATGTGAGGTAAACGGCAAAGATAAGTTTTTCAAAAATGAAAACAAAAAGAAAAGTAAAACTAACGGTGACAGTGCTTGCATGTTTTTTTTCCTCCCACAAGAATACCAGCATGTTCACCTTCTCTGGTTTAAGAAGCGGTCTTTTACTTGACTTTCGCTTGAAAACCATCCATCGTTTCCTCAATATGCACGTAGTTTTTGCTGTAGCTGAGTAGGTATACTCTCCAAGCGCTGTTTTGTTATGCTTTCAGTTTCATTTGCCCTTTGATGTTTCTCATATGCAACAGAAATTGAAGCGCTTATGAGTTGACAAACGTGGTGGTCACACCAGTGCGACCGCACAAAATTTAGTCGCACAGGCAGAAAAAAAATGGTCGCAGTCTGGAGCCCTCCATATTAAAGTTCATAAGTGCAGCGCTGCTTTGTTTACAGCGGAAACCAAGAAAATGCTTTAAGCGCCACCTGCTGGCAGAGAGTGAATCTGCGTCTCATTCAGCCCGTCTGCTGTTTCTTTTTCATGCAGATATTTTTTATGCATAATTTCAAAAAACTGAAGTCAAACCATTCTGTTTTTTGCTTCAATTTTGAAATTATACAATCTAATTTAGATTAAAGTCTGATCATGTTGCATGTATGCAGCATTTTTGTTTGGATTGTGATTAAAATTCAGTGGTTGCCTCTAATTTTAAATGAAAGAGCACAGACAAAGCCTTAGTATGTTCATATTAAGATATTTATTTTATTCGTGTAACTTGTTTGATTTGGGGTTTGTTTTAAAATTTCAATTTAGTTTTTTATTTACATTTACTTTAATTTTGTTATTTTAGCAAACGCTTTAATCCAACGGACTTAGTATATATTATAGTTTTATATTTCAGTTTCACAAAGAATTGTGCAGCATTTTGTCCAAGCAATAAGGACACATTTAATTTATAATTTGTCTAAAATCACATTTTGTTAAAAAAAACGTGAATCGAATCGTGAGATGAGTGAATCGTTACATCCATACATCTGACATTTTCACTTAGGGGTGTACTCAATTTTGTGGCCAGCGGTTTAGACATTTATGGCTGTGTGTTGAGTTATTTTGAGGGGAAAGCAAATTTACACTGTTATACAAGATGTACAGTCACTACTTTACATTGTAGCAAAGTTTAATTTCTTCAGTGTTGTCACATGAAAGATATAATAAAATATTTACAAAATGTGAGGGGTGTACTCACTTCTAATTTCTGTTGGATACTGTGTGTATATATTCTATATACATATTTATATATATCTATATATTATATATATATATATATATATCCACACAGCACACACACACACACACAAAACCACCACCCGACATGGTTGCCCATACGTTTTTCAGCTTGGTTCTCATATGAGAACCTGGAGATTTGGTTTGGTCCTCACACTGCATATACTGTTACCCATTAAATATAACTATAAAAAAAATTAATAAGACTGATAATAATATTGCACTTTATTTATTTAGTTTTTTAAAATAAAATAATAACGAAAATCCAGTGTGATAATACTGTTATATTTTAAAATTAACGGTGAAGTATTAAATACAAATACAATTACTTTATAGTAAACTTAAAAGTAAAATGTTAATATTTACTACTACTTTTTTAAATTTTCATCATTTTCAAACTCAAAATCAGCAGGCTTTTATTTCCGAGTTGTGCCGTCAAAGTAGTATATGCGCTTCCGGTTTTTGGAGCTGCGATCGAAGAACTTCATGAATGAAAACGTCACGTTTGTGCTTTGAACAGTTGTGCTTTTGCAAAAAACGGCAGTGATAGCCTAGACGTATGCTTTCATTTTGAATAAAATCTTATACATATAACGTTGTTCGATCTAAATGGTGATTGTCCTTAACAGCTGTCCAATCATGTCGTACGCAATGCGCAGTCAGAACTTATTTACCCAGCACATTTTTTGTTTTTTTGCGCATGCGGACTTGCGTCCTTATGTGCACCCTGAATATATGCGTGGCGTGCGTGCGTTGTATAATACAGTGGTACGAAAGGATTCAAACCCCTTTAAATTTTTCAACACTCTTTGTTATATTGCAAGCCATTTGCTAAAATCATTTAAGTCCATTTTTTTTCCTCATTAATGTACACACAAGCACCCCATATTGACAGAAAAACACAGAATTGTTGAGATTTTTGCATATTTATTAAAAAAGAAAACTGAAATATCACATGGTCCTAAGTATTCAGGCCCTTTGCTGTGACACTCATATATTTTAACTCAGGTGCTGTCCATTTCTTCTGAACATCCTTGAGATGGGGCTACAAAACCTTCATTTGAGTCCAGCTGTGTTTGATATACTGATTGGACTTGATTAGGAAACCACACCCCTGTCTATATAAGACCTTACAGCTCACAGTGCATGTCAGAGCAAATGAGAATCATGAGGTCAAAGGAACTGCCTGAAGAGCTCAGAGACAGAATTGTGGCAAGGCACAGATCTGGCCAAGGTTACAAAAATCTTTCTGCTGCACTTAAGGTTCCTAAGAGCAGAGTGGCCTCCATAATCCTTAAATTGAAGACGTTTGGGACGACCAGAACCCTTCCTAGAGCTGGCAGTCCGGCCAAACTGAGCTATCGGGGGTGAAGAGCCTTGGTGAGAGAGGTAAAGTAGAACCCAAAGATCACTGTGGTTGAGTTCCAGAGATGCAGTCGGGAGATGGGATAAAGTTGTAGAAAGTCAACCATCACTGCAACCCTCCACCAGTCGGGGCTTTATGGCAGAGCGGCCCGACGGAAGCCTCTCCTCAGTGCAAGACACATGAAAGTCCGCATGGAGTTTGCTAAAAAACACCTGAAGGACTCCAAGATGGTGAGAAAAAAAGATTCTCTGGTCTGATGAGAACTTTCTGGCCTTAATTCTAAGCTGTATGTGTGGAAAAAACCAGGCACTGCTCATCACCTGTACAAAACAGTCCCAACAGTGAAGCATGGTGGCAGCATCATGCTGTGGGGGTGTTTTCAGCTGCAGGGACATGACGACTGGTTGCAATCGAGGGAAAGATGATTGCGGCCAAGTACAGGGATATCCTGGTTGAAAACCTTCTCCAGAGTGCTCAGGTTCTCAGACTGGGCCGAAGGTTTACCTTTACAAGACAATGACCCTAAGCACACAGTTAATTAACGAAGGAGTGGCTTCACAACAACTCTGTGACTGTTCTTGAATGGCCCTGACTTAAACCCAATTGAGCATCTCTGGAGAGACCTAAAAATGGCTGTCCACCAACGTTTACCATCCAACCTTACAGAACTGGAGAGGATCTGCAAGGAGTAATGGCAGAGGATCCCCAAATCCAGGTGTGAAAAATTTGTTGCATCTTTCCCAAAAGACTCATGGCTGTATTAGATCAAAAGGGTGCTTCTACTAAATACTGAGCAAAGGTCTGAATACTTAGGACCACCGTGATTCTTTCAGTTTTTTCTTTTTTAATAAATCTGCAAAAATGTCAACAATTCTGTGTTTTTCTGTCAATATGGGTTTCTGTGTGTACATTAATGAGGAAAAAAATTAATTTGAATGATTTTAGCAAATGGCTGCAGTATTGTTAAGAGTGAAAATTTTAAGGGTGTCTGAATACTTTCCGTACCCACTGTGTGTGTATATATATTTATTATTTATAGATATATATCTAAAATTTTTTGTTTTTTAAGTCTCATATATTTTGAATTACAATGCATACAACACCACATATACCCCCAACACCTATACACACATTTACCGATATTTTTTTTTCCACGTTAAACTTGATACAAAAAAATGTAAATAATAAACAAAAAATTATATAAAATGTGTGTTTGTTTTTCAATTAATTTTTTTTATATATATATGATATAATATAACATGTTAATAAAATGTTATTTTATTAAGCATTATATTAATAATATTAACCATAATTAATTTTTTGACCACAATGTAAACCACATTATATTTTTACACAGACATAAATTAAGCATAAAAAAAGTCAACAATAAACTTAGCATACATCCTAAGTAAATTTTTAACTATATTTTGTTTTTAATGTTAATTTAAACATTTATATTAAATTATAAAATAATAAATAATATTAAATAAATATATGTACATAAAAAGGTTTTATTTTACAATTTTTAACCACAATTTAAATAACATATTTTGTTATTTACAAATATTATTACAAACTTTTATTACAATACTTTTCAATATTACATTACATACTAATTAAATTTTATATAAAAGTATTATTTATGAATACTATGCAAATAATAATACAATTTGCAAAAATCATTTGTAAAGAAGTATGTTTAATAATAAGTTTAAATAACTTAAAAAAAAATATATATAATTTTAAAGACGTTTTGCCCCCAAAATAGTTTCTAACTTCATAATAAAAACATGTAAATAATAAGAAAAATTTAATAATAATGAAAAAATGTAATGCAATAATGTAAATAAATAATACTGTACTAGAACGCATGCTTGACTTTACCATCTCTGTGGGCAGGCAGCTGAGGGGGCGGAGCTTCTTTAGCCTCGGCCTCGTCTCCGCTGCTGTCCAGACAGATCACTTCTTGTTTGGGACCTGGCGCTGCAGTGGATAGATCTGACAACGGTGACAACACAACAAATTAACTAATTACAATACCAACAATTCTGCAGAGGAGCAGTGGGCGGCAGAGGCGAGTCTCACCTGCGTGAAGGGGGAAGTCTTTCCGCTGCTGTTCGAGACGCCGCCGCCGCTCGAGCTCCTCCTGCTGGGCGGCTTTGGTTCCCGCTTCCAGCTGGTGCTCCTTAAGGACCTTCCTGCATGTCGGAGGGGAGAGATGCAATTAGCAGGGAGACAAATGATTGTAATTATAAGTGTGACGTGATTAACAAACACAGGGCAAGTTCTGGACCAATAAGGGTTTACTGTGAGCAATTATGACCAAAATAAAAACCGAGACAAACAACAATTCCTGTTGTGAGATGCTTATTGTGTCTGGTTAGCATTAAGAAGACAAGAGGAAGTCGGAAGTAAAAACTTCTTACTTCTCTATTGGGAAATTGATTTTTAACTTATAAACCTTTACAGACAGATTTGTTGTAAATTATGAGGTTGTTAATTAAAGGTATATGCTTTTGTTGAAGCCATCTATTCATATTAATTCAACTTATTTTTAAAATCATGATTAACAGCTGAATTTGTGGTGAAAAAGTATATTACCCATAATTTTCTATACAGAAAATTCCACCAATCAGAAACTTGAGATGCTATGCTGTGAAAACACTTAAATATTTGCATGCATATGCGTATTTTGCAATATTGTAGTTGAATTTTGCAGTTAATTGATCAGATTGAGAATTTCAAGCATGTTTTGTATTACAGCTTTTCTGAAATGTTACGTTTAAATACACATATTAAGCAATAACTAATTGAATATGCACTAATTTGGATACATTTTCCAGAACACCGGATAAAGCCAGATTCAAAATTCTTGTTTCATTTTGTTGACATACTAGAGTCAAAGGTTTTTATAGAGGGGATTTTGGATATCTCCTTTTATCACTCCATAAATCACAAAATACTGTCAACTGCTAGGTTAACTTTTAACCATGTTTTTAGGAATCAAATGTTTTAAAAAACAAAAGCATGTGTTATATGAGAAAACCCCACAGTAAAATCCTTCAGAATATAGATCGGAATAAAACTGTAAGTTTTGGTTTATGTAAGTGCTACTGAAGTGGAGGAAAAACTTTTTTTGAGAAAACGCCCTTTAAATATATGCCTTGTAATTGATACAGACTAGGGATGTAACGATTCACTCAAATCCGATTCGATTTTCCGATTTTTATTTTTTACAAATGAGAATTTAAGACAAATTATAAATTAAAAATGTGTCCTTTTTATTGCTTGGAAAATCTAACTTTTCTAAAGACAGCAAGTTCCCCACAAACATGGATTTATAAACTACCCCTAATTGAATCGCGATTTGTTAAGCATCTCAACCGATTTGAATCGTCAAATTTTTTAATCGAATTTTAACCGGTTCGTGGTTAATCATTACATCCCTAATAACTAGACACGGTAAAGTGTAAATTAAAAAAAATAACACTTCAAAGTTGTATTTAGAAAATTTATTTCCAATAGTCTAAAACGAAACGTATGAAAGCCAAATAATCCCAAAAAACTCAAAAGTTGAACTCAAAAAAATAAAAAACAATGTTTGTCTGCCGTGTCTGGTTCGAAAATATATGTTTCTATGGATAAAATCAAACCACTTTATACGAGTAGTTTTTTATCCACCATTGATTTAATTCAATTCTGTCATTTGCGATGCTTCATGGAGATTGTAGTCTGGTCCCATCATTAAAGGTGCAATAGAAGGGTGATTGTCTCAGGAAACATTTGTTAGCTGTTGAAAGTCTCTTCCACATCCCGTAGCAATCATTAAGTAAGTGGGTTAATGTATGAAATCTGTTATGTAATGATTCTGGGGGAAGAGTTAGGACAAAGAAATGTTCGTCAATCAACCGCTCGTCCGAGTGTTTTAATGGCTTTCCTACCTGCCTGTCAACGTATGTATTAGCATGCCTCTGTGCACCTGGTTCGTGCAGACAGGATACGTTATCAGCGCGTTCACGCACGCTGTGCAGACTGAACGAGAATGGCAGACAAACATCAACAACCCAATCTTACTTCCTGGTATTGTAGTACTTTTAAAAATGTTCTCACCAGTGAATGACACATGATGTAACCCAACGCGGTTCCCAATTACAGTCCTCGTGCCTCCCCGCTCTGCATATTTTGCAAGTCTCGCTTAGTTAACACACCCGATTCAGATAACCAGCTCGTTAGAAGAGAGCTACGTGCATGAACCGTGCATGTGTTCCGATCGATATGATAACACTGTTCATTGCTCCCTACTCCATGAGCACAGGAAATCCGTTGAAGTTTACTTCACTTCAGAACTTTCATTCACGGATTTGCACTGTGCAGCATCTTCACACACGTCTTCACATCCAGTGCGAGGATGGGAATTCGGGACCACCACGGGACTATGAGACTATTGTAGTAATGTTGTCTCTGGTATTCTGGTCTGTGAGCAACGAGCGTATATGCGTTCAGGGGGCATGGATTTGGACGGCAATTGCAGGGAGGGTGGGACGTTCGCTTTCAGTACTATCAGGCTAAAGTTAACATTTTCCAAGATCTCCTATTGCACCTTTAAGTACACAGTCTTGTACCTTTATCTTTTTGTCTTTGTTGCTTTATTGCTTCAAATCAAAGTTTGTAATGTTGTGATTCACTTCGCAGCTGGTTGTTTTGATTCTTGGCTTATAGAGTTTTGACAAAAATGTTTAAAAAATAAAATAAAAATAACTGCTGCTCAAAAAAAAAAGTGGACGGGAAGTAATGCATTATCATTAAACGAAGCTCCATACCGGATGTTCCTCCTCAAGTGAGCAGGTTTAGAGGTTTTGGACTTCTTCTTCTTGGTGTTGCTGTTGGCAGACGTGTTGCTGCAGCTGTCTGGGCTGGATGGGGGTTGAGAGCTGGGCCGTGATGACGTCCGTGAGGTGGACGAGGGCTGGGAGGCGGGCCGAGAGGTGGGCTCAGGGCTGGAGTCTCTAGACATCGGTGAGGTAGGTGCAGGGCTGGTCGGATCTCTTTGATCCTCGGCCTCCAGGCTCTCAAGCTGGTCTGTTGAGAGGAAATACCAAGCGATCAATAATTGATTCACAGACTGAAAGCAGAGCGCACACATTAGCGACGATACTTTTATCCTCATGAAAAAATTTCTTATTCAATGCAACTACAAACTCAAACAGGTGTTTGGTTGAGAAAGATGGTGGTGTGAATTGAAAAAGGTACTCACCGCCTGCGTCTTCCTCATCATCTCCATCGTTCTCTCCATCCTCTTCCTCCTCCATCTCCTCTTCTTCCTCGCTGTTAAGGCTGGGCTCCAGGTCGCTCCCTGAGATCGCCTCTTCTGACATGGCGTCCCCTGGGTCTCCAAGAGCATTACTAACACATCTTCATTCAAACCACCTGAAGAGCAAACACAGTGAACAGAAAGTTTGGGGTTGGCAAATTTTTTTTGGAGAAGATTAATATTTTCTTTAGCAAGGATACATTAATTTGATTAAAAGCAGTGTTTCCGGGCTTCCGGTATGGCGTCGACACGTGTAGCAGCATAGTGAGAGTGCTCCCATATGGTCTGGTGTTAATCCTCCATTTTATATTACATATTATAATTTAAACTGGATTTAAATAATATGGAGGGGGACAAAGCAAAAAAAGCTAGGATTAAACAACAATCGAAACTTGAAAAGACTGAAAAAATAACAGAAGGAATGGCTGAGATGGACGGCGCCGCTGATAACCTGTCAGCTAGCATTGCAGCGATACACGCGGACATTAAATCTTTCCGGGTGGATATTAAAACTGAACTAACTGCTTTCCGAGATTCTCTTGCGAGAGATGTGAAAGAAGAGCTGAGCAATTTTAAACAAGAAGTCAACCAAAAACTGAACGGGCTTATCACAGACCTAAACGTCACGGCAGAGAGGATCGATGAAGCGGAGCAGCGAGTTGCGGAATTAGAGGAGAACGGCGCTGAGATCAAAGAAGTACTTGGACAAAGCATCCAAATTCAAGAAAACTTACAAGAGAGATTGTTAGATCTTGAAACACGCTTACGTAGAAATAATATGCGGATTTTCGGAATCCCGGAAGGAAGCGAAGGGAATAATGTCCAAGAACTGGTGGAATCGATTATCAAAACGGAGCTGTCACTCAGTGACTTGGACCTCAAAATTCAACGGTGCCACAGAGCACTTGGACCCAAACCACCCGCCGATGCATACCCTAGATCTGTGGTGGTATTCTTTCTGGAATATAAAACGAAGGACTTGGTCCTACGTTCTGCATGGAGGAAGAAGGAAGTGCACTGTAAAGGAAAAAGGATTTTCTTTGACCAAGACTATCCACCTGAGGTCCAACAGAAAAGAAGGGCATTTGCACCGATCAGGAAAATTCTGAAAGAGAAAGGGATTAAGTTCCAAACGCCACCGCCGGCGAAACTGAGAGTCTTTCTGGAAAACGGCCCGGTTACATAAAATACGACGATGGAAGCTTCGAAAGACTTGAAAGAAAAGGGACTGATAAGTAGCGAAGAGGCAACTGGAGTAGGGCTTTCTGAAAAAGCGAAACAGAGGCCTTGGGAAAAGGTGGGCGCAACTTCAAAGAAAAGCAAGGAAGCACATCGAGCGAAGATCCGGGAGAAACTACGTGGATTTCAAAGAGACAACGGAAGCTCCATTTGAATGTACGGAGGAAGCTGATACACCCCACCATAAAACTTTGAAACACTGGTAAGACTTTTTGAATTTGTGAATATATCTTTAATGGTGGACATATAAACTGAGCGAAAGAGGATGGATACTTTAACCGATCTACCCTGTGTTAAAAAGGATGAACAATTGAGGACATCACGTTCGGAATTGAGTCACTTAATAACATTTTGTTATGTTAACGCAAAAGGATTATAATTTGTATTAAAACAAACCTGTTATCATAGAGGATAATAGAAGAAATGTTGTGTTTAACTTGTAAACCTAGCTGGAAACACAAGAATATAGAGCCAGTCAGTATGGGTACTGAATATTCTGGATAACACTTTTTGTGCAATAGGCACAACAGAGAGGGGCCCTTTAGAGAAGGAAGGTCTTCCCCTCACATTAGGAAGTTATTTAAAACTTCAAGTTTGGAGGCCAGTTTTTATGTTTTGTTTTTTTTGTTCTTTAAGTGGTTCAATATGTTCATGTTGTTGATTTGTATGTTTTGGTCAACTCATTCTGTACAACAATACTTGATTAGATTGCATGCCAAGACAGGAATATAAGATAATTACTTTGAATGTTAATGGGTTACTAAACCCAATTAAAAGAAGTAAACTTGTTGCTAAAATGAAAAGAGAAAATCAACAGATAATCTTCTGGCAGGAGACTCATCTTTCTGACACAGAGCATGAAAAGTTAGGGAAAATGGGATTCAGAGCTTTTTTTTCTTCATATAATAACGGTCGTAAACGGGGAGTAGTAACATTAATTTAAAAAAAAATTTAATTTTCAGTTGCTTTCTGAAATTACTGATAGGGAGGGGCGATATAGCCTTGTAAAAGGGATTATTGACCAAAATGAAGTCACATTAGTCAATGTATATAGACCGCCTGGAAAAGACAAAGCATTTCTCAAAAAAATATTTACTATCATAGCCAAGGAGGCCTCTGGCACATTGATCTGTGGGGGAGACTGGAATGTACAACTCCAACCTAAATTTGATTCGTCTTCCATTAAGCAAATTAGTCGGGAAGCTAGACAAATGATAAATATGATGAAAGAATTAGGCTTAATAGATGTGTGGAGAGACTTATATCCTTTCAAAAAAGAATATACATTCTTTTCCTCTGCACATATGTCTCACTCTAGAATTGATTATTTCTTTATGTTTGGTTTGGAACGACATAGAGTGAAGGACTGTGAAATAGGAGTAAGGGATATCTCAGACCATTCAGGAGTGTACCTCACAGTGTTCTTGGACAGTAAACCTAAAAAGACATTCTGGCGACTCAATGCCAGTCATTTAAATGATTTAGCATGTAAAGAATATGTTAAAAAGGAACTCTCTGATTACTTAACCTATAATGATAATAGAGAGGTGTCACCCTGTATCCTATGGGACGCAGCTAAGGCTGTAATGCGAGGTAAACTTATAATGTGGGCATCACAGAAAGAAAATAATAAAAACTAAATTATTTAAAGAATTTGAACACAAAACTTAAAGAGTTAGAGAATAATTATGGTAGGAAAAATGATCCAACTATTTTGACAAGGATAAAAAGAAGTTCAATCAGAGCTTAATAGAATATATAATGAGCAAGTACAACCAAAACGGAAATTCATAAAGCAGAGATTTTATGAAAACGGTCCGAAAGCAAAAAAGCTTATGGCTTGGAGAATAAGGAAACAGCAGGCAGAGAGGAGTATATTTAAAATTAGAGATCCCAGAACTAAAAAGATATGTCATAAATTGGAAGAAATACAACAGGCTTTTGAAAAGTACTATAAGGAATTATATACGCAGAAAAATTATATTCACTCCACAAGAATACAAGAATTTCTGCACACATTGGATTTACCATCAATTGGATCAATGCAAAACAAAATATTAACTCAAAATATAACAATAGAAGAAATAAGTAAGGCTATATCAAAGCTTAAAACAAATAAAGTACCAGGAATGGATGGTTTTTCTGCTGAGTGATATAAAACATTTAAGGAACAATTGATGCCAATGATTCATGAATGTTTTAATTACACCTTACAGGAAGGTGACCCCCCTAGATCCTGGAAAGAGGCTGTAATATCTGTGATTCTAAAAGAAGGAAAAGATCCGATAGAATGTAATTCGTATAGACCTATTTCAGTCCTAAATATTGATTACAGACTTTATACATCTATACTGGCTAAACTATTAGAACATATTCTTCCAGATTTAATAGATACAGATCAAACAGGTTTCGTAAAACAAAGACAGACATATGATAACATATGGCGAGCCCTACACATAATTGATTATATATTTCAGAATAAAACTTCTACCCTTCT
Organism: Sinocyclocheilus anophthalmus; assembly: GCA_018155175.1. Taxonomy (NCBI): domain Eukaryota; kingdom Metazoa; phylum Chordata; class Actinopteri; order Cypriniformes; family Cyprinidae; genus Sinocyclocheilus; species Sinocyclocheilus anophthalmus. Next base: position 53,634 of record JADLZN010008191.1, on the reverse strand, counting down.
AATTAGTCTAGATGCAGAAAAAGCGTTTGACTCAGTGAGTTGGGACTTTCTATACTCAGTTTTGTTACGTTTTGGATTTGAAAATGACACTATTAGAATATTTAAATCTTTATATTCAAACCCAATAGCAAGAATTAAAATTAATGGTGACATTTCGGAACATATTCTTTTAGAAAGGAGATGTCGACAAGGGTGCCCGTTAAGCCCTACCCTGTTTGCGTTATTTATCGAACCACTGGCACAGCTACTCAGAGACGATATAGAAATAAGAGGAGTGGTAGTTAAAGATATAGAACACAAGATTTGTTTATACGCTGATGATGTTATCTTACATACCCAGAACTTAGCTTACCCAAAGTGATGTACTCTCTTGAAAAATTTGGATTATACTCAGGATATAAATTAAATATACATAAAACCCAGACTCTCTTGTGTAATTATAATCCAAGTAATAAAATAAGCAATGAATACACATTTAAATGGAATACATCCTCCATCAGATATCTTGGAGTTCAAATTCCTGCAGACCTATCAAACATCTATAAAGTTAACTATTGTCCCATTACAGAAATCATAAAAATGGACTTGAACAGATGGCTTCTCCTACCTTTAGATCTATACAACCGAATAGAGATAATAAAGATGAATATATTGCCACAATTACTTTTTCTTTTTCAAGCTTTACCAATAGAAATACCAAAAAGGCAATTTGATGAATGGAAAAAACTAATATCACGCTTCATTTGGAAGAGTGGCCAAGAGTGCGATTTAACACTCTACAACTTCCTAAGGATAAGGGTGGGAGAGGTCTGCCATCATTAGACGATTACTATAAGGCAGCACAGCTAAGACACTTGGCTTGCTGGTGTAACGATGAATATAGTGCAAAGTGGAAGGACTTTGAACAGTCACAAATTGAATTACCCCTTCAAGCGTTACATGGAGATAGAAACTTGCAGCAGACACGGTCACATAAATTGAACTGTTGGACAAAGATTCCATTGGAAATTTGGTATAAAGAATTAAGAAATCCTAAAATTGAAAGACAAGGAAGGATACTAAGATGGGTGGAACATGACTTACAGTTTAAACCAGCAAGACTGGATCTAAGGTTTAAGCAATGGAGTTTACAAGGTATAACATCCTTCTGCCTTATTTCTACCAAGAGTGGGCTAGAGAGTTTCCAACAACTTTCTCATAAATACAACTTAGATAAACAAGACTTTTTCCGTTATCTTCAAGTTAGACATTATTTTAATAAGAATATAAGAGATTCAGAAGATATAGGATCAACGATAGTTCAGATATTTGTAGATACTTATAAAAAAAAAAAGATGAATAAAAAACTTGTATCAAGAATTTATTCCTGTTTAATGTCAACAAAAAACACTCAACAATGTATGTGAAACAAAAATGGGAAAAGGAAGCCAATATAAGTATAACAGAGGAAGAATGGTTATCTATGTTGAGAACCCAGATGACCACAACTAATTCAGATTCATGGAGGGAGTTCACTTGGAAAAATATAATAAGGTTTTTCATAACCCCTAAAATAAAATATTTGCAATCTGGGAATCCAAAAACTGGTGAATGCTGGAGAAAATGCGGAAATGTATCGGCTAACCGTTTTCACATTTTCTGGGACTGTAATAACATTCATACTTACTGGCAGGATTTGAATAGAGAGATAAACGCAATAATGGGATTGAATCTTGAATGTGACTTTAGAACAATGCACCTGGGACTGTCCTCTTCAAAAATAACAAAAAAGGATATATACCTCTTTAATATATTATTAGAAACCAGTAAGAAGGCCATTACAAGGAAATTGCTTAAGGAAGATCCCCCATCTGGATGTGAATGGCAAGAAATTGTACATGATGTCTACAGTATGGAAGTGCTGACCCTTTCCTTAAGACAACAATCTACCAAAATCTCATCATACTGGGGGAGGTGGTCGAGAAGAAAGAAAAGATTTAGATGATCTGTTGTTTTTTTTTTTTCTCCCTTCCCTCGCGATTGTTCGCAATTTATATGCGTTTTGAGCAAAACCCCCCCAAAAAAAGGGATCCTTCATTTTGACTCCTAATCCATAAACTGTCAGATGTGTAACACTTAACATAACGTTTTATGGCAGAATCTGATCAAAATCTGAATACTCATTAATGTAGTATAAGTTATATTTGGTGACCACTGTCTGTATGTATATGTCTGTTATGTGTATTGGTTGTTCTTTAGAATGTATCCTTTTGTTCTGTATTTTGTTTGAAAAAAAGGAGGAAAAAAAAAATTATAAAAAAAAAAAAGGCAGAGTTTCCCCTGCCATTATTTTAGGGGGCGGCCCGCCGCCCCCTTTGAAGGTCAAGTTAATTTTATTTAATTATATTTTCTCTATAGAGCCAGATCACAACAGAAGTAATTTAAAGTAACCTTTTTTATAGAACATGTCTATACCTTGTTCTCTTATTAAACAAACTAAATAGCCTTATATTATTTATCTTATTTACACGACGGCACGTCATTTTGGTCTCTACGTTATGGTCGCACTCTCTGCATCACGCACAGCAGAGTTCCGCCCAATGCGCACGCACGCACACACACACTCAAACACACATCAAGCCCACTTCCCGATTCATATTTAAAATATGAATTCTGCAGGCGGTGTAATGAAATGGTGGCAGGAAGCTCGCGGTTTTGGGTGTAGTACTGTATGAAACGCTTGTATTTGTGACGATTCGGTGATATTAACGCCTGCCGTCTCATCTAATGAGCGACATAATACTCACCGACGATAGGTAAGAACTAAATAGGCACGATGAACAAAGTGATCCACAAAGAAACTAACAACTGTAATTAACCAATTAACAAGATGGGGTCCCAAAAAAAGGACAGTCCCACCCCCCCCCCAACACTCGCGTGTGTAGGCATTCAGTCCAAAAAAGTGAAATAACAAAGCGCCTTTCCGTTTAATGAAAAAAGGGACTCAAAAAGCCTCCGGCCGGGGGGAACACAAAGCATCCTGTAGCGCGATCGATGCGCTTTTTGTAAGAAAAATGATACATATTTAAAACGTAAATTAATCTAGCTTGGCGCTCATTTTGCTACGTGGACCTGAAGCGCGATGGGGAGATATCAAAACAAAACAACGGTCACTAATCAGAAGTACAAAATGAGAATTTGTAAAGAAAAATGTCAGAGGATAGCGACCCTGTGCGAAAATCTGCGGTCATCGATGATGTATCGACAGAGACACATTCTTCGATATCGATTGAAACACCATTATTTCGATTATAGCGCACTATATAGGCGTACTATGAGCACACACAAACACGGTAAACCACATGTGATATGAGGTGACGAAGGGAGAAAAAGATTGTGCTCCTGTGATGAGGAGATTGTGGAATAGAATGGAAAAGTAGTCGAATATGATAAACACTTTGCATTTGAATGTAGGTGTGAATAAGGGGGAGCGTCATTCATACGAAATGTCCAGTGTGCGAAGGAGAGCAAGTGATGAGTGTAAGTGACGTTGTTGGATTTTAATGTTTTGTTAGTCTTGCCCACGATATGCGCCGCTGCTGCATTATTCATTCAAAGTATTAGAGAAATATAGAAGCTCAATGCGGAGGAGATCTTGAATGTGTTAAAACCCGAAACCAAGCCATTCACACAGAACACATATTCAGCGCATTTTTTAGACGGAAAAATATGACTGCTGCACTCGCGTCTCATACAAGAGATGTAGTCGTGCAAAGTTAAAAGAGTTTAAACTTTTAGAAAACATGTTGCGAATTTGTGGAGGTTTATTCTTTTCACTGCGTCTCATGTTTTTAAATGCAGTCTGTGTGAATGGCGCTTAGGCTATTTGGTATTTTAAACAGCTAAAACATGATGCTGTTGTACATATTTGTGTATGCAATTAACGAAATTATTTATTTGATTTTCATGATTCAATTGATAAATAATGCACGTTTGTATAGACGTTACTTGATAAATGTGCTGCATAGTTTGTCATTGCACTCTCGGTAGACAATGAGACCTATACAGCAGGCCGAGGGGATGCGAAGAAGATAGGTTGCGGGAAAGACACCCTATTTAATCATGCATATTCAAAATCCATTGGAGCAACTGAGGGATATGTTTTAATTTTTATTGTGTTAGATAATATTGTGTTTGCCGTCTGAAAAATATAATCTTTTATAAATAACATAGATGGTTAACATTTTAAACCGGGTTTTGAGTACAGTAAGGGGCATACGGCGCACGACGGGGCGAGGGATAGAGAGTTTAAAAAAGGTTATAAAAAATGTTAACAAGCTAGAAATGATCAAACTACAAGGTAATTCCAAAAAAATCATAAACATGCTTCTGCTGGAAAATGATGACATATTGGGCAAAACAGTGATTGGAATAGGAAGCAGTGATTGAAATGAACATACAAGATCAATGTATGCAAATATTTTAGTGGCAATAGAGAACTAGCCCCAAACTTGTGAATTTATATCAGCATATGCCAAAAAAAAAAAAAACATACTGGCTACTATGTTTACTTTTCAGTTAAGAGGGAGACAAACAATGCAAAATTGTAACTACAGAACTAAACAGTTAACGTAGAATTTAGCATTGTGTAATTCACTTTAAATTAGGCGATTCTCAGCTGTAATCAAACATCAGAGCAACAATACAATAAAAACCACAGTTCAGCAACAGGAGAACAAAGAGCAACCAAAGAACTCTAATCAAAAAAAAAAAAAGAGTGTGAAAGAGAAGAAACCAGAAAGAAGACTAGAAGAAAAACAAAATCAGAAGAGGGCGGACAGGGAGCGAGGAGATCAGGCTTCTTACATAAGAGTGCGGGTTATATAAGAGAAGGTGAGCGAGCATTGGCAGGCCGTGGAGGTGGAATGTAGGCACGCTGACAGTGACACACTGACAAATTAAAGAATAGTTACAGCAAAGTGAACCGTTAAATCAATCAACAAAAATAATCGCTCACCCCGCGAATGCACAAAGCAAACCGGCCATAGTCTGCTTTTTTTTTTTGGTACAGATGGAAACTTTAAGCGAGATCTCCGGCTGTTTTCATAAACCCGTATCATTTTTCAGTCTCCCGTGAAACCCAAAGGAAAGGAATTATGCCGTTGTCCTGGATGATTTTGTCCATACAATGAAAGCGAATGAGGCTGGATGCTGTAGAGTACCAAAAATGACAAAAAAGCACCATGAATAAATCATAAAAGTGCCCTACATGACTCGAGCCTTCAGTCTTCAAATCATACAGACTATTTTTAAAATGTGTTTGATTCATAACATATAGCACTATTATACAATAAAATAATAGAATTACACACTTTCTATTAGAAAATCATATATAGGCTAAGTCTTCAGATTCCAAGTTATATAGACTACTTTTATGATGTATTTTCTGTATGTGTCATTTATAATATATACAGAACTTAATGTGTATAAATGCATACACATAAATATACATGCATCATTTATTTTATATACCATTTTATTTGCTCTTTAGTTGATTTTGTTGCTTCTATTGTCCTCATTTGTAAGTTGCTTTTGGATAAAAGCGTCTGCTAAATGGCCTAAAACCGTAAATGCCTTAATATATATATATATATATCGATAGTAAATTTATATATAATTTTACATAGTTATATATAGTTTAATTAGGGTTGGGCCGATAGATGATGCCATCGTCCATCACCGATGGCTGATAGACATCACGATGTTGAGCCGGCATCGTGATCCCCCCCCCCCAATCCCAATACCGTGTTCGGAAGATAATTACATTTAGCGAACCCCTAAGGGAATACTACGAGATTGGAGTAAAAGGTCTATATTTCAATCTTTTTCCTTCGGCAATTGTATAATTGGTAATTATACGACATATTTCGTCATCATGAGCCGCTATTTATACCTGTCATTGAAAACTGGCCTCATCTTTTGATGCACGAGGTTCAGCATTCGAGATTCGCCGATCACACGACTCTGTTTTATACTATGGAGCGGCAGTACTTGCCACACATTTTATATGTTTGTCAGTGGTCCAGAGGATCTGCAAATCATTCGCCATCATCCTCAGTCATCTCTCTTTACTCTGTTTATGTGGTAAGTGAAATTTTATGTACTTTAATGTAACAGGCAACCGTTACACCGTGTCTACACCAGACGCAACAGTTGTCGCGCCGCAACAGCTAAAGTCTGTCTACACTGGGCATTCTATATAACGGACTATACATAACTAATCTCTAGTATGATTATAGTGAGTTCTATAGTATTTTGTCGCACCGCGCCACTCACGTCCGGTGTAGACACGGTTTAGGAATTGTTAGTTGTTTTCCCTCATAAGGATTCACGCTTCGGGCACACACCCCTCCCCCTGCTCGCCTCCGTCCCTGCTGATGTCATCGTCCGTCACAATGTTTCACTGTAGACATCGTCCGATGCCAATTTTGTAGACATCACCCAACCCTAGTTTTAATTACACAGTTTATAGTTTTACACACACATACATATATAAAAATTTAATTTAACATTTTTTTACACACATACACACACATATAGAATAAATATATGATATATATATATAATCTATATATAATAGATATATAATATACTATGTGACAGAAATATACAAATCGTATATATGCAAGACAGCATACAGTTTGGACGACCTGAGGAGAGTAAAAGATGACAGATCCTGTCTTTTTGGGGTGAACTATTAGTTTAAGGTCAATCTTTTCCATTATTTTATCAGCTGTTCCAACAAAAACCGTAGAAATCAATGACTTTTTAATTATTGCTTATCAAACCTATGTTGAATCCGAACTGGAATATATAGCATAGTGCGTCGAACTATTAATCGCATCCAAAATAAAAGTTTTGTTTACAAAATATATGTGTGGTGACTTTGTGGTGTGGTGTGATATATATTAGTATATATATATATAAGATATAAATAGACCAACACATACATGTATATTTTTGAAAATATTTGCATGCTTTATTTTATATAATTTATATTATATAAAATATTTTAATATACATAACAATTGTCTTACATATATCATGCATTGTTTGATTTATATAACATACATCATAATAAATATACACAGCACACACACCTATATTATGTAAACAAATCCTTTTATTTTGGATGCGATTAACTTCGTTTAACAGCACTAATATATACATGCATATATATATATGGATGGAAATACAATTCCACACATAATCCATTACACCATTATAAACCCACTGACTTCGATTCTAACATTGCAATTTACATAGAAAACAAGAACAGAAACATGTATATGTTCAATTAATCTCATCTTTTCAATTATGAGAGCGATTGTGTGTAAACTGTAACTGTAGATTACTCTACACCTGCGCTCGCCACAAACAAAAACACAAACCCTCATCATACATCACTACACTAGAAGTACATTATCCTATTTTCGTATCATACAAAAGTGTTTTAAAGCGCTTTAGTGGACTGAACTGAATGAGGTGCATTTACATAACTGTACTTGGTGACCAGCGGCGCTGCTAACAGATGAACAACCAGCCGGAAAACTCACCTAAGATCCGCGATACGACCCCCAAACCACTTTAAACACATACATGCAGATGTTTTGTACCGTCTTATATGCGTTGTGTATAAAACACATCTTTATTTGAAGCCCCTCGAGCGTGCTAGCTGTTAGCGCGTTAGCACGGGCGTGCGATGCTCTCTTTTGTTGACGTTAGCTTCCGCGCTAACTGTGCTCAAACATAACTAATAAAACACATTATCGCCGCTTGAACAAGCGTGTGTGGCGGTAAATCGGCGTCTTACCTTTTTACACCCTTGTTAGGATCCCTCGGCTGCGTTGTGACTCATTAAATTATTAATATTAATTTATGTAGTACTCCCTGATTCTTTTATTTTATCTATCAATTGAGCAGGAGCAGCGACCTCAAACGCCCCCCGAGGCGCACAGACTCGCTCTGAAGGTTCCGCTCTTCTTACGGTCCGGGGGGCTGAGTGTCACTGAGTGTTTCATAATCACTCAGGGTTGCACACATGTCAATACAACAAGGTGGCGTCTGGCGTGTTGTATAAATGCCAAGAATAATCCAGACAGATGACTTACAAAAGGAAGTTCAAAGACAAGGCTGTATCTAGGCATACACCGTTTCAATCTGGAAGCCTGTACTTTCATCTTTTCTTTTATTCGTTTCGTTTCGGGATGTACCTTCATATTATGCATGCATTTTGATGTTTTAAGTATTGTATTAAGTTATTGCATACATATAAAATAGTAGCCTATATGTGACATGTTTTATGTTTATGACAGGTAAAGCTATACATACAGTATTATGTAATTCATTACATAATAAACATTATAGGCTGTGTTATATGTTATGAAACAGTCATGTTTATGGAAAGGTTGTTAAAATGGCAAAGATGTTCAAGCTAGGTTTTACATTTTGCTTAAGCCTGTATTGTTATAAATAATATACTATTATGATGTAATAATATATACATTCATTCAAGTATTTGAGTAGCCTACATATCTGTTTAATTTGTTGAATTAAAATATTATTAGAGAATTAAAAAATATTATTTTTATGATATTTGTGTAAAATGTGCTATTGCGTTCAAATAAATCGATTTATTGTGTGTTATATAATTTATGATATAATTAGAAGCAGTTTATAGCATGTTATAAAACAGCAAAGTTCAAGAAAAGGTTGTGTAAATACCCGAAATCCATTTAGACGACTTTCACTTTTTACTTGATTATACATATTATTTTATATAGAGTCTAGATTCTAGAAGATAATAATATATGCTTTGATTAATGTATCATATTTTTCTAAACAAGCCTGTAGTTATCTTTTTAGACTGTATTATTGCATATATTACTTTGTCATTTATAATGTAATAATATGTACTTTCATTAATCATATTTTCTATACAAAGCCTTTTTACTTTAACCTTTTTTTATTTAGCATATATCTTTATGATATTTTAGTGCTTTTGAACATTAAATATATAATTTTTAGAAACTATAGTATCTGATAAATAGTCAATTCTAATATTTTAATGCGCTTAAAATTATTTAAATATAACAATATGTTAAAAATACATGTTATTCATGTTATGTAACTTATTATATAATTAGGAAGCATTTTATGGCATGTTAAAAAAAAAAAAACAGTGTGTTAGAAAAAAGTTTCTTACTGTCTAAGACCCAAGAATAATCAAACTAGAAAACTTTTTAAATGTAGTTTAGGACAAAAAAAGAGACAGTACCAGTATCACGCCTTTATAATAATACATTTGTTTATTATTATTATTATTACTACTACTAAATAAAATATATTGCTATAACAGATTTTATATGCACTAAAAACATTCATATACTACACTGTAAAAAAAATTCCGTGAAATTTACGGTAAAAATCCGGCAGCTGTGGTTACCGGAATTTTTACCGTTTAAAAAAAAATACGGTAGCAATGTTTTAGGATTTAACTTAAATTTACAGTTAAATACCATAATTTCATTAACTGATATAATATACCAACCTATTGAAGTACTGAAATCTGTTTTGTACCTTTGTAATACACTGATAACCACCAAATGCAGGTAGAAAGTCTCAGGTGATGAGAAAGTCACATGATGAACCAAAGCCCATCACAAGCAGCTTTTAAATAAAAACATATACAAAAGGTGCACAGTGTCATTCACACAAAAACTAAACACCATCATGGTAACACACAAAACTTAAATAATACAATAAACATTAATTTAACAACATTAGGTGTAACACACAACCCTAATACGTATACACAACTGATAAGAAAAACTAAGAAGAAACATACTTATTTCAACAAAAAAACATAAAATTTGAAATGTAACGCAGGGAATTCTGGGAATGTCAATTTACGGTTATTCACTGTAAATTATACGGTCTTTTTCACTTCCAAAAACGGTATACTACCGTAAAATATATGTCCAATACATGTAATGTCCAATAAATTTTTTCACCGTATATAGTAGGGGAACACCATTAACCATTTAACAGGTTTTTAACTATAGCATTTTTACAGTCTTTTACCATTAAATTCACGGTAATTTTTTACAGTGTACAAATCACGTAAATCACTTTTAATTACATAAAATATTATGTAAAGTGATATTTAGGCATACATAATGTCCAACATAAACGGTTTAGATCGAGATATAGGACAACCACAAACAGGTATACCAAAAAAAAATAAACTTACGAACCCCGTTTTATCGTGCCACTCATCTGTCGTGAACTTCGCAGCAGCAGCTGCAGCGCCATCCAGCGCGTCTTCACTGTAGTGCGTCATGACGCACGGCGCAGCGGAATGACGTCAACTACAGCCGACGGCGCTGCTCTTTTTGTGTTTACTAGCCGTCCAGATCGTCCAAAGATCGATCAAATGTGTATTAGGAAATGACTGATGTAGTGTTTTATAATATTATGGACTGGTCGATGGTTTAGCGGAGAGATCTGGCGACTCTGATTTCTGCAAAAATGAACAAAGGTTGGCTGGAGTTAGAAAGTGACCCGGGTGAGTCTCTAAATAAACATTTATGCACATAATGCCATTCTATAATAATCAATAATTATATTATTATTCATAAACCATCCTGTAGGTTAACATGCCATCTTCCAATATAGTATTTTGTGCTTGTAGTATATTAATTTGACTAAAATGCAGATAAGTCAACGCACTCGTATTAATTTCTGGTTTATCTCATAATATAATACTTTATCATATACAACTTCTACTTGCTTATAATACTGTCTGTTTTGTGATGTCTCGATCTTTTTCAGGGTTGTTCACACTCTTGTTGGAAGACTTTGGTGAGTTGATCTGTTTGGCACAGACATGCTTTTATCAATCTATTAAATATGTCAAGTCAAGTCTGCTTGGAAAGTATCATTATGGAAAGTATGATATAATGTTTATGTTTGGACTCAGGTGTGAAGGGCGTTCAGGTGGAGGAAATCTATGATCTTCAGAGCAAATGTCAAAGGTGGATTAATCACACACTTTTACGTTTTGTAATTTTTTTTTAAGCCTGTATGTTAATATTTATAAACTAATATTAATTTGTTAACAATATGAATCATTTACATGTTGTTTGTATACATACATATATTAAAATTGTTAATATCAGTATGTATTACAGTTTTTATCACAATTACATTTTTAAGCCTGTATAATATTGTTATATTGGTGATATTGGTTTCCTAATGATATTAATAATTTAAATATGAATTATAATGGTATTTTGGATTTTTGTTAACCTTTCATTTTTAATTTATTTTTTATAAGAAAAAAAACTTTGTAAATTTAATCCTAATTTGTATACTATATAATATTTATTGGTTATTTCATCATACAATTTACCTCTTTTACCACTTAACATTTTAAGCATTTATGTTTATACAATAACAATTAATAAATTATTAATTTTGTAAAAATTTTAATTTTTATCTATCTGTCTATATAAAACTTTTTTTTGATTATTCTAAAGCTGTCCTGTCTTTTTTTGTCTTCTCAGTCCTGTTTATGGCTTCATCTTCCTCTTCAAGTGGATCGAGGAGCGAAGATCTCGGCGTAAAGTCTCCACGCTGGTGGATGAAACCTCAGTTATCGATGACGAGATTGTTAACGACATGTTTTTTGCTCACCAAGTTAGTCCCGACAATATTTGCACTGCAACATAAATCTGCAGTTATTATCCTCCTTTTCTATAGTCTGTTTGTGGAATGTTGTGTGCAGTTGATACCGAACTCCTGCGCCACTCACGCTCTTCTGAGTGTGCTTCTGAACTGCAGCGGCGTGGAGCTGGGAACGACCATCTCCCCCCCTTACCCCCTCGGAAGCCGTATAGGCTTTCACCAAGGGTTCAGTCCTGAGGTTCAGTTCTCACATAAAGTCATTTTGGATAATTAAAGGATTAGTTCACCCAAAAATTAAAATTCTATCATCATTTACTCACCCTCAAGTTGTTCAACCATTATAAACCGACTTTAGCTTGTGAACACAAAAGAAGATATTTTTAAGAATATTTGTAACAATTGATGATGGTAGCCATTGACTTCTATAGTATGGGAAAAAGTACTATGCAAATCAATGGCAGCCGGTAAAGGGATAGTTCACCCAAAAATTAATATTCTGTCATTACTTACTCACCCTCATGTTGTTCCAAAACCTTAAGACCTCCGTTCATCTTCGGAACAAAAATTAAGATATTTTTGATGAAATCTGGGAGCTCTCAGACCCTCCATAGACAGCAAAGCAACTACCACTTTCAAGGCCCAGAAACATAGTAAGGACATAATTAAAATAGTCATGTGACATCAGTGGTTCAACCTTAATTTTACAAAGCTACAAGAATACTTTTTGTGTGCAAAGAAAACAATAATAACATCATTTATTCAACAATTCTTTTTTTTTCTTGTCCCCGGGTTACCGTCTTCCACCATGTTGGAGAGTACCCCAGAGCATAATCAGCGTTGTTTACGTTCAGCATGTGCGCACTTTCTAAGTAAACTAAACAACGCTGCTTATGTTGGTTACTTGACCCCTGATGGTCACATTGACCAACTGTACGATGTCCTTGCTACGTTTCTGGACCTGGGAACATTGCATTTCTGTCTGCGGAGGGTCAGAGAGCTCTCAGATTTCAACAAAAATATCTTAAATTGTGTTCCGAAGATGAACGAGGGTCTTACAGGTTTGGAATGGCATGATGGTGAGTAAATGTTGACAGATTTTTCATTTTTTGGGTGAACTAACCCTTTATCTATTTGGTTACCTTTATCACTTTGTCATGTTTAAAAATGTCTGAATGTCAACAAAGTAGCATTAGCACACTTACATCTTCTCTTTGCCTGTTTTAAAACAAGTCTTTATTGTTTGACTTCTCAGAGTAAAGGTTACGCCATTGGAAACGCTCCTGAGCTGGCAAAAGCCCACAACAGCCATGCCAGGTAGAGTCAAGTTTTAACATTACACGTCTTCCCCATTAACATAGAATAAGTAGATTTTACACAAACAGATCTAAATCTGCTGTGTTGTAGTCATTGTTTTTGTCTTGTTTTCCATGTAGACCGGAGCCACGGCACCTGCCGGAGAAACAGAACGGCATCAGTGCCGTGCGGACAATGGAGGCATTTCACTTCGTCAGTTATGTGCCAATCAAAGACCGGCTGTTTGAGCTGGATGGTCTGAAGGCATATCCCATCGATCACGGTGAGAACGTAATGTCAATAAAACTCTTTTGTGAGTTTAAGGAGAAGAGTAGATTACATTAATCTGTCTGTTTTCCTCAGGGCCGTGGGGTGAGGATGAAGAGTGGACGGATAAAGCCAGACGGGTCATAATGGAGCGAATAGGACTGGCCACTGCTGGGTAAGAGCTAAACTAATCAAGATTCACATCTTTGGGTTTGAGGAAAAGTATATATAGCATATTGACAATATATAATTAATATATGATATATAGTATATATATATATATAGTTATAGATATATATTACACACACACACACCACTGCTCAAAAAAATTAAAGGAACAGCACTTTGAAAACACACATCAGATCTCAATGGGGAAAAATATCATGCTGGATTTCTAAACTGATATGGACTGGATAATGGGTCAGGAACAAAAGGATGCCACATTGTTTGATGGAAATGAAAATGATCAACCTACAGAGGGCTGAATTCAAAGGACACACCCCCCCCACCCCCCCCCCCCCCCCCCCACATCCCCCCCCCCCCCCCCCCCCCCCCCCCACCCCAACCCCCACCCTCGAAATCAACGTGAAAAAATGAAGCAGCAAGCTAGTAATTTTGCCTGAAATTCATTGCAGCACTCAAAAATGGCATCTCAGTAGTTTGTATGGCCCCCATGTGCTTGTATGCATGCCTGACAATGTCGGGGCATGCTCCTAATGAGATGACTGATAGTGTCCTGGGGTATTTCCTCCCAGACCTGGACCAGGGCATCACTGAGCTCCTGGACAGTCTGAGGTGCAACCTGGCGGCATCGGATGGACCGAAAACACAATGTCCCAGAGGTGTTCTACTGGATTTAGGTCAGGCGAGCGTGGGGCCCATTCAATGGTATCAATTCCTTCATCCTCCAGGAACTGCCTGCATACTCTGGCCACATGAGGCCGGGCATTGTCGTGCATAGGGTTGCAAAGGGGTAAAAAATATCTGGAAACTTTCCAAAAATCCCTGGAATATTCCAAAAAATCCTGGAAACTTTCCAAAATTTCTGGAATGTTTCCTAAATTTACTGGAAATTTTCTACATTTTTGCAACCCTAGTCGTGCACCAGGAGGAACCCAGGGCCCACTGCACCAGTGTAGGGTCTGACAATGGGTCCACGGATTTCATCCCGATACCTAATGGAAGTCAGGGTACCATTGTCTAGCCTGTAGAGGTCTGTGTGTCCCTCCATGGATATGCCTCCCCAGACCATCACTGACCCACCATCAAACCGGTCATGCTAAATGATGTTACAGGCAGCATAACGTTCTCCACGGCTTCTCCAGACTCTTTCACGTCTGTCACATGTGCTCAGGGTGAACCTGCTCTCATCTGTGAAAAGCACAGGGTGCCAGTGGCGGACATACCAATTCTGGTGTTCAATGGCAAATGCCAATCGAGCTCCACGGTGCCGGGCAGTGAGCACAGGGCCCACTAGAAGACGTTGGGCCCTCAGACCACCCTCATGTGGTCTGTTTCTGATTGTGTTTAGGAGTTTAATTGACTTGATGCTATACTCTGATTAAAAAGTGCTCCCTACATTTTTTTGAGTAGTGTATATTATATTTATTTGATCAAATTATATTAAATAATTTAAATAATTAAATAATATTAAAAGTAATGTTGTCTTTCTAATGTATCTGATTTGTCTTCTCGTTCCTCAGAGAGCCCTACCATGACATCCGGTTCAATCTTATGGCGGTGGTTCCAGATCGCAGGATAAAATACGAGTCTAAGCTGGAGATCCTGAAACGGAACAGGCAAATCATTCTGGAAGGGCTCCAGCAGGTTAGGGAGAAAAAAGTGAGTACTTTTTTGTGTGTGTGAATAAAATCCAAAATTTGGAGTCTCAAACATTCTGTGAAGGATTTCTCTATTGGCACTTTTCCATTGTACGGCTCGGTACGGCTCACTTTTGGTGGGTTTTCCACTGTGTACAGTACCTAGTACCTTATACTTTTTTTTTTAGTACCACCTCAGTTCCAAGCCAGCCGTACCGATACTAAAATGTGACGTGAAAACACTGCAGATTCATTGGATTTGTGACACAAGACACCAAACCCGCAAGATTTAAATAGTCAGCAACAGCCAGCGCAGTCACTTTTTTAAACAACTTGCTTGCAAGGACCAGCGCACACAACTTGAAAAAAGAAATGGCTGTATCGTGGCGTAGCTGGGGTGGCGGCACAACTATAATGATCAGTTTACAATCCCACCCACATTGAAGCGTTACTAAACTGCAGTGGAAAAGCAAACCAAGCCAAAGTAAATTGAGCCGAGCCGTACCACACAGTGGAAAAGCGCCATATGTGGTAAAATCTAGGTCAGTTGTGAATGTCTCAGTACACCTATGTATATGCTACAGGTAATTCAAATGACCCAACAAGGTTCAGGCCAGGATCGAAAGCAACAAGACTCCTCCTCCTCAGAAGACACGCCTCCTGCTGTGAAAAAGGAGGAGGGGCAAGGTACACCGATACCTTTGTGTACAGAGCAGGCCTCACCCACTGGTAACATATTTGAATTTAACTTAATTTGAATGTCTTACATTTATTTAAAAT
This sequence comes from Sinocyclocheilus anophthalmus, assembly GCA_018155175.1. Classification (NCBI taxonomy): domain Eukaryota; kingdom Metazoa; phylum Chordata; class Actinopteri; order Cypriniformes; family Cyprinidae; genus Sinocyclocheilus; species Sinocyclocheilus anophthalmus. The sequence goes on along the minus strand of JADLZN010008191.1, from coordinate 37,747 downwards.
GAGAACCTTTTGATTAATACCTGTTATTGCCAACAATGACATGTGGAGAAATAAGTCAATGGGAACATTCTTGCCTCAAAACATACAACAGTCCGTGTGAATAGGTTTTAAAAATAATGTATAAATATAGTTTAAGCGTAATTCAGTAATGTAGGGATTCAATAAAGAAGAACCTAAAACATGTCCCACTCCCATGACACTTTAGAAATTCAGGAAGGTGCCACTGCTCTCCCAAGTCCCGCTGGAAAAGTCAGACCCATGGCTAAACCTGCCACCTTGCCTAGAGGGGGCGCTCCGCCACCAGCCCCTCTACCTGTTCCCAGCCTCAACCCCAATCCCATCGTCCAGCGTCTGCCAGCCTTCCTGGACAACCACAACTACGCCAAGTCCCCCATGCAGGTAAGGTCGGTTGTGTTTCAGGATATCTGGAATAGTTAGCATGATATGTGCTTTCATTCAGTATGCTTGATGATTGATAGGAAGAGGAGGATCTTGCTGCAGGTGTGGGTCGCTCACGCCTACCTGGCCCCCCTCAGCCCACTTATTCTGATGATGAGGATGACTATGATGATGAAGAGGAGGAGTGCAGCACTGCAGGTGCCACAAGCAGGTATACAACTATGAAAGTGTTCAAATTTGAACATATTTAATGTGTTCTTGCAGTGGTAACAAACCTCCAGTACTCAAGAGGGCGATAGAGTTCCTTCAAATGTCTGTATCGTTAAACCAAAATAAAGGTGTTATTATTCAGCAAACTATAAACATAGTGACAACTTAACAACCTTTACCTAACTTGCTTGGCAACATTTTCGCTACGACAGTCGAAAGGTCTAGCCACTGAAGTTCAAATATTTTAATGCATCCAAATCGGATCCAAAATTTCTGCATACGCATATGATCGTAACTCCACGCAGCTCCCGCACTACTCTCCATTAGAAATGAATGATTTCGTCTGTGTTTTGTGGAGAGAGTGGGAAGGCAGCTTAAGTAGTGAAAAATTATGTAGAACACGAAAAAAATTGCGCAAAAAAAAAAAAGCTCACAATAGTGGCACTTGGAACGCAATGACGTATTTGCATTCATGTAGTTACATAGAGTATGTTTTGGACCTTTATTGGTTGTCTGTGTGATCAGCAGGGTCCGAAGAAAGGTTGGTCTACGTGCACGTACCATGGGCCGAAGTGGAGTCTGTGCGGTTGCAGCAATGGAGAGTCAGCTAGCACTCAGCGTTTTAGCTGAGAAACTCAAGAAGGAAGTCCAAAGGAAGGACTCCATGGCTACAACAGGTTCCACACCTCTGAATGTACGCACCGAGAGTCGCACGGGTGGGATCAGCATCACCTCGGCCTGCCAGCCGTCGCCCACGCCCAGTAACGAAAGCACGGATACGGCCTCGGAAATCGGAAGCGCGTTCAACTCACCACTTCGCTCGCCCGCGAGATCGCAAGCAGCTACGCGGCCCTCCAGCCCTGTGGTGCCTCACTTGAGTCGTGCGCTGTTTGGAGAAGAGGAGGGGCTGCTTAGGTTAGATGCCCGACACAATCGAGCCGTCCGGGACTTGGGGGCGCTAGTGAGCTCCACGATGCTGCGACTGCAAGAGGATGGCGTCATGTACGCCTTGCCAGCTACAGGTACGTGTTCACGTTCAAAACAATGAGGTTTTAATAACTGAAATTTCTTTTGTGGAATACTTTTTTGGATAACCTCGATCTCATTTGACAGAAATCTTGGAAGGGTTAAAGAAAGCAGGTGGTGTGGAGAAGAAAGAGAAAGAAGAGACGACTGGTCCAGGAGGAGAGGAGGAAGTGAAGGAAGGACCATCGGTGGAGATGAAACAGGAGGACATCAAAGAGTCAGTGGACATCAAACCAGACAAGGGGAACCTGCCATCCACCAACGCAGAAACCAGCACCAAACCTCCTGGAGAAAAATACACCCCTAAAGTAAGACACCAGAAATTTGTTTTCTTTCTGCGATGTAGTGATGTTTGCTTTGAGTTAGTGATGCAACTTTCCATGAACTTGAGGGTTTCTGTTGCACAGGAGTTGCTGGCCTTGTTGAAGTATTTGGAAGCTGACATTGCCAACTATGAAGTGTGTTTGAAAGAAGAAGTGGAGAAAAGGAAAAAGTATAAGGTAAGTGTTTGACTTAAGGTTTCCGGTGAACAAAAACGTAATCTCGCAGGACTTGAATGATTTCCAGAGAACCTGTAGTGATGCTTTTTGTCCTTTTTCAGATCGATGACCAAAGGAGGACTCATAACTATGATGAATTCATCTGCACCTTCATATCAATGCTGGCACAAGAAGGTAAAAAAAATGTTGTTTCTTCTGTGGAATGCAAAATCAGATATTTTTGAGAATCTTCACATGCCACAAAAATGGCAGCGTGAACGTTCTGTTAAACTAATCCAGTGGTTCCCAACCATGTTTAAAAATTGCACGTGATTTTCTTAATCAAACACACTTGATTCAGGTCATCAGCTCATTAATAGACACTCCAAGACGATGAAATGGGGTGTCAAACAAAGGAGACATTCAAATGTGTAGTGTTGAGGGTTAGGAACATGGTAAGGAACCATGCTTTTTTTTTAAATGGGTCATATGATGCGATTTAATTTTTTTTTTCTCTTTGGAGTGTTACAAGCTCTTGAATAAAGAAGATCTGTAAAGTTGCGAATACTAAAGTCTCAAATCCAAAGAGTATTCTTTATAAAAGTGCAGAGTCAGCCACACTCCTAAAACGGCTGTTCTAACACGCCCCCACATATCTACCTCACTATGTGGGAAGATTTGCATAACGCCGCCCAAATGTTCACGCAAAGAAAGAAGGCGTAACTTTTATTCTCACTGTAGTATTGTTGCCGCTGCCGCCATGTCGTGAAGGTGCTGTGTGCTTCGTTGTGAAAGCGAAACTATTGTTTGGTCTTCCAAAAGAGGACGATATCTGCGTCGTAATGCCATAGCGATGAGCGGTGTGCGTCGCTGAGGGACTACAGCAACTTTCACAGTGGACAAAGAGAGTCAAGCTGGGGTCCGGTCCATGTGGTTGCTGCTCATTCGTAGCATCTGCCGGTGCGCGCCCTTCTCGACCCCGCCGCCTCAGCTCACTCTAGCCCGGCCTCAGCGCACGCTAAGCCGGGGCTTCCGCTCACGCTAGGCCGCTGTGTTTTTCGTTGTGAAAGCGAAACTACTTTGTTTGGTCTTCCAAAAGAGGACACGACTACAAATCAGTGGTTAAGTCATATTTACAACACTGTTCCAGAGCAGTTTAACCCAAATATCCAGATGTGTGCAGCACATTTTATGGAGGACTGTTTCCTGATCCTGGGAGAGTAGACTACAATGCCGGCAGTTCTGACTCACAGACTGTAAGTACGTTTTCATTTAAAGGATTTGCCACTGATGATTCAAACGCGAGTTTTGGGCAGTAGAGTAGCACTTGTTGTTTGTCATTTCTCCGATCACAAATGCAGACAGGGTTTTATGTTTACGCGGCGCGATAAAAAGACAGTATAAGTCATTATAATCAGTAATTATGTCCCCACTGGATGCAACAAATGACTCGTTTGTAATGGGTTTTAATGTTTTTGTCTCGTCGCTCCGGCCGGACACGGCATCAACAGTATGGTGAGGGGTGTAACATTTCAGTCACACGCTTGAGGTATTCGGCCAATCACAAAGCACTGGATAGCTGGCCAATCAGAGCACACCTAGCTTTTTCAGAACGATGAGCTTTGTAAAAATCGACATGTTTCAGAAAGGTGGGGCATAGAGGAGAATCAATAATGTACATTATGTGGAAAATAATTTGTTTTTTTTTTTTACTTTAAACCGCATTAACATTTCATTACACCAAATACACAAAAATAATGTTCTTTTTAGCAGCATTATATGACCCCTTTAATCATTCCATGTCCTTTTGGTGTTTTGTAGGTATGTTAGCGAGTCTGGTGGAGCAGAACATCTCCGTGCGTCGCAGACAGGGCGTAAGCATTGGCCGGCTCCACAAACAACGCAAGCCCGACCGGCGGAAACGTTCACGACAATACAAAGCCAAGCCGCCAATACTGACTAAAAAAGAACCGAATGGCGCAAACTCGACAAACTCAATCTCGGAAACATTGTCAGAGACATTTCTGAGATGAACCAACGATACCAAAAACACCTCATTGACAGTGGTAGATATTGAAAAAAAAACAATATATATAATATATAATATTTTTTTTTTTTTTTATCAAGCGTTCACATACTAAACTGCCCATGTACAAGACATCACAATAGTGTTGGGCAAGTTACTCTGAAAATATAATCAAATTACTGATTACTCCTCTTAAAAGTAATCACGTTACTGTTCTGATTACTTTATTTCAAAAAGTAATTAGTTACATTACTAGTTAAGTTACTTTTTTCTCCATGAAATTCATGAAATCCCAGCATACACGCTCCCGAAAAATATTTGTTATTAAAGCATCAACATTAACAGAACACTGTTATTTTTAACTAAAACAAGCGGCTGCTACACGTGCATGGTTTGGCATGGCAGAATGAAAGCAAAGAGCGCTGCATTTATACTCCCTAAAAGACATCTCAGTTCATTGCAATCTCACAAATCTCTGTTATAACACAATACATATATGCATAATGAATCTTTCATAATGCCTACAATTCGTGTGTTATGAGAGGATTTGTGAGCACGCAAATTTCAGCACTGCATTGCTCAATGCTGCAAACACGTGTTATAGCCCAAATAGAAACTATGCATACGCTTGCACTTGTTAATCGTTTATATTTTATATTAGTTCATGTTACTTTTGTGCAATAGATGAATAACAATTTATTGTTTTAGATATTTTATGTTTAGATATATCTATTTTGCGAGAGTAACCGTGAATCATTATTGCACACACACACACGAGTGTTGTACCGCCTATGAACCAGCACTCGCCCATCTTGTCCCGCGCTCGGGTCTCGCGGGAGCAGGCCTCTAATCCACTGGCACTTGACACAGTGCATGTGCTACATCCTTTTTACAATCTCTAGATTATAAAACATTGAATTCTGTCAGCAAGAGACCTCGGCTTGTAACTATACTCTAATTACTATTTTGAAAATTATAACGCGTTAAATTACTCCGTAACTAAAAAAGCAATCAAATTACTGTAACGTGTTACTAAGTAATGTGTTACTGCCCAACACGGATCACCACTTCCAAAGCAAATTGGTGATGCTCACAAGATGTTAAGAGATACTGAACCATTTTTCATGTTGCCATTACTTCATGTACTGTATAAAGCTAATCATAAAACCAACAATCATTGAAGCACCATATTGGGAAAATGACTGAGTATCTTGACTGAGTATTGGGCTGGACTGATTCAGACTCTAAATTACAAAGATTCCAGAAATCCCAAATATCTAGTCCAGGTGCTACCAAAGATAATGGCGCTCCAAATTCACTCAAACAGTGCAGGGTATGTTTGTTGTTAACAAATGGACCAATCGCCAATCTGGATGGGATTCTAGAGATACGCTTTTCAAAGTCCACAGCTGTTTTGTTCATAAGATTAATAGACAAAAAGAATGCAAGATGTTTTAAGACTGTAAACTTGAATTGGTTTGTGAATGTGTATTGGTTCATTTCATACAAATCATCTCTCAGCAAGAGTTAAATAAGAAAAGGTTTTTGGTTGAAGTTTACTTGTTCTTCACAATTTTCTTGAAGATTGTTTTTACTGGTAAGGAATAGGCCAGTGGGTTTTGTCTCAGACATGTTCTGTTTGTTTGTACATGTATTTGTGTATTATCTGATGTCCACACAGGACTGTCAGATCTAGACATTGAAATAAATGTTTCGAATTACACTGGTGGTCTTGCTTTCGTTTTTAAAAGCGTCTTGCTTGGAAAGGACTAGTCTTCACACGTAGTAAGCAGCAGGGGAAAACACACCATCCGCCCGCCACACCTCCTCCTCATTGAAGGTGAAGAGCATCGCTATGGCTTCCAACTTCATGGTTTTTCTTCTCCTGTCCACGGGATTATTCACGACTGTAGTCGGTAAGTGTCTAAGGAAATGTTTCTAAACATTTTAAACGTGCTTTTCGAGTAAATAAAGTTTTTGAACTACGAATACATGACGGATGTCATATGTTTGTTTGGAAGTATGTGGGAGGCTGCGCTCGTTTTTAAGATATTTTCAAATTATTCCGATATTCCCCTCTTTTATGTTTTACGTGTTTCTAGTTTGTTAATTATTTGTCATATTTTTCTAAACATTGTTTTTGCGCGTTTGGCACGACATGTTTCTTTTTCCACGTGGAGATTAAGTACACTTGTTGAAATTAAGTTAGTGTTATAAATGTTACATGTTGTTATAAAAATGATCATGGTTTAGGTGCTACAACGTTAATATGACCAGTAAACTCCAAAAAAGAAAGATGTTAGATCCGTGAAGGACGGAAGTGTTCATTTTAGTCTACATAAAGGGGTCTATGAGCGATTTCAGTAGATTTCCTCTTCTTGGGTTGTTACAAGTGATTGTGAATAGATAAGACCCTGAAGTTGAAAAGAATAGTCTAAAAACCAAAGAGATATTCTTTATCAAAGTTAAGACGCCATGTCAGGAGACGCTGTGTGTTTCTAGGCGAAAGCTAAAGCACTTTATTTGGCCTTCCGAAAAGTAGATGCATTTAGGAATCTTTAAAAATACTTACAACAGAACAGCAATGCATTATATGGACGACCGTTTCGTGAACCTAGAAGAGGAGGTAATTCTGACTTTGCTATGACAATCTGGCATTTCTGAATCAGCTACTGTTTTATTAGTTTTAAGTATTTGCTATTGACTGTCCAAATGCGGAGTTTTGAGCAATCGTGTGTGTGTGTGTGTGGGGTGTGAGAGATAGAGAGAGAGAGAGAGAGAGAGAGTGTCACATCACAGTGGAGTCAGCTGTTTTAACCGTGGCTTGTGTGCTGCAAACTCATACCAGCTTCATCACTGTGTCTGTAACGTGACTTTGTTCCCCTTTCGGGCTCTGTTTTTATATTTATTTTGAAAGATGAAGCTGCAATTATGGTAAGGGGCGTTACATTTTCGACGAGTGCTTGTGGTGTTCGGCCAATCAAAATGCATTGGGTCAGCTGGCCAATCAGGGCAGACTGCGTTTGTCAAAGGAGGGGGCTTTGTTGAAAATTACGTGTTTGGCGGGGCATAGAGGACCTACAATAAGGTACAGTATTTGAAAAATAATGTGTTTTTTGAAAATTAAAGCATGTCAACATATTCTGTTACACAAAATACACAAAATAATTATCTTTAAAAAAAATCATCATATGACCCGGTAATCTTTTAAGGAATCAAGTGAACAATTCACACACAAAAAAGAGAGGACCGTCTCATTTGGACACGTCAGACTCATGAATATTAGTATTGCATTTTAGTGTTGTTTAATGTAAATGCCAATCTTTGAAAGAACCGATTGAAGAAAATGAGTCAGATTTTTTGTGTGTTTAAATGCAGTCATTTTTTATGTTCACACATTTGATGTTTTTATCATTAAAATGCTACTGTGTGCAAGACTTTTGTTGTTTTTCTCGTTAATAAAATACTGAATGGCTGCTGAGTCATTTATACAACCAATCAAGTTTTAATATTGGCAAAATATTGCTCAAAATGATTATTAGTCTCATTTTACCGTGATTAAAGGGGGTTTCTATGTCTCTGAAACATTTAACATGAACAGTGATGCTTTACTCCAAACTTCCAAACAAGTGATTCACAACACAGGTTAAAGATTTGAATTACTTTTAAAATGGTTTTATTTGTTTAGGCTTTGAGAGATGCAGCATGTATAAGACAGACTCTGTAGTCTGTGATTTTTGGAGATCTGAGTTCTGCTGTGGGACCTGTGATGAGAGCTACTGCTGCTCGGATCAACAAAAGAAATTTACTATTAAAGAACAAAGTGACTGTCTTTTGTAAGGAACTACTTTTTTTCTTTCTTAATATAAATCAGAGCTAAATGTTTAATATTTCTCCCTCACCAGGGGTGTATTCCAGAAAGCACGGTTAACTTACCATCTGCTAAACCCTGAACTTTCGGTTGATTAACCCCAAACCTTGCTTACTCGAGGTATGTGGTTCCAGAAACGCGTCCGGGAGTAAGTTCATTCAACTCAGAGTATGTTCCTGGTTAAGACTCAAGACATTCTCAACAGAGTGAAGAATCGATGAGTCGCTATGGAGAAAAAAAAAGCACTCCATGCTGTATTATTCTCTGTTATTTCAAAGGTCGTTTACATGCTTAGTGCATATCGCCACCTAATTGATGGTTGTGCAATCATTTTTATTTTTTTCCGTTTAATCTTTAATCCTTGAGAATATTAATTATATTGTTTGTTTGATGCTAATTATATAAGTCATATCAGATATGTATTTTGAATTAGAATTTAGACATTATAGAAAATGCCGATCCATGTGTGAGATGATAATATAAAATGTAATAAATATATATAATAAATTAAACATTACCTTGTCGTAGTGTTTTATAATTTATACAGATAAATGTTATATATGCCAATAAAATAAATAATAACCATATTAGAATAATATATTACCTTATTACTTATATTAGCGCTTCATCATTAACATATAACCAAATCTATTGTTCTATCATATATATATATATATATATACATTGGGGCAAAAAAGTATTTAGTCAGCCCCAATTGTGCAAGTTCTCCCACTTAAAAAGATGAGAGAGGCCTGTAATTTTCATCATAGGTATACTCAACTATGAGAGACAAAATGAGAAAAAATCCAGAAAATCACATTGTACAATTTTTAAAGAATTTATTTGCAAATTCCTCTGTAAAATAAGTATGTGGTCACCTACAAACAAGCAAGATTTCTGGCTCTCACAGACTGTAACTTCTTCTTTAAGAGGCTCCTCTGTCTTCCACTGGTTACCTGTATTAATGGCATTTGTTTGAATTTGTTATCAGTATAAAAGACACCTGTCAACAACCTCAAACAGTCACACTCCAAACTCCCCCCCCCCTCCTTTTTCTTTTCCTCTTTCCCCCCTTTTTCCCCTTTCACCCCTTTTGTTCCCCCCCCCCCCCCCCTTTTCTCTTTCCCTTCCCCCTTCCACCTCTTTCCCCCCCTTTCTTCCACCCCTTTTCTTCCCCCTTTCCCTTTTCTTTTCTTCCCCCCACCATGGCCAAGACCAAAGAGCTGCAAAGGACACCAGAAACAAAATTGTAAACCTGCACCAGGCTGGGAAGACTGAATCTGCAATAGGGAAGCAGCTTGGTGTGAAGAAATCAACAATTATTAAAAAATGGAAGACATACAAAACCACTGATAATCTCCCTCGATCTGAGGCTCCACACAACATCTCACCCCGTGGGGTCAAAATGATCACAAAAACTGTGAGCAAAAATCCCAGAACCACACGGGGGGACCTAGTGAAAGACCTGCAGAGAGCTGGGACCAAAGTAACAAAGGCTACCATCAATAACACACTGCGCCGCCAGGGACTCAAATCCTGAAGTGCCAGACGTGTCCCCCTGCTTAAGCCAGAACATGTCCAGACCCGTCTGAAGTTTGCTAGAGAGCATATGGATGATCCAGAAGAGGATTGGGAGACTGTCATATGGTCAGATGAAACCAAAATAGAGCTTTTTGGTCAAAACTCAACTTGCGTGTTTGGAGGAGAAAGAATGCTGAGTTGCATCCAAAGAACACCATACCTACTGTGAAGCTGTGGAAACATCATGCTTTGGGGCTGTTTTTCTGCAAAGGGACCAGGACGACTGATCCGTGTAAACGAAAGAATGAATAAGGCCATGTATCGTGAGATTTTGAGTGAAAAAAGCAAGGGCATTGAAGATGAAACGTGGCTGGGTCTTCAGCATGACAATGATCCCAAACACACCGCCGGGCAACAAAGGAGTGGCTTCATAAGGAAGCATTTCAAGGTCCTGGAGTGGCCTAGCCCGTCTCCAGATCTCAACCCCATAGAAAATCGTTGGAGGGAGTTGAAAATCCGTGTTGCCCAGCGACAGCCCCAAAACATTACTGCTCTAGAGGAGATCTGCATGGAGGAATGGGCCAAAAAAACAGCAACAGTGTGTGAAAACCTTGTGAAAAACGTTTGACCTCTGTCATTGCCAAAAAAAGGGTATATAACAAAGTATTGAGATGAAATTTGTTATTGACCAAATACTTATTTTCACCATAATTTGCAAATAAATTCTTAAAAATCCTACAATGTGTTGTCGGATTTTTTTCTCTTTTGCTCTAATAGTTGAGGTATACCTATGATGAAAATTAAAGGCCTCTCTCATCTTTTTAAGTGGGAGAACTTGCACAATTGGTGGCTGACTAAATACTTTTTTCCCCCACTGTATATATATATAATAAGCTATATTACATATTGTAATATTATATAATGTTTTGCGCTATCTGTCACGCCCACTGAAGGCTCGTCAGTAGATCACACGTGCGCTGAAGTGAACTAACCCTGAAACATAACCTACTCCAGAGCAGGTTATCTTCAGAGAGCAAGTTACTATGCTTACTTACATACCCTGAATGTAACCTCTGATTTCGGGAACGAAAGCTGAGGTTATCCGCTCGCTTATCCTCAAACATACCCGGGTATGTCACATAACCTACTTTTTGGAATACCCCCCAGATGTTACCACTGGGTATTTATTCTGATAATTTTGTGATAATTTATATTATTTTCTAACTAGATTGGCTGTGCATGATTCTAACAATCTTCAGTTTATTAGTTAATTTAGTTTGTAAATATGAGAAATTCCATAGGGAAACCTGTTATTTATATGAAAATGTTTGTATAAAATGTTACGTTTTGGTATAAGCAAGTAGATTTAAATATAATAGAGCGCCACTGAAACTAAGTTTTGGACAGAGCTGCCATTATTCTGTGAGATTTAGAGAACAGGAACCCTAGAGGAAACACCTTCCTGCCATCATTTCCCTCTTCAGTCCCTAGACGACAAAGGATTTTTCTAGTGAATGTGTCAAATACAATCACAACTGAATCTTAGGCTCTGTTTACACACAAGTGGATGGCTGAAATATTATCTCCATTTGTAACCTATTATTGTGTTTATTCTCCATTATCTGTCCAAAAGCAAAGACCTCAGGATTTCGCCTCAATATTCTCCTCAACGCGACGCTGTTTCTATTGCCGTCAGTGCTTCCATACTAGGACTTGTAGTCGTCATCATTTTGTTCCTCATCTGCTGGGTCTGTCCACGCTGCTATCTCTATAAGAGGTTCAGAAATCCTAGACGTAAGTCAATGTTTGTACGTTAAATTGGCCGAATGTTTTTAGAACGTCATTTCAGCGTTGTTCCACCTTTGATTCTTCACAAAGCTGTGATTACGACAACTACGGTCGTCACGACACAATACCTTCCGCAGCCTTCAGCCGTCATTCAGGGCGGTCAGTACCTTCCCTACCAGGCTTTGCCAAATAACCCACCTTGTGGAGGCCAACCAATGTCAACTGGACCACCACCCTCATATCAGGAGGCTGGTAAGATCTGGAAACGAGATGACCAAGACTATTTGAGCCAAGATGGCAAGCCATCAAAATGATTGCCGTCTTTGGTTTTTCAGTAGGTCCAGGGTATCCTGTTCCCATCCATGATGGTGGTCAGGCCACGTATCCTCTACAGTCAATGCTGCCCACAGACTACACCTCACCTCAACCAGCGTACAACCCTGCTTACACCAGTTGCAACAGTTCAGCCATCAAGACCAGTAACTAAACCCAAACCGCTGCATTCTGGAGGGTTACATATTTCTGCTCTGCTGTTGTGAATTGTGCAGCTACTGTGGACACTATCGTACAATGGTGTTGAGAATACTAGTATTGTTGTTGTCCATTAATATTGCCGTATTTATGCTCTTGTTCACCATTATGTTTACACTTGTTTAAACATTTGAATTTGTTTCTTTCTCTCTATTCTAACCAAAGATCTATCCATTGTAGTTATTTTGGGTCCTAGATTGGTACAGATATTTTGAGATTGTAAATTTGTTAAGTTGTGAATGTGACTATCGATTCATTTCATGCCAATCAAACTAAGCAAGAGTCAAGCTGACTATCAGAGTTCAGAGTTGAAGAAATTGTTTGTATCAAGTTTACAGAAGTGGGTTTTGTCTCCGGCATGTTCTGTCTGTTTGCATTTATAGAATTGTGTATTTAAAATCAATATGCTTCACACGTTACACTGGTGGGTTTTGGTTTTGTTGAATGTTTCTTGCATGAGAGGGGCACTATAGCCACTTATCAGGATTGTTTGAGTTACAACGGCAAGAAAAACATGGTTTAATTGGTCCTGCAGTCTCCGGAAATACACCATGAGCACGAAACGAGGTATTGAAGGGGATGAGCAGCGCTGTGCCTACAACAATACGGTTCTTCTGCAGTTTTATTTGTGGGGAGAGTAGGTAAGTGTAATAGTTTGTTTAATCAAACACTAAGAAAAATCTGTAGATAATGGAAAAAGGTACTGGTAATGTGTTATCCCGCTAATGTGTTTTAGATGTTTTCAGAGCTCCAAGTATTGTGCGTGTATAATGGCTGTTTTAATTCCTAAAACCCTTAAGGATTGCATGCAAATACTTGCAAATTATAAAGACACGGAGTGTGAACTTTAACATCTACTCCTCAGCTATGTTCTATTCCTGAATGAATCTTTCCAGTCAGATCTTATCAATGAATCAGTCGAACTAGCTGACAAAATTGATCTGAATGATTTTGTTCATAAATCCGACTCAAGAACTGTTTCAAATGTCAGAATCAAGACTTGTAGTACTGTTAAATGTAGGTTAAATGAAAATGATGTATATTCTTTGTAAGAACTGATTGACGATAGCACATGTAGGCCTACATCTGCAAGATGTCTGTAAAAGATCACTTAATCTGGAAAGCATCTGCTATGTACAAACATCTAAAAAATGTCATAAGATGTCAGTTTTACATACATTCTAAATCATAAACATCTTAAAGACATTTTCTAAACGTCTATTTGATTGGAAATGTCCTATTGATATATTGCAGATGAGCAAACACTCTAATAAATACGTCTCGCAGACGTCAAATAGATTCTGGTAAACCAACGCTTCCAGGAGTGCAAATTGGTCCAATGCTTAGCTTGTTATTCGAAGACGGAAATTATTCAAAAGCTGAAACACGCCATTTCTAATGTTTCTTATGTTTATTTCCCCTAGTCTGTCCAGAAACAAACCCTTAAAATATTCAAGTCCTTCTCCCCATCATGGAAGGGCCCATCCATTGATAGCGTTTTTCGCAGTGGCCCTTTCTATGTGCCTCATCTGGTTCTGCCTGGTGAAAAGATTCTTGAGACATGCGCAGCGTAAGTGTCAATATGTGTGTTTTGTACATACTTAATGCTTTCAAATCATCTTTTGTAGAAAATGTGCAGTCAAGAACTACAGTCACGACTACACATCACCCACAATACTGCCAGCTTATGGAGGGCATCCCATTCTGACTGGACCATGTCAGCAAACTTATGTACCGGGACCACCACCCACATATCAGGAGGTCGGTAAGATCCACAAACATCTACCTGAAAGCTTTACAACATTAAACATACAGGCACTGAGTTTTGTTTATTTTATTTTATTTTAGTGTTAAACGATATGTAAAATAATGTGGGGGCTATTCATTTATCTGCTTTTATATCTGCCTATTTTAATGGATTTGGGAAGAATAAAGTCTTGCGCATTTTACAAGAACAAATGTTGTTGAACTTTTATTGTTTTAAAGGGGTCATCGGATGCCCATAAGTTGAAATGATTCTTTAGGGTCTTAATTAAAAGTCTGTAACATAGTTTGGTTAAAAAATTCTCAATGGTAGTGTAAAAAAAACCTTTTTACCCTGTCAAAAACAGCTATTTTCATATCAAGCCGTTTTTGTAGCATTTCCCTTTAAATATTAATGAGCTCTGCTCACCCCGCCCCTCTCTTCCGAGCCGCTCTCAGAGCGACTGTTTACTTTAGCGCATTCATCGTGAAACTTGCTAATTCGCGCGTTATTAGGAAAGGTGATTTGCAAATATTCATAAAAGAACCTTATACTCACTTATTCTGTAGGTGAGGCTGGATCATGAATGATTCACGTGAACATAACGCATTTATGTAGATCGGGGGCGCATCCCTTCAAAAACAAAAGTAATCCACAAAAGTAATTCAGCGGGTCAGATGTCGGGAGTAAATGACGACTGCTATGTTCATTAATACATCCAACAACAGAACACCTCAATAGCTTAGGAGTCATTCTTGTCTACATCTGCTCTGGCGGTGAAACAATGGCGGACTGATGAAAGCTAACTCAGGGCGGGTCTAAGGTAAGACACAGTCCAGTCTGTGCTGAAACGCTACTGTCAATCAACTATTGTGGGAGGGGCCTGTCTGTGTGACGTCACACAGACAGGCATCTGAGATTGGCTGAGATCGGCTTGATTTGAGAAAGGGGTAAAGATTTTAGTAGATTAACAAAAAAACACTGGGTGGATTTTTATCATTATAGGGTGGTTGTGTACACACACTGCCAACACACATTTCAGTTCAAACTAAATTGTAAAAGTGCATGTAGCATCCTATGAACCTTTACGTCTGTAACAAAAGTTCTCCAACAAATTTGCTATACTTTCATTATTCGACCTGCCTTCAAGTGTGTGTGCTCCGGCTCCGACAAAGACTGTGGAAGCTCAAAAACACCTAAACAACTTATTTTTCTGTTTTGTGCAAAAACAGCTGCAGAACTATTTGTTTACACGCCAAGAATAAACTCTTGCGTAACTATAGTGTGAGTTTTTGAGAACAGGATTGTGGCGACAGTGGGCGAGGAGAATGATTTCTCAATGCGCGATTGACACAGACAACTGAAAACAAGAAACTTTACATTTGAAAAATGAAGGGAAAATAGATCAATCCTATCTTTAATTACCAAACAGCCAAATTTTTATTTGCTGGTTTTTGTTTTCCAGCAGGTCTGTTTCCTGTTTGCTTCAGCCAGGCTGCATATGACGGTGATCAGTTGTTACGTTGTATTTACAACACTGTTCCAGAAACCCAACCCAAATATTCAGATGTGTGCAAAACATTTTATGGAGGGCTGTTTCCTGATCCTGGGAGAGTAGACTAAATGCCGGCTGTTCTGACTCACAGACTGTAGTTACGTTTTTTATATTTAAAGAATTTGCACTGATGATTCAAACGCGAGTTTGAGCAGTGTAGAGTAGCACTTGTTGTTTGTCATTCCTCAGATCACAAATCCAGACATGGTTTTATGTATACGCGGCGCGATGCAATGCAACGCAACACGTAAAAAGACAGTATAAGTCATTATAATCCATAATTATGTCCCCACTTGATGCAAACAAATGCCTCGTTTATAATGGGTTTTTAATGTTTTTGTCTCGTCGCTCTGGGACAGGGCATCATCACAGTATGTTAGGGGCGTAACATTTCTGTCACACGTTTGAGGTATTTGGCCAATCACAACGCAATGGATAGCTGGCCAATCAAAGCACACCTCGTTTTCAGACCGATGAGCTTTGTAAAAATCGACGTGTTACAGAAAGGCGGGGCATAGAGGAGAAAATAATGTACAGTATGTGGAAAATGTGTTCTTTGAACCTTAATCCGCATAAACACATTTCATTACACCAAAATTGTCGATTTTTTATTGTTTTTGCATAGAAAGGGTAATATACAATTGTCCAAAATCTTCTTCACAATAAACAGAACAAGCTGACCCTTTGAACCCCTCCAAGGCATTGCTAAGAATATAAAATAAATATTTTAATAAAATTATATATATATATACCCCAAACCACCCCCCCCAAACAACAAATGTAGTTGTGTGAAATATTATTGCAATTAAAAATAACAGTTTTCTATTTTAATACATTTTAAAATACAATTAGTCTGGAATAATCATAATAATGAAATAAATACGCCAGGCAGCACAACTGTTTTCATCACTGATAATAAATCAGCATATTATAATAATTTCTGAAAGATCATGTGACAATGAAGACTGGAGAAATGATGCTTGAAAATTCAGTGCTGCGTCACAGAAATAAATAATATTTTAAAGTACATTAAAATAGGAAACCAATATTAGAAATTTCAATAATATTTCACAATACTACTGTTTTGTTCTGTATTTTTGATCAAACAACCTGGATGAGCAAAGAGAATATAAATTAAAAAAAAAAAAATTACAAATTGATCCCAAACTTGTTTGGTTCACAATTTGTTCTTAAAAAGATTGTGCTTATTGTGAAACAAATAAGAAAAAATATGATTGTATTGATTAAACTTTAGATCTACACATTCAACAAGTTTGACTTCAACGTTTGTGTATTTTTTCCCCTTTCGCTTTCATTTCTCCCCAGTGTTTGCGTGCCATTGATGACCGAAAAAACAGGAAAAAGTGTGGTTGGTTCTTCAGAGTTGGTAATAGTGTATGCATCAAGAGAAGGTGAGGTAGATAAAGAGGAAGAGCTGCGCGATGGCATCTACCTTAGCGGTTCTTCTGCTCCTGTCTGCAGGTTTATTCACGGTAAAAGCCGGTAAGTTAGGCAACCTGTTACAAAAATCTAAAGAAACACTTTAAACTTAGTTTTGGGCAGTTTACCGATGGCTGAAAATCGTTTATTCAGCACTTGAGAAAAAAAATCACGATGGAAATGTTATGTTATGTTATGTCGCATTTCTACTGTTGTTTCAGGTTTTGGTGAGGACTGTGAGAGCTACTACACCATCTATAACGAGTACAGGCCTGGGTTTAAGTGCTTTTTTCAGTACTGCTGTGGAGACTGTGATAACAGATTCTGCTGCCCCAGCGAACATTTGAAGTTAACCGAGTCTGTTCAAAGCCTCTGCGCTATGTAAGGAATTTTATGTAATTTCTTTCTTAATAAAATGGTCCGATAGATCTTTTTATACATGTCATGATTATCTTTCACTCAAACTTGAAACCCTATCTTTTCTAACTTTTGTTAGTTGAGGTTCTGTCTTTCACTTTTCTTGCACCAACCCACCATTTCCTACAGAGCTAGGTTGTGGTATTTTTCTCTGAAATGCAGTCTGCAAAATGCATCCTCCAGATTGGTGCGTGTTACTCTTTTAACTGTCACTTTGTTATTTAAGCAGGGCTTGACGCTTACCTTTTCCCCTTTGAATCGTGATTTGATGTTGTATATTTTTAACAATCCAAGCACAAAGCAAATTAACCAGTGCAGTAACCAGTGTGTTTTCATTAAATTAATAAACATATCTGAATAAATGAAGTGGTAATTGATAACATTTTAATATATAAATAAGATTGTATATATACTAGATGCTAAAGAGTGTTTCTAATGCTTGTTGCTTCATGTGTTTATCTGTCTAACAGCAGAAACAGTGAAACACTTACCATTGTCTTGATAGTAGTGGGGGTTGTGTTCCACATTATTGTGTTCATTATCTGCTGCTTCTGCCCCTGCTGCTGCATCTATAAAATGTGCAAGAAACCCAGACGTAAGTGTTTTAGTTTGCAAAAAAATGAAAATGTACTCACTATCAGGCCATCCAAAATGTAGATGAGTTTGATTCTTCATGGGAACAGATTTGATCAAATGTAGCATTACATCACTTGCTCACCAATGGATCCTCTGCAGTGAATGGGTGCCGTCGGAATGGGAGTCCAAACAGCTGATAAAAACATCACAATAATCCACAAGTAATCCACACCCACTCTAATTGATCAATTAACGTCTTGTGAAAAAAGCAGTGTTTGTATAAAAAAAATGAAAAAAGCAAAAAACTGTGTTTGTAAAAAAACAAATCCATCAAGGCATTTTTAACTTCAAACCGTCACTTTTGGTCAAAATAACCATAATATTGCTTTCTCCAGTAAAAAAAAATAAAGGTCTTGTCTGAATCAGGAGAAAAATGGGTAGCACTTTATTTTACATTCTGGTATCATGTACATAAATGTGTAATATTATAGTAATTACAATAACTAGGTAATAACCAGGTATTAACCCTGAACCTAATCCTACCCCATAGTTACCTTATATTACTAGTATTTTCCTAGGTAGGTACACTGTAAGTACACTGTAAGTACATGTACTGTAAAATAAAGTGCAACTTCAAAATCGGCACAGATCAAGCACCGGTTACGAGCAAAAAGAGTTCTAAAGAAATATGTTGTTATATTGTCATTAAAAACGTCTTGATGGATTCGGTCCTTACAAACATACTGATTTTTGCTTCACTAGATGTTAACTGATGGACTGGAGTCGCATGGATTATTGTGATGTTTTTATCAACAGTCTGGACTCTCATTCTGACGGCACCAATTCACTCCAGAGGATCCATTGTTGAGCAAGTGATGTAATGCTACATTTCTCCAAATATGTTCTGATGAAGAAAAACGAATCAGCTACATCTTGGAACAGCTTTCCGTGTATGAACAAAATATTCAGCCACATTTCATTTTTGGGGTGCACTGTTCCATTATGGGGATTATACATTATTTAGGGGCTGGTAAAATTGAATTATACATTGATTTCTGTCTTGTTTCCCCCCCTCAGCTGTGGCTGGAGTGCAGGTAACTACAGTCACAAATACAAATTTAATTCAGCAGCAACCTGTAATGCAGGGGGCCCAGTGCCCACAATACCAACCAGTGCCGACTCAACCGGGTTACGGTCAGCCAATGCAGACGGGACCATATCAGGGACAGCCATATGCACCAGGACCCCCACCCTCATGTCAAGTGGCCCGTAAGAACACCTAGTACTCGACAGACTGAAACCATGTAGTAGCCTTTTCTGTGAAAGTAACTATTTTTTTCTGTTTCCAGTGAGTCCTGGATATCCCATTAGTCAGAGTGCATATGACGGAGGCCAGGCCATGTACTCCATGCAGCCGCCTGCCCAGCCGGGTGTCGCTTATATGCCTTCAGAGACATCGAATCAGCTGGCCTACAACCCCGCCTACGTGCAGACACCAAACATCGGTTACTAAACCGCAAGCGTCTGTCACATCAGACATTGCTGGATTGTGGAGGTTGACTCACTTTCGCGAGGCAGTAAGAATGTGCCCAATTTAATGTGGATTATACAAGACTAGTGGATGTGTTATAGTCAGGGTTATTACAGTTTTTTTTTTAAAGGTGCAGTGTGTAAATTTTAGCGGAATCTAGCGGTGAGGTTGCGAATTGCAACCAACGACTCAGTCCCCGCTCACCCCTCCCTTTAGAGAAGCTACGGTGGCCGATACAGGACTAAGATGTCATCGGTAAAGACAGCAGAGAGCAATGAGATTTCTTTACAAAGGTAAATTAAGGAATATTTAATTATTTAATAAATCGATGTTATTGCGAATATTAATGTACTTGTTCATCATTGTGTCAGTGTTTTATTCGCAAGAACAACAAAGTGACGAATCATGCTGTGTAGAGCAGTTTTTCCGTTTAGGGCTACTGTAGAAACATGGTGGCGGCTTCCATGTAAGGGGACCCGTGGTGTATGTGGATATAAAATGCTCAATCTATGGTAATAAAAACATAACGGTTCATTATGTAAGGTCTTAATACACCACTAAAAGCATATTTATGTATATTATATTGCATTTCTGTAATTTCTGTATTGCATTACAATAGATCGATGTAAATATTACACATTGCACCTTTAAATTGGAGTTATTTTGTGTTATTACTTTTAATTTCTTTCAGTTTTGTTTTCACTCTGTGGCAAACTGGAAAAATGATTTTAGGAATTGTAAATAAAGCAAAGATTACTAGTAAGTTTTTACAAGAAAATACAATTTCAGTCTTTCTGCTTTCTACTTTCTGCAAGCAATGAGTGAATCGTTTTAATGCAGTTTTAGTTTTTTATTCGTTTTTTCAGTATTAATTATTCTAGTATTATTTTAGTACTGAACTGTACTGTTACACAATATAAAATTGTATATACTAAACAGACTAAAATCTACAATATAACTCATCATTTTTATTAGATTTTTGTTAGTTAATGTTCTTTCGTTTCCGTTTATGTAATTCTGTTATTGAGTTTTCATGTTTTCATTACACAGAAATACAAACGTATTGGTTTTTACATTTCAAACGGCAGTGATGTTGATTCTGTTTAAAGAAAGTGTCGACAATTTTCCCATTTTGAGATTTTTTCCTTTGAGGGTCTAAAATGCAACCGCATTTCTATAACAATGACTGTCACACAATTTCCACAATTATGTCATGAGTCCCACTGACTTTCTGTAGCAACAAGTTTAAATGCACATGCAAGATTTTAAGCACAAAATGGCTGTCAATGTAGGAAAAAGGGTTACATTTTTGATCATGCAACCTTTGTTAAAGCATTAGGGGAAACCACTGTCATTTGCGGTTCCTTTTCAGATTGTATTATATTGTTTCAGGTGACATTGTTTTTTGAGATGCAGCCTATTTGTTTAACGGCTACACATTTTGTAAATGTTTAACTGTTGTTTTATATGTTTTTATGTTTAAAAGATGTGAAAAAATATATTTTAAAAAGGACGACTCAAGCTCAACAAAGTCGTCCAAGCCTTCTGAAGAGTTTGGACAGTTTTTTATGCAATGTTTGGTGCACTTGCAGCTCTTGAATGTATATGGCGCCACCACTGGTGAAATAAAAAAGAAACAATCTTTAGTGTTTAGTCTTTTTGTTTATGTATTTAAATATTTTAAAATGTTGTGTACAGGCGTTTTACTCTTTTTTCATAGATTAGTAGAGAGAGATTATTTTTATTGTTTTGAATATGATACTAAGTATGCTTTAAATATGTTCCCAGAAATCATAATTTACTCTTATAGTAATTTGATAAACCTTAGTACAAAATGAATACCATATTCATTTACCATAATATTGGTAAACTCCAACCCTTATGAAAATTAACCACTTTATAGTTTTATAGTAAAAGTGTAGTAACTATGTTTTTTAGCACATTGATTACCATTTGTATAACCACAGTACTACAAATACAATAGTACTATATGTTTAACAAACCATGGTTAATTTGTGGTTACAGTGGATTAACTACTGTACCCATGGCTTTTTTGTTTTTATCTGTAGTAAAACCATGGTAAATTTTCGTAAGGGAAGGTCCAAAACACTAGACATAAACATCGTTGTGGAGACGTTTATGCAGATCTAAAGCGTTTTTACGATTTTCGATTCACACTGAAACATGACTAAATATAATATTTAAAAATATTAATTGTTTGATAATTTGATACCTTTTCAACAATAACGTGTTTTAAATTTGCACCCATCTGTCAGATGCACCAAGCAAACCCGTTGTGCTCTAACTGGCTCAGCCATACTTGATACAAAATCATATCTGAGGAGGTACTTTTAAGTAAGAAATTACTTTGCAACCATTCAAAGTATAATATAGCCTAATAAAATAGATAAAAAATGTAAATGTAATACAGACATATTCATCATGTTGTCACTGTTATGTGACCATACTGACCTACGAGGGTTAGTTGCTTTGCTTCTCTGCCATTAAAATGCCTGTCTGAAAACCCATACTTGCAGTCTTTCCTCTTGAGCACTTGTGTTACATGACATATTTCCTGTATTTGGCTCGTGTTCGATGAAGCGTCAAAACTGCAATTGTGTGTAGAATTTCTGATTTCCTGATGGGACACAAGTACAGTGTTGTTAAAGTATTAGTTCAAATAAAGCTTAATTTACACATTTTGATTTTTAATCATTTGCACTCCCTTAAAAGTCTGTTCATCAGTCCCTAGTTAACAAATGACAATTGGGGCAACTAAGTGATTAAGTGTGCAAATGTTTTACAAAATACACTAATCTCTGCAGCAATAAAATGTGTAGCAGTTTACAATTTACAACCAAATTATATGAAATATCTAATTAATTTAACTTACACCGGAAACACCCTCTGTTCACTATGGCATACTTGCGACGCCTCTGGGCAGTTATTTTAGGCATCCAAAACCAACTCATATCTACCAGAAAGGGGAAATCCTGACATTTCAAAAACTGCTTACCTCATTCACCTTTAAATTATATATTTAAACTCTGAAATAATGCTATTCCTTATCCTCAAACAGAATTAAAGTCAGCATACATTGAAAATGTACCCAATCTTATTGTGACCAATTCATCTATAAATACAGCATGTTTCATTTTTTTATTCTTGTAATATTTAATGAAAAAGCCATAAAGGGACCTTCCAGTGAAAATGACATCTCTCTGGTGACGTATGCCAGACTTCTCCAAACATCAGCCAGAAAATTTAAATAAACGGAACGTTGGGTGTCTTGTCTCTCATATTTATTTTCATATAAAAGCAACAGAATGTAAATAACTTCCATTTTATTAGTAACAAAGAACATGAGCGTGAATGACACAATGTCTCGTATGGTGGCTGATTCACTATGAAAAGTGAGAACTGTCTTTCTTGACTCAACTGTTACTCCTCCCCTCATTGTAGCCGCCTACTCTCGTCTACTTTCACATCTCAGATGAGCATATGTGAACACGTTCATTGAAATGAATTAGATTGAAAGAACGATTCATGAACCTTTGGAAAAATGGGAAAAAATATTAAATAGGCACTGAAAAGTCCAAAATTAGGAAATGCCCATAAGAAAGATGCAACATTACAGAAATGTCCAAATGAAGGCATGATCGGACAACGAAATGCTCCTTGGGGTTACTTGCAAATAATTGTTGAGAAGAAAAGATGCATATTAACGCCAATGACTTCTTTTTTTTTTTTTTTCTTTTTCTTTTTTTTTTTTTTTTTTTTTTTTTTTTTTTTTTTTTTTTTTTTTTTTTTTTTTTTTACTTTTTTTTTTTTTTTTTCTTTTAAGGAATTAAAAGGGGTCATATGATGCGATTTCAAGTTCCTTTCTCTTTGGAGTGTTACAAAATCTTGGTGCATAAAGAAGATCTGTAAAAGTTGCAAAGACTAAAGTCTCAAACCCAAAAAGAGATATTCTTTATAAAAGTTAAGACTCGTCCATGCCCTCCTAAAACGCCTCGTTCAAACACGCCCCCACATGTCTACATCACTGTGTTGGAAGATTTGCATAACAGTTCCAAAGTACACGCAAAGAAAGGAGGCGTGACTTTTATTCTCGCTGTAGTATTATTCCCGCCGCCGCCATGTAGTGGAGATGCTGTGTGTTTCGTTGTGAAAACTACTTTGTTTGGCCTTCCAAAAAGAGGGCACAATTAGAAATCAGTGGTTAAGTTGTATTTAACACTGTTCTAGAACACTTCAACCCAAATATTCAGATGTGTGCAGCGCATTTTACGGAGGACGAGGACCTGGGAGAGTAGCCTACAATGCCGGTGTTCTGACAAATAATGCTGTCTCACAGCCTGTAAGTACGTTTTCATATTTAAAGAATTTGCCACTGATGATTCAAACGCGAGTTTTGAGCAGTGTAGAGTAGTGCTGTTGGTTGTCGTTTCTCCGATCCAAAATGCAGGAAATGTTGTATGTTACCAGTCGCGATATGCAACGGCGTAACATTTCCGGCACACGCTGAGTATTCGGCCAATCAAAACACACTGGATAGGGCCAATCCAGCAACACCTGCTTTTCAGACGAGGAGCTTTGTCTAAAAAATCAACGCGTTTAATTTCAAAAAGGCGGGGATGAGGAGAAACAAAATGTACAGTATGAGGAAAAATAATGTGTTTTTTTAACATAAACCGCTAATCAAAAACACATTTTCATTACACCCAAATACACAACAATAAGTTCTTTTAGCAACTCATATGACCTTTAAGCCAAAGGAGTTAAAGTTGAATATGCATACTTCCATACTATATAGTAGGCCAAAAACAGTATGTGAACAGACTAGTATGTCCAAATTCACAGTATCTACAAAGTACCTGACCTACTTCTGGTAAGATTCTGAAGTATGCATCTGATAGACACTTTGTTAGAAGATACAGTTATTAGATTTTAATTCAAAATTGCAAGGTAAAAAAGTGAAAACGTAAATATACACCAATGAATCATTCACAATAACGTACAATTGAGCATTAATAGGGTGAATTTTCATTTCATGCCGACTTTAAGTGTACTGGAGACTGAAGTGGGCTATTCCTGGTGGTTTCACATGAAATTCATCACAAAAATGATTAAAGTCTTAAAGTTTGGCATACAAACAGTGTGTACTTTTAGTTCTGAAATTTGCAATAAAGAAAATAAACGGTGAAGTAAAAACAAAAATAAACAGGAGACTGAGGGCCCCAAGTAGCTGTTTTGGAGTAGCTGCTTAACTAACTACCATGTCTCCAAAACCAGCTTATGACCAGACCTAGTTTTAAAATGCATTAGTAGACTTTCGTTTTCGTTTTATCCACAAAGGCTCCAATATGGGAGGGGCATTTATGGATTGTGAGATCCACAGAATTCCGGTCCGTTATTCAGCCACCGATGCCCATTGTTGTGAGGGCAACGTCGTCTATGGTGTGTCGTGTTGTTTCATAAATTTACACTCGAAAACATTCATCTTCTATCCCGTGTTTACGCTTTAGACGCCACAGGCTTAGCAGTCTCGTGGTTAACAGTTAAACCTGTAAATTAAGCAGAACTGGGCTTTTCCCCTTCCTTTACCTAAAGCAGGGCTCGTGAGAGCTGGAGGCGTCTTCTCAAATTACGACATCCGCAAGGAACGAGCTATTGAAGTGAAAGAGCTGAGCTATGGCGTCCACCGTCCCGGTTCTTCTGCTCCTGTCTGCGGTTTTATTCACGGCGACATTCGGTAAGTGTCTAAAATACCTAAAGAAACGGCCTCTTAGCGTTCAAACGTGTTCTTGTTGACGGTTTGTCCGGGTAAACCGATGTCTGCTAAGTATACAGCTGGCTCTGCCCTGACAAACAAACGCCATGAAGTGCGCTGGCATGGCAAAACGTGCGTGTTTTTAGCACGTATTCTGTGTATTTTTGCTATGTGCTAAAGCATGACTTTTCTGTGTGTTATTTCTACTTACAATTTTCACACGTATTTCAGTATGCTTGTTTGTAATTATTTATTTAACGTTTTTGTCTACACCAAGTTTTTCAGTGTAGTACCCAGATAGCACACATACGTCTGCAAGATGTCTGTTAAAGATAACTTCATCTGGAAAGCATCTGCTCTGTTCAGACATCTTTCTGATGTCAATTTTACATACATTCTAAATCATAAACATCTTAAAAGACATTTAAACGTCTATTTGACATCTGATAGAACGTCTTATAGATGTATTGCAGATGAGCAGACACTGTAAAAAAATACGTCTCCCAGATGTAAATGCAGACATCAAATAGACGTCTCCGAGATGTATGTGTGCTATCAGGGTAGTGAATATATAGATATTGTTTGTAATCTGTTTAAGTATCCAATGCACATTTTGCATGAGGCTATATGAAATGTTTGATCATTATGAAGTCTTAGGAAGTTTCTGTATATTTGAAAACATCTGAAATGTGATGCATTTCCCCATACCATACAGGGTCTAAAATCAGCTCACAGGAATTACTTAATACATTTTATGTTGTTCCAATGCTTATTATTTTCTTGCGTGAAACACAAAAGAAGACGTTTGCCAGAAAGTCTGTGCTGCTCATTTACATACAAGAAAAGCAGATAGTTATTTACAACCAAACTCTAAAAAGCCATAAAAGTACCATTAAAATAATCTAAATGACTATATTCCAAGTCATATTCCAACTACTTGGGTTTGGGTGACCTGACATAGAATAAGATACCAAGATTTTAATTTGTGGTTGAACAACCCCTATAATATATTTTTGGCCAAAATGTCAGTTATTTCTTGTCTTTTTGCTTCTGTTTAGCCGACGATGACTGCAAAAGCTACATTACCAGCACTGGTGTGCTGAAGCCCTCCATTGACTGCAGGCGTTCACAATTCTGTTGTGGGACGTGTGATAACAGATACTGCTGCGACAATCAATATGAGAAGTTATCTGAGGATGTCCAAGAAGACTGTTTTTTGTGAGCAGTTTTACTTCTCTCATGATAGAAAAAATGTATTTCCTAGTTTCATACTGACAAGAGTGCACCAGCTGCTGCTTACTCTTTCTGTGTCGCTAGCGTCTCCAAACTAGGTTTTGAAAATAATGACTTCCTAAACACAATCTCCATTTTTGTTTGACTGGACAAATAGATTGGTGATGCCATTGGTTGAGTCAATGTCCCAGTGCTGCGATGGCCGGGATGTTTTGATAGTGCCAAAGAGTATTCACATTTTTCAGGGAGATCCATCTGCAAATTTGAATATGATTGTGATTAGGTCATATATAAGTGTGTTTCTAATGTGTCTTTTTCATAATCTGTCCTAAAGCAATGAGCATAAGTCTGTCGTTGTCGGCGTGACCATAGCGGGGATTGTGGTCTTCATCATTATGTTCATCATCTGCTGCGTCTGCCCCTGTTGCTGCCTCTACAAAATGTGCCGAACACCAAGACGTAAGTGTCTACAATTGCAGATTGTATCCATTCTTGTTCATGTTTTCAATTTGAGACATGATCTAATTGGACGGCGGTCATATTCCATGTTTAAATGTGAAGCCAATTAAAAATCACTATCCATCACTAACATGTTAATTGCGACATTATTTCCATGTAAAATACAGTAAAAAACTCTAATATTGTCTGTTATATTAGTCATGTATACTATAAAAACAAAACAAAAGTCAAAAGGACGTATTTTTAAAAAAATTTGAATGAAAATGTACTTATGCAAAATGTAATAATTTCTTAATTTTATTTCTTTTAATTTTGGTGTAAAATGTGACCTAGGTGTGTTTTCATGTATACAATAGGGCAGAAATGTTTTTTTTTTTTTTTAAATCCACAAGTTTACACTTTCTCTGACCTTGTAGCCTATGCTGGAATGTGTCTTTTGAGAGTGGAAAAACTGAATGCTGGAGCATTCTGGGATTCCCCACCCAGTCTGACTCACTGTGTCCACGGCAACCACAAACAGGGGAGGAAGCGCACATGTGCTACAGGAAGAGGCCTACAGTGCCAACAGCCACTGTTAATTATTGTGTGTCACAAGATGCTTACATGACGGCTGGCGTCTCACCCTCAGAATGTCTGTTTTAAACATTTAGTTACGTAGGGGGAAGAAGTGTTTTGGCTTCCCACTCTGGCAACTAGCAATGTAGTACCCTCTTAAAGTGACAGCAGTCTAATGGTGCTTTTCCACTGCGTGGTACGGCTCGGTACGGTTCACTTTGGGGGGTTTTCCACTGGGTACAGTACCTAGTACCTGGTACTTTTTTAGTACCACTTCAGTTGGGGTTCCAAGCGAACCGTACCATTACCAAAACATGACGCGTAAATTCTGCTGATCACGGATTGGCCATAGAGTGGAGAATCGAAATACACGACAACACAAAAACAACAAAAAGAAACCGCTATGATTTTCTTTATTTGTTTTTTTAAACCACCCCCATAAACGCACAGACCACACGCAAACTGTTTTGAACGAGCGCACCTTTTTTTTAACAACCAAAACTTTTTGTTGTCTGTTGCGGAAGTACAGACGGTCCTCTGTTGATAGTAGAGGAGCGGATCCAGCAAGAGCTTGTTGGGGCGACGTGGAATGAAAAAGTTTTTTTTTTTTAGGAGTCGTGGTAGTAGAGGCGGCGCAACTATAACGACATATGAATAATCCAGCCCACTCTAAAGCGGTACTAAACTGCAATGGAAACGCAAACCGAGCCGAACCGAACCGAACCGTACTGAGCCGTACCGAGCCGAACCACGCAGTGGAAAAGCGCCATATGTGCACATTTTTGAGTGCACTACTGCTTTAAGAAGTTCTTAAACGTGTGTTCATCATATGAAAGACTCACTGTTAAATTCACTGACCTGCCAAAATTGTCAGCCTTTTTTAAGCAGTGTTATTTTTGGATCATTGAGATTTTGAATTGTTTTTATTTTTAGAATTTTTTTAGCATGTGATTTTAAAGTGTTTGTCATTTTTGTTAGATTAAAATTTTTTTTTATATTCTTTTTAATTCATTTTTATTTCAGTTTTAGTTTGTTATTTTAGTACATCAAATTAAACTAAATAAAAATGAGTTTTTTAAAATAATTTTTTTAAATAAAATAAAAACTGAATTTATTTTTATTTTCATAATTTAGTTTGTTTAACATTGTAGTTAACTATAGTAACCCTGGCTGGAAATATGTTGTTGGTTGTATGTGAGGTTGCAGAACAGCATTTCGTCACCGGGTGGATTGGTTTTATTTTCAAAATGCGTTCTAGTC
The DNA here is from genome assembly GCA_018155175.1 of Sinocyclocheilus anophthalmus. Classification (NCBI taxonomy): domain Eukaryota; kingdom Metazoa; phylum Chordata; class Actinopteri; order Cypriniformes; family Cyprinidae; genus Sinocyclocheilus; species Sinocyclocheilus anophthalmus. The sequence goes on along the minus strand of JADLZN010008191.1, from coordinate 9,353 downwards.
TTAGGACAACTTTGATGAACTTTATTGATCCAAGTCTATATATAGCCAGTTCTAATAATAAAGCACACAAATGGATGTTTGGAAGTCTAGTGCATTCAAAATTTCACCAGTAACCGCGACAAAGCGGGAACTACAACTGGGATTGTGGTTGCAGGACTAGCTGTGTGTATACACACACAAGTGGTCAAAACGTTGGAATAATTGAGGTTCTCTAATGCTAAGGATTTCTGAAGGATCGTGTGATACTGAAAACTGGAGTAATGACTGCTGAAAATCCAGCTTTTGGTATGAAAGAATAAATCATTTTTTAATGTATATTAAAATAGAAAACTGTTTTTTAAAATTGCAATAATATTTCCCAAGATTACTGTTTTTACTGTATTTTGGGTCAAACAAATGCAGCCTTGGTGAGGAGACTCGTTTCCACAGGAAACATAAAACATCAGCAGTGTCTTTTATCTAAGATTGTATTATGTCTGCATTGACTCGTGAATATCTCAACTCATTATTCTGTTAGTCCCCCTTGCACCTTTCCGATTGTACAAAACCCCTATGCACCTAAGACGTCCCCACCCCACCACACTACACGCACCCCCCCCCGGGCAGAAACGACCATACAGTCGTAAGCACACAGTGAACACAGTACCCTCAGCAGCCGTTGTTCAGGGGGATAAACGTACCCGCCAGTCACCAGCCCATGCCGATCAGGCCGGGCGCCCCCCCCCCCCCCCCCTCCCACCCAGGCGCCCCCCCGCGCACAACCACCCCACCCGCACTATTCCACGTCCACCCCCCACTCGCGAGGGAACAACCCCCCCTGCCCCCGAAGGCTCGACCATATAAGGCCTGCCACGCCCATATGCACGAGGGGAAACACCACCCCAACTATCAAGGCAGCACCCCAAGTAAGCCACCCTACATACGACCCCACTTGCACAACAGCTGTTAAGTTCAGTCAGCCCCTGGGCACCCACATGCACCGATATACAAAAATTCATGATGATTTTGCTGTAAACGCTGTGAATGTTGCAAGTTTTTATTTGGTAATAATGTGTCATTATGTAGTTTAGCAATCCTTCATTGTCTCATGACTTGTGAATCATGAGTATGACACTTAAGACAGTTGATTCGATTCTTTGAATTCAGAATGTTTCAGTGAATCAATTCACAGTGATTAATTTTGTGTTGTCACTGAAAAATGTTGCTTGGGGTGGTTGATTGTGATTTTTTTTTATTTAGTGTGTAATGTTGCCGTTTGAGCATAAACAATATCTGCAAAGTTGCGGTGCTGAAAGTTAAATGCAAACAGAGATATCATCTTTTAAAATTCTGGCAATTTAATGACTACAAAAACGGCTGGTAGGTACTACAACAAGTTACTTCCCGGGTTTGTGACATCACAAACCCAGAAATTTACATAAACCCCGCCCCCGGGAACATGCAACAAATGGGGTGAGGCCATGTTGTGCTGCTTTAGTGAAGAGGAAGAGTTGTTGCCATGCCGTCTAAACTAGGGGGTGCTCGAAAAAATCTATTCTTATATGAATTGCGATTCTGTCTTCTAACGATTCTAATGGACTCACAAGTTTCAAAATCAATGTCCTAAAGCAGCGGTTCTTAATCCTGTTCCTCACGTCCCCCTGCTCTGCACAATGCCTATTTTGAGTGGAAGCAGAAACGCGCAGTTTTTCGGGCCTGTTTACACGACAACGGTTTCAGCCAAAAACGGGAAACTTCATGCATTTTGATGTTCTTTATATTGTTTTACACGACAACCGCGTTTGGGGAGAGCTGAAAACCCATATTTTTGAAAAGGTGTTTCAAAGTGCAAGTTTTTGAAACGCACCAGACATGCGCAGTCCGTGTCGATTTTATAAGGCAAAGCATTTGAACGAAACTACACAACAATGGCGGAGAAGACATGGTACTGTTGTGCTGCTCTTTTTAAAAAGCGAAATGAAAAAAAACTTTCTGTGTTTGACTACGTTGTGTTTTGAAACGTAGCCCGTTTTAGGCATGTCTCTTTAAATGCAAATGTGCTGCTGCTCCCCGCCCCCTTTTCCAGCTGGTATCTCAGATCTCTGACAAAAAACATCTGTTTGGCTTTGATTATCATATAAATCACACAGAAATCATGCGTTTTAGACACATTCGTTTAAAACCTCGGATATTCGGTTTTCTTGAGCGCACACATCCGAAGCACGTACACAGAAACTAAACTTAAGTTCTCTTTCACACAAGTTACAAAAACACAGTCGGTTATGTCTGTGAACGTAAACAGCTGGGAAAGAAATCACATTTTTATATTAGATCTAGTGCTGGGAGGTATGAGTCACTACACCAAACATTTATATCACGGTATTTTTAAAAATTATACCGTTTTCACGGTACATGACGTTTTTTTTTTTTCATGCATGACCAGGTGTTAACCATATTTTCTACTGATTGAGAGAGGAAATACTGCAGTATATTGACTTAGAATGCCCTATTTTACTGTCATGATGAGTGAATATTGTCAAAAAAAATACCACACTAAATAGTGACTAAACACGACCCCTTTTAATATGTTAACCAGGTGTTACTCTCATTTATAATCGCGGCATCGTCTGATAAAATCAACATGCTGTTTTGTACTCATTTATTGACGAGTCGGCTGCGGTGCGGCCAACTGAATGCTCTGCTTCTCTGCCGCTCACTGCACAGAACAGACGCCGACAGGTGACACTTCTCCGGGAAAGTCAGACCTCACGTTCGCGGGACAGCACTGGCGAAATCTTCCAACTGAACCATAGCTAAGGTTTATCCAAAAAAGTATCTAGGTTAGTCAGTATGAATGTTCTATGAAAAAAAGACGCTAAAAGGGTCTGTAAGTTGCTAAATCTAGTGCTAAAGTCGCGCTTGTGTGTGTGAGATGCGGGAGCTGATTTCTTATTTTTTGCATGTTTGTCACACTTTAATGCTTCAAATCATCAAACAAATTTAAATATTAGTCAAAGATAACACAAGTAAACACAACATGCAGTTTTTAAATGAAGGTTTTTATTATTAAGGGAAAAAAAAATCCAAAACTACATGGCCCTGTGAAGAAGTGTTTGCCCCCCTGTTAAAAACTTTGGTTTATCACACCTGAGTTCAATTTATCTAGCCACACCCAGGCCTGATTACTCCCACACCTGTTCGCAATCAAGAAATCTCTTAAATAAGACCTGCCTGACAAATTGAAGTAGACCAAAAGATCCTCAAAAACTAGACATCATGCCGAGATCCAAAGAAATTCAGAAACAAATGAGAAAGAAAGTAATTGAGATCTATCAGTCTGGAAAAGGTTATAAAGCCATTTCTAAAGCTTTGGGACTCCAGTGAACCACAGTGAGAGCCATTATTCACCTTCCCAGGAGTGGCCGGCCGACCAAAATTACCCCAACAGCACAGCGACGACTCATCCAAGAAATGGTCATAAAAGAACCCAGAACAACATCTAAAGAACTGCAGGCCTTACTTGTCTCAGTTAAGGTCAGTGTTCATGACTTCACCATAAGAAAGAGACTGGGAAAAAATTGGTCTGCATGGCAGAGTTCCAAGACGGAAAACCGCTGCGGAGCAAAAAGAACATAAAGGCTCATCTCAGTTTTGCCAGAAAACATCTTAATGATCCCCAAGACTTTTGGGAAAATACTCTGTGGACTGACGAGACAAAAGTTGAACTTTTTGGAAGGTGTGTGTCCCATTACGTCTGGCGTAAAAGTAACGCTGCATTTCAGAAAAAGAACATCATACCAACAGTAAAATATGGTGGTGGTTGTGTGATGGTCTGGGGCTGCTTTGCAACTTCAGGACCTGGACAACTTGCCATAATTAATGGAACCATGAATTCTGAGGTTTACCAAAATATCCTGAAGGAGAATGTCCGGCCATTTGTTCGTGACCTCAAGCTGAAGCGAACATGGGTTCTGCAGCAGGACAATGATCCAAAACACACCAGCAAGTCCACCTCTGAATGGCTGAAGAAAAACAAAATGAAGACTTTGGAGTGGCCTAGTCAAAGTCTTGACCTGAATCCTGTTGAGATGCTGTGGCATGACCTTAAAAAGGCGGTTCATGCTCAAACCCTCCAATGTGGCTGAATTACAACAATTCTGCATAGATGAGTGGACCAAAATTCCTCCACAGTGATGTGAAAGACTCATTGCCATTTATCGCAAATGCTTGATTGTAGTTGTTGCTGCTAAGGGTGGCCCAAACAGTTTTTAGGTTTAGGGGGCAAACACTTTTTTTCACACAGGGCCATGTAGTTTTTGATTTTGTTTTCCCTTAATAATAAAACCTTCATTTAAAAACTGCATGTTGTGTTCACTTGTGTTATATTTTACTAATATTTAAATTTATTTGATGATCTGAAACATTAAAGTGTGACAAACGTGCAAAAAAATAAGAAATCAGGAAGGGGGCCAACACTTTTTCACATCACTGTATGTATTAAGTGACAGCAGCGTAATATACAGTACCTATAGTGCTGTCTACGCTGTTAATATGACCCAAACAATAAAATAAAAGCATAAACTCACTCACTGCTCTGGACTGAACAACGTCTATCGCTGTAATTAAGACGACATTTCTTACATGAATGCTGCTTTTAAATGCTCTAGCTGAAGATAAACATGGTGGATTGTGTGTGGCTCACTCAGGGCGGGGTCTCTGCTAATACGGCAGTGTCTGTCAATAACTGTGGGCAGTGTCTGTCAATAACCGTGGGCAGTGTCTGTCAATAACCGTGGACAGTGTCTGTCAATAACCGTGGGCGGGGCTGGTAAAATGTGATGTTCATTTTATTTATAAAAGCCCCAAATTGTCATTAATTCTACAACATTAAATTGTTTAAAAATAAAATTTTTCTTATAAAAATGTTTGTCCATAAATCTTGCATCAACTGTTACTATACCATACTTTGCCTTTAAATTGGTGGCATTATTATCTCCCACATCTGTCATCACTTTCCCTCACTGATAAGATCTAAAGCACTGAAAAGTCTGTGTGCTCTCTCTGTGATCAGGAAGCTCAGAGACACTGCTTATGATTTATGGGGATTAAAAAAAAAAGGAGTGGGTGGATTTTTATCATTTATAGGGTGGTTGTGTACACACACTGCCAACACACATTTATGTTCAAACAACATGTAAAAGTGAATTTTGCATAATAGGTGCCCTTTTAACAAACTTTTTACTTTTAGTTCTTGCATTAAACATTTTTAATCTACAGTATTTGCCTACAATGGCTGGTTGAAATGGAAAAAAAAGTTTTTAAACAGGTTTCATTGACTCATAGTGAAGTTGTAATTCTGCATGTTTCCAGGAGGCCCAGGATATCCTGTTCCTTACAGCCAGGCTGCGTATGATGGCGGGCAGGCCGCGTACCCCATACAACCACCAGTTCAGCCCGGCTTCGCTCACCCGCCCCCACCAACAGACTACAGCTCGACTCAACCAGCTTACAACCCCGCCTACGTGGAGCCACCAAAGATCGGCTACTAACCCACAACCTGGATTGTTGATGGTTGCGTAGTCTTGTCCTACAATTGCGCAATGTACATCTACTGTGGACCGCATCCTCCAATCGGGTCGGGAATTAAATAATTGGCGTTCGCTATCATTGTGCACTTGTCTGCCAGCATCGTTTTCTTTACACTTCATTTTAAATAAATATATTTTTATTTACTCCAGCCATTGTGCGTGACTCCAAGCCATATAATGTTTTCGTTTTGTTTGTTTTTGTCCACTAAGCAAAAGGGAATGTTTTACCAGCCTCAGAACTGACAAAACGTTTCATCTTGAAATGCCGTTAAACGCCTTAAATATCGCCAGCTTTATTTTATCCTGGGAATTTGCACAAAACGTCGATACTTTTATCAGTTGGTGCATTTGAACGACGCCAGCATGCTGTTTAGATGTTTTCACGATTCACGTAGCATTCAGGTTTATGAATTTGTGAATGTTTGTAACAGTGTCCTCATGCTCAGAGATCCAGAATATGCCTTATTTAATGCAGCAAATTACATGTGGACACCTTAAACACAACGTTCCCACCGTGTGTTCGGATAATTTTAGGGAATTTGGCTTTTGGATGTTGTAGAAATTCCATGTTTATAGAGGAGGCGTCAACACGTTTTATATGTTTCCCTTGTGAACTCTATCCTTGAGGGTCTGAAAAGCATTTGAATATTGCTGTGGGAGAAAGAATGGCCATAATTCGGTCCTGACTGGAAGACAAATGACTATAAATAATGTGAAACACTCATTTTTAAACATTTAAAAGCCACTCAAGGTCAGAAAGAGGGTGAAATTGTAAGATGTTTGGCTGCTTTGTTTGGTTCTCTGGAAAATGCTGCGACATGCTCTTCCATGTTATGAAGTTAGGTCATATGTTATCAATCTTGCACAGATTCCTGTTGGGTGTGTCAGGTCACGTTTTTGAGATGTTCTTGGTTTATTAACTGTATTGTATGTTAAAACTGATCAGTGTTTTACGTTTAAATGTTTATGTATTCAAGCATCTCCATGTTTGCAACCGCAAATAAAAAGAAATTGTGCTGGAATCACTGTTAAACATGGTCAGACATTCTCATTTCACATATTTTAGGCAGAACATTTGTTCACCTACACAGAGGAAGTTAAAGGGTCTACAAGAAGTGAGCATACTCATGTTCTTGACTAATTCTAATTAAAAACTGTACACATACGCTTCAAGATACTTTGGTCATCTTGGGAAAGTACACAACACTCCATGTAGCATCTTTAATCCACAGACTTCTTACATTCGTAAATTCATTACCTTATTTTACTACGCAGCGCTCTTGATGATTCTGACTGGTCAATAGTAGGATTCAGCCATTTCCTAATATTTGCCATCAATAGCAACGCTGTTAATCAGTCCCCTGAACTGAAACCAAAATCCCTTTCAAGGTATTTGCTGAAGCCGGTGCTACATTCAAGTCTGTGTATCCACTCGCAGTACGGCAGCGTTTTTTATCAAATCTTTCTTTTTATAGGCAAGATTATTGAAAAGGTTGTTTTTAAATCAGCTGAACTACTACTTAAACTCAAACTGAAATTTTCAATCTGGTTTCTGACCGCATCACAGAACAGAGACAGCGCTCATTAAGATAATAAATGATATTCGCTTAAATTCAGATTTTGGCAAAATATCAGTGCTGGTACTACTAGATCTCAGTGCTGCGTTTGACACGGTCGATCATAACACTTTTAGAGAGACTGGAAAACTGGGTCAGGCTTTCTGGGATGGTCATCAGATGGTTCAGGTCATAATTAGAAGGGAGAGGTTATTATGTGAGAAAAGGAGAGCATAAGTCTAAGTGGACGTCCATGACAGGCGGAGTCCCACAAGGCTCAATTCTTGCACCGCTCTTGTTTAGTCTGTATATGCTCCCACTAAGTCAAATGATGAGAAATAACCAAATTGCCTATCACAGCTTTGCTGATGATACCCAGATTTACCTAGCCTTATTGCCAAATGACTACAGCCCCATTGACTCCCTCTGCCAATGCATTGATGAAATTAACAGTTGGATGCGCCAGAAAAGGAGAAAACAGAAGTCATTGCATTTGGAAACAAAGATGAAGTTCTCAAGGTGAATGCATACCTTGACTCTAGGGGTCAAAAAACTAAAAATCAAGTCAAGAATCTTGGTGTGACTCTGGAGACAGACATTAGTTTCAGTATTCATGTCAAAGCAGTAACTAAATCAGAATACTATAATCTCAAAAACATTGCAAGAATTAGAATTTTGTTTCCAGTCAAGACTTGGAGAAAATTGTTCATGCCTTTATCACCAGCAGGGTGGACAATTGTAATGGTCTCCTCACCGGCCTTCCCAAGAAGACCATTAGACAGCTGCAGCTCATCCAGAACTCTGCTGCCAGGATTCTGACTAGAACCAGAAAATCTGAGCATATCACACCAGTCCTTAGGTCCTTACACTGGCTTCCAGTTATATTTAAAGTACTTTTACTCGTTTATAAATCACTCAATGGCCTAGGACCTAAATACATAGCAGGTATGTTCACTGAATATAAACCTAACAGTCCACTCAGATCATTAGGATCGAGTCATTTAGAAATACCAAGGGTTCACACAAACAAGGGGAGTCCGTTTAGATCTATTTTGCCGCCTGCAGTTGGAACCAGCTTCCAGAAGAGAACAGATGTGCTAAAACATTAGCCACATTCAAATCTAGACTCAAAACTCATCTGTTTAGCTGTGCGTCCGAACTGACTGCACTGTATTTTATGTATAATCATTTTCTATTCTTAACTGTTTTACATTCATTTAAAACATCTTAAATCAATTTTTAAATCATTTTTAATTCCTTGTTTTATTGTTGTGATTTATTTTTATTTTTATTATTTTCTTTTCTTTTATGTAAAGCAATTTGAATTACCATCGTGTATGAAATGTTCTATATAAATAAACTTGCCTTGCCTTTTTAAATACAAAAACATTTGGCGCCATTTTGCCTCTTAGTTATCAACTGTAGTGTAACTTACTTCAGATGACTGCTCTTAATATTACTGTAATATTATTGTAGTATTCGTCTTGTTGCTCTGCCGGTTGTTTTGTACATTAAAATTCGTTTTTGTTTGTTTTGTTTTAGGATAATACACAGGTGAAATTAAAATCAAAATACATGTCCGCGTAACTATTTTTTTGAGTGAATAGCCATGCAAATAAGTACAGTTCATGAGTATCCATTGGTGGCATTTGTCACGTTCTGTTGATTACACAGAAAATAATTTCCACTTTCGGTTTATAAAATCTAAAAAAAATAAACTTTTCTACAGTAACGCACTTACAATGGAAGTTTATATTCAGTAATACAAAAAGAATGAAAATGGCACAGGTGATATAGAATTAATTCTTTAATTCGGATCATCGGTGCTCAGTTTTTAAAAGAATAACAAAAATCTGAGGAGACAAGACGAACACAATGTTTCTGAGGGGAAAATTGCAAGATAAACACGAACCACCGTTTATTACAAAACATGACTTTGTGTTTGATCATTATGACCCCGTTTCCATATCCATGTCTTCAACGTACTCCGTTTCAGATCTGCAGATCTCCTCCAGAGCCAGTTCTATGACAATATAATGCATTTTAATGCACTGCAGTGGACTAATTTCAAGATAAATGTGTTATATAAAGGATGTTAAATGTGCTATAACAACTGTTCAAGCTAATCAAAATGCCGTTGGCATCAATTACTATAATTGAACGTAGAGACACGAACCCACCTTCGCTCTCAGACAGATCTGGGACCAGACGGAACGTGTCTCTGATGGCA